>QXEO01000262.1:652666-1252666 GCA_007115705.1 Dactylis glomerata
TTCTGTTTTGACAGATTTCTGCCACTATTTGTGTTTGCCTCTTGATCGCTTTCTTTTTTAGTTCTTTTGATCACGGGACTTTTGGGGAAGTTGCTACAGTAGTATATGCTTTATATGTGGTGTTTTTGAGTTGAAACCTGAACCAAAAGGGTTGATTTACTATTATGTTTATGTTAACATTGCTAATAGAATTGTGTGAAGTTATGTATGAAGGAAGTTTTCAAGTGTAGGGATTGGAGAATGATGAGATGAGATGAAGAACGGACAAAAGCTCAAGCTTGGGGATGCCCATGTCACCCCAAGAAATATCCAGTAGGTACAAGCTTTAGAGCTTGGGGATGCCCCCAAGGCACTTCTTCTTCGTCGGCAAAAATCAGGTCACCTTTCAACACACTATATTTTTATTGCTTCATGCACTATGCGTTTTTCTTGGAGCGTCTTTACTTTTGCTTTCAGTTTTCTTTTGTTTTGTTTGCTGCAATAAATGGTTGGACCCCAACAAATTTCTTTTGGAGGAGATTTACTTGTTTTTCATTGCCAAGAACACTCTAGTTTTCACTCTTATCGTTCAACGAGTGTTCTCTTTTTCTAGAACTGCGTTTAGCTTTTGTTTTTCACCTTGATTTTTGTTCAGATCTTGTTTTATATTTGCATCAAGGTGTATTTGGACCACTGGTCCATGTTGGTATTCATCAAAAGAGTTGTTTCAAAAAGGTTTGAATGGTGTTGGAAAAGAGAAAAAGTTTCATGCAAAAAAGTTGTACAAAAAGGAGCTTGTTTAGACTACGGCTTAGACTTTTGCATGCCATGTTTGATGTTGTTTTGATAGTATGCTTAGTGATTTTTTGCTAAAGAATGACTTGTCTCAAATGACTGAGATTGCTTAATGAGCCTTTGAAAAATCATGTGTTGTTTTTATTATATGGAAGCATTTATTTGGTTTTCTCCTTGATGCTTTATTTGGGTTGACTTGGCGCATGCTTACAACATGTTTGACTCTTACAAAGTCGCCATAAGCCTTTATGATCATTTGGTTTTTGACTTGTGATGCCATTTTATGCTTCTTTTAATGATGTTTTGTCTCTATGCATGATTATAGCCGTTATTGCTCTCTTAGTTGGTCGCTCCCAATCTTTTGCTATCCCTCATTTTGTACTGAGTATGAGCTCTACTCATGCATCCAACTCCCAAAAACCAAGTTATTCCAATGTGTCCACCATACATACCTATTAGCAATTTACTATTACAAAGTACATTTGACTTGCTTTTATCTGTCCTTCGAATTAAACTCTTTTTGGTGTTATGCGAAAATTAGTCAGTAAAGCTCTCATGAACCTGATGGCACACTTTACTTTTCTCGCTTTTAAAATTTTGGCATTGTGGCTCTCTTATGTTGACGTTATGCTTGCAAGTTGTAAGTTGGAAATTAGCCAAACCATGTCGTCATGGGGAAGCTTTCAACATTGCACTTCTCTTATTTGAGTTGATATCGTGATCTTTTGTTTATGGATTCTCGCGATGTGAAATAAGTTGGGAATCTTACGGGATCATAGAGTTTGTATATCTGTTAGAGAAACGCCTGGGCCGCTAATCTAAGCCATGTATTATTCATGGTGGAAATTTATAGCATGCCCATAGTGGACATTCGACAACGCATATCACAATAAAAAGCTATACCAATGGTAAATAAAAGAGATGCCGAGGTGTTCATTGTCTGTTTGTGTAACACCCAAGTTTTTATAACAAATTCAAGGTGCCCGTTATGTAATCCATCACAATCCCAGAATCATTGTTGTGATTTACATAACGTATTTGATATCACAGTCACATCCATTAATACTAAATAAAAGGGATTACATAGGTGGTCATACAGACCAAACCTTACATTTCATCAATACGCAGCGGAATACACTTCGGGTCCATATCGTCAAGCTTCAACCGCACAGGCAAAGCGGACAGTAGGAAACGAGCCTAATTCGCAAAGTCGTCTGAATGTCCTTCCTTCTTGATCTTTCTCCTTCAAGTTTGGCCAAGTTAATAGCCAGGGACAGAGCCATGAGTACATTGGATGCACTCGCAAACCATCTTATAAACGGAAGAATGAATGACATATGCGAGGTTTATATGGTGGACTAAGCACGAAGTTTATTTGCAAAATGCTAGCTTTATCTCCCAAGAGAGTTCATTAATAGAGAAGAAAAATTTAATTCTCTAAGTTGGAACTGAAAAGGAACTTCAAGTGTGGGTCACCTTCATCGTTCAAGTAAAATCTTTCACCAAGTTCACTTTAGGTTGTTATCATTCTTGACAAAGTCAAGTACAGCTTGCCAACTGTCCATGACCGCGGACGCGGCTATTCGAATAGTTTTGAACCTCTGCAGAGGGGTACACTTTACCCATAAGATTCGATACATCTGCCGGGAGAAATCCATGGATCGTCATACACAAAGTATGCGAGGTTCAGATAATCAAACAATTCTTTCACTTGTCTACTCTAGTATAGGATCCTTCCCTAGGAGCCCATTCTGGCACTCATAGTTTTGCCCGCTGCAGAGTGCTGCATGAATGGAGATTTCCACTCGGTTCGGAAGTTCCCGCGCACGACGCACTTCTATAAAGGATGATGCAAGGTATCCCATACTAGGGCAAACAAGCTACGGACTAAGCCCCTTCCCATTTAGGGGTAGTGTGGTTGTACGGTATGGTTGGCTCACATGGTACATCACTCATTATCATTTCAAAATACATTCCATAGTCCTTAGTCAAGCTTATTTTCTTTCAGAAATCCATCATGTATGAGTAGTCTCCAATTCAAGCTTTCAATTCAAGTCACCACTTCAAATAGGGTTCCCTTATAGATGACTTCAATTTTATTAGCGACTAAGCAACTACTATGAGTGATGCTACAACTAAGGAGGTGTCGGATAAACTCAGTTTGATACTCTTGCTAAGCAAGATATCACTACCCAACTATTATTCTGAAGTAGAAATTCAATCATGCAATTTACTTAAGAGCAAAAGAATATGCAATAGGAAAACTAGGCATTTGGGTATGATTCAAAAGATAGCTTGCCTGGCTTGGCAATGTGTCCGGGATAGTCTCCTTCTTGTTCTTGATAATATTCTTCATCGGGCTCTTCTTCGGCAACACTAGCGTCTATTAACGGTACATAAGAGATACACACAATCACCACACAAGTACAAACAACACTTCAAGAATTCACACAAGTTTTCAAAAAGACACAACTATTATATTAACTTGGTTGATTTCCAACAGATTTCATGTTAATTTTAAATATAGGTGTGCAAGTTTGAGATTATAATTGACTATGAAGAAGGATTAAATTCTCAAATATCTTTGGTAAGTCCCAAGAACTGAGACTACTACTCACAGATGGATATTTGGAAAGGTGGCTTAATAAATTTGGTTTCATAATTATTCCACATCTAGGTTTTAGTTTATCTTATTTCTAGGTAACCAATGCCTATTCAACCATATAGGAAAAATAGCATTTTAGTAAAAATCTTCAAATTTGAAATATAATTACACCAACAGATAGATAATACTATTTAAGAATTCTGAGAGTTGGATCCAAGTTAATTTAAATTTTCTTTGATTTTACACATTTTTTCTAAGTTGATAAACTTCATGTTTTATTATTCTTACTATAGTTATTATGCAGATCCAATAGGGTTCAAATCACTTCCAGAGGATATATAAAGTTTATAGCTTTCCAAAGATATTCTTTTTGCTAAATTCGGATCCCTTAATCTCTGGGAATCCTAAATCTAAAAACAGGTCAGATCTAGATTTTCTAATTCCAACTCTATACTTTTTTTTCTTCTTATAGACTGGAAACGGGCCGCACCCACAGAGCATACTGGGCCGACCCAACTAGGATCCCAGCGGGGCGAACCGGTATGCGGGATCGTCTTCCTCGAGACAGAGCGAGACTCACCGGCGCAGTGCAGGGGAACGGCTCAGAAGCGGGGCGTGACATAGGGGAAGAAGAGCTCGACTACGGGGAAGCAGAAAGGCGGCAGCTCGCCTGCTCGTCCACCTCGCACCTGCAGAAACTCGCGGGACTCGCCGGAGCCAGAGGCGGCCGTGGCGGTGGTCTGCGGGGACGGCGTCGCCGGCGAGCTCGAACGAGGAAGAAATCGAGCGAGTGACTATGTCTGGGAGGTAGAGGTGAGGGAGGCGAGTTCGGGAGTGTGCTCAGGGAGGATTTTAATAACCTAGAGAGGGAGACCGGGAGGCGGCCAGTAGCGGACCGGGCGGCGCTAGCTTGACGACGGCGAGTGAGAGAGGGAAGAAGGGAGAATAGGAAGATGTCTAGGAGGCTCAGTGGAGCGGTGCGAGTTCGAAAGTATGCTCAGGGGCGGCTTTTATAGGCCGGAGAGGGCTGGCAAGGAGGTGGCCGAAGGTGGGGGTCCGGGCGGCGTGCGCGGCTTCTATGGCGGGTGCGGCTACTTTGGGCGTGTGCTGGCGTGTGTGGCTGCGTCCTGTGGTGTTGTCACGAGCGTGCAGGCATGCTAGAGAGGACAGAGGAGAGGCAGAGAGATGGGGGGTCCGGGTTGTTTCTCCTCCTTTCTTCCAGGTCTCATGATCGGGGTCCGGGCAAGGGAGATGGGGAGTGGACAGCGGAGAGGCTAGGAGGGAGATGGGGTACTGTGCGAAGGACAGAGAGGGGGCTGGCTACTGGTCCTGGTACTAACTTGTACTTTTGCAAATTTCTGCCCACCAAGTGTTTGTTGAAATGTCTTAACGAAACTTTTGAATTAAAAACTGAAGTATGCAAGCTTGGTTGATCAGTATATACGATGGGGAGTGTGTGTGAATTATTGGAGGTCAAATGGTGAGGTTTTGATGTAATTAAAATAAAAGATTCCAAATGGCATATGTTTAAGATTCAAACTTTGGCAGTTAATTAAATAGGGTTCCAAGAAGTTTTTGGTTTCAAACTTTGTAGGCCTTGAATATTTATAACCTGTTCTTATCTACTATGGAGAGAACTATGGTGGTCTAGTTCAACTATTTCTTAATATAGAAGGGCAAAGTGGTGTAGTCAATAACATTTTCCAGATCCTTTTTCTTATGTTTCCTATTTAGGGTTTTGTGTTGTTGGTCCTTTATTTCTGTTTTCTTACTTGTTGTTTGTGATTGCTTGACTTTAATTACTTTAGGAGTTTGCTAAGACGTTTTAGCATGCATTCATGTAAGATTTAAATTTGTAGAAATACCATTTAAATTCAAATAAATCATTTTACAAACAAAGGTTTAGTTTGGTCTTCAAAACTTGTCTAAGAAATCATAGGATGTTTTTCAAAGGTTTTGTAAATAAGTTTTCAAAATTATGACGTGTGGAAATGGTTATAAGATAGTTGTTTTTGAAAATTATAAATCCACACCATTTTTGCCAGTCTTTAATGGTGGGAGAAATAGATTTCAAAATGGATATTTTTATTCTACTCTTTTTAAAACAAAGATAGTTTCTTGAAATAAGATTTTACTTCCTTTCCAAATATTTTATTTTTGGATGGCTTGAAAATTTTGGCTCAAAGGAGTTGTTTTAAAACCTTTCTCCTATTCTTTTTATTTGAAACATGGGAGCAAAATCTCAAATTCATATGTTTAAAAAGGTAAGAAGTTAATCTTTTATTTAAGATAAAAGTTTTTGTTGGCTCCAAAATTTGGTATTTGATTAAATTGTACTTTTTTTATTTTCCAAAAATTTGGGTTGTTACAATCTTCCTCCCTTAAAAAGAATCTCGTCCTGAGATTCACAACTTAAGGTGGAGAGAGATTGAGAAATTGGATCACCAGATGAGACATAGATGAGTGGATATTGATTCCTATCAGGATAGAAAGATTGGGTACACCCAAGTGTGGTAAGGCCAGATGGGCTAGAACACACCTTCACCAATCACATAGCAATTTCAACAAACACTCACACTTAAAAAAACAAAAATATTGGCATCTAAACCATAGGCTTTTATTAAAAAGGGTCTTGTGGATTACAGGTCTCGCTCTTGATTTATAAAGAGATAAATAAGACTACTAGTACCAAACTAAGATCAGTAAGGCTTCTTCTGGACTTGGTTCCACAAGCTGAATCCAACTTGTTCATACCACTATTATCTAAGAGCGACTTCGAGGTACTCGATGGAGGGTTCTTGTTCTTCTCTTCATTCCCTCGGGTTGGAGGAGGGACTCTTTGGCATGAGAGTCAGGTTACCTTCTCCACCTGCAAACGTTGAGGCTATAGAGTCCTTTGACACTATCTTCAATTATGACGGGGTTTCGTGCATAGACATTAGTAGTGCAGACAGGGTTCCCTCCTGAAGATGAAGGAATGCTGATAGGATCTTCAGAGCCATTGGGATTGGTACTACCTTTGGTGATGACAGGGTCAGCGTTCAGCTTCATTGGGCACTCGTTGGAGTAGTGCCCCTTGGTTCCGCACTCATAGCAGGTGATGTTGGTCTTGTCACGAGTATTGGGAAAAGTATTCTTTGGTAGTGCTCTTCCAGATCGTAGAGTAAGGTCATAGCAAAGGTTAGAGGGTGCTGGAGGCTTATTTTTTTGGCGTCTTGGAATTTTTGCTTGCTTCTGTTTGTTTTGAGCTTTCTGTTGTTGCCTCCGAACGTAAACGTCATGCTCTTTGCTAGCCTTGACCACTTGAGATGCTAACTGGAAGCTGTTTGGCAGGATCTTTGATATATCTGACACCAGGTGGTTCATAGCGCAGTCAGCAGGAACATGGGTACTATTTTCACACATATAACATGTAATGTTGCTTGAAGGGCATTCTCCAGGTGGATGGTTGTCTTCGCAATTGGGACAGTTTCCGGGACATTGACTGGCTCGATGACCTTCTTCTCCACAACGGCTACAAGCTTTCTTCTTTAGATGATCCAGGTTTGCAATTTTCAGGCATGGACATTGGAGTGCAACATGTTGTGCTTCCCCACAAGCATAGCATATTCGTTGGGTGTGAATACCTCCTCTCCTCTTCATTGGAAACTTGTGTAGATTTGATGCCGCTTGGTACCTCCGGGCAATCCCTTGGTGGTGTAGTTTGAAGTCTGAGTTGGCTTGACCTCCTTTCGTACATATATTAAATGGTGGACTTGCGAGCATGGGATTTAGAAGAGGGGTAAAGTCCTGCAGTAGATGAGAGGGAACAACTTTCAAAAGGTTTCTAACGTGGGATTGGTATGGTTAGAGTTTATTTTGGGCGAGAAAGACAAAAACATTTTTGAGCAAACAAGTTTTTGAATGGTTGCTACATGTTGCCGAATGGCATATGAGCATTACATCTCAAAACAAATCAATCATTCAAACACACAAGGTACTAAGCACACTTGATAATCATGAGGTAAGGGTAGCTCAATCAAAACAACTGAGAATTTCCTATAATTCCTAAGGGCCGGCGTTGCTGAGGTCTTCATTATTTATAATCACTCTTGATTTGCTCTTGAAGTCTTTATCTCATAGAGTTGACTCTAGTGGGAAGATTACTTGGTAGCCAGAAGAATTGTCTCTCTTTCAATGGTTGCCATCGTAGTTGATGTCGAATGTTGTCGTCTTGGAAAAGATTGAGTCCACGATCTTCTGATCCATCCTTTCTGGGTCTTATGTTGGTATGTCGTCCATAGTATAAACTTGAAGTAGATGAGGAATAGAATAAAAAAATCTTTAAAAGATTTTGTAATCAAAGAGGTTAGTTTTTTTGTCAAACTATTTTGAGAGCATAAGTTGAGAGTATAAGATATTTGAAGTGAATAAGGTGATGGTATAAGATTGGCTTTGGATACCAAAGCAATTAAGTTCCTTTTGTAGAAATAAGTGTTTATCAAAATATTAGTTTCTTAGCTAACGACCATACTAACTAAGGTCTCCTAAAGTCATGATAGTCCTGATACCAAACTTGGGATATCAGAGATATCATTTTCTAATGACGATGCTAACTAGGGATTCCTAGAGTCAACCTGGCTCTGATACCAACTTGTAACACCCAAGTTTTTATAACAAATTCGAGGTGCCCGTTATGTAATCCATCACAATCCCAGAATCATTGTTGTGATTTACATAACGTATTTGATATCACAGTCACAGCCATTAATACTAAATAAAATGGATTACATAGGTGGTCATACAGACCAAACCTTACATTTCATCAATACGCAGCGGAATAACACTTCGGGTCCATATCGTCAAGCTTCAACCGCACAGGCAAAGCGGACAGTAGGAAACGAGCCTAATTCGCAAAGTTGTCTGAATGTCCTTCCTTCTTGATCTTTCTCCTTCAAGTCTGGCCAAGTTAATAGCCAGGGACAGAGCCATGAGTACATTGGATGCACTCGCAAACCATCTTATAAACGGAAGAATGAATGACATATGCGAGGTTTATATGGTGGCCTAAGCACTAAGTTTATTTGCAAAATGCTAGCTTTATCTCCCAAGAGAGTTCATTAATAGAGAAGAAAATTTTAATTCTCTAAGTTGGAACTGAAAAGGAACTTCAAGTGTTGGTCACCTTCATCGTTCAAGTAAAATCTTTCACCAAGTTCACTTTAGGTTGTTATCATTCTTGACAAAAGTCAAGTACAGCTTGCCAACTATCCATGACCGCGGACGCGGCTATTTGAATAGTTTTGAAACCTCTGCAGAGGGGTACATTTTACCCACAAGATTCGATACATTTGCCGGGAGAAATCCACGGATCGTCATACACAAAGTATGCGAGGTTCAGATAATCAAACAAATTCTTTCACTTGTCTACTCTAGTATAGGATCCTTCCCTAGGAGCCCATTCTGGCACTCATAGTTTTGCCCGCTGTAGAGTGCTGCATGAATGGAGATTTCCACTCGGTTCGGAAGTACCCGCGCACGACGCACTTCTATAAAGGATGATGCAAGGTATCCCATACTAGGGCAAACAAGCTACGGACTAAGCCCCTTCCCATTTAGGGGTAGTGTGGTCGTACGGTATGGTTGGCTCACATGGTACATCACTCATTATCATTTCAAAATACATTCCATAGTCCTTAGTCAAGATTATTTGCTTTCAGAAATCCATCATGTATGAGTAGTCTCCAATTCAAGCTTTCAATTTCAAGTCACCACTTCAAATAGGGTTCCCTTATAGATGACTTCAATTTTATTAGCGAGTAAGCAACTACTATGAGTGATGCTACAACTAAGGAGGTGTCGGATAAACTCAGTTTGATACTCTTGCTAAGCAAGATATCACTACCCAACTATAATTCTGAAGTAGAAATTCAATCATGCAATTTACTTAAGAGCAAAATAATATGCAATAGGAAAACTAGGCATTTGGGTATGATTCAAAAGATGGCTTGCCTGGCTTGGCAATGTGTCCGGGATAGTCTCCTTCTTCTTCTTGATAATATTCTTCATCGGGCTCTTCTTCGGCAACACTAGCGTCTATTAACGGTACATAAGAGATACACACAATCACCACACAAGTACAAACAACACTTCAAGAATCCACACAAATTTTCAAAAAGAGACAACTATTATATTAACTTGGTTGATTTCTAACAGATTTCATGTTAATTTTAAATATAGGTGTGCAAGTTTGAGATTCTAATTGACTATGAAGAAGGATTAAATTCTCAAATATCTTTGGTAAGTCCTAAGAACTGAGACTACTACTCACAGATGGATATTTGAAAAGGTGGCTTAATAAATTTGGTTTTATAATTATTCCACATCTAGGTTTTAGTTTAGCTTATTTCTAAGTAACCAATGCCTATTCAACCATATAGGAAAAATAGCATTTTCATAAAAATCTTCAAATTTGAAATTTAATTACACCAACAGATAGATAATACTATTTAAGAATTCTGAGAGTTGGATCCAAGTTAATTTAAATTTTCTTTGATTTTACACAATTTTTCTAAGTTGATAAACTTCATGTTTTATTATTCTTACTATAGTTATTATGCAGATCCAATAGGGTTCAAATCACTTCCAGAGGATATATAAAGTTTATAGCTTTCCAAAGATATTCTTTTTGCTAAATTCGGATCCCTAATTCTCTGGGAATCCTAAATCTAAAAACATGTCAGATCTAGATTTTCTAATTCCAACTCTATACTTTTTTTTCTTATAGACTGGAAACGAGCCGCACCCACAGAGCTTACTGGGCCGACCCAACTAGGATCCCAGCGGGGCGAACCGGTACGCGGGATCGTCTTCCTCGAGACAGAGTGAGACTCACCGGCGCAGTGCAGGGGAACGGCTCAGAAGCGGGGCGTGATGAAGGGGAAGAAGAGCTCGACTACGGGGAAGCAGAAACGCGGCAGCTCGCCTGCTCGTCCACCTCGCACCTGTAGAAACTCGCAGCACTCGCCGGAGCCATAGGCGGCCGTGGCGGTGGTCTGCGGGGACGGCGTCGCCGGCGAGCTCGAACGAGGAAGAAATCGAGCGAGTGACTATGTCTGGGAGGTAGAGGTGAGGGACGCGAGTTCGGGAGTGTGCTCGGGGAGGATTTTAATAACCTAGAGAGGGAGACCGGGAGGCGGCCAATAGCGGACCGGGCGGCGCTAGCTTGACGACGACGAGTGAGAGAGGGAAGAAGGGAGAAGAGGAAGATGTCTAGGAGGCTCAGTGGAGCGGTGCGAGTTCAAAAGTATGCTCGGGGGCGGCTTTTATAGGCTGGAGAGGGCTGGCAAGGAGGTGGCCGAAGGTGGGGGTTCGGGCGGCGTGCGCGGCTTCTATGGCAGGTGCGGCTGCTTTGGGCGTGTGCTGGCATGCGTGGCTGCTTCCTGTGGTGTTGTCACGAGCGTGCAGGCATGCTGGAGAGGATAGAGGAGAGGCAGAGAGATGGGGGCTCCGGGTTGTTTCTCCTCCTTTCTTCCGGGTCTCATGGCCGGGGTCCGGGCAAGGGAGATGGGGAGTGGACAACGGAGAGGCTAGGAGGGAGCTGGGGTACTGTGCGAAGGACAGAGAGGGGGCTGGCTACTGGTCCTGGTACTAACTTGTACTTTTGCAAATTTCTGCCCACCAAATGTTTGTTGAAATGTCTTAATGAAACTTTTGAATTAAAAACTGAAGTATGCAAGCTTGGTTGATCAGTATATACGATGGGGAGTGTGTGTGAATTATTGGAGGTCAAATGGTGAGGTTTTGATGTAATTAAAATAAAAGATTCCAAATGGCATATGTTTAAGATTCAAACTTTGGCAGATAATTAAATAGGGTTCCAAGACGTTTTTGGTTTCAAACTTTGTAGGCCTTGAATATTTATAACCTGTTCTTATCTACTGTGGAGAGAACTATGGTGGTATAGTTCAACTATTTCTTAATATAGAAGGGCAAAGTGGTGTAGTCAATAACATTTTCTAGATCCTTTTTCTTATGTTTCCTATTTAGGGTTTTGTGTTGTTGGTCCTTTATTTATGTTTTCTTACTTGTTGTTTGTGATTGCTTGACTTTAATTACTTTAGGAGTTTGCTAAGACGTTTTAGCATGCATTCATGTAAGATTTAAATTTGTAGAAATACCATTTAAATTCAAATAAATCATTTTACAAACAAAGGTTTAGTTTGGTCTTCAAAACTTGTCTAAGAAATCATAGGATGTTTTTCAAAGGTTTTGTAAATAAGTTTTCAAAATTATGACGTGTGGAAATGGTTATAAGATAGTTGTTTTTGAAAATTATAAATCCACACCATTTTTGCCAGTCTTTAATGGTGGGAGAAATAGATTTCAAAATGGATATTTTTATTCTACTCTTTTAAAAACAAAGATAGTTTCCTGAAATAAGATTTTACTTCCTTTCCAAATATTTTATTTTTGGATGGCTTGAAAATTTTGGCTCAAAGGAGTTGTTTTAAAACCTTTCTCCTATTCTTTTTTATTTGAAACATGGGAGCAAAATCTCAAATTCATATGTTTAAAAAGGTAAGAAGTTAATCTTTTATTTAAGATAAAAGTTTTTGTTGGCTCCAAAATTTGGTATTTGATTAAATTGCACTTTTTTTATTTTCCAAAAATTTGGGTTGTTATAGTTTGTCCTGTCATTTTGATGTGGGCTTGTTCCATGTCATCGGGCAAGGAGGTACCCCGTTGGCAGTTCTCTATGATACGTGTATACTTACAATGACAAGAGCTTGCTTGGGACCCCAAGTCGAGTAGCATGAGGTTTGGGTATTCATACTTCACGGGACACGAGGTTTTCAACTTATGATTTGTCAAGCATATACTCATAATTGTTCTCGCATTAACTTTAACCATTCAAGATGCCTATGATGGGGACAATGAGAGCTCAAAGCTAGTAAGTACCATAATTTTTGAAGGTTTATAAAACTTGCAATCACTGCTTCCCTCTACGAAGGGTCTTTCTTTTACTTTTATGTTGAGTGTCCACCTTCTACCTTTTTTGCACCGTCTAAGAGAGCATAGTTGCCATTTTGAGTATAATGTGCATAGTCCCAAAGTTTATCATTGATTGATTCATGATTATGGTTTCACTTGTTCTTAAATTATTTGTATCTAGTCGCCCTCTTAAACTTGAAGGTGTCCTATGCATTTATGTTTTGCTCTCTTTGAAGCACAAGCTGAAAACCATTTGTATGTTTTTCCATATGATTTGAACACACGTTTGACTTTCATTGTTTCATTATTCATGATCTTTCGTTTGTGTTTCTTTTCATGTTATAACATGGTTGCTAAGTTCTTATTGTCAAGATTATGTCTTTTATGCTCATGTTTTAAGTTCTTTGATCCCAGCACTCAATGCTTTACTTAGATGATCAAGATTGTGATGGTGCATATCACCCTAAAAATTATTCTTTTGTTATCACTTACCTACTCGAGGACGAGCAGGAGTTAAGCTTGGGGATGCTTGATACGTCTCAAACGTATCTATAATTTTTGATGCTCCATGCTTCTTTATACACCATTTGCTTTGTGTTTTGTTACACTTCGTGGCGTTTTTATGCATTTTCTGGAACTAACCTATTAACAAGATGCCACAGTGCCAGTTCGCTATTTTCTGCTGTTTTTGTGTTTCAGAAAAGGTACACGGGAAATATTCTCGGAATTGGACAAAACAAAAGCCCAACCTTCTATTTTTACCGAAGCTTTGCGAAGACAGAAGGTGAGACGGAGGGGGGCCAGGAGCCGGCCACACCCTAGGGTGGCGCGGCTTACCCCGGCCCGCACCACCATGGGGTGAGCCGCCCTGGTCCATCCTCTGACGCTGCCCTTTCGCCTATAAGTTCCCCTTGACGGGAAAAACCTAAGGAACAGATCTCTTTTTCACGAAACATACTGCAAGCCGCCGTCGTCGCCGTCGCGAGATCGGGAGGATCTAGAAGCTCTTCCCGACACCCTGCCGGAGAGCGGAATCCCGGCCGGAGGCCTTCTCCACCACCATGGTCACCTCCGGAGTGATGTGTGAGTAGTCTACCTTGGACTACGGGTCCATAGCAGTAGCTAGATGGTTGTCTCCTCCACCATGTGCTTCATGTTTAGATCTTGAGAGCTGTCCTACATGATCAAGATCATCTTTATGTAATCATACATGTTGTGTTTGTTGGGATCCGATGAGTATTGGTACTATGTCAAGTTGATGTGCTGAATTATATCCTTATGTTATCTCTATGTTATTTATGATCTTGCATGCTTTCCGTTGCTAGTAGATATCTTGGCCGAGTAGATGCTAGTAACTCCAAGAGGGAGTATTTATGCTCGATAGTTGGGTTCATGCCTCTAGTAATCTGGGGGAGTGACAGAAACCTCTAAGGTTGTAGATGTGTTGTTGTCACTAGGGAGAAAACAACATTCTTGTGTCCAAGGACATTTGCTTTGTTTACATTACGCACTTTGCTTAATGCAATTATTTGTTGTTCGCAACTTAATACTCAAGGGGTTCTCGGATGACTCCCCGCAAGTGGATTTTTAGTCATAGATGCAGTTGGATGGCGGTCTATGTATTTTTTCGTAATGCCCAGAGTGAATCTCATAGTGATCCTCATGATATATGTATGTTATCTTTATTCTATCAATTGCCCAACTGTAATTTTTTAACCCAGCATGTTGTTATTTATCTTATGGAGAGACACCGCTAGTGAACTGTGGACCCCGGTCCAATTTCCTTTACATTGCTATACCGTTTTACTTTTACTCGCACTGTTTACTTTCTTGCATACTATTATCCTTTTACCACTCGATACGCTCAATCCTTTGTTTACAGCAAACCGGTGAGATTGATAACCTCATCGTAAGTTGGGAGCAAAGTTCTTGGTTGTGTTGTGTGCAGGTTTCACGTTGCTGCTAGGTGAAGACGCACCAGCAATATTTCTAGCGCCATTGTCTGGACTGTCACGAAGCTAGCAAGCATCACCTTATGAAGTTTGGCTTTCTCCTACTGGTTCGATAAACCTTGGTTTCACAGCTGAGGGAAGACTTGCTGCTGTGCTCATCATACCTTCCTCTTGGGGTTCCCAACGGGTTGTACTTACAAGCCATCATCAGGGCAAGGGCCTGATGACTCCTAAGTGGAGGAGATCAGTTGTAGTACCTTTCATTATAGAAAAGGTTGTCGAACCCACGAGGAGCTGAAGGTATTGGTTAGCAAGTTTAATAGGAAATAATAATAATAATAATAATAATAAAGGTGTTTTTGTGTTTTTGGGTATAAGCGTGTAAGGAAATAAATACTAAAAATGTAATTCTAATAAAGTAAATGCTATTTTTTAGGAAAAAAAGCCCAATCCTCTATACAGCGAGAGGACAAGCTCAAGTGTATTCAATAAGCGACAAATGTTCCCAGGGGCAAGCATGGATTTACTTAACATGCAGATTTTTAGGCTAATATGAACAAGTATCTTGTCAAGTTTTATTCTCATTAGACGGAGCCAAAAATAGGTGTAGTCCTAAAAGTACTATGCTACAAACACCTAATTATTGTTCCTAAAGTCACTCACATGATCATTAGGAGTACATTAAGACATAAATTGTCCAACCATTGTATAAAGCTCTAAGGTCCCCGATCAAGAACTGCCCTAAAAATAATGTCGAGTCTAAGAAATAGACTTCTATCTCTCCCTCATTCATTATCCTCATTATTACTCTAAGGTGCAGCCTTATGAGTCCATATAGGTGAAGTAATATGTAGTCCACGTTCGCACAATACCATCATAGAACCGCATAAAAAGATCAAAACTTAACTAAATACTCCATGCATATTATATATAGATCATAGCCAATTCATCCCATGCCTCCAGGAACAACCGGAACAACTCACAAGTGTTAAACATGATCATGATAAGTGGCATATGAGATACAACAAAATCTGAAAGTATAACTTCACCAAAAAACAACGACAAGTTGCCAAGCACAAACAAGCACACAACACTTAAAAAGTATCCAGTGTTCGATCTACCACAAACTATAAGGGGGATGGCATCGAATCTCGAGGTGGAGATGGTGCTGATATTGGGGATGATGAAGATGATGTTGTAGATGTGATGGAGATGTTGCCCCCTATGCCAAGGAGGAGTTGGTGGTGATGATGGCTGCGATTTCCCTCCGGCGGCAGCAGCAGATCAGCCCTTCCGGAGGTGGAAGAAGGGTTCCGCCGCCGCCGCCTCAGAAAATTATGGGAAAAATAGGGTATTCCGTATCTGTTGAAACGAAGGCGTACATAAGAAGACGGAGGCAAGGCGATACTCGAGGGGCAAACGGGCCTTGGTGGCGCGATCTGCCTGGTAGGTCGCGCCATCAAAGCCTTGGGCCTTGATCGTGGCTCTCCTCGTGTGCTTCCACCTCTCCAGATGCTTCTCGTGATAAAATATTGATGCTGTAAAAATCTTCGATCAAACTGCGGTCTAGTTGGTCCCTGAAACAGCAAAAATATGAAAATATGATTGCTCTGAAATTAATTATATTGGCCTAGGTATAGTGATGTATCATTCTATCATGACCTACTTTCATTAGTTAGAATATAAGTGACACGTTTCTACGCACCATCAAGGTGCTCCCTCCATTCTAAAATATAAGATATTTTAGTCTTTTTTAACACATATGTATCTAGATGCCTTATAGTGTGTAGGTTCACCCATTTTGCTTCCAACCTACACGTTAAACAATGTCTATACATAATGTTAAAAAAGTTAAAATATCTTATATTTTAAAACGGAGAAAATTTTATTTTTTAGACAGTACATGACTATGAGATGAATAGGCAGGCATCCTCGACCAACATGACTAATGCTTAGACTTGCTGAATGATAATACTATTGATCTTCATAAGTATCTCTCGAAAATGAAAGTGCCTTTAAAAACGAAGATCTTTATGTGGTTTGGGAAATCCTCACTAAGGACAATCTTTTAAAAAGAAATAGGCAAGGTTCCATTAAGTGTTGCTTTTGTGATCATGATGAGTCTATACAACAACTTTTCATCAAATGCCCTTTCGCAAAACTTGATTAATAATATGGAATGATCTATCAAGATCCAAGAGTGGCTTTAGTTCCTATTGGTCACATCATGCTTGCATAAGGTGAACAATTCCCTCCACTCACTATTTGTATACTTGTGTTGTAGGTGAAGAAGAAAAGAAGAATAGAATAGGAAGATCAAGATTACTCCAAGGATAATCTTAGTTAAAGATTTCTATTTTATCTTTGTAATATTTTTTTATGTATTTGTTAATGTAATTATTCATTTTTGAATTGTATTATTCAGTTGTATTCTTTAGTACTTGTAATATTGATAGGTAAATTGGTAACTTATATTTGAGACTTGTGATATTCAATTCATATTCTTATACATATTTGTAATTCATAATTGAATTGTTGTCAATGGATATTGTATTATTGGATTGGAAGTTTATCTTCCAAAGTTCATATTATATTTGAAATGATCATGTTTATTGTGAATAATGCATATAGTCATATCTTATTTGTTTACTATTATGAGTTGTGCTCAAAATATCCAAAAATAGCAAAGGTAATGTTCAAATTTTAAATGATTTTATTTGATTTCACCAAGGCATAATCATAAGAGTTTTAGAATGCTCATAGTTACTTATATTCAAATAGTTGGAACTATATAAGGTAATGTAAACTAGTTTAGTGTTGTTATATTTCATATACTTGATAAGTTATGATTTAAATAAGAATGAATGGTTATTATGCACTTTAAATCCTATGGTTTATTAAAAGGTGAACTAAACTATACACAAAGGTAGTTATTAAACTGCTAAGTGGTTAATAGTTTTAGAGTTTGATACTTAAACATTATCCTAACTATCTCAATCAAAACGAGAGTTTCAGAAAGATTATGTTAAAGTTTATAGCGTTCCAGTTCATAATCTACTTCGATTCCATCAACTTAAGTGAAACTTTAATCACTTTGGCAAGTTTTATTTAAAAGCACAAAAAATTTCCGAATTTTCTATGCATGAATGCAATGCACACACCCGTTCTCTCTCTATTTCTTAGTCTCAAATCTTGGGATGTTACATGGTACTTCAGGATGAGCCTCTTGATCTCTCGTGTGATAATCCTGGTTCAACATATGTGGCAGCTAATCCAGTTTTTTATGCACGCACCAAGCATAATAAGGTTGATTTCCCTTTGTTCGAGACAGAGTTGTTCAAAATTTGCTACATATAATTTTTATTTCTTCCAAGGATCAAGTGACAAACATCTCCACTAAACCCTTGGCGATACAACTTTTCTCCTCGTTTAGGGCAATCTCAACCTTGGTCCCACGGTTGTGATTGAGGGGGGCTCATAAAAGATGTGTACACATGTATATACGTGAGTACCACGGTTTAGTCCATTGACATAGAAGGCTAGCGATCAGGTCCTGATACGGTCTGATCTAATTCGGTTGGGATTAGATGGATATGCTCTGAATTGACTTGTTGTAATCCCCTAACCCTTATATTTTATATACAAAGAAACGCCGCCAGCATTAGTTGTGCTGAGCGCAACCAATCTCTTTTCTTTGTTCCTTTTTAAAGCATATGCAATTATTCAGAATTGACCTAGAGAAAACAAATGCACAATTAACAGTCGTATAGCAAACTATACAAAGCAATGCCGCCGGCCCTAGTTGTGCTGAGCGCAACCAATCTCTTTTATCTGTTGCTTTTCAAAGCATATGCAATTATTCAGAATGTACCTAGAGAAAAGAAATGCACGATTAACAGCCGCGTAGCAAACCAGTTGTTGGATAATTAGGCACAATTTCCATGATTAATTTCATAATATTAAACATGACAATACCAGCTACTACCATATGTAACTCGAACATACTAGATGTACTAAACAGCAAGATGAACGGAAACAAGTAGCAGCTAAACATGTACTCATAGAACATGATGAACAGACGAACAGCAGTAGACCGCACGTACCGTTCGTTTGCAGATGTAGTCGTTACAGTAACGTTGTTGATCACAACGTTGGAGAAGACCGGTCGAAGCAGACGGCGATGAAGACGGCGATAGGCTGCACCACCCGACTTGGATGGAAGACGACCCGTGATGAAGAGCTTTAGCAGTCGCGCAGAGCGCTTCCCAAAACCTAATTCGCCATCTCCCGTACAGGATCGCAAAGGCGAGTGGTTCCGGAGACATGCTCTCCCGTTCGCCGGTGCACGCCGGCGCTCGGGATGGAGTAGACTACGAAGGCGGCGCAAGCAGCGAGAGGTGGCAAAACCTTAGATTGGTTTCAGGATGTGTGCGGCGGTAGCCGGGCAAGAGTTTATATAGGCGGCGTAGCGGAGAAACCCTAGGCAACATGGGCCACGCCCACGTCGCACGTCCGAGTCGGTTACAGCAGCCCACGATCCGGGAGCGACCCGAACCGGCTAGCTGTGATGCGTCCGTCAAGGACTCGGTCAAACGTTCGGTTTTCCTGTGCAGCAAAAAGATAAGCTCGACTCCGAGGCTCAATTCCGCAAACCGCGGCGCGCGCGCGTCGTGATGTGTCGAGTCGAGTCGAGACGAAACAAGCGAGCGAGGAGGAGGAGGAGGAGGAGCGCGCGTGTGGCACTTCTCTTCTCACTCACTTACCAAGTGGTGCAACACCCCACCTTATATGTTGTTCTACATCTCTCCCAACTTCCCATATGGGACTAAACTTAGCTCCCACCTCTTGCCTTTATGCAGCCAAAAACTTGGGCTGCATGTTACATGGGCTTGCACACATGGGCTTTGAGATTTCTAGGAATTCTAAAATCTATTATGGGCCACTAGTATTGGGCACAATATTTCAACAATCCCCCACCAGATCTCAAATGCCCATTTAGAGATTTGCCAAACCTTACTACTTGTTTGTATACCGGTGTTTCAGCAGAGACTGTTAAGTTGAACTTCCGCCTAGACCCTTAAGCTACGTCTATCAGCAACTTGAACAATGGACTACGCCTTGAATTGCAAGTTTGGTGCGTCAAGATTTCACTTAAAGTCATAACCAGTACATGGGTGCCAGTAGCCTACCTCGCGGGTTGGAGCATATGCGTCGTACTCCATGGTCTCTTCATGAGTTTACTAGAGATCACTCAAATCTCATAGACTGCGACGTTTAACAGTCGGACTCATATAGGTGTGTTCTTTCAAGATTGCTCTGTAGGACAGCATCTTTGCTAATCATAGCCAACAGAAACACATTAAGGCACGTTGCCAACCTGCCTTACAGATTTTGAGAGTTTTGCATCTTCACATAGAGAGGGTTACAGAATACTCTCCTCAGTTAAACCACTAGCTTGTTTTCCCAGGTCCTAATTCACGGGATCTCCGATCACAAAGGTTGGGATACCACTATGGCACATCTATGGGTCTCAAACCCATCTCCCTCGATGCACTGTCTATCATATTGCGTGATAGTCCCTTTGTAAAGGGATCTGCCAGGTTTTTGTCTGTTTGAAGATATGTAACAGTTATTACTCCGGAGTTTCGCAATTTCCTGACAGACTTCAAACGTCTTTTAACGTGTCTTGATGACTTCGCGTTATCTTTAGAATTGTTCACTTTGACAATAACTGTTTGGTTGTCACAATTCAAGAGGATGGCCGGCACAGGTTTTTCAACCACCGGCAAGTCCATCAAGAGCTTACGCAGCCATTCTGACTCTACAGTGGCTGTGTCTAAAGCAGTAAGTTCTGCTTCCATAGTTGACCTCGTCAATATAGTTTGCCTACATGATCTCCATGATACAGCACCACCTCAAAAGGTAAACACATACCCACTAGTGGCTTTGATATCATCTACATCAGAGATCCAATTTGCATCACTATATCCTTCAAGCACAGCAGGGTGTCCTGAATAGTGAATCCCGTAACTCATTGTACCACATAGATAGCACATGACCCTTTCAAGTGCTTGCCAATGATCAATACCCGGGTTTGACATGAACTTACTCAACTTGCTCACAGCAAAAGAGATGCCAGGTCTTGTCGCGCTCGCTAAGTACATGAGTGAACCAACAATCTGAGAATATCTCAGTTAATCTGTTGGATCGTTCTTGTTCTTACGTAATATCACACTGGGATCGTAAGGTGTTGGAGAAGACTTGCCATCAATAAAGCCAAACCGGCTCAAGATCTTCTCAACATAGTGGGATTGCGATAAAGTAATCCCACTCTCGTTCTTAATCAGCTTGATGTTCAGAATTACATCAGCTTGTCCCAGATCTTTCATATCAAAGCTCTTTGACAAGAAAGACTTGACCTCATGTATTACTTTCATGTTTGTACCAAAGATGAGAATATCATCAACGTAGAAACACAATATAACACCTTCGCCCCCACCATGGCGATAGTAAACGCACTTGTCAGCCTCATTAACGACAAAGCCAGCAGAAGTTAAAGTTCTGTCAAACTTTTCATGCCTTTGCTTAGGTGCTTGTTTTAGGCCATATAAAGATTTTAGCAACTTGCACACCTTTCTCTCTTTACCTTTCACCACAAATCCATCAGGCTGATCCATATAGATTTCCTCTTCCAACTCTCCATTGAGGAAAGTTGTCTTTACGTCCATTTGATGAACGATAAGACCATAAGAGGCAGCCATGGAAAGTAGTACTCGAATGGTGGTTAGTCTAGCAACAGGTAAATAGGTGTCAAAGTAATCTTCGCCTTCTCTCTGTGTGTAGCCTTTCGCTACAAGTCTCGTCTTGTACTTCTCAATAATACCATCAGGCCTTAACTTTTTCTTGAACACCCACTTGCAGCCCACAGGCTTACAGCCATGGGGGCGCTCAGATAATTTCCATGTTCCATTAGAAAGAATCGAGTCCATCTCATTTTGGACAGCTTCTTTCCAATCATCTGCATCTGGTGATGCATATGCCTCAGCAATGGACTTGGGAGTATCATCCACAAGGTACACAATGAAATCATCACCAAAGGACTTTGCAGTCCTTCGTCTCTTGCTCCTTGTAGGAGCTTCATTGTCATCCTTCTCATGAACGTTCTTAAAAACGTTCTCATGTGGTTGCTCAAAATAATCATCAGATGTACTAGATTCAGGAATTATCTCAGAAGAAAATCTAGCAGTGCTATGCATATTTTTCATAGGAAACATATTCTCAAAAAATGTTGCATCACGAGATTCCATTATAGTGTCAACATGCATATCAGGTACCTCGGATTTAGCTAGTAAAAATCTATAACCAATGCTCCACTGAGCATAACCTAGAAAGATGCAATCCACTGTCTTTGGTCTGAGTTTGCGTTTCTTTGGGATGGGAATGTTGACCTTCGCCAAGCATTCCCAAGTGCGCAAATACGAACGTGATGGCTTTCTCCCAACCCACTTCTCATAAGGGGTTTTCTCTTGATTCTTGTTTGGAACTCTATTCAGGACATGACATGCAGTCAACAAAGCCTCCCCCCACCATGCCTTCGATAAACCAGCAGTGTCGAGCATGGAATTCACCAAGTCAGACAGCATGCGGTTTTTCCTCTCGGCCACCCCATTAGATTGGGGCGAGTAGGGAGGCGTCCTCTCATGAATAATACCGTGTTCCTCACGGAATTCGTCAAAGATTTTAGGAAAATACTCTCCACCACGATCCGACCTAAGACGCTTGATCTTTCTCTCTAATTGATTTTCAACTTCGGCCTTATAAATTTTAAAGTAGTCTAAAGCTTCATCTTTAGTTCGCAACAAGTAAACATAGCAAAATCTAGTCGCATCATCAATCAATGTCATGAAATATCTCTTTTCACCTTTTGTCAACACACCATTCATCTCGCATAGATCAGAATGTATGAGTTCTAGAAGTGCCAAGTTTCTCTCCTCGGCCGTTGTATGAGGCTTACGAGGTTGCTTCGATTGCACACAACTATGGCACTTAGAACCTTTGGCAATGGTGAATTTTAGAATTAAACTCATGCTGGATAACCGAGACATCAAACCAAAATTAATGTGACATAAATGAGAATGCCAAACACTGGTATCATCATTAACACCGCCACAAATATGGTTCACTGATTTATTACAGAAATCTGAAAGTGAAAAGCGGAACAAGCCTCCGCACTCATAGCCTTTTCCAATAAATTGTCCATGCTTGGAAATGACTACCTTATTTGACTCTAAAACAACCTTAAACCCATCTCTATAGAGAAGGGAACCGCTAACAAGATTTTTGTTCATAGAAGGGACATGCTGCACGTTCCTCAGCTGCACGATCTTCCCCGAATTGAACTTCAGATCTACCGTGCCAACACCACGAATAGAGGCATGTGACCCATTGCCCATTAGGACGGAGGAATCCCGTGCGGCCTGGTAAGAAGTGAACGTAGAGATGTCAGCACACACATGAACGTAAGCACCCGTATCAATCCACCAAGAGGGAGATTGAAATACCGAAAGAACAGTAAATAATTTACCATACCCATCAGTATTGCCAGCGGTCACGACGTTGACAGTCTTGGCCTTTTTCCCTCTGCGGTCTGCGTGTTCTGGGCAGTCCTTGGAAAAGTGGCCGGGCTCTCCACAAGTGAAACAAGTCAGATCACTCCTGTCCCTGTTCGGCTTCTTCTTCTTGAAGGTTGTAGTCTTTACAGGCTTGTTGAAAGAGGGCTTGAAGTTCCCTTTGTTCTTGCCTGAGGATTTGCCTTTCTGCTGCACAAAGTTAGCAGTAGCATGACCCTCTCCTTTCTCAGTAGTGTCCTTAGCACGAGCCTTCTCCTCAATATCAAGGGACGCTATCAGATTTTCAATTGATATCTCCTGTCTCTTGTGTTTGAAAGCTGTGGCGAAGTTCCTCCATGAAGGGGGCAACTTAGCAATAATGCAACCCGCCATAAACTTGTCGGGTAAGGCACACTTAAGGAGTTCGAGCTCTTTGGCAATGCACTGTATCTCATGAGCTTGTTGAACCACAGGAAGGTCCTTAGTCATCTTAAAATCATGAAAGCTCTCCATAATGTACAGTTCACTGCCAGCATCTGCAACACCAAACTTGGCGTCCAGTGCGTCCCAGAGCTCCTTCCCATCTTTTATGTGCATAAACACTTCACACAGACGATCAGCAAGAATGCTCAGAATGCATCCCACAAAGACAGTATTGGCTTCCTCAAACTTTTTCTGATCCTCGTCAGACATAGTTCCTTCTGGTTTGCCTTTACTAATCTGGAACACTTTCATCGTGGTCAGCCAAAGCTCAGCCTTATACTGCCACCTCTTGAAGTACACACCGGTAAATTTATCCGGCCTCAGTGCATCGGTAAAACCAGCCATTGATAATTCAGGAAATTGCCTACAATTAGGGTTTTGGATTGTTGGATAATTAGGCACAATTTCCATGATTAATTCCATAATATTAAACATGACAATACCAGCTACTACCACATGTAACTCGAACATACTAGATATACTAAACAACAAGATGAACGGAAACAAGTAGCAGCTAAACATGTACTCGCAGAACATGATGAACAGACGAACAGCAGTAGATCACACGTACCGTTCGTTTGCAGATGTAGTCGTTGCAGTAATATTGTTGATCACAACGTTGGAGAAGACCTGTCAAAGCAGACGGCGATGAAGACGGCAGTAGGCTGCACCGCCCGACTTGGATGGAAGATGACCCGTGATGAAGAGCTTGAGCAGTCGCGCAGAGCGCTTCCCAAAAACCTAATTCACCCTCTCCCGTACAGGATCGCAAAGGCGAGTGGTTCCAGAGACCTGCTCTCCCGTTCGCCGATGCACGCCGGCGCTCGGGATGGAGTAGACTACGAAGGCGGCGCAAGCAGCGAGAGGTGGCAAAACCCTAGATTGGTTTCAGGATGTGTGCGGCGGTAGCCGGGCAAGAGTTTATATAGGCGGCACAGCGGAGAAACCCTAGGCAACGTGGGCCACGCCCACGTCGCACGTCCGAGTCGGTTACAGCAGCCCACGATCCGGGAGCGACCCGAACCGGCTAGCTGTGACGCGTCCGTCAAGGACTCGGTCAAACGTTCAGTTTTCCTGTGCAGCAAAAAGATAAGCTCAGCTCTGAGGCTCAATTCCACAAACCGCGGCGCGCGCGCGTCGTGACGTGTCGAGTCGAGTCGAGTCGAAACGAGACGAGCGAGCGAGGAGGAGGAGGAGAAGCGCGCGTGTGGCACTTCTCTTCTCGCTCACTTACCAAGTGGTGCAACACCCCACGTTATATGTTGGTCTACATCTCTTTCAACTTCCCATGTGAGACTAAACTTAGCTCTCACCTCTTACCTTTGTGCAGCCAAAAACTTGGGTTGCATGTTACATGGGCTTGTACACATGGGCTTTGAGATTTCTGGGAATTTCTAAAATCTATTATGGGCCACTAGTATTGGGCCCAATATTTCAACACCAGTGATATGAGTGCACAATAGCCGTATACCCTGGCTAACTTACATTAACTAGATTTAGGTGTGCGCCTTGGCGCACGATCCTGTGGAGCTCATGCTAATATTTATTTTGTATAACAAAGATAAAATGTTAACTACCAATATGATGATACTAAATGATTATAATAATAATTCAAGTAGTAATATACACAAAGTTAGCAAGTCCCCAGATTTGGATAAAATGCAATTTAGAATTGATCAAACTACATTTGTGCTCAATATTGCAAGTATTTCAGTACAGAGGAACAAACACCACACTTAGGAAAAAGAAAAATTAGCAAGTGTGAGGAAAGCAGGTGTTCTAGCCTCAGCAGGTGTCCAATGTACAGAGCCATGGTTTGGTCGGTTGATGATGCTGCCATTAAAAGAATCAGTGGATCGGCATTTGGGAGCTTCTCCATCCGCATTTGGGAGCTTCTCAAGGAGTGGATCGGCATTCATGGGATTTTTCCGAGGCAATGGGGTGCCCTAAGCATCGTTGAGTGGTGGAAGCTTCTTGCGACCGGAGCATCTCCGCATCGCAAGGCCTTGTACTCCCTCATGTTGCTCACCGTTTGGGAGCTTTGGAATGAGCGGAACGCTAGGGTCTTCCGTAATAAGAGTTCCCCCTCCTTTGTTGTTCTCGATAGGATAAAGTTGGAAGCACGTCTTTGGGCCTTAGCGGGGGCTAAGAAGTTGGGTAATATTTTGCCGGGAGAGTAGGCTTTCGTTTGTTGGGGGTTGTGTTGTAATGTTTTACTCTGTTAAACTTCTTCTTAATAAATGGAATGAGGCAAATCTTTTGCCTCCGTTTCAAAAAAAAAAAAAAAATCAGTGGACTGACGACTTCTGCCTCATGTCTAAGCTGGATCCAGCGAGCTTTAGGTGTATAATAAAAATGATCACTTCTTCTGCCTCGCATCAGCCAACCAGGTGCAATATACACTGCTGCAACGGCATCCAACAAATCTCCTATATCTATCTGCAGTAAGTACTTCGCTCCTAACTAAGAACAAGGAATTATACAGCCGTTCTCTGTGTATACCACCTTTAGTTCGTCCTTCCACAAAAACAGTAACTCAAGGAGCGCTGATGCATACAACTGAGATAGTCAACAATTACTCAAAGCATGTAAAAAGTTTTGCATTCAGGGTCTATCAAGAAGTTAACAAACGAACACAAATACAAATGTTTAGTACAAGGAAAGTATTACATGGACGGATTACTTATATATGGAAGAACAGCCAAAAGCTAAACAATATGACTATGAACTTACGTCACATATGAGTGCGAAAATATCCAGTTTAAGCTATGATATACTCATTCGCAATTCTTTTTACCCTTTGGAAGACTTTATAGCAATCACTGATGAGTCATGCTCTGGCAACACCATAGGTCAGCAAAAGGAAACCAGAGTGCTCAAAAGAGAAGCTTTTTTATTTTAACTAAATTGTAAATGTAATAATTATGTTTTGGCAAATCTGCTAAATTCCTTCTTTAGTACTAATCTCTCAACTAAATAGTAGAGATGTGATAATTACCTGATACATTCGAATGGTGTCAGCTTCCTTCTCTAGACAGAAATTTGAGGCATAAAATCCAAGCAAACCTACCAAAATTAAATTATCAACCCTACATCTATGACTGGAAATCAACTTTGTTCCCACTTAGACGTACACAGAGGAAGCTCCGATAAGGATGCACACCAAAATACATAGTGAGAACCTCACTGACAAATATTTCATTATATCTTGGCAATGCAAACCAACATACTTATATTTTTTAAAGTGATGGCATCAGAGTGAATCATAGTTTTTTTTTTGAAACGGGGGCAAAAGCTTTGCCCCAATCTATTAATTAAGAAGAAGAGAGGTGCCCAGTTAATTAACGGAAAACCGGGCAAAAACCGCTACAAGAAAAACACCAACGAACAACACCTCACACAAGCAACTTCTCGACCAATGAGACAAACCAACAACCACACCAAACCTACATCAACCAAACAAACAGGATCTAATTGACAACATCTGGATCACCACCAGCCGAATAAGAACTCTCAAGAAGTTGCGAAAACTTTATTGTGATGTATCTCTTCTTTCTTCTTCTTGTGAAAGACTTCTCCACCTTTCTTATTAAGCTCTTGGAAGCCTTCCCCGCCAAGACGCAAGCAACCTCCTTGCCATATCCAGGGCTAGCCGCCTCGAGACTGACAAGCAAGTCATAAATCTCTTTCCTAAAGAAAGCCTCGGAATTAGGTGCCAACACACCTTCAGTGTCTACAAAGTCCAGCGGCTCTGACAATAGTGGTGAGGGAGATATGGCCACTGCCATGGACTCTAATGAGCCCAACTCCTCGATCGACGCCACAGATGATTCTCCACACAAGTCCTGCAGCTCAGGCATAAAATTGCCGCCAACGAAGCTAGGCACCACCGATTGTGGTGTGGAAGCCACCATCGAGGTCCCAAGCGGGTCCACCTGAAGAGAGCAATGCGCCCGCACTGCTCCACTGGCCAAAGAGGCGGGCGACTGCGGTGGCAAGATCGCTAAGGCCTCAAAAGAGCCCAGCTCCAACGAAAGCACTTTAGAAGATTCTTCACACAACTCATGAAACTCTGGTGTGAAGTGCAGCACCGGATCCAAGATCACATCCATGCCCTCGCTCTCATAGGCAGCCGACACATCAAGCTGTGATGACTGGTAGGGACTGCCACGAGGAGAGATACAACTATAAAGATGTTCTTCCTCAACCACAGACGACTTCTTCTCAGAGGAGTCAAGCGGAAATGAAGCCTGCATGGGGGTGAGCCCGAGGCCACCCTCCAAAGAATCACCAACACGCGCCAACAACAGCTTGAGAGCTGCCACCTCTTCACGAAGAGGGCGAGACGCCTCCTCGACACGGACGTCGACCAGCTGAAGGAGCTCCATGCGCATCAAAGCAACTCGGGACCGAAAGTGAGAGTCCAAACTGCCATTGACATCGAACTCCTCGCAACACCTAGGAGAGGGTCTTGGCGGCACCGCTGCAGGCGAAGACGAGTGGCGCACAACATCGGCCCAACTCTGAGACGACGAGGGACGGCGGGGCTGAGCAGACAAAGAGCGGTGCCGCTGACAAGGAGAACGAGTGTCCGGAGAATGAGCACGAGTTCCCGAAGAGCAAGAACAAGCTGCAGGAAAGCGCGCATGACAGAAACGCTCCCGATGACCAGGACGATGGCAGCGGATGCATCTATAGGGCCCACGACATGCCCTGACCTGGTGGCCACGCTCGAGGCACCGAAAGCACCTTCCTCGAGCCCAACGCTTGAAGGCGAGACTACGCTCGAGACCTTCCTTCTGATGCAAAGACGATAGCTCACGGTCGTGGCGGCCACCCTGACCCACCTGCACCCAGCAGTGAATCATAGTTACAATGTAGAAGAACCTACACAGATTTAGGAAGAGATGACAATGCTAAGAACACATCTAACAAAGAAGTAAAAAACGGTCTATTTGTTTTCAGCCTTGGCACAACTACATGCTTTATTTGCACTGTCCAGCACCAAAGGTTCAAACAGAATATTCAGAAGCTTTTATCTCATCTAAACAAACTAAAGTAAGATAAGGTGTTCTAAATGAACAACGAACCAGACTATCAGACAGAATAAAATTTAGAGCGCCACTTCTAGACACAAGCATTACAGAAACTATTGTTCTTACCTACATCTATATAGAACTATTTACCACCACAACAGTAATTATAAGCTGGCCACAATAAAATGCTAAGATGTGAATAATATTACCATATATTAGCAATCCAAAGAGAGAATTTAACAGCAAGCATCACGTCTCAGAGAAGATCGGAAGGAACCATAATTATTATTATTGCAATGCGACCTTAATGCATTACTAAAATATCACCAGCTACTCCTTGTTTCTCAAATGGTACATGCTACTTTTGCTACAAAGCAGCTGGCAGCAGAAACAAATAATGAGGCACGGACCTGACTGATTGTGCAATTGAACAAATGGATTATGTCACTGACAGAATTGCTTCTACATGCTTTCCACCTATATATGTGTTTGTTGCAGCTATTTGATACACAAAAATCCACAAAATGCTTCAGGATGAGCATGCAGGCGGATTATGATTATTCCCATTCCTGCTGAAACGGCCAGATCAAGTATGACACATGCATCCAAACAGGTTTTTGAAATACCATAGAAAAAAAATCAGTACATATGTAGTGAATTACTCAATACAAAACTGAAACTCTTCAGCTTAAAATTCATCCTCCAGCTCACGTTTTCTGCAAGCCATGAGAGACAAACAACTGAATGTATTAGCAAACCTTCTCAATTAAGGTAAAGTAGCAACATGTTCTAGCAAAGTTAACGGTTAACAAAACAAAAAATACTAATATAAATTACAAAACATGAGTATATTCAGTACAAAAACACTATCAGCAGCAACTAAACGTAAAAGAAAAGTGGCAGTATTGTGTAATGCATGATTTTTCTTTTGAATGAGACAAATCACATAATTTTGAAGACCTATGTGGCAATTTTTTAATATTACTGCAAGAACCAAGAGAAACAATATGATGTACCTCTTTAGATCACTGGGGCTGCATTTCATTTGCTGTTGTATACTCTTTCTAGCAAGACAAATTAGCTTCTTTGATGAAAAGGTTATATTTAAAAACTGGGCACTGTCCGATTTGGTTGCAATCTCACAAACAACCTATAGATACAAAGATTGTAAGTATAACCAAAAAATGATCCCAATTCACAGGGTCTTATAAAGATATAAAGATTGTAAGCATCTAGAGGAAGCCTTGCGGATATTGATCATAAAACGAAAGTACCAGTCTTCATATACAGCTTTTGAACAGGAAGATTTAAGCCAATGAACATGGGTAAACATGTATTTACTGTCAACTGTGAAACAAAGCAAGTAGTGGGACGCTACTAAAATGAAGACACCTCTAAGTTTGTATATAAGATCCATCAATGCGAACTAATAATTGGCAATTACAGTTTAGTCTAAATAAAATGAGATCTTTTTATCAGCTGCATAATCTTCATGTATTGGATGCTAAAGCTCCATCATTGATAGGTACGCCATATACACAACTTCTAGGTCGTCGTCCCTTGTCGAAGAAATGGCACACATTTAAGTGAGATGAGTAAATGGAAGAGTACTAATATTATATTGCAGTAAAATAGAGTTCTGCCGTATATTTCCAAGCTCATTTGTACAAATTTAGTACCACGAAAAAATATAAAAAGAGAACAATATGTATCGATTTGCATATAGCCAAGAATGGTATGCACCAGCTAAATACACTTGACAGTATCAAATAACGGATATTCTACTCCCCCACATGACACACCTCACATAGTTCATATATTCAGTAAATTAAATTTCATACATACTCATGCAGAAAGTCAACAGTCTGGGTGACTAACTTAACCAATATGAAACAACTTTTATAAATATATCCAGAGAATACTCATGCTAAAGAAGCTACGGAATATTGTGTAGCTTTTACTATGAAGTAAACAAAAATAAAACGGTATGCACGTGGGTACCTACACACCCCTTCTTCAACTTTTGATTCAAAATGTATTAAGCTATTTTAGCTTGGTTTTCTAGTAGAACATGAAATACTGCTGTGTAAAAGTGGTTTCAAATTTTTTGTATGAATTTTTTTGGTCATAGTCAACCCAAAAAACAAAAAGTCAACGAAAAATCTATTTTTAAGTTGACTTTGATGAAAAAAATTCAAATCAAAATTCTAAAACCACTTTTGTACACCAGAATCTCGTGCTCTACTAGAAAAACAAACTAAAAATAGGTTAATATGTCTTGAATAAAAATTTGAAAGGGGGTGTGTAGGTACCCAGGTGAGCACCGAATCCACTCGTATGCACGTGGGTACCTACACACCCCTCCTTCAACTTTTGATTCAAAATGTATTAAGCTATTTTAGCTTGGTTTTCTAGTAGAACACGAAATACTGCTGTGTAAAAGTGGTTTCAAATTTTTTGTATGATTTTTTTTTGGTCAAAGTCAACCCAAAAACAAAAATTCAACGAAAATCTTTTTTTGAGTTGACTTTGATGAAAAAAAATTCAAATCAAAATTCTGAAACCACTTTTGTACACCAGAATCTCGTGCTCTACTAGGAAAGGTATGTACACAAAAATAAAATGGATGAATGCACCCAACACTTTAATTATATCTACACCTGAACAATTGATATGTAGCAGCTTATGTAAGGTATTGCTTCTTAGTCACTAATTTCTAATATGAACCCATAACTAAATCCAAGTTTTTTATGCCTTCACAATAAACCGAGCCAATCCAATGACTCACAAAATGTTTAACTCTATACCTTTTAGACCAATCGGTTGAAAAGTTCAGAATAAGAGGATGCCATTGTTAAGGTTCATGCACTAGCCACTTGAACCAAAAGTCCGAACTGATGGAAAGGGCTAGTACAATCTACTTATACACTTCAACACCCCCTCTCACGTGTGACGGGAGACGAGAAGACAAGTCAACACGTGTAGAGAGGCAAAGAGGCAGCGGGAGGCCGGGAAAGAGGAGCGGCGACGATGGCCGGAGCTCGCCAACGGCGAGGGAGAGGCGGCGGCGGCGGCCGGACGCGGCGGCGGAAGGCCGGGGCGAGCGACGGCGGCGGCTGTGGAGAATTTAGAATAAATTGTGAAAGCCAGGATTTGAACTCGAGACCTGGGGCTCTGATACCATGTTAAGGTTCATGCACTAGCCACTTGAACCAAAAGTTCGAACTGATGGAAAGGGCTAGTACAATCTACTTATACACTTCAACAGCCATGATCATCCCAAGACGGGCATGTGACAGCAGCATAATCGTTATCAGTGAGCTGGCAAAATAGGGTATAATTGCACCACGGAAAACCCCAGAAAGAAAGTAGTTGTACCCTGTAAATTATTGCATATGTATCAGCAATAAGATTTTTTTTTGTTCAATAGATAACGAGGAAGCACATGTGAAAACTATTGTTAACATTGAGCCACTCCAATAATTATGGTTATCCAACTGAGTGCTATGAGTATATTAGACCTGCAACTGATTCCAGAAAAGAACATTGTTGTGATATACAATTCTAAATGGAAGATTTCCACTTAGTGAAACCAAAGTTTTATCATCAGTCCACAGTTGTGAGCGGTGGGCACATGAACACTGACCTGTATGGAATAAAATTGCAAAGGACGGTGGATCTGGAGATGCACCATGGTTAGCAGAGAGAGAACAATAGGTCTTCACTCAATGCTGAAAAATGAAACAATCATCTTATTAGCTACATTAATCACTCTCCATAGTTTAGGAAACCATCAAAGTCGACCATGTAGGTGTAAACAAAGAATATGATATGCAAAAACTTATTTATGTATAGAACAATTGGTAGTCACCACCAAGAGCTTTGTGCTCAATTAACTTCTAGATTAAACAAAGAGCAATCACCACAAATTCAGTGAAATAATCAATTTTGATACGCAAATAACATGTGAGAAAAAACAACAGTTCTAGCGCCAGGATACTTACATCGAAAACGTGGTGGAGAAGGGCTAGAGCTTGCTCACCTTGACCCGTCACTGTCATTAGGTAGGTAGGAGCTTTTTTACGGTAATTGGCACGGAACCTAGGTTCCGTTTGGTTCCGTTAAATTAAAAAACCCAATTGCTAAAAAGCGCTTGGGTGCTGGTTGACTTGTTCCGGCACTCGTTTTCTAGCCGTCGGATCGAGTGTCCATGGTCCCGATCGAATACGCACGCGCAACATGGAGAGGAAGCGCTTCCGACAGTTTCCCCCCTGAAGGCCCCACCTGACGTGTGTCGGCCGCTCCTCTCTACCTCTCCCTCACCCCGTCCTTATTCCCCATTTCATTTCGATTTAGGGTTTCACTCCTGACTATTCTTCCGTTCAGGCCACGATCAGCGAGAGGGCGACGAGCTCGTTGGCGGAGGGCAAGCCGCGCGAGAGGGCGCCGAGCTTGTCTGCGGAGGGCGAGCTGCGGCGCGAGGCTGGCGCGCTCGTCGACGGAGGGCGAGCCGTGCGAGAGGGCGTCGTGCTCGTCGGCGGAGGGCGAGCCATGCGAGAGGCCTTGCGGGCTCGTCGGCGGAGGGGGAGGCGCGCTAGAGGGCGGCGGGCTCGTCAGCGGAGGGTGAGGCGCGAGAGGGTGGCGAGTTCGTCGGTGGAGGGCGAGCCGCACAAGAGGCTAGCGGGCTCGTCGGCGGAGGGCGAGCCACACGAGAGGCTAGCTTGCTCGTCGGCGGAGTGCGAGCCGCATGCTAGTGCGGTAAGCGTCCAGCGTGTAAGGACGAGGACCTCCTCGTCCGGAGAACCGTCCCATGCGATGGTGGAGTTTAGATCTCTTCGTGGTCCACAAGGTAATCCCCTTGATTCTCCCTCACTAGTTACACACGATTTTGACCAGCACGGAGACATACATGAGATTCGTAGTCTACCCAGTACCTGCCATGCATGATTTGTCAGTGAATCGTAGTGCATGAGTTTTGGAATTTTGGGGCCGAAATCGACCCAGTGTCTTCCCTGCATGGTTGTTCGGTGAATTTTTTCCATGATTATGGTGTGTTATGGCTGAAATTTTACCTAGTGCCTGCCTTGTATGATCTTTCAGTGAATTGTGTCGTATGATTTTGGTGTGTTTGAGCCTTTCCTGTCCAAGAACATCATCCATTAGATAGGACAATTCCCTATGTTTTACGAAGAAGTTTTCTTAGTTTAATTAAGTTGGCCAATGAAAATAGCCTAGGTGATTCTGCAACCATGATTAAGTTGCCTACTGGTTGCTTAGTTAACAAAAAAAAATATAGAAATTTTGCAATTGAAGCCATGCTGCAGCAGGGTTTTTTTCTTAGCAGGAAGTATGCCATATGTGTAGTAATTCAACTTGTTTTGGGTTTGTGTGTTCTGATGTTAATGAAAATGCTTATTGTCAGCATGTTATTCTTGATTTCAACTTTTATAGTTTAGCTTGTTGTTCACCAGAAAACTTATAAGTTGCATACCAATGTTTGCTAAGTTGAGTTCAAGTTTTGAACTAAATTGTTTTTTCATGACATGAGGATTTTGATAGTTGATATATTCTTCTAGGGTAGCTTCAGCCTTTTAGCATCATCTCATAAGTTGCACACCGTTGTTGGGTAAGTATGTTCACTCACCAAAATAAATTAAATTGCTTAGGTTGCCGATCCTTTTACTTTTCAACAAACATGAATAAGATGTATTCTAATTAAACTAAGTTGCTTTTTATTACATGCTAGCCGGCTACTGAATTTTATGTGAAGTTGCATTTTAACATTCTTGCTTTTTGGACCTCCATGATAATGATTTAATAAAGTTGCATATGCAAGCTTGCTTAAGTTGTATACTAGAATTAATTAAATTATTGCTTCACATGCAATTTTGCTTATGTTGTGTATCCTAGGATACTTTTACTTTTCAACAAACATGAATAAGTTGTATCCTGCTTAAAACTAAGTTGCCATCTATTTACATGCAAGTTGGGTACAAACTTTTATCTAAGTTGCATTTTAACATTCTTTTTTTTGGCCCTCCATGGTAAATTGGTAATGATATAATTAAGGTGCATAAGCAAGCTTGCTTAAGTCATATACCACAATTACTTGAATTATTTTTTCACATGATATCTTGCGTAGGCTGTATAGACCAGGATCTTTTTTACCTTTCAACAAACATAAATAAGTTGTATTATGCTTTAAACTAAGTTGCCTTTTATTTACATGCTACGGTTGCAAACTGGTGCTGGTTAAATTGGTTAGGTTTTGTTCTAAGTTTGATTTTGGTTTAGTATTTTACCAACCAGAGAGTGAGTGTTTATGCAGGCAATATGCATATACGGCAGTTAATGTATATGTTGTATTCGACAGCATGACTAAGTTGGCTTCCTAGTAACCATGCTTTTAATTTTTTACCAACCAGAGAGGAGGTGTTATGTGGGTAATATGCCTATATGGTGTTAAATGCATTTTAATTATGTTGTTTCGACATAACGACTAAGTTGGCTACTGCTATTGTGTTATGTTACCTTTCTAGTAACCAAGCTTTGAGTTTTTACTAACCAGAGAAGGGGATGTTTTATGTGGGCAATATGCACGTATGGTAGTAAATGTATCTTAATTAGTTGTTTCGACATCATGACTAAGTTGGCTACAACTATTTGATTAAGTTGGCTTTGTAAGATTCCTTTTTTGCAAATACTTTTTGTCAAGTGGAACAATAGTTTTAAATAAGATTTTTGCTTATTGTACCAGTGAAGACTTTTTAAAGTCTAGTAATCAGAAATGACAAAAGAGACCAACAAGCGTTCCCATTTGCATCTGCCAGTAGTTGATGCAGCAGCAGGGGATGTCGAGCACCACCTCCAAAAGGTCAGCAGGTACAAGTTGATGTCTCTTTTTGTCGGGGTAATATGCTCAAGATGATATTGTTGCGTTAATTAAGTTGTTCATCAATTTATTGTAAGTTGGCTACTATCATAAATTGTCTGTCCAACATGGTAAGGTTACTTACTGAATGCAACTCAGTTGTCAGTAGTTTCTTGTTTTTTTAGATGCCAGTTAAGTAGTCTTACCCAAGTGGTTACTGAATATTACTAAAAGTTGCCTAGTAATTTTACTTGAGTTGCACCATGAATTTAACTAAGTTTGATTTAACTAATGAGAAAAATTGCTTGCACAACCTAATCGAGTTATTTTCTAGCTTTAAAGGAAATTGCATAGTATCATACATCTAAGTTGCCTACTGATTTTATCTATGTTGCACCATACATTTTAACTAAGTTGATTTATATGACCAACAAGAAAAAATTTCTTGCACAACCTAATAGAGTTCTTTTCTAGTTTGAAACCACGTTTGATACTAACATACAACTAAGTTGCCTACTAATTTTACCTGATTTGCACCATGATGAATTTAACAAAGTTTGATTTTACCAACAAAAAATAATTGCTTGCACAACCTAATAAAGTTATTTTCTTGCTTGAAAATAAGTTGCATACTAACATATAACTAAGTTGTATGTTTTTATTAGCTGACTTGCAAACTGAACTTAACTAAGTTGTTTTACATGTGCACGTGGATATAGACTGGCACTGGCCATTTCTCACCGATCGGGGTCTATCACGCCGGGCAAGACATGGCGCTCATCTTGGATGCTGCACACATGAAATACCCTCCTCATTGGGTTCCATTGCTGCTCCTTTGGGAAGCCATGAACACGACTGATGAAGCAACTGGACTTCTTAGAGGGTATCTTCTCTTATAACTAGTCTTTATAAGATAAGATGTTGAATGCAGTACCTTGTATACCTTTTTAATTAAGCAACTACATTTGGGAAGTATTATTCATCACCAGGATTATTTAGTTCTTGTCATTTTTGCGTATCTTATTGGCTTGACATGTTCATTCGTAAAGACTGGTTGAATGATTTTACTATGCTACTTAAGGTAGCTACTCATTTTGGTTGTGATGTACTAGGTTAGATAAGTGCTAGCACAGTTGTAGTTCTTATTTGTACCATGTCTGTTAAGTCGTAGTCTAGTAGACCTTGACATCACATTATACATGTTTTAGTTCCTGCAGTTCTGTTATTTGTTAATGCTGGTTTCAGATTCGGATAGTTCAGTTCAATCATCATCTAACACCTTTCGGTGCCATTACTTTTGAAAAGGGCGTTTCTTTTGTCAAATAATTCGACACTTTAAGAATGATAGTTTCTTCATATCTGATAGGTTCTGTGCTCGTCTCGAGGCACACTTCATCTCCTATTCGTACAGGTAGGTTACTAAAAATTACCAAGCACAAGTAAGTTGTATTCTGGTTTAAACTAACTTGCATTTTATTGAGATGCAAATTGTCTATTGAAAATTAGCTAAGTTGCATTTTGCTTTTATTCGTAAAGTAGCTTGCTACTAAAAGTAACTAGCATAAGTAAGTTGTATTCTGGTTTAAACTAAGTTTGCTATTCACTAAGATGCAAGTTGTCTAGTGAAAATTAGCTATGTTCCATTTTGCTTCGATTCATAAAATAGGTTAGTACTGAAAGTAACTAAGCATAAAGAAGTTGTTTAAATAAGTTCTTTCATCAATATGATTAAGTTGCCTACTCAACTTAGCCAAGTTGATTCTGCAAGATAGCTCAAGTTGTATAACAAAATTATTTAAATCAGATGCAATCTTGCTTAAGTTGTGTAGCCAAAGGTTCCTTTTATCTTTTAGCAAACTGAATAAGTTGTATTCTAGGTTTAGACACAGTTGCTTTTATTGAGATGCAAGATGACTAGTGAAAATTAGCTAAGTTATACTTTACCTTTTAGTGCAGGTTTTGTCAAACCATGGTTTTCTTGGAGATCTGGAGGAGGAAGAAGAGTTGGAGTAGTTCCCTTGATCAACCAGAATCTAGGCGACCTTGATCAACCAGAATCTAGGCGAGAGGGGCAAGAATGAGGCAGTGTGTGGGTAAGAGTTGGAGTAGTTCCCTTGATCAACCAGAATCTAGGCGACCTTGATCAACCAGAATCTAGGCGAGAGGGGCAAGAATGAGGCAGTGTGTGGGGCTGGGTGCTGGGTGGTTATTATAGTTTAGTCTATCTCCTGCTTTTTCTTTCACGCGGTCAGTTACAGCTTTGTGCATATAAATATCACTTTTTTCTCGGTAGGGGTGTTTGCTTTTTCTTTCACCTGGTTGGTTACAGCTGTTGTACATAAAAATCACCCTTTTTCCCCCATCGGATGCTGGGTCTGACAAACCAGCATCCGGATGCTCCAGCAAACAAACCAGCGCCCGGATGCTAGGTTGGACAAACCAGCACCGGATGCTGGCTAGCCGCGTCCATTAAAAAAACTGTGACCGTTGATTAAACAACTGATATCTTTTTTTAAAACTTGTACGATGCTTTGAGGATCACGAACATAGATCCGATCGGTCAATCAACCTTTATCTCTCAAGATCCGTAAAAAAAAAGCCTTCGTGTCGCAGGTCAAAAGAAAGAAAGAAACTAAGGAAATCTTCCTTTCCCTGCTCGATGAGAGACGACACGCCGCCGCTACCGTCGTGCGTCGTCTCGTCGCTGCGGCCGTCCCAGCGTCGGGCGAAGGAGAAGCCATGGAGGAGCGACTCTAGGCAGAGGAGGACCTCGTCCTCCATCTCCTCGCGGGGCCCTGCAGCTTGGTGCTTCCCCAATGGATGGCCTCCAACAGTCCAGCTGTGACGACGATGGAGAGCCTGCGGCCATGCTGCCCGCCGCTTTCGCTGGCACCGCGCAGCGGACGCCGCAACCCGGCCGCAGCACCGGGACGCGCCGGCGCCGGAGGAGTGGGATGCCAGTCGCAGCTGTGCCTCAGGCGGGATTAGCAGCGCCATACACGCGGGCTCAGCAACGCCGGAGCTTTGCTTCCTCAGTTTTCATGGACATTCAGAAAACAACGGAAGGCAGGAAATTCAGAAAAGAGAGGAAAACAGACATTCAGAGTAGAGAAAAAGGAGAAGAAGAATTGCAAATTTGCAACCACAAGAGATACATTGCTATCTATACTTGTGTAGTAGATGCAATTGCGCCTGTCATATTGTATTAGAAAACACAAGAAGATGTAATTGCTCTGATTATCACAGGGTTTGTTGAATGAGAACGGAGATTGAATAATACTTCGATTGTCATATTGTATTTGTGCAAATTTTTATTTAACTGAGTTGTTGTTTGCATCTGTCATGAAACACCTAGTGTCAGACCGCGCCGCCGATAGGCCCACCCGAGACAGACTGCGCCGCCGTTCTCTTGCCTTCGACCGCCTCCGCTAACGACGCCGGCGATGCACCCGCTGCCGGCTACTGTCGCTGGTGGGGAGATAGGGGAAAGTCCGGCGACGGCGCATCCACGGCAGGCTGCTGTTGCAGGTTGTATGGAAGAAATTGGATTTGATGGAGTCGGCGACGTGACTGAAGGGAAAAAATGGGAAAGAGACTGAGAACAAGAGAGTCGTATCCGGTCACATGTTATTAGAGAGAGAGAGCGCACAGATATTAGATGAGGCTATCCGCTAAGTACCAATTTAAAAATCAAATAAATCAATAATTTGGTATAGATTTTACGTAAATATGGTTCCGGCTCCATATAAATTTAGTTCCGGTCCCATGCTTTTGGCAGCATTGGGTTCCGTCTATTTGGTTCCCTCTATTTTAATACCGTCGGATCAGGGTGAATGAATGGTTCCTAAAAATATCAATCACTGTAAAACTTGTAGGTAGAAAAAGGTGTGGCTTAAACTCCCAGCTTGCATTCTCCTCTGCTAGAGATTTCCTTTTTACTGTTTTGCTTGCAACTCCTGCACCGCACTAAATCTAGAAGGATGAGCTCATGAGCAAGAATCAAATAGGCCAAATCTAGAGAGAGAAAAATTGTAGATTTACCAATTAATGAATCATGCAGCGGCAGGAGCGCCAGGTGCCCAGGCCATCAGTTTCGTTTATGTACATAAATCTTAATTCCATCTTAGCAAGAATCTGCAAGCAAATTTCATGTGTGAGTTTCCACCACGGTCTGATTTGGAAGCTATTTTCAATTTTGGAATGATTTTAAGAAACAAATAGGTGAATGGTAGTTGTACATTTTCTATGTAGCCACGGAATATCTCAACAAAACTGAAATGATAAATCCAAAACAAAACTTGAAAGGAAGCACATTATATTACTCAAAGGAGCTGACTGACATGAGAGGGAAGAGGAAAATCGATTTTGACCTGAACAAATGGTTAAGCGAATGATAGACTGGATGAGAAGGCAGTTCACATTTAGCAGGTTATCCATGATGTGAGCAATTTGGGGAATAACAATAGTGTAAAGTATATTTAGATATAGAAGCATGATATTAAAAACAAACATGCCAACAGAACTTCAGAATATAACTTGAGAAGCAGATCATGTACATCTAAATGACCGGTTAACAACAATGGCAGGTACAGCTACATAGTGCCAACATAAGAGAGCAAATGCTCGGCTTTGTGCACTTGCAAATAACATTTATCATGAAACACACTGATTTCTTCTAATTGGCAGCAGGCCTGAAATCCATATGAAAACCTAAAGTTAGTGGAATATAATTTATAGCATTACCTATGCAAACATGCAAGGAAGGGCATAAATTTCACTACTTAGCAGTCAAATCCCTTAATCATTAGGCCATGTTTTTTAGGTGAAGCAAGATCAATATTAAACCTATCCATAGAGAAAAGATGGATTGGCAATATTAATATCTGAACATTTAATCGTACCTTGTAGCTTCTATTAGCCACTGAATGCATTTGCACAATTTTGTGCAGTTCACTCTTAAGAACTGAAAGAGGACGTGCAGCAAGGATATGCAAAAAAATTATTGTGTATGGTGACCTGTAGACAGCATATACCTAGAAGAAGAGAAACAAGCAATAAAGCATGATTAAATCTAACACATGCAAAATATGCAAAAAAAAATAACCAGGAAAGGGGGAGGAGCACCTTGCTACTGGGAAGCAGTACGTGAGGGCATGGAGATGCAGATCCGAGATGTGGTTCTTCACTGAACTTAGAGAGAGAACCTGTAGATACAAAAGATTTGCATCGGGCGGAATCTACGTGAACAGAGGAGAAGCTGCTGCTCAGCCCTGGGGAGGGGGCCCATGGAGGCGAGACGAGCGGCGGCTGGCGCATCCTCTCCCATCCATGGCGACGAACGGGCGACGCCCACGGTGGCTGCACGGGCCTCCACGCCCTCCTGCACGGGATGCGCTTCGGGGCGTGATGGCCGGCCGCGCGCCGCTCCAGGCGCCTGCACCCGCTCGCCGCCCCAGCCGCTGTCGATGCGTCGCCCGCGCCGCCTGTGCCCAATCGTGTGCCGCGCCGCCTGCGCCCGTCCGCGCGTCGACCAACAGCAGGCGCCCGTGCGCCGCACCGCCTGCGCCCGCCCGCGCGTCGACCAGCCGCAGGCGCCCGTGCGCCGCACCGCCTGCGCCCGCCCACGCATCGACCAGCCGTCGGCACCCGTGCGCCACACCGCCTGCTCCCTGATACGTCTTCAACGTATTCATAATTTTTCATGCTCCATGCTTGTTTTTACACCATTTGCTTAGTGTTTCGTTACACTTTGTGGCATTTTTATACATTTTCTAGAACTAACCTATTAACAAGATGCCATAGTGTCAGTTCCCTGTTTTCTACCGTTTTTGTGTTTCAAAAAAGTTACACAGAAAATATTCTCGAAATTTGACGAAATAAAAGCCGAGCATCCAGAAATTTACCGAAGCTTTCAGAGAACCGAAGAGGAGACGGAGGGGGGCCACGGGCCGGCCACACCATAGGGCGGCGCGGCCTGCCCCTGGCGCGCGCCCCCTGGTGGTGAGGCCGCCCTGGTCCACCTCTGACGCTGCCCCTTCGCCTATAAAGACCCCCCGACGGGAAAAACCTAAATACCCGATCACTTTTCCAGAAACACATCGCGATCCGCCGCCGTCGTCGACCCGAGATCGGGAGGGTCCAGAAGCTCTTCCCGGCACCCTGTCGGAGAGGGGAATCACCACCGGAGGTCTTCTTCATCGCCATGCTTGCCTCCGGCGTGATGAGTGAGTAGTCTACCTTGGACTATGGGTCCATAGCAGTAGCTAGATAGTTGTCTTCTCTACCATGTGCTTCATGTTTAGATCTCGTGAGCTGCCTTACATGATCGAGATCACCATTATGTAATTCTACATGTTGTGTTTGTTGGGATCCGATGAATATTGGTGTTATGATTGAGTTGATGTGCTGAATATTATCTTATGTTATCTCTATGTTGATTATGATCTTGCATGCTCTCTGTTGTTAGTAGCTATCTTGGCCGAGTAGTTGCTAGTGACTCCAAGAGGGGGTATTTATGCTCGATAGTGGGTTCATGCCTCTATTTAATCTGGGGGAGTGACAGAAACCTCTAAGGTTATAGATGTACTGTTGCTACTAGGGGAAAAAACATTCATATGCTCGAGGGCATATGCTTTGTTTACATTACACACTTTGCTTAACGCAGTTATCTGTTGTTCGCAACTTAATACTTGTGGAGTTCTCGGATTGATTCGTCACAAGTGGATTATTAGTCATAGATGCAGTTGGATGGCGGTCTATGTATCTTGTTGTAATGCCCAGAGTAAATCTCATAGTGATCCTCTCGACATATGCACGTTATCTTTATTCTATCAATTGCCCAACTGTAATTTGCTTACCGGCCAGCATGTGTTATTTTATCTTATGGAGAGACACCACTAGTGAACTGTGGACCCCGGTCCTATTTCCATTATATTGCTATCACCTGTTTACTTTACTCGCATTGTTTACTTTACTCGCATACTACTATTGCTTTCCACTCGATACGCTCATTCCTTTGTTTCAAGCAAACCGGTGAGATTGACAACCTCATCGTAAGTTAGGAGCAAAGTATTTGCTTGTGTTGTGTGTAGGTTCCCCGTTGCTACTAGTTGAAGACGAGTCAACAAGTGTCGTAAACGGCGCCCTTGTTGGAGTGTTAGTAGGCTAGTCAGCATCACCTTCTGGAGTTTGGCTTTTTCCTGGATTCGACATACCTTGGTTTCTTACTGAGGAAAAAATTGCTACTGTACTCATCATACCTCCCTCTTGGGGTTCCCAACTAGGTGGTTATCCTGCCCGCATCACTCCCGCCCGCGTGTCGCCCAGCCAGTAGCCGCCTCACACTGTCCCCGACCGGGCCGCCGCCGTCGCCTCACGCCGTCCCTGACCGGGCTGCCGCCGTCGCCTCGTGCCATCCCCGCCCGGGCCGTCGCCGTCGCCACCACTTCATGCCGTACCCCCGTCGGGCAGGCGTCCGGGCTGCCGCCACCACCTCATGCCGCATGTCCTGCCGCCGGCTCAGGACGCCCCCCGCGCCGGGCCGCCGCCTCGCGCCGGGCCGCCGCCTCGCGCCGGGCCGGCGCCGTCGTCCCCTCGTCGGCGTCGTTGCCCGCTCGCGAGCGCCGTCGTGGCGGCGGCAGGGGATTGGGTGGGAGGGAGAATGGGGCAGGCCAATGAGTGGGCTAGGGTTGCTGGATGCCTTTTTGTCTCTTTCACACGAGATGTCACGCAGGATGTCAAGTGGGTGCATTATTGTCTCCATCTGCGGTGGACCGACGCAGCAGACGCCCATCCGCTGACAGGGTGGACCAGACAGCGAGAGGGCCCGGTCGCAGTGTCAGGCGGGTAAACATGCGTCGTTCCACAACTTTCACAAGCATGCACAGTCCACAGTGGAGGCAAGTGGGCACCGGCCACCTGGATGCAAGTGGGCATGGGCCAGCGCAAGTGGGAAAACAGTTTGCCCTATGATCACTGGGCCCCTCGAGCACGCAGCCCACCGGTCAGTGACTTGAAAGCAAAAACGCCTGGTATAAAAAAAAGCACTATAGCATGCGGTAAAAAAACGACGGTGAATGGATGGCTGAGATCCTCCCGTGGCGGCGATCCGACGGCCCAAAATGCCTAATCGTTGTGGAGGCCTCAATGGGGGGCACCAATTATACCTTTAGATTGTTTCCGACTGTCGACCATGCGACAAGTGTATTGATATTTGATAGTTTGATACTCCCACCAGTTCACGAAATAGTGATTATTTATATATATAATAACTTGGTTACTAGTCTTTAATAGAACATACAGAGAATGTATGCTAGCCGTAAATAAATAGTCAAGTGGTAATAGTTCGGCCGCCATCGACGAAGATGACCTGACCAGTGATGAATGAAGCTGCTGGCATGCAAAGGAACAACACCGTCGACGCAACCTCCAGGGGCTCACCGAGCCGATGCATCGGAGTCCTCGACAACTCATGCTCTGTGACCTCCGGCGCCACCTAAGCCATTGTTGTTATCATCAACATTTAGTCAGGCCAAACATAGTGATATTCAGGTAAAATTCAGTTATTTGACAAAATTGCAGAGAGCAAATATCTTGAAATATATGAAAATAAGCATATATAGTTGTTAAATTAACTAGGTAGCATAAATTGAGTGATGCCTCTTTTTTTTCGTTGGTTGATACATGTCTCAACGTTAGCGGATCCGTGATTGTAATATCTTAAATTTTTAAGACTTCTTAATAAAAAAGACTGAGTTTGATGCAGATGCCGGGGCTATGCTCCATTTCAAAGAAAAAAAAACTAGGTAGCATAATTAGGTTGTGCATTTCCTGGGTTCCTTTGGTGCGTACACTTTTCATCATGGCAGTATTGATCCCACCAGGGGCGACGGAGTTCACACGAATCTTGTCCTGAGCCCACTCGGTAGCAAGGCTCCTTGTAAGCTGGTTAATTCCTCCTGCGTGGTGGAAAAGAGAAGAATGTCATTCTTGCGCCTTAGGCTATCAAGTAAACTTTGGAGCTTCAGTTACTATGAAGAAAATGATCCACTTGGATGGTATCTAGAATTATTCAGATAAAAACCTTGGTGTGCATGTAGTTACCTTTTGTGATGCAGTAAATTGCGAGCGTGGGGAAGCCAAGCGAGCTCCCAACGGAGGAGATGTTGACGATGCTGCCTCCTCCGGCTATGGAGGCGTTGAGCAGCAGAGGGTGCGCGAGCTGACTGAGGTGGAAGCACGAGTCTAAGTTAGTCGCCATGAGGTGCGAGTAGTCCTCCGCCGTGCACTCCACAGCCGCCTTGGCAATAACCCGCCCCGCGTTGTTTACCTGCAGGAATTGACATGGCTTAGATACTTGAAAAACAGTAGAAACAAAGTGAAGTAACTAAGTAAACTTACTAGTATGTCGAGCTTGCCGTCGAATGTTTGCTTCACCGTCTCCATGAGCTTCTCCCTCTCGGCTCGCACGGAGACGTCGCAGACGGAGACGGTCACCGGGAGCTTCAGCTTCTCCCACCGCCGGCGGCACTCCTCCAGCTCCGCCGCGTTCTCGGAGCACGTGTGCACCCGGGCTCCGAACCCGACGAGCTCCTCCACGATCGCATGCCTGTGGATCGATCGTTTAGTACATCCGAGCTTGCAACCATATACCCACTAATTTTACACGAACACAATTGGTGTATCTGCGTACCCAATCCCTCTGTTTCCGCCGGTGACCACCGCCGTTGCGCCGGCAAGACTCCATCTCTTCTCCCTGCTCCCGTCGGTGGCTGCCATTTCTCTCTCTCGCTCGGTCTGTCTCTCTCATGTGAAGATAGCATATATAAGAGGGAGAGCGTCGTTTTGGTGGACCGGCTCAGTGGAGCCCGTTTTTTGAACCACAAAAAATTTCAAATTTCAAAGTTTCAAAAAAATTAAAAAAAATACCTGGTTGTAGACAACTTCATACACTACGATTGTACAAAATTTTAATTCAAAATACATTGTATTGTGTCCTCGATAAAAATAACAAAAAAACAGATCTGGGAGCATGAACAGTATAGATTTTTTTTCCTTTCAAATTTTGACCACTTTATCTTTTTTGCTGAGCCCACATGACAAGGTATTTCATATTGAAAAGTTGCACAATCATAGTGTATACAGTTGGCTATATCCAGATATTTTTTTTGAATTTTTTTAAAGATTTAAAATGTGAACTTTTTGGCATTTAAATAAAAGGGCTTTATGGTGCCCGGGTCCTAATAGCATTTTGCAATATAAGAGGCCTCCTCCACACATAAATTCCAACGAGGAAAAAAATGCGACTGATCCACGGCATCTCCGGTTGTCCCGTCGGTTTCTTTGGATCGTACGGAGTCCAGCACACGGTCACGGACTCGCTGATCGCAGCCTCGTACAGTCGTGCTCGATAGCACTGTGTGCTAGAATGGGACGTGAACGGCTCGCTCTGATCAGGTACATCGTGTCATGTTATTGGCTTGACATCGTTGCATATAAATTTACAGACTAGACACTTCTTACCATCAGTTGACCGGCAAATGGCTACTGAAAAAACCATGCTGCTTTCGAATCACTCTTCTCTATCTTGCTCTTACTACTCATTCACAAGAACAACACCAAATTGAGTAAACCAAAGAGAAAACTCTGATTGAACACTTGATACATGTTACATATAAAAGGCATGCCCCCGACATGTTCAACTCATTAGGAGAAACCGAAATCAACAAAGAGAGAAAACCCAAATTCACATATTAGAGCGTTGGGTTGGTCAAACTGCGGCAACTGCCCACTTCATAAGGGCATCTCCAGTGGGCCGACGCATCGCGCCGACGCAAATAGTCCATCCTAGTCCGTTTGCATCGAGACCATGATATAATTTGCGTCGCGGTCCGGCTCGCCTGGCCAGTGCTACGCGACGCATCCCGTAGGCGACCCATCCCATCCCGTCCTTGGGACACATGGTAACAATATGGGCCAAAGCAATCCACTCTCATGATCTTCTGTGATCATATGGGGCACATAGCCTTAAGCCATGACCACAGAAGAACCAAGCAATGGATTGTTTGGCACAGGTGGCGTTGACTGGTCCTTTATATGATTTTCTATGGGCAGATATGGCCACATAGGCCAAGGGCCTTAAGGGCCTAGCCACAGACGATCCAGCAAGTGGATTGCTTGGGCACATTGATGTCCCGGCCGACCCAAAATTGACAAATTTGCGCGCCGGACGACTGGTCCGGATGCGTCGCACCGCTGGGGCACCACACACCATTCCGCCAGTCCATTCGGACGTGGTCGGACACGCAAGGATGCTTTGCGTCGACCCGCTGCACAAGTCGACGACTTTACCAACGCTCCAACGGTAGCACAAGGCGGAAAGCCACGGACTCGGGCACAGTGTCACTAGTGAAAAAAGGGTCTTATGTTCAGGACCTCTAGCACCGGTTGTGTATTAAACCGGTGCTAAAGGTCTCTCCAGGGCAGCCAGGTTCGCTGTGTAGTACAGCAGTAACTAGTCTCGGTTCCTTCGGCACCTTTAGTCCCAGTTGGAGACACCAACCGGGACTAAAGGGGTCTGCGGCCATCTGGCCTGATGCCAGACTCTTTTAGTCTCGGTTGGTGTTGGGACTAATGGTCCTGGCCTATTTAATGCCACCCGCCGCTGGCCGCCCTCTCCCTCTCCCCTATTTTTTCCTCCTAGAAGAGTGGGAGTGGGTGTTAGAATTTTTTTCCTTTCTATGCACAAGAGGTGTTTGCTGAAATGTGTGAGTGAATAATGGCACACGAAACATACATGATATGAGGTGAGAGGAGACACCGAGCTAATTTGATCTTCCCTGCCTCGAGCCAGCTAGTTTCCTTCTCCTCTATTCTTCACCACTGAGCTCGATTTTATCCACTATTTGTCAAGATTTCGCGCCGCCCCATCAATTCAAGTGTTCCGAGAGGTTGGCAACTAAGCTCTTGAGTAATTTTAGACACTAGTCATCAACCTGTGCATCCGCACGGTTTTATCGATATATTGAAAGTCTATTGTTAGATAAATTGTGCAAGTAAGCCTAATGAGTCAAAAGTTAATTAATTACAAAATTAACATTCAGAAATTTATGAAAGGACCAACTCCTCGACTTATCCAACTTAATGTATATATGTATCTTGCACTATAAAACTTTTTACAACAGAAGAGAATCTGTCTCCATCAAAAAGCAACAGAGTATTCCCACGTGTATTGTCATATTATGGATCTTAAATATGATTTCTAGCTGCACAAATGGCAGATTTTGAACCGGGGAACGTTGTTGCTGACAAAGTTGTAATACTGAAACTGGAAAGCATTGCACTGGCTGATTTGGTAAGTTCTACATTACTAAAGTAGTTCTGAGGTAGCAAGATCAAATGTACAAACGGTCCATGGTATACAGATTTTTGAAAACTTTGCCACAATATTACACCAAAAGAAATCTCCGTAAGTGTAGGAAATAGTGACTCAAAGTTCTACATAATAACTGGGTACATGGTGAACAATTAATGTAAATATTTTTGCAGTTTGCACAGTGAGCACTGTGATGCTTACATTGCACTTTGATCAGAAAAATAGTCGTAACAATTTGGATGTGTTATTGGATTATTTGAAAAAAAGAATAACTTATTCAACTTACCTTGACACTTATTAATCGTACTGACTGATTCTTCTCTTGTAACAGATTTGAACATAATAACTTGATTTTTCTTTATATACGCGTGCACATGGTGCCCTGCAAAAATTAAAATACAGTGACAAAAAAATCCTTGCACATCGAGTATTGAAGTATTGCAATTAAATTTACTAAAAAAGATGTGAGAGGGAATAAACAGAAACATACAGAATATTCATGTCCCTAGTATTATAAGACGATTGTTTTACTATTTTTATAAAAAAAAAGAGAATTATAGAGTTGAGTAACATCGTCCATGTAACAATGCGTGGTCTCACCTTTTACCACTTCAAATCAGCAGACGGAGAAGATAGTGCTTATTTGCCTGGTAATGCTGCGGAAAATTGCGGTACAAATTTGACGTGAAAAGTACTGTCATTAAAATACTTCCCTTGCAGCCATGGAAAGTCGGAGGCGCAAAATATACATGACGCGGCGGAGAGGCCGCATGAAGGCACATGCTGCTTCTTTACCATGCGCTGGCGAAATTAATCGGATCCCAACCTGGATAAGAACCATGGTGCCTTAAATTACCTGAAAAATGAAGATTTCATGGCCAGACCTAGGAGAAGCTACATGCTCCGGAGACGGGTGGGCAGGAACAAATCAATCTGAAGGAGCGCATGCATGCTTGACTGCCGGATCAAACTCACGTATCCCTGCCAGACCGGGAGGAAAAGATTGCTTCTTACCATGCACTGGCCGAATCGATCGGAGCCAGGCCAAGATTAGATGAATGCCAAAATCTATGTTATCAGCGCCAGACCTAGGAGAAGCTTCACGCTCGATTTTTTTCCATCTTTTTTTTCAGTGGAAACGAAGAGATACCAGCAAGAGTACGACGGGAGGGAACGAATTCATGCTTTCATCCAATGGCAGCCAACGCATCATTTATTAATCCGATGGACTAAATTTCTTAGCATCTAGGATTAATGTGGAGCCTCCTACGGTGCCTCCAATTAGTAAATATAAGATAAGATGGACTAATTTTAGCATCGTGATTGCGTTTGATATCTTATATCTTATATTTACTAATCGGAGGCACCGTACGAAGCTCCACGTGAATCCTAGAGATTAGAAAATTTTGTCCATCGGATTAAACCATGATTCATCTAGAGCCGTCGGCTGATGTTCTACTTGCGTGAGGTGGACTCCTTCGTATCTCCTTTCAGATGTAGAAAAAAACGAAGGAAAGAAATACATCTACTCCACGCCTCCTACCTCCTACCTCCGGTCGATCTGTACTCGGCGCCTGTGCCATGGCAACAGCTTCCAAAATTTTCCACAATCTGACTTTAACACTTGATCGCGGCTGTGGAGTCAAATCTGACTATGATCTCGCTGGTCTCCACGCATTGCATTCTCTTTTTCCTAATCAAATATCCCAGGATATTCTCCGTTAGATATTGCCGCATCACGAGCTGCCTCCATTGATCTTACAAACCTCAGATGACAAAATTACGTGCATGGTGGGAGCTCAGATAGATTATGCGGTAGCAGCAGAAGAAGACACGGAGCGGCCCTGATTCCATGTGGACTCTCCATGAGCGGCATCTTTGTATGAGCTTTGACGGATTACTGCAATTTTTACTTCGATGGTTCGTTTGATAAATTTCTAACTGCCTGCCCCAAGAATTGAGGTGTGACTGATTTTATTTTGTTCGCATTTTTTTCTTAGAAATCGGCAATGGAAATTTCAAAATTTCTCATATAAATTTGTACAGATCTCGAGTTGAATTTCTTATTTAATTGATTTTTATTTCTTATGGCGATAACACATATTTTATTTTTGTGATCTTGGTGGATTCCATTGGTATCGTTTCAAACTTCCAAATAGTTCTTCATTAATCTGCTTTGCGACTTATGCAATCGGCATGGCCTCTAGCATCAGGTGATTATATGTACTAATTCATTGTGTCGGGTTAATTCCTATCTCTACAGCTGGATTCTTATTACATACTGTAGTGTCCTTCTGGCAACTGTCAATGTCGTTTCCTGTAGAAGTTGATTAGGTGATGATGTGTCCTCAAGTTTACATTGTTTTTTCACTAGGTGCTCAATGAAATTTCCACCTAAACAATGTTATGTTCTATTCGTGAGGTGCATGGTGGATTTTGAGGAGCGATTTATGCAGCAGTCTTGATTTCCATCACATTTGCCTTACTATTTGGAGGCCACTGATTGGTAGTAATGTATCTGTTTGAGGGACACAGACTATGTGCAGCTAAAATTAACAAGATTTGATGATAGAGTGGGAGTTGTCTGTTCATGATGCAGTTGGTTAGCTATTTGCTATGACTTCACTAATATGTAAGTACTTGGAGACATCATATGTTCTTTATGACATTTATTTTCTTTTAGCTAAGAGAGGATGGTTTTTTCCTTCTCGGATTCTGTAGTAAGCCTATACATCAAACCCGTTTTTCAACTTTTTATTCTTATAATTGGTTGATTAAAAAATATAATAATACAATACATTACCCTATGTAATAGATAAATTATTAGAATTTTGAGGGGTTGTAGTACCTATCCCTAACGATATAAAAAGGAACACACAGGATAAGCTACAGAGAGTAGAAAGAAATTCGTAGGTACTTCATGAGTTCCAAGAGTAGCCTATTACTCTAGAGTTAAAATTTTGATCCTATCCCGAGTTGTTGTTATGATGAATATCTGAAAGCCAATGATCCAAATATGCCAACACAGACTGCAGTGATGACTTCTCTTTTACATCAGTGAACTTCCTTATTCTGGACCGTATTTAGTAAGGATAAAACCTCTCTGGATTTGCTAACAAGCACATGTCACTGGACTAGATCGATGCACAAAGGTAAATAATTGAAGGTGTACTGTATACTGTTGCATCTTCTCACTTCTCTACTCTGGATTGTTCGTGCTTCTTTAGCTGGGCTGCTTCTCAATCGGTCTTCACATTTGTTTTGTTTTTTGAAACGGAGGAAAAAGATTTGCCTCATTTCATTAATTAAGGAGAAGATTACAAGAAAGTAAAGTGTACACCACAAAAGCCTACTCTCCCGGCATGATACTACCCAACTTCCTAGCGCCTGCGATCACCCACAAACGCGCCTTCACATTTGTTTTCATATGGTTGCAAACAAACTTGACTCCATATGAGAACCGTCATCTATATTTTGCTCATAAGTTTATTCTGTGTAGGCCCTAATAACTAACAAAACGGTAAACTCTTGCAGGAGGGCCAACTTACTCCTTAATATCGTATATCCTTTGCATTAGTAATTAATCATTCTGCTCCAATTTTCGTTTTGAGCTAGCTATTTAATTAGCGGTATCATATTGGGAGTTGTTTCTGTTCGAAATTGTATTTAGGTATGATACCTCTAAAGAAATTTTAAATATCAAGGCTAAAAATGTTTGTTAGATTCTTTTGCTAGAATCATATTTATAGTTTATTTCAATTCAACTTCATGGCTGTGAATTTTGGGCATGATAAATGATAACCCTGTTCAATCTATGTTTTGCAATTTTATTGATAGCAACCAAGGGTTTGGGCTATGCAAAATAGAAGCATTATAGAAGCTGTGTGCGCATTAGTGGAAGCGCGGTGATGCTTCATTGTTTATAGTCACACGTTAGTGGAAGCACGGTATATCGATACTTCATTGCTTATAATCTATTGCTATATACTGCATCTTTTCCTAAGATGTTTATGTTGTTCAAATTAAATTACAAAATATCTTATATTTAGGAACACATAGAGTATATATTTCTGAAATCTGTTCTTCTACATGTGGCCTACTAATTAGGTATTAACGGTGGCCTCTACAGTTCTTGGTGTTCTGTAGGTACCACTCCACCGGTGTAGGCTTCTATCTAATCCTAATTAATTCGCATGGTTTAGAGCACATGTAACATTATAATCAAAAAGCCAGAGGGTATCTGGATGTCAAATCGCTTACTTAGTACATTTTCTATTCTGGTTATTACTGATTATTGCACCTCTAAAGTTATTACCTGTTGCATTTTTATCACACAAGCACAAGTTTCTTGATCCAAGATTCATTTTTCTCTTCTAAAAGGTACCAATCCAAGCATTTTTGTTAAATACACATTTTAATTGCCATAACAGTCAATTAATATCAAGCAATCTTTTATAATATTTCTCAGGAAAAATATAACAATTTTTATGGTTCATAGTTTTAATGTGATATTAAACATGTATACTTATAATGTTAAGTATTTCCCTAATAACTAGCCCGTGCGGTTGCACGGGTTAACGACTAGTACTTATAACTTGCATATGAGCCATCCATAGATGTACGGTGACCGACTGACGAAGGAATGACCTATGGGCCCTCGATATTCGCCTACCTGGTTTTCGGTCCAGGAAGGGCATCCACCGAAGGGATAACATGGCCCATGAAGATAATAGCCTGGCGCGGCCCAGGAGTGAAGCTTGACGTACAAGGCGAAGATTCGAAGGACGAGACCTAGTTGGATTAGGACTCGATTAGGGTTTTACCTATAGTCTTTGTACGCAGATGTCTTGGAGAACAATCCTGAGACCCAACCTTCGTCTATAAAAGGTTGGGAGGGAGAACCAAGAGAGCCTAGACGCTTTTCCACCACACTACACCTGAGTGCTCGAATCCTCGAGTGCTCTCCATCTTTCGGCTAGATCCAATCTACGCCATCACTATAACACCTCCATTGTAGCCACCCCATCAATAAAGTCAGACAAGCAGGACGTAGGTCTTTACCCTACAAGGGGGCCGAACCTGGGTAAAACCTGTGTCTCCCTGCGCCGTCTGATCGCCGTCGAGTTCGCCGGATCCTACAAGCGCTCCATGTTTCGAAAGCCCTCAAGCATGGGCATTGCCGGGGTCAAACCTCGTCAATTGGCGCCGACCGTGGGGACGACAGGATCTAGATCTACGGATTCGCCGGCTCCTTCACCAACCATCGCCGATCTTTCCACACCAACATGGGTCGACGACTCGTCATCAGCAACTGCCATCGATTCTGCACCACCAATCGCCATCGACATTGACTCGTCTGCCATCGACATTGACTCGTCTGCCATCGACATCGACACCGACGTCGACACCACATCACCCACCATTGTCGGCATCGCTGCGCTGACCGCCATCGATGCTACTTCGACAACAACCACGCTCGACATCACTGAGTCGACCATCATCGACACCGCGCTGCCAAGCATAGTCGATTCCACTCTGGTGCTCGCCATCGATTCTCTAGCAACGACTACCGTCGACCCCATCTCAAGCTTGACGGGGGCGGTTTCGGCAAGAACCGGAGGTTTTGATATGGCCTTCGGGTTGTTCAACTTCCACATGGATAGCAACGGCGCCGCTGAGCTAATTTCCATCAGCGAATCGACCCCGCCCGCGGCGGATCCAAGCACGCCACCAGCTATCGGGGGCAATACCTCGACAACAACATCACCGACGCCATCGGAGGAAGAACCAAGACTGGAGACATCGACCCCATCAGTTGGGTCGAACGATTTTCAAGATCCACCTCCATCCCCAACCACCGCATATTGCGTCGAGTGCGACACCTATCACTTCGTGGGCGCCAGAGATTTTTTGGCTCACGAGATTGCCAGCTGTGAAGACCCTCGAGGGGGCACCGCTGCCATCTACCCGGCGATTTCTGAGTGCGAACGGGCTCTCAACGCCCTCACGCTCCAACCTACGCCCTAAGACCCCGATTACGTCGAGGGGTTATATTCGGACTACACATTCTCCGATGACGACGTCTATCCTAAGGCCAAAGGAAAGATTGGCAACTCAGTCAGTTCTTGTTCGAGCAAGTCCGCCATATCAGGCAGCGGATACGTGGTCGATTACGACTCTGATACCATGATCGAGGCTGGATCGTGCACTGGAGACGATGACATATACCCCCTAGCTCAGGGCAAAATCAGTGACAACTCGACTCCGTCGTTCGGTAGGCACTGCATGATGGCATCGCACGGAGACGGGAACGAGCACGGAGGCAACAGCAATCGAGATTGGTCAAACACTGGTGGCCGGTTCATCACACAAAACCAGATTCGGCATGCAAGGAAGGTCTATTCGGGCGAGGTGCCTATGGGACCTAATCCTAGCCCCAAAGAGGTGGCCGCACTCTGTTTCATCATCCAGGAGCAGAAGGACCAGATCAGCAGCGAGAGACGAATCCTGGAATGACGCGGAGATGAAGCAGATGAGTCCAGCAGACGACGTGCCGAATTGTCATCACACTATTCCTCGAGCGTCCCGCGCAGGTCAAGATCTCATCTCCCACCTGGGGGCGACGCGCACAACATCACCAGGAACTTAGAGGCCAAATTTAACGAGGCCGAATTGCTGCCCAAGACCAAGGAGGCTGCGATCATGGCCGCCGCAGCTTACATCGCCGTGAATGCATCCAACGGTGATGAGCACATGCGTCACCTCCGTAACTTGGCGCTCGAGGGCCAGGGTGCTCTAAGGCACGAATGAGCAAGGACACGACGCGGCACCTCGGAGAAACATTCCTTCGGTGGAGCAGCTCAGACAGCAAGCGCCGGCACCAGCAGTAGCGCCCAGGCCTCAAGTCGTGGAACCTATCAATGGTGAGCTTCGACATGGCTTAGCTCATAACAGAGTCGACCTAGCGCGTGCACGGCGCGAGGCGGGCCGCTTCGAGGACGAATGTGAACTGGAAATGTTGGGTAGCAATCGCCATGGACTGTGCGGAGCGGAGTGCTTCAGCATCCTAATTCGTTCCACACCACTGCCGAAGGGAATCAAGCTCAGCGACGGGATAGTCAAGTTCAATGGGCAGCAGGACCCTCGAATTTGGCTCGATGACTTCATAACCGCCGTCACCATTAGCGGCGGATCCAGGGACAACGCTCTTCAACTACTATCGTTGCACCTGAAGGATAACGCAAGGGCATGGCTCAATAATCTTGCCCCAGATATCATCCGCTCTTGGGAGGAATTTCGACAGGCCTTCATCACGAACTTTCGCGGCACCTCACGACGACCAACGTCGTTCGAAGAACTGCATCTACGCGTTCACAAGACAGGAGAAAGCCTGAGATCATACATATCACATTGGCTCAGCCTATGGAACACTTCAGAGAACACTCGCATGAAAGGGCCATCGATGCTTTTCAAGACGGCCTCGTCCGGCGGGACTTCAGGGAGTAGTTGGGATGATGCAAGCCCAAAACCATCGACCACCACATGAGCCTGGCTAACGAGTGGGCTGACGGAGAAGATTCCATCACAAACCCGAGGAGTCGTTGCCGCTCGCCAGATCGCGACATCGACCCGAAGGATCAGCTTCACTCCGGTTCACGATGAGTGCGACAGAAGGGACGCCGAAGCCGTTATGGAGACTCCGATACAGCAGACATGGTAGCAGCAGGCTACGTGAACAACGACCATGATGACAACCACGACAGGCCAAGGCAGGGGAACAATTACTACGAAAGCAGTAGTAGAGGCGCTGGCCACGATTCGAGGCTGAAAACGGAGTGGCGTCGGCGTCATGACCAACCACCGCTTTCGGCGGAAGAAATGCTCAATGGAGGGTGCATCAGGCACACCTATATCGACAAGGATGGAAGGCGAAAACCAGCACATCTCCTCATCGAGTGCAGGGAATTCCTTCGACTTAGTCAAGCGCTTCAGGAGAAGATGCGATCCGAGCAGCCGGTCGCAGGTGCTGTGGCTTATAACGCACCACCACAGTCACCTAATCCGCCACCGAACGTGGTACAATAGGGCCATCAGGCCGCCACAATCCAACATGTCATCGAGCCGCAACAGCCGATCGTCGAAGAAGAAGCATTTCCACCACCATGTGGTTTCGTGCCCACGATCCAGAGGGGACGCCCGACAAATCATGTCCAGAGGAAGCGCGGAAGGGAATTTTTCCACGCCGAGCATGCACCACCAGCATCGCCCGAGTACTTGAACTGGTCAAAGCACCCGATCGGCTTCGATCGGTCAGATCACCCGCCGAAGATCCCACGCCCAGGACACCATGCTCTAGTCCTCGAGGTGCAGATAGGAGGTTTTACCTCCAAAAAAGTGTTCATGGACGGAGGAAGCAGCTTGAATCTCATCTACGCTGACACGCTGCGAAAAATCAAGATCCCGATGAACGATCTTCTACCGACAGAGACATCTTTCCACGGAATTGTCCCAGGGAAGCCGACATACTGATGTCTACGCACGCGTCTGTTCTTGTAGACAGTGTTGGGCCTCCAAGTGCAGAGGTTTGTAGAGCAGCAGCAAGTTTCCCTTAAGTGGATCACCCAAGGTTTATCGAACTCAGGGAGGAAGAGGTCAAAGCTATCCCTCTCAAACAACCCTGCAATTACGATACAGAAAGTTCTTGTGTCCCCAACACACCCAATACACTTTTCAGATATATAGGTGCACTAGTTCGGCGAAGAGATAGTGAAATACAAGTGGTATGGATGATTATAAGTAGTAAATGCAATCTGGAATAAAAATGGCAGCAAGCAAACAAGTAACAAAACAGCAAGTAAACGGTGTGCAAAGCTTGGAAACAAGGCCTAGGGATCATACTTTCACTAGTGGACACACTCCCAACAAATATAACATAATTCAACAAATAAATAACTTCTCTTCACTATGGTACTCTGAATTACTCTCCTATTGAATAACACTAATCATTGCGTAGGGCTACGAAGCACTCCTCAAAGTTCATCAAGTACTTGACAAACACCACTCATAGAGATATCCAAATCAAATCACAACTCAAGATAGATATCATTGCAACTTAGACCAAGTACTAACACGGTGCACACACTGTCTACACCATGAAAGGAGGAATAGATCACTTCAATACTATCATAGTGATAATTATTCTCATAATCCATAAGAGATCACAATCATAGCCTAGACCAAGTACCACCACGATGCACGCACTGTCACCGTTACACCATGGCAGGAGGAATAGATTACTTTAATAACACACTAGAGTACACATAATGAAGAAGAGTAACATCTACTTATTCAACATGATACAAAGCTCACGATCACATAAAGATCACATCATGGGAGAGAGAGGTGAACCACATAGATACCGGTAGAGCCCTCAGCCTCGGGGATGAACTACTCCCTCCTCATCATAGGAGACAGCAAGGTTGATGGAGATGGCGGTGAGGTCGATGGAGACGGCGGAGACGGCGATGGAGACCGATGGAGATGGCTCCAGAGGCACTTCCCCGTCCCGGCAGGGTGCTGGAACAGAGACTTCTGTCCCCCGAAATTTGTCTTCGACGGTGGCGGAACTACGGAACACTTTCTAGAAAATTGCCGACTCCTTTAGGGTTTTCCGTCCCGAGGCTTCTTATAGGCGAAGGGGCATCGTCAGAGGGCAGCCAGGGGCTCCTCACACCAGGGTGGCGCGGCCAGGGCCTGGGCCGCGCCACCTATGTGTGAGGGCGGCCTCTGGCCCCCCTCCGGCTCTCTTTCGGTCTTCGGGAAGCTTCCGGGAAAAATAAGACTTCAGGAACTTGTTTCGTCCAATTCCGAGAATATTTCCTGTGTAGCTTTTCTGAAACACAAAAACAGCAGAAAACAGGGAACTGACACTGTGGCATCTTGTCAATAGGTTAGTTCCGGAAATCGCATAAAAGTGCCACGAAGTGTAACGAAACAGTAGGCAAATGGTGTAAAAACAAGCATGGAGCATCAAAAATTATAGATACGTTTGAGACGTATCAGCATCCCCAAGCTTAACTCCTGCTCGTCCTCGAGTAGGTAAGTGATAACAAAAGAATAATTTTTGAGATGACATGCACCTACACAATCTTGATCATATAGGTAAAGCATTGAGTGCTGAGACCAAAGAACTTAAAACATGGGCATGAAAGACATAATCTTGATAATAAAAACTTAGCAACCATGTTATAACATGAAAATGAACACAAACAAAAGATCATGAAAATGAAACAATGAAAGTCAAACGTGTGTTCAAATCATAAGGAAAAACATACAAATGGTTTTTAGCTTGTCCTTCAAAGAGAGCAAAACATAAATGCATAGGACACCTTCAAGTTTAAGAGGGCGACTAGATACAAATAATTTAAGAACAAGTGAAACCAACAATATGAATCAATCAATGAAAACTTTGGGACAATGCACATTATACTAAGAATGACAACTATGCTCTCTTAATGGTGCATAAAGATAGAAGGTGGTGACTCAACATAAAAGTAAAAGAAAGGCCCTTCGCAGAGGGAAGCAGTGATTAAACATGTGCTAGAGCTTTTCATTTGTAGAACAGAGAGATAAAAAATGGTTTTGAGAGGTGGTTGTCTTTGTCAACGACTGGCAATGGGGTTCTTACTATCTTTCATACAAAAATGAGCAAGTTTTTGAGAGAGAGATTGGCACTTTTGTGCTCTTTTATAAAGCTTGGCACTCCTCCCCACCTTTTTTCCTTTCACAAACCATGGCTAACCGATTCCATCGGGTGCCCACCAACATTCACATACCATGGAGGAGTGCCTTTTTTTCTTTCTTTTTTCTCTTTTTTTTGAATAAGCAATATGGAAGATAGCAAATCCGACCACTACGTCCCCATGAGCTGAAAACAGTGTCATAAAATGAGAAGTATTTTGAAGGTTTTTTTTTGAAAGGTAGCACATGAAAATTTACTTGGAATGGCTTGCAAATACCATGTATAGGAATTTATAGTGGACACAACGGCAAACTTGGTTGTTAGGAGTTGGATGCACGAGTAGAGCTCATACTCAGTACAAGGTGAGGGCTAGCAAAAGACTGGGAGCAACCAACTAAGAGAGCAATAATGGCCATAATCATGCAAAGCGACAAAGCAACATTAAAAGAAGCATAAGATGGCATCAAAAGTCAAAAACTAAATGATCATAGAGGCTATTGGCGACTTTGTATGAGTCTAACATGTGTGAGCATGCGCCAAGTCAACCCAAATAAAGCATCAAAGGAGAAAACCAAATAAATGCTTCCATATAATGAAAACAACGCATGATTTTTTCAAAGGCTCATTAAGCAATCTCAGTCGTTTGAGACAAGTCATGCTATAGCAAAACTACTAAGCATACTATCAAAAAGACATCAAACATGACATGCAAAAGCCTAGGCCGCAGTCTACACAAGCTCCTTTTTGTACCACTTTTTTGCATAAAACTTTTTCTCTTTTCCAACACCATTCGAACTTTTTATAAACACCTCTTTTGATGAAAACCAATATAGATTAGAGGCAAAAATACACCTTGATGAAAAGATAAAACAAGATCTGAACAAAAATCAAGGCGAAAAATGCAAGCTAAACGCAGTGGCAGAAAAAGAGAACACTCGTTGAACGATAAGAGTGAAAACTAGAGTGTTCTTGGCAATGAAAAATGAGTTCATCTCCTCCAAAAAAAACATGATGTGATCTAACCATTTATTGCAGAAAACTAAACTAAACTAATACTGAAAACAAAAACAACTGACGCTCCAAGAAAAATGCATAGTGCATGAAGCAATAAAAATATAGTGTCTTGAAAGGTGACCTGATTTTTGCCGATGAAGAAGGGGGTGCCTCGGGGGCATCCCCAAGCTTTGACGCTTGTACTTCTTGGATATTTCTTGGGGTGATGCATGGGTATCCCCAAGCTTGAGCTTTTGTCCATTCTTCAACTCATCTCATCATTCTCCAATCCCTACACTTGAAAACTTCCTTCATACAAAACTAAACACAAATCTATTAGCAACATTAGTGTAGCATAACATATAATCAACCTCGTTTTGCTTCAGGTTTCAACCTAAAACCACCACATATAAAGCATATACTACTGTAGCAACTTCCCCAAAAGTTCCGTGATCAAAAGAACTCAAAAAGAAAGCGATAAAGCGGCAAAAACAAATATTGGCAGAAATCTGTCAAAACAGAACAGCTGACAAACGTCGAATTTTTGAGGTGTTTTCTGTTGCTCAAATCAAAAAGTGTTCAACTAATGAAAGTTTGGATATAACCTGGGGCATATGCACAAGAAATCGCAGGTCACCAGGTCCAAAAGATATACAGAGAATTTTCATGAATTTTTACGGTGCAGCACCGAAAATAGTTTCAGGACAGCAACATCCCCAAATCTTACCTCACTCAAATTAGAGGATTCTCTTGGCACAACAACGAAATAAAAAGGATAAGGAGCGGTTATTACAGTAGTAATAACTTCCAAGACTCAAATAAAAGAAAAAGTACTAAAAATAAAACATTGAGTTATCTCCCAAGAGTGCTTTTCTTTAACGCCTTTGAGCTAGTCGCAGTAATTTGCAAAGATGCTCATGTGGGCGCCATATAAGAGCTTGAGGCAAAGGCGCCATATAGGAACTTAAAGCAATAGAGAGCATCAAAAAGCAGATATGAAAGACATTTAAATCTAAACCACTTCCTATGCATAGGAATCTTGTAAGAAAATAAATCAACGAGGCACATAGTAGCAAGCTTGGATAGATAAAACAAGTGCCACTTCAAGATTTGCAACATAAAGAGGGGAAACTTAATATTGTTGAGATCCATCAAACCATGTTTCCCTCTCTCATAATAACTTTCAGTAGCATCATGAATAGAACTAACAATATAACTATCACATAAAGCATCCCTATCATGAGCCACATGCATAAAAGAATTAATACTCACCACAGGAACAATAGTAGTAGGAGCAGATTCAACAGAATAATTATTCTCATCACCATAATCATCAAAAATAGGAGGCATATTGTAATCATAACTAGTTTTCTCCTCAAAAGTAGGTGAACTGAAAATATTATACTCATCATCATAACCATCATAAACTAGAGGTTTAGTATCATCACAAGCTAAAGAACAACTATTTCGCAAAGCATATTCTTCAAACATATCATCATAAGAAGGAACATCACATATGGGAGATAAAATATCATCAGAGCAAATTTTCTCCACTAAAGCTGGGGAACTAAAAATATCATGCTTAACAAAACCAGCTTCCCCAAGCTTAGACTTTTCTATAGCATTAGCAACAACGGTGTTCAAAGCATTCATACTAACAACACTATTAGCATGCAAATTAAGCTCCAAAGTTTTTCAATTTTCTCTTCAAACACTTCATATCTAAACTCAGGAAAAAGACTATAGAACTCTTTGTTTTCCATTAAGCGTAACTAGTGAAAATAAAAACAAGAAACAAAAAGATGTAATTGCAGAATCTAAAGGAAATAACTCCGAGCACTCACCAGCAAATAAAAGACTTAGTAGCCAAAGAATGTGAGTACCTTTTACCTTACCTCCCCGGCAACGGCACCAGAAAAGAGCTTGATGTCTACGCACGCGTCTGTTCTTGTAGACAGTGTTGGGTCTCTAAATGCAGAGGTTTGTAGAGCAGCAGCAAGTTTCCCTTAAGTGGATCACCCAAGGTTTATCGAACTCAGGGAGGAAGAGGTCAAAGCTATCCCTCAAACAACCCTGCAATTACGATACAGAAAGTCTCTTGTGTCCCCAACACACCCAATACACTTGTCAGATGTATAGGTGCACTAGTTCGGCGAAGAGATAGTGAAATACAAGTGGTATGGATGATTATAAGTAGTAAATGCAATCTGGAATAAAAATGGCAGCAAGCAAACAAGTAACAAAACAGCAAGTAAATGGTGTGCAAAGCTTGGAAACAAGGCCTAGGGATCATACTTTCACTAGTGGACACACTCCCAACAAATATAACATAATTGAACAAATAAATAACTTCTCTTCACTATGGTACTCTGAATTAATCTCCTATTGAATAACACTAATCATTGCGTAGGGCTACAAAGCACTCCTCAAAGTTCATCAAGTACTTGACAAACACCACTCATAGAGATATCGAAATCAAATCACAACTCAAGATAGATATTATTGCAACTTAGACCAAGTACTAACACGGTGCACACACTGTCAACATTACACCATGAAAGGAGGAATATATCACTTCAATACTATCATAGTGATAATTATTCTCATAATCCATAAGAGATCACAATCGTAGCCTAGACCAAGTACCACCACGATGCACGCACTGTCACCGTTACACCATGGCAGGAGGAATAGATTAGTTTAATAACACACTAGAGTACACATAATGAAGAAGCGTAATATCTACTTATTCAACATGATACAAAGCTCACGATCACATAAAGATCACATCATGGGAGAGAGAGGTGAACCACATAGCTACCGGTAGAACCCTCAGCCCCGAGGATGAACTACTCCCTCCTCATCATAGGAGACAGCAAGGTTGATGGAGATGGCGGTGAGGTCGATGGAGACGGCGATGGAGACCGATGGAGATGGCTCCGGAGGCACTTCCCCGTCCCGGCAGGGTGCCGGAACAGAGACTTCTGTCCCCCGAAATTTGTCTTCGATGGCGGCGGAACTACGGAACTCTTTCTGGAAAATTGCCAACTCCTTTAGGGTTTTCCGTCCCGAGGCTTCTTATAGGCGAAGGGGCATCGTCAGAGGGCAGCCAGGGGCTCCTCACACTAGGGTGGCGTGGCCAGGGCCTGGGCTGCGCCACCTATGTATGAGGGTGGCCTCTGGCCCCCCTCCAGCTCTCTTTTGGTGTTCGGGAAGCTTCCGGGGAAAATAAGACTTCAGGAACTTGTTTCGTCCAATTCCGAGAATATTTCCTGTGTAGCTTTTCTGAAACACAAAAACAACAGAAAACAGGGAACTGGCACTGTGGCATCTTGTCAATAGGTTAGTTCCGGAAATCGCATAAAAGTGCCACGAAGTGTAACGAAACAGTAGGCAAATGGTGTAAAAACAAGCATGGAGCATCAAAAATTATAGATACGTTTGAGACGTATCACATACCCTCTGGGGGTGATACACTTGGACGTCATTTTTGGCACCCCCACGAACTTCAGAAAGGAGAATATCAAATTCGAGGTCGTCGACTGGCCCTCGCAGTACCATGCCATCCTCGGGCTCCCAACATTTGCCCGATTCATGGCGGTGCCTCATTACGCCTACCTCAAGCTCAGGCCCGGCCCAAGGAGGGGGGGGGAGGGGCAGCCGCCCCGAGCCCAAAATTTTCAGGGGCCCCCCGCAGGTGTGTTTCTATGTAGCCCAATATATGTGCCCGTTAGAAAAAATTGGCAGCTTATGAGTTGGCCCGATATCGGGCCCTAATTCTCATTCCTGGCTTCCTCGACGTAGTAACCAGTCCGGACAGGGAGATCGATAGCGATCGATTTAGATCGACTCATCAAGACCTACGCCATCGCCAGATCCAGATCGCCTATTCTATTCGGCATGTTCGTTTTCCACCATGCCTGGAAGGCTCGAACGCAGCCACGCAGCCACGCCCAAGATGCCCGCCCGCCGTCTGCGATCTCCATGGTATGTAGATCGCTGACCCGTTGTCTCCTTGCGTGAGCCCTCGCTGCTGACATAGTCTCTATCTACTAGTCCTTCAAGGCACCAACGACTATAGAAAGTAGCCTAGGTTCTCTAATTCTCCGTGTAGTCCATGCCCTAGTTTTCTAATGTAATTTTAATTAGTAATTGTCTATTTATTTTCAGCATGGTTATGGTACCTAAGAAGGGTTTTATGCCACCAAAGAAGTGCCCAGTGTGGTTAAATGGTTTGGCTACTATATACATTGAGAAGAAATTATTAGATGAGATTGATATTGATACCATCATCAATAACTTCGTATCTAGAAGTGTGAGAAGAAATTTCTAAGGTAATATGTAAACCTATTTGATATAAATATTACAATAAGAGACACTCTAAATTTTTATTTATAGCATATATTGATTATATTATTTGAAAGTTTTATAATAGGGCCCAAAATTTTAGTTTCACCCCGGGCCCTTGAAATGTTAGGACCGGGCCTGCTCAAGCTGCGGATGTCCGCAAACAGAGGGCCATTGACGATCAGCGGAAGCTTCGCCCGCTATGAAAACTGTGACAAGGATTTCAACACCTTGTCCCTGACATTCGGCATTCACGAAGAGCTCCACCACATCAGGCAGAGCACCAACATGGATATAGACCCACCGGTACAGCAGAACGCCCCAGAATTGCTATTCGACGCCAGCAAAGACACGCGGGAGCACCAGATCCACTCAATGGATCCCTATAAAACTGCGCGGGTGTCGAACTCCCTTTCCCCCGCATAGGAAAGTGCGCTCGTCGAGTACCTCCGTGAGCACTGGAGGATGTTCGCCTGGTGTCCAGCAGATATGCCAGACAACCCCAGGGAAATCGCCAAGCACGAATTGAAGATTTTCCCTAACACAAAACCCATCAAACAGTCAATGCGCCGCTACAATCCCGAGAAGGCCTGGTCGATGGGTGAAGAGATAAATCGCCTCCTTGAGGCGAAATTCATCAGGGAAATAAAGGGGGCCACATGGCTCTCGCCACCGGTCATGGTGGAAAAGAAGGACACCAAGATCTACAGGATGTGCATCGAGTTCACGGCATTGAATAAACACTGCCCGAAAGATTACTTTCCGCTTCCTCGAATCGATCAGATCATTGACTCCACCGCCGGCTGCGAGCGTCTTTCATTTCTCGACGCCTACTCCGGATACAATCAGATAAGGTTAAAGGTCAAAGACGAGGACGAGACTGCATTCATCACCCCGCATGGGGTATACTGCTACACGACGATGCCCTTCGGGCTGAAGAACGTAGGTGACGAGTGTTAACTCGACAAATGTCCTGGATGAAGGACTTATGATCGGGGAGATAGGGCATCGGATGAACTCGAAGGTAAGGTTAGTCGAAATAGGTGTATATCGAAAGTAAACTTGGGTGTTGAACCTGGCTTGCTTTCAATCTGGCCTACACCGTCCCCTCCTGGCCCCTATATATAGGTGGCCAGGTCTCGAGGATCGGGTAGGATCCGATACAGATTATAATATCGACATACGGTAAGGACTCGTATCTCGACTATCATTACAATTGGGCCTAGCTTAACGGGCCTCAGGGGTACTCAACTAACGGGCTCTATTAGCTATACCCTTGTCAGTAGCCCCTGAGATTCTACCAGAATTGCAGATTCGGGTTGAATCTCTAATCTTTAAATCTTTGACTTGATCAACTCTTCGACTTCTTCATATCTTCAAATCTTCGACTTGGTCTTTCGACTTATTTTCATGATAATATTTTGCAAGGGGTTTTTGATGAACAAGCCTGACAGCTCTGACGGATCAAGAGGTCAGTTAACTGCCGGAACAGATACTTGTCACCTACTTCAAATTCAATCCCCTTGGACTTGAATTCGGGATACTGGTCAAACCCACTCTTTTGCCGCATTTAGGACTTACAAAGAATGAATCCTAGTGATTTTGAGGGTACCCAGTGCGTCCACCAGGATTTTTTTCGCGTCGTAGACACGGTACATACCAGCAGAGCGCATCCATGTGCGTATACTGGGCCACACAGGACGGATCCCGGGGTCTTAACTTCATGATAAATCACGGCATTCGAGTTTCATTGCGATAACGTAGCTCGAGAATCATATCTCGCAGTCTCTTTTGACTGATGGAATATCAAAGAATTTCGAATTAATTTCTCCCAAATAACTCCTGATGGGAGTAGTCTCTCTATATTTTGTCGACTACGTAGTCGAAGTTTTATGGTTGTTGAAACGTTGAGCGGCTCGTAGCCTTCTTCATCTTTATTGCTGATTGTCTTATTTTCTATCGGATGCGCGCTCAGCGCTCCCGATGAGAGTAGCCCCCGAGGCTATGGTTGGATACTTGTAGTCAATCATAGGCTCAAATTGACTTCTTCTTCTTCCTTTTTCTTCCTATTTATAAGCCCCCAAGCTGAAGGCATGGTTGTTTCATACCTTCTATGATACATTCTTTCACTACACCACAGCACTGGATTCCCGACTGACGTTGGTCGGTAAAAGTCAGCATCGCCAACGGAACGTTGGTCGGCATAGTTTATGTCGAATTGTTGGTCGGCAATTTTTTGTAGATAGCGATGGACTTTTGGTCGGAAATGTCTCAAACTTTAGTGTCCCACAGTTGGTCGGTATTTAGTTCATAGGCGTCAGATTGTCGGTCGGCAATGAATCCCGACCAACTGTAAGTCGATAAGTGGGCCGACCCACACGGAGCGAAAATATTAGCGCCAACATTTTGGTCCAAGGCGCGAAAGCTCTCACCGGTGAACCCTAAATCCCCAAATCCTGAAGGTCGACCCGCCGCCACCATCTTCCTACCGCCCCCACGCGCTCAACCTCCTCCTGGCCGCCCGAGTTGCTCACTCCGCTGGGGCGACACACTCCGGCGAGCACGACCTTCCCCGCGCGCTCCCCCATCTGGTGGCCAGGAGATCCGCCGCCGCCGCCACCACTGCCCACACCCAGCCTGTGGGGATTTTCGTCTTTGTGCGACCAAGGAGGTGACCTCCTTCTCTCTCTCTGCGTGCTGTTCGACACAGGCCTCCCTCTCTCAGTGTGCTGTTCGACCCAGGAGGCGGCCTCCTCTCTGCGTGCTCTCCTGTCCTCGTGTGATTTGATTAGAGATAGTATCTGTATGGATTGATTGATTTTGCATCATGATTTTGCCAGCGGTAGAACAGGGCTCACCCTAAGGTCGCCGGAATCCTCTTCCGCGCGAGCGAGCTGGGCGTCCCCTGATTCATCTAAGTACCAGTTTATCACTTAGCCCCTTAATTAGTCCTTCCTGGATCGGTACCAATTTTTTTTCGGATGGGTTCGAGAACAGTAGGAGCAATGGAGGGAGAGAGCAGGGAAGAGAGGAGGTGTCTCCGTTGTGGTGGAGCCAACGCGATGCAGGCCTGGCCGGCGATGGGCTGTGCGGGGAGAGGAGCAAAACTGCTTCTCCCTTGCAATGGTGTGCTGATGGCCTGCTGCTACAGGTTGTTCGGCTATGTTTGGTGCGTGTCTTGGAATAGAGATAGTGATTGACGAAGATTGCTTACGAGAATTTCAAATAAAAAGTGTGTGCTGCTTGCTATTAAAAGATTGCCTACATCTCGTTCTCTTTAACATGCGATTTACGTAGTTTGCTAATCAGCTAGAGCTAGTGCTCTGAATAGGCTGTCTTCAAGTGTTGTGACAGCCAGACAATCGGAGGAATTGGGGATGCAGGAAAGAGTTGCTGGTGTGTGCACTTGCTACATTTTTGTTCTTTGCCGAGAGGGCTATATGGGGAGCGGTGCAATATTTAGAATCTGCTCCAATACGTGGGCAGTTCTCAATAAAAACCTTGTGAAATAATTGGTTACAGGTTTATTGTGGATACATAAAAATTAAATTAAATAGATTCAGCCAATATATGTAGCCAGTAGTCTATTGCTGGTCATTGCTTACTAGAATATTTTGTTTGGCACTAATTTATTAATATTACTCAAGTATAATTTATATTGTATAATTTTTTATTATTAGGATTCTTGATCCCAGCGACTCACAACTTCGTGGCAGCGGCGCAACAATCCTTCTCCCTTCCAGTTGGTTAGTCAACTTACTAATTCTCTTTCCGTTCTCTTCAATATTTTTTGTTTATGGTTGTATCAGTTTTTATTATGTGTATAATTGTGTGCATGCCGTCTCTTTTATCTCGATTGGTCTGATATTATTCTATCACGAGTTTCTATTGATCCGGTAGTAATTAAGTGGGTCAACCTATAACTTACATTATTTTCTTTATGTCCCTGATATTATTCTGTCAGCATTTTCTACTGATCCAGCAATAATCAAGTGTGCAACTCGCATGGATAAAAGTTGGATGAATGCACCTAGGTACGACACACATTTTTTTTTAATTTGTTAGGCTTTAGTACCTGCTGAAATCCGATGTAACTCGCTGCATATGTATGCTTGCATGTAGGCATACAGAGGAGTACATACAAGGGCTAGCTAGATTCTTGGGCTATGCGTTTGCTAAATCATCGGTTGAGAACAAAATCTTATGTCCTTGCAAAAACTGTGTGAACTCGTATTGGAGAGAAGAAAGAATAGTTCGTGAGCATCTGATATGTGAGGGTTTTGCCGAAGGTTATAGCCAATGGATCTTTCATGGAGAGCGTGGCTCTTCTGAGAATCCAACAAATTTTTATGATGTCCAAGAGAGGGATGAGGGTGACGATATTTCAGATTTGCTAAGAGACCTAGCGGGTGGTTTAGATGATGATAGGGGAGAATTTGAAGATGACGGTGCTACAGATGAGGATAATTCTTTCTTAGTATCTTTGCACAAGTTGGAAGCTGAGTCTAGACAAGAGCTATATCCTGGCTGTAAAAACTTTTCAAAGCTTCGTTTCCTAGTGAGACTTCTTCACACCAAAATGCTTGGAGGGTGGTCTGATAAAAGTTTTAATCTGCTATTAGATCTGCTCAAAGAGGCCTACCCCGAGTCAGCAATACCTAAAAACTACAATGAAGCCAAAAAACTAGTGAAATGCTTGGGACTTGGGTATGTTAGTATTCATGCATGTGAGAATGACTGCATTCTGTTTTGGAAAGACAATGCAAATGCCAATTCATGCCCAAAATGTAAAGCCTCGAGATGGAAATCTGAAAGAAAGCATGCAGATGGGAAACGTGTCCACAAGGCTCCTAAAAAGGTTCTGCGCTACTTCCCAATAAAGAAAAGGCTTCAAAGGTTGTTTGCGTGTTCTAGGACTGCAGCTCTCGCAAGATGGCATGCAGAACAGCGCAAGGAAGATGGTTTGCTTAGGCATCCCGCAGATTCCCTTCTTTGGAAAGACTTTGAGGATAAAAATCCAAAATTTGCTAAAGATAGCCGAAGCATCAGGCTTGCGCTAGCCACAGATGGTTTTAATCCCTTCCGTTCCATGAATCTCAGCTATAGCATTTGGCCTGTCCTTATGATTCCATATAACTTTCCTCCCAATATGGTTATGAAGCAACCAAATTTTATGTTATCTCTGTTGATTCCTGGTCGAAGAGCTCCTGGTAGTGATATTGATGTCTATTTCGAGCCTCTAGTTGATGATATGCTAGATATGTTTCTTCATGGTGTTAGGACCTATGATTCTTCGACTGGGGAGTTCTTTCAGTTGTATGCTGCCATAATATGCACAATTACGGATTTTCCGGGTCTTGGGAATGTGTATGCATGTGCTACATCTGGAGAAGGAGCTTGCCCTGAGTGCCACTCTGATACGTGTTTTCTAAGGCTGAATAATGGTAGTAAGAATTGTTATATGAGACATCGTAGGTTCTTGCATGAAAAACACCCTTTAAGGTATGACACACGTACATTTGGTGAAATAGAAAGTGGGACAACACCTATTCCACTTTCTGGTAGTGAAATCTTTGAGCTGACTAAAGATATTCCAAGCAACTTTGGGAAGGATCCTAGTGGGAAGAAGCCTAGAAAGAAGAAACGCAAGGAAGGGGAACCATTGATTGTTTGGAAAAGGAATTCTATTTTTTTTAAACTTCCATATTGGAAGGATTTGAAGATGCACCATAACTTTGATATCATGCACATCGAGAAAAACATGTGTGATAACATAATTAACACATTGTTGGGTGTTGAGGGAAAAACCAAGGACAACATTAATTCTCGGTATGACCTTGAAGAACACAAGATTAGAAGTGATCTTCATCCTATTGATCTTAATGATGAAGAAGTCTATGTCCCTCCTGCACCTTATGCAATGGAACCAGATCAGCAAAGCACAGTCTGCAAAGTAATTAAAAGTGCCACATTTCCTCCCCATTATGCATCTGACATACGTCGTAATGTTTGTGTCAAGGATAGAAAGATAACTGGATTAAAAAGCCATGATAACCATGTTATTTTGCAAGACTTGTTGCCCCTTGCTGTGAGAAGAACATTGCCAGAAAGAGTGAGTGCTGTATTGATACGTGTTAGCAGATTTTTTAAGAAAATGTACTCACCGGTTCTTCGTATAAGTGACATGAAAAAGTTAGGGGCTGAAATTGCTGAAACCTTGAGCCTTCTTGAGGCTATATTCCTCCCATCTTTTTTCGATATTATGGTGCACCTGATGGTTCATCTTCCAGCACAAGCAGCGATTGCTGGTCCAGTATATTTTCGCAGCATGTGGTCGACAGAGAGGTATATTGTAGCACAATCAATTTTTTAGGATAGTAACAACTATTTTATAATTAATCTTATGTGTAGTTGTGTGTGTGTAAATGGTAGGTGTATGGGAAATCTTAAGGGACATGTCCATACCAGAAGTCATGTGGAAGGATCAATTGCAGAGGGCTATTTGTTTGAGGAGAGCTTAACATTTTGTTCTCGCTATTTAGACGGCGAGACTTGGTTTACCGAGGAGGTAGAAATGATGGAGATTATGATATGGAAATTGCTTCTGCAACTCCATTCTTTTGCAACTCTGGTAGAGGGTTGGCTGGCAAGTGTCAAGTGATGTTAGATAACAAAACTTGGCTTCAAGCCCACAAATATGTCTTATTCAACTATGACCACATAGAACCATACTTAAAGTGAGATGTTCCTATCATCTATGTCTATTAAATTATTTCTTATTCTCTCTTCCTTGTCTGATTTACAAATGTAACCTTTTGCAGCGAGCATATTAATTACCTTTCCACTATTGGTCTTCAAAGTAAACGAGAAATCAACCGTGTGCATTATGAGACCTTCCATGAGTGGTTTAAGTTGCATGTAAGTAGACATGAGAATTTTAAAACCTATAAGACATGTAATTCTAGTCTAGTGTAACTAAGGCATTCAATAATCACAGGTGGCAGAGATGGGTGATGAAGCACCACAAGAGATAAAAATATTAGCTAAAGAGCCAAACATGGTTGTGCTGAAATATAGTAGCTACAAAATAAATGGGATAGACTTCCATACACAATCATATGATGAGGATCGTCCTATTCAAGGTAGTGGAGTAGCTCTTATTGCACAAACCACATCCTTTCAAAAAGGAAATGGTGACAACACTAGTGTAAGCAACAAGGCATATTACGGCATTATAAAGGAGATTCTTGAGCTAAACTATCAACATGAAGGGAAAGTAGTGTTGCTGAAATGTGACTGGGTTGACAATCGTGTAGAAGATAAATGGGTAAAGACTGATCAGTTTGGAATCACTTCTGTGAATTTCAAGCATCTATTCAATACCGGTGAGAAGATGTCAGATGAGCCCTTCATTTTAGCAACACAGGCAACTCAAGTTTACTATGTTGAAGATCCCATTGATGCTGATTGGTCTACTGTTGTTATACCATCATATTATGACATAAACGAAGCAGAAATTATTGAGTCTGGTAATGCTTTGCGTGCAACATTGCTTGATCCATGCACTTCTATACGTGTCTTAATTTCAGGAACAAGATATTATGAACTGAGTCTTTTCCTGTCTTAATTTCGCTTCTGTTGCTGCATTTGAGTTCTCCACAGGTGATGCTTCTTACTAATAGCAATCACTTCTAACCATATCACTACATCAGTTTGGAAAATTGGCGCTGGCTGTGGTTTAGGATACTGTTTGTTATTATAGCACGCCAACTGTTTGTGTTATTGCCAAACCAACATATGTTACAGTTCTTTGAAGTAGACTCGCATGCTTAAATCTATTGAATTTTTTGGTGTAATGTATTACTACTATGAAGTTATACCGGAAGGATTGCAACATTGAAATGATTCTGGGTTTTTATGTTTATGCTATTCTATTTGGGGCCATTAAGAAGCTCACACATATCCTGTTTAGAAAGCATAATTACTTTTCATCTTTTTAAGGTCATTCATATAATGTCACATGCTCATCCACGGCAATAATGAAATTCTAGCTCCATACTTTAGGCGTAGAAGAAAATGATGCTTGATTGTAAATTGAAATAGCTTACTCACAAAACACTATGCATGGCTATGCAAAAGTTTCTTATTGAGGTTTGACAATGAGTGAAAATCCAAAAAAAGGTTAGACAATGAGTGAACAGATTATTGCCCACACTTAAATTTCATCATGGCAACCCCGTTGTTCAGGATCACCTTAAGTCCAAATGTGTGCAGCTTGTAGTTCTAGGTGCCCGTTGTTAATTTACATTCCTTGGATTCTACACGTGCTAGGCACGTGCCTTTACTAGTTTTTATGTAGAACATGAGTACCACATTTACTCTTTTTGCACTATAAACTTGATGTTTTTCTGAATACTGGACGAAATAGCATATACTAAAGTTATATAATAAAGTGTAAGTATGATCTTGTTTTCTAACTTATACAATTTTAAGAAAAGTTATACAATTGTAAGTATGATCTTCTTCTATATCATGCATGTATATATATCATAGTTGCAGCTCGCAAATACTGCTGATTTGCCTCTCGACTGAGTTAGTGTGGCAGATTTTGATTGCTTGTCTAGTTGGTCCTGTAGGATGTCTTTGTATGCTTCAGTTCATGTTAGCATATTTTGTAGGAGTAACAATCTTCCATTTGTATATGATTGTGCAGGTGCCATCTGAACTAAGAATTAACATGCAGAACTTGTGTCTCACTCCACCAAGTAGATGTCGGTTTCACATCAACATGATGCCTTTTGTAATGGAGTCAATTCTGTCTTAGTGGACTCCTTTTCCTACCATTTGATAAACCTCAATGTAATCATCTGGCTATCGGTTTGTAAACCTGATTGTGTAATCAGACAACAACCATTTGTAAGCCTGGATGTGGGTTGAGAACAGATTAACACTTGGTTTTGTAGTGAATCAATGCATATGTCGTTATCTATTATTATGGATTATTCCTCTATATTTGGATGATATGTATATATATTTGTGTGAATATGTGATTTTGGCTGTCAATAATGTAAATATATTTAGACCTCGCTATATAGCTAAAAGTTGGTCATACCATCACATAGAAGGTTTGTCGGAAAAAGAAATGCCGACCAACAGGTCGACACTAAAGTTCTGTGCGCGGGCATGCATGGGCCCACGAAAGGTTGGTCGGCAATAGTCAACCCCATCTGCTAGTTTGTCGGGAAAAAATGTCGGTCGGTAAAGAAATATCTGTCGGCAAACAAAACGTCGGTCGGGAAAGATTTAGCAGTGGTGTTGAACTGTTGGTCGGCAAATATATGTCGGTCGGGAAAGGGCTTTGCCGACCGGACTTACGGTGACAGACGATGTTGGTCGGCAATACTCATTCCCGACCGACCTTCTGTCGATGCAAGTGCTATTTCCGACCAACCTGTCTGTTGGCAATATAATGCTGTGGTGTAGTGTTTTCCTCTTTGTTATTATCGTCTGCTTATGTGCAGAATTTAACTCCTTTGTAAATATGTTTATGGGCCTTGCTATCACGGAGGCCCGTTAATATGTGCTTATAAATAAAGCACCTTTGGTGAGGGTAAAAACCCTAAACAGATTCCTCCTCCGCCGCATCATCTTCTGTTTCATCTAGGGTTTCTTTTCTCCCCACTTTTCCACATGGCTGGTGCAGATGGGTCCCATCTGGACCTTGGCTCCCCGACGGTGCCGCGGGGTCGCGGCCGCCCTCGTGGCAGTAAAAACAAGACAACTCCAGCTGCTGCGGGATCCTCGTCGTCCGCTCCAGTGAAGCGTCGTCCCGGCCGTCCGGCCGGTAGTAAGAATAAACCGAAGGTGACTAGCGCCGCCCCAGGTCCAAGCGCTCCTCCCCTGGTGCTTCTCCTGCTTCGCCCAGAATATTTTCTTTCTTTTGCATCGCCAACGCGCAGTGCCATGAGATTCAGCGCTTGCCGCTGAATTTTACCAAGTTCATGGATGGGCGAGAACTGCAAGAAGCAGTTCTTCGTGAACAATCTGGTGGAGGAACTCCATACGAAGTGGAGGTTTGGTACGATGGCGCCGGCGAGCAATACTTCAAGGGTGGCTGGTCGCAGTTTGCAGAAGACCATGACCTCCACCAAGGCTTCTTCATGACTTTCGACTTCCATATTGGCACGTCAAAGTTCGACGTGAAAATCTACGACGGCACCCAGTGCCAAAAGGAGGATGAAGCTGAAGTACACTTCCATTAGAATCTTCTTTATGTAATCTCTTTTTCTAGTTGCCTTGCTGCCGTGCTATCTGTAATGAATACTCGTATTTTGCTTTGATGTTTTTAATAGACCATGGGAACAAATCGTTGTTCCGAGGCATGCTTTATATTTATCGGGTTCTTGTGAACCAGTTATATTACTTTGAAGAATATCGGGTAGTCTGCACAACCTAGTAGTATAAAAGATCTCCATATCGTGATAAAACTTTCTTTCATACGACCCGAGGGTTGAAACCCCCGAGTGGAGAAGTAAAATAGTTGTACAATTTGTCGAGTTCAACCCAAAGAGCCCGACCTATGGCCTCATGTTCTGGGTTCAGAGGGTTAACTCGAGTTTACTGAGACCACTAGATTTCTTCTATGCGTAAAAACGTCGTAGCTGCTCCGCATTCCATGGGTTGCTCTCGTCTTTTCCTGTCTTCTTATCTTGTAGTCGATAAGCTCCTCCTGGTATCACTTCTGTGATGATGTAAGGTCCCACCCAAGGGGACTCTAACTTTCCGTGGCTGTCCTGCCTGAGTCGTAAGACTAAATCTCCCACCACAAAGGATCGTGGACGAACTCGACTACTATGGTAGTTCCGCAGGCTCTGTTGATACTGCGTGGCTCTTTCTAATGCTTTATCTCTTGCTTCATCTAGTGCATCGACGTCGTCCTGTAACACTTCTGTTGATGTTACTTCGTCGTATGCCGTCACTCTTGGAGCTTCGTGTGTAACTTCAACTGGAAGCACAGCTTCTGCGCCATGGACCAGGAAGAAAGGAGTTTCTTGAGTAGCTGCGTTAGGCGTGGTTCTTAAACTCCAAAGAACGGAGGGCAATTCATCTACCCAAGCGCTCTTGGCTTTCTCGAGAGGTGCTAAGAGCCTCTTTTTTATCCCATTGCATATTAGGCCATTGGATTTTTCGACTTGCACATTTGTCTTCGGATGTGCTACGGATGCGAATTTGAGCTTGATTCCCAATCCTTCGCAGTAACTCTTGAATTCCTTTGAAGTGAAGTTTGTCCCGTTGTCCGTGATGATGCTATATGGTACACCGAAGCGGAACACTATTGACTTGATGAAATTGATTGCTGCTGTCGAATCTTGAGTTGTTACCGGGGCTGCTTCCACCCACTTGGTAAATTTGTCGACTGCCACTAGCATGTAAACGTGCCCTCCTGGCCAGGATTTGTTCAGCTTCCCTACCATATCGAGTCCCCATTGTGCAAAGGGCCAGGATAATGGTATTGGTTGTAACTCTGCTGCTGGCGCGTGCGGTCGAGATGTGAATCTTTGACATGCTTCACACTTCCGAACTATATCTTTCGCGTCTTCAATGGCTGTTAGCCAATAGAATCCTGCTCGGAATGCTTTTGCCGCTATGGCCCTGCTGCTAGCATGATGGCCACATACTTCGGCGTGTATATCTTTTAATATTACTTGCCCTTCTTGAGGTGTTACGCAATGCTGCAAAATGCCAGTTATGCTCTTTTTGTATAATTTCCCCTGCAACACGACAAATGCCTTTGATCGTCGAGTTATTCTCTTGGCTTCCACTGCATCTTCTGGTAACTGTTTATTTATCATGTACGCGAGATATGGCTGCATCCAGGTTTCTTCTATCATCATGACTTCTTTGGGTTCTGGCGCAGCCCCCGAGCCTGCTGCAGTAGTCGAACTTTTGACACTTTTTATCGACCTTTCCACTATTTCTTCCCAAAAGACTCCAGATGGCACGGGCAAACATTGTGATCCGATATTTGCTAAATTGTCGGCTTCTTCATTACTGTTTCTGCTGATGTGCGAGACTTCGCATCCATCGAATGTTCCTTCTAGATAGTGATATAGGTTCTTGTAGGCCATCATGTTGTCATTAATTGTGTCGCACCTGTTCATAACTTGTTGGACAACAAGGTTTGAATCTCCAAATATTTTTAGGCGAGTTGCTCCACATGCTTTGGCCATCTTCATTCCATGCAACAAAGCCTCGTATTCTGCTTCATTATTAGAGGCCTGCGGAAAACTCATCCTTAGAACGTACTTCAATTTGTCGCCATGCGGCGATATCAAGACTACTCCTGCGCCTGCGCCTTGGACTCTCTTAGAACCGTCGAAGTACATTGTCCAGACACTCGACAAATCTGGCGGTCCCGTGCTCTGCAGCTCTAGCCACTCTGCTGTGAAGTCTGGCAAGATTTGCGACTTGATCGCCTTCCTTTTTTCGTACGTGATGTCCATGGGAGATAATTCGATTCCCCACAAAGAGACACGTCCTGTTGCTGAAGGATTGTTCAATATGTTCGATAGTGGCGCTTCATTGACCACTATAATTGGGTGCACCGCAAAGTACTGTCGTAATTTTTGTGCTGTTGTAAAAACACTATATGCAAGCTTTTGATAATGCGGGTACCTCTGTTTTGTCGGAGATAGTACTTCACTGATGAAATATACCAGCCTCTGGACGCCGTGGGATTTTCCTTCTTCACTTCTTTCGACTACTAATACTGTACTCACCACCTGATGGGTCACGGCGATGTAGAGTAGTAGTGGCTCTTTTTCTTTTGGTGCGACCAGCACTGGTGGTGTGGAGAGCACTTTTTTCAGCTGCGAGAAAGCTGCATCTGCTTCTTCTGTCCATTCAAATTTATCATCTGACTTCTTCATAAGTGCATAGAAAGGAAGCGCCTTTTCTCCCAATCAAGCAACGAAGCGACTTAGTGCCGCGACGCGTCCTGCGAGTTTCTGTGCGTCGTGTAGCTTCGTGGGTTTCCCCATTGTTAAAATAGCTTGGATCTTCTCTGGGTTCGCCTCTATTCCTCGTGCTGACACCAGGAACCCTAAAAGTTGTCCTATCGAAACGCCAAAGGAACACTTTGTCGGGTTAAGCTTAAGCTTGTACCTGCTCAGGTTGTCGAAGGTTTCTGCCAAGTCGCTGATTAGGGATTCCTCCTTTCTTGTGGTAATGACTACATCGTCAATGTAGACTTGTATGTTGCTCCTGCATTTTTGGCTCCCAAGGCAATTTTGCTTCATCCGTTGATAAGTTGCTCCTGCATTTTTTAGGCCGAATGGCATTACTTGATAGCAAAACACCCCATACGGTGTGATGAAGGCTGTCTTTTCTTCGTCTTCTTTTTTCAACTTGATCTAGTTGTAACCAGAATATGCGTCCAAAAAGGAAAGCCTTGTGCATCCTGCTGTCGAATCAATTATCTGATCGATGCGGGGTAGAGGGAAGGGATCCTTTGGATAATGCTTATTGAGAGACGTGTAATCGACACATACTCTTTGTACGTCTGTGTTTTTCTTGGGTACGATGACTGGATTGGATACCCAACTCGAAGTTTTTATTTCTCTGATAAATCCGGCATTTTCTAGCCTGTGCAATTATGATGCTATCGCCTTCCTTTTGGGTTCATCAAATCGCCGCAATGGTTGCTTGACTGGCTTTGCTTTAGGATCCACATTTAATGCGTGCTCGACAAGTTCCCTGGGAACCCCTGGCATGTCTGAAGGACACCAAGCGAAGATTTCCCAGCGCTCTCGGAGGAACTCAATGAGCGCGCTTTCCTATGCGGGATCCAGGTTTACCGCAATCGATGTTGTCTTGTTTGGGTCCGTAGGGTGGACCTGGATCTTCTTCGAGTCCTGAGTTGTGTCGAAAGCCTGATCTGGCAGGGATCGTCCAACGTTGGGTAGCACATTATGATCAGTTTCTCCTTTTAGCCTCTCATATTCTGCTGTCATGCTGAAGGTTTGCGCCATTCTATTGAATTCTCTGTCGCACATGTTGGCTACTTCAAAGCTCCCTTGCACTGTAATTATTCCTTTGGGTCCTAGAATTTTTAACGTTAGATATGCGTAGTGAGGTATTGCCATGAACTTTGCAAATGCTGGGCGCCCTAGAATTGTGTGGTATTTTGATGGCCAGTCCATAACTTCAAATTCCAACTTCTCTCTGCGATAGTTGCTGCTACTGCCGAAGCAGACGTCGAGTTCTATTTTCCCTAGAGGGTAATTTGCGGCTCCTGGTACTATTCCATGGAAAGAGCAATCCGTTGGCTTCAGGCTTGACAGTGAGATACACATTGCCTTCAAGGTTCTAACATATATTAGGTTTATGCCACTTCCTGCATCCATAAACACTCTCCCGATGTCGTACCCTCCTATTTGCGCCTTTAACACCATTGGCGAGTGGCCCGGCCTGGGAACTTTCCTTGGGTGGTCTGCTCTGCTGAACTTAACTGGTTGATCTGACCACCGCAAGTACTCTGTGGTGGCTGGTGGTGATGATATTGCTAGGTTTACTTGCCTGGATATGCTCTTTCGCTCTTTCTTTGACTTAGGCACCGGTTGAATCATTGCCGATACGTAAACTTTTGACTCTAGGTGCCTTGCTAACCTTTGTGCTTGATATCCTTGACTTGTGTGTTTTTCTCCTTGCCATCCCCCTTGGCTTGAACCCATGGCGCTTTGTAGCCTTAGGAAAGTTCTACAATCCTTCATTTGGTGATTTGAGACTCTTTTTCTATCAAGATATGCGTAGTGGATTCGACAAGGTCCGTATAACATGTCTTCGGCCGAAGGGCCGGAGTATCTCAGTTTTTCTGCTCCTTTTGCCTGAAACCTCCTATTTTCATATCCTTCCTCTTCTCCTGCTTCGTAACCCGCGGCTACCTGATTTCGCCTTCCTTGGTTATTCCTGCTGCGGTGTCGTCTCCTCTGTCTACTTGTTCTGTCGACTTCTCGTGAACGTCCTCTTTTGTTATTATATGCGTCCTCTCCGTCAGCGAATTTGTTGGCTTCTTCCATTAACTCAGCTACTGTCGTTGGCCTTGTTCTTCCTATCTCTTCCACGAGATCTGAGCGACGAAGGCCGGCCGAAAAAGCGTCTATTGCTCGTTTGTCGGAGACGTCCTCTGCTGATTTTTTGATTACACTCCATCGTTGTATATAAGAACGTAGAGTTTCGCCTTTCCTTTGCACACACGCTTTGACTTCCTCCAGTGATGCTAGACGCTTGTATGTCGAACGGAAATTTCTTGCGAATTGGCTTTCGAGTTCTCCCCAGCTTCCAATGGATTCATTAGGTAGGGTATTCAACCAGGACCGTGCTGCGCCGGTGAGGTGTAGTTGCAAACTTTGCATTGCAGTCGCTTTTGTTTCTCCTAATATCTGTACTGCCTGCAGATAATCCGATAACCATAGGGTAGGTTCTTGCGACCCATCATATTTTTGCTGGTTGTGTGGTAACTTGAATCCTTTGGGCACCCGCGTTTTGCGAACCCTGCGGGTAAAGCACAACGCGCCCATCTCTTTTTGGTCGTCTTCATAATTTTCTTTCCTCCAGGCGTGGCGCGATTTATTTACTCGAGCCTGCGCTATTATATTTCTTGCATCCTCCCTCCTTTTTTGTCACCTTTCTTCTTCTGATGACTCGCTAGACTCGTTTCGTGTGATATTATGTCTGAACTTCTCCTTTCGCCTTTCCTTGTAGCTTGTCGACTTTGTCTCTAGACCTTTTCCCCTGATCTTGTCTTCCACTATCCCGAGGCTTCATATTGCGGCTTGGTGCATGTCTTCCCGCGGATCTCCGGGTTCGGGCCGCGTTGTTAGTAAATATGCATGTGCTGCTATCAGCGCTGCCTCTGGTGTTTCTTGTACGAAGTCTTCTTCCTCCTCTTCTGGCTGTGGAGTAATACTCTTTGAATACCTTTCCTCTCTGCTTCACGCAGTTGTCCCTCTGTTGTGCTTTGGGTCTCTGCGCCTTTCCCTGCTGTACTCTGAATCCTCACTATAATCATCCCAGTACTCTTTCCTTGATATACTGTTATTATCTTGGAAAAACATATCTTTTTCCTCTCTTAGTTTCTTCCTATGCTGGTGCAATGCGTACTGATATCCCATTTGAACTTCTCTTCGCGATCCTTTGGGTACTTCTGTGCCATGATTTATAGCTGACATGATGATCCTCCACTCTCCGGCTGAGACGTGAACCTTCTCCTTCTCCTTTTTGTTGCGCTCCTTTGCCTTGTCAACTTGCTTGTCGACCCCTTTACTTCCTTTGTTTTTGTTTTTTTCTTCTGCTTCAGTGATAATGACGCATAACGGGTGTACACTTTTGGAGATGCCACTACTTCTAGCGGCGAAGTCCCTTGTACTGTTGTGCGTTTTACGCGTTGTCTCTTCCAAGTTGAGTTTTTTCCGAATTTTGTCGCCTTCTGCGATTTTTGCTTCTCCTAAGCTGACCACCGAGTTTACCTCACTGATGCTCCAAGTGAATATGGAAACAGACAGTCCTTGTGCGTGGTGAATGACCAGCCCGTTGGGAACCCCAAGAGGAAGGTATGATGAGTGCAGCAGCAAGTTTTCCCTCAGTTAAGAAACCAAGGTTTATCGAACAGGAGAAGGGAGACGATGACGACTGAAGGTGTTTATGGAAGAACCTGCACACACACAAACAAATACTTTGTTCCCAACTTGCGATGAGGTTGTCAATCTCACCGATTTGCTTGAAACAAAGGTTATGAGTGTATCGAGTGGAAAACAGTAGAGTATGCGAGTAAAGTAAACAGTGCGGGAAAAGTAAACAGGTGATTGCAATATGATTAAAATAGGACCGGGGTCCACAGTTCACTAGTGGTGTCTCTCCATAGATAAAATAACATGCTGGGTAAACAAATTACAGTTGGGCAATTGATAGAATAAAGATAACGTGATATGTCAAGAAGATCACTATGAGATTTACTCTGGGCATTACAACAAAATACATAGACCGCCATCCAACTGCATCTATGACTAATAATCCACCCCCGGGGATATCATCCGAACACCCTAGAAGTATTAAGTTGCGAACAACAGATAATTGCATTAAGCAAAGTATGTAATGTAAACAAAGCATATGCCCTTGAGCATATGAATGTTGTTTTCTCCCTAGTAGCAACAGCACATCTACCACCTTAGAGGTTTCTGTCACTCCCCCAGGTGAAATAGAGACATGAACCCACTATCGAGCATAAATACCCCCTCTTGGAGTCACTAGCAACTACTCGTCCAAGATAGCTACTAACAACGGAGAGCATGCAAGATCATAAACAACATAGAGATAACAAAAGATATAATTCAGTACAACAACTTAATCATAAACACCAATATTCATCGGATCCCAACAAACCAACATCATAGAATTACATAACGGTGATCTCAATCATGTATGGCAGCTCATGAGATCTAAACATGAAGCACATGGTGGAGAAGACAACCATCTAGCTACTGCTATGGACCCATAGTCCAAGGTAGACTACTCACTCATCGCTCCGGAGGCAAGCATGGCGATGAAGAAGACCTCCGGTGGCGATTCCCCTCTCCGGCAGGGTGCCGGGAAGAGCTTCTGGACCCTCCCGATCTTCGGGTCGACGGCGGCGACGGATCGCGATGTATTCTGGAAAACTGATCGGGCCCTTAAGTTTTTCTCGTCGGGGGTACTTATAGGCGAAGGGGCGATGTCAGGAGAGGGACCAGGTGTCCTCACACAGGGGTGGCGCGGCCAGGGGCTGGGCCGCGCCGCCCCCTTGTGTGGGGCCCTGGTGGCCCCCCTCCGACACTTCTTCGGATGTTTGGAAGCTTCCGGGTAAAATATGACTTCAGGAACTTGTTTCGTCCAATTCCGAGAATATTTCCTGTGTATCACTTCTGAAACACAAAAACAGCAGAAAACAGGAAACTGGCACTGTGGCACTTGTTAATAGGTTAGTTCCGGAAAATGTATAAAAATGCCACTAAGTGTAACGAAACAATAGGCAAATGGTGTAAAAACAAGCATGGAGCATCAAAAATTATAGATACGTTTGAGACGTATCAAGCATCCCCAAGCTTAACTCCTGCTCGTCCTCGAGTAGGTAAGTGATAACAAAAGAATAATTTTTGAGGTGACATGCACCTACACAATCTTGATCACATATGCAAGCATTGGTGAGCTGGGATCAATAGAACTTAAAACATGGGCATGAAAGATATAATCATGACAATAAGAAACTTAGCAACCATGTTGTAAACATGCAAATGAACACAAACAAAATATCATGATAATGAAACAATGAAAGTCAAACGTGTGTTCAAATCATAAGGAAAAACATACAAATGGTTTTCAGCTTGTCCTTCAAAGAGAGCAAAACATAAATGCATAGGACACCTCAAAGTTTAAGAGGGCGACTAGATACAAATAATTTAAGAACAAGTGAAACCAACAATATGAGTCAATCAATGAACTTTTGGACAATGCATATCACACTAAGAATGACAACTATGCTCTCTTAATGGTGCATAAAGAAAGAAGGTGGTGACTCAACATAAAAGTAAAAGAAAGGCCCTTCGCAGAGGAAAGCAGTGATTGCAAGTTTTATAACCTTCAAAAATTATGGTACTTACCGGCTTTGAGCTCTCAATGCCCCCATCATAAGCATCTTGAATGGTTAAAGTTAATGCGAGAACAATTATGATGCATATGCTTGACAAATCATAAGTTGAAAACCTCGTGTCCCGTGAATACGAGTACCCAAACCATGCTAATTTACTTAGAGTCCCAAGCAAGGCTCTTGTCATTGTAAGTATATGCATATCATTGAGAACCGCCAATGGGGTACCTCCGTGCCCGATGACATGGAACAAGCCCACACCAAAATGACAGGACAAGCAGACAATGAACACCTCGACATCTCTTTTATTTGCTATATTGTTTAGCTTTTTATTGTGAGATGCGTCGTCGAATGTTCACCATGGGTATGCTGCAAATTTCCACCATGAATTATGCATGGCTTAGATTGGCGGCCCGGCGTTTCCCTAACACATATACAAACTCCATGATCCCTACAAGATTCCCAATTCATTTCACACAGCGGGCATCCATAAACAAAAGATCACAATATCAACTCAAAAAGAAGTGCAATGTTGAAAGCTTGCCCCATGACAGCATGGCTGGGCTAGAATCCAACTTACAACTTGCAAGCATAACAACTCAACATAAAAGACCACAATGTCAAAATTTTAAGAACAGGAAAAAGTAAAGTGTGCCTTCCGGTTTGTGAGAGCTTTACTGACCGAATTTCGCATAACACTGGTAAGAGTTTAATTTGAAGAGAAAATAAAAGCAAGTCAAATTTACTTGGAATAGCAAATTGCTAGTAGGTATGTATGGTGGACACTTTTGAAAACTTTGGCTTTTAGGAGTTGGATGCACGAGTAGAGCTCATACTGAGTACAAGGTGAGGGCTAGCAAAAGACTGGGAGCGACCAACTAAGAGAGCAATAATGGCCATAATCATGCAAAGCGACAAAGCGACATTAAAGAAGCATACGATGGCATCAAAAGTCAAAAACTAAATGATCATGAAGGCTAATGGCGACTTTGTAAGAGTCTAACATGTGTGAGCATGCGCCAAGTCAACCCAAATAAAGCATCAAGGAGAAAACCAAAATAATGCTTCCATACAATAAAAACAACGCATGATTTTTTTCAAAGGCTCATTAAGAAATCTCAGTTATTTGAGACAAGTCATGCTACAGCAAAACCACTAAGCATACTATCAAAAAGACATCAAGCATGACATGAGAAAGCCTAAGCCGCAGTCTACACAAGCTCCTTCTTGTACCACTATTTTGCACAAAGCTTTTTCTCTTTTCCAACACCATTTGAAATTTTTATAAACACCTCTTTTGATGAAAACCAATAAAGATCAGAGGCAAAAATACACCTTGATGAAAAGATATGACAAGATCTGAACGCATATCAAGGCGAAAACGAAAACCAAAAGCAGTAGCAGAAAAAGAAGAGCGCTCGATTTTTAATAAGAGTGAAAACTAGAGCGTTCTTTGCAAATGAAAACGAGTACATCTCCTCCAAAGGAAATTTGTTGGGGTCCAACCATTTATTGCAGCAAACAAACAAACTAAACAACCTAAGAAAACTAAAACGACTGACGCTCCAAGAAAAACACATAGTGCATGAAGCAATAAAAATATAGTGTTTTGAAAGGTGACCTGATTTTTGCCGATGAAGAAGGGGTGCCTCGGGGGCATCCCCAAGCTTTGACGCTTGTACTTCTTGGATATTTCTTGGGGTGATGCATGGGCATCCCCAAGCTTGAGCTTTTGTCCATTCTTCAACTCATCTCATCATTCTCCAATCCCTACACTTGAAAACTTCCTTCATACAAAACTAAACACAATTCTATTAGCAACATTAGTGTAAGCATAAAATATATTCAACCTCCTTTAGCTTCAGGTTTCAACCCAAAACCACCACATATAAAGTATATACTACTGTAGCAACTTCCACAAGAGTTCTATGATCAAAAAGAACTCAAAAGAAAGCGATAAAGTGGCAAAAACAAATATTGGCAGAAATCTGTCAAAACTGGACAGCTGACAAAGGACGAATTTTTGAGGGATTTTCCGTTGCTCAAATCAAAAAGTGTTCAACTAAGAAAAGTTTGGATATAACCTGGGGCATATGCACAAGAAATCGCAGGTCCAAAAGATATACAGAGAATTTTCACGAATTTTTACGGTGCAGCACCGAAAACAGTTTCAGGACAGCAACATCCCCAAATCTATACCTCACTCAAATTAGAGGCTTCTCTTGGCACAAAAACGAAATAAACAAGATAAGGAGCGGTCATTACAGTAGTAATGACTTCCAAGACTCAAATAAAAGAAAAAGTACTGAAAAGTAAACAATGGGTTATCTCCCAAGAGTGCTTTTCTTTAACGCCTTTGAGCTAGGCGCAGAAAATTGCGAATCAAGTACCTTCAGAAGAAGCATTAAGATCAATAGAAGAGGTCTTGTCAATAAGGCATTGTATTTCATCCACATAAGTTTTTGAAGACCTTTTGTGATCATGCTTTGGTACACTATTCTCATCAAAAAGATTTTCAGGACAAATCCAGGCAAAATTGTTTTCGAAAGCATCATTCAATCCCAAAAGCTTGCAAGGTATAGGTATTTCGGTTCCCTCATCATGAGTATCAATAACCTTTATAGGTGAACCGAGTTTATTAAAACGTTTAAGAACTTTCCTAGCTTCAACAACGACATCCTTAAATTCCAGGCGCAGAGCTTCCAAGATAAAAGCTTTCTTTTCGGGATCCTTAATTTCATGAAGCTTGAGGAACATATATTGCATAAAAGGATTAAGACTAGCAAACCTAGTTTCTAACATGTGAACTAAACGAGCAGAAGCAACTTCATAACTAGGGGCTAACTCAACCAAAGACTTTTCCTCAACTTCCTTATGCATACTAATGTGATTAAAGAACTCCTCAATGTTACTTTTGCCAATAATCGAACCACTCCCTACAGAGAGGTCCTCCAGAACGAACTCAGGGAACAACATGATAAACTAAAGTAAAGAAATAACAACTACCAATGATTCTAATTTTTTTGGGTTTTTGATATAAAGCAATGCAGGTAAAATAAAATAAAGTAAAGCAAAACAAATAACAAAGTAAAGAATGTGTGTGCGAAGAACTCCCCTCGCAGAAGTCTTCTCTTCCTTCCCCGGCAACGGCGCCAGAAAAATAGCTGATGCTCCAAGTGAATATGGCAACAGACAGTCCTTGTGCGTGGTGAATGACCAGCCCGTTGGGAACCCCAAGAGGAAGGTATGATGAGTGCAGCAGCAAGTTTTCCCTCAGTTAAGAAACCAAGGTTTATCGAACAGGAGAAGGGAGACGATGACGACTGAAGGTGTTTATGGAACCTGCACACACACAAACAAATACTTTGTTCCCAACTTGCAATGAGGTTGTCAATCTCACCGGTTTGCTTGAAACAAAGGTTATGAGTGTATCGAGTGGAAAACAGTAGAGTATGCGAGTAAAGTAAACAGTGCGGGAAAAGTAAACAGGTGATTGCAATATGATTAAAATAGGACCGGGGTCCACAGTTCACTAGTGGTGTCTCTCCATAGATAAAATAACATGCTGGGTAAACAAATTACAGTTGGGCAATTGATAGAATAAAGATAACGTCATATGTCAAGAAGATCACTATGAGATTTACTCTGGGCATTACAACAAAATACATAGACCGCCATCCAGCTGCATCTATGACTAATAATCCACCCCCGGGGATATCATCCGAACACCCTAGAAGTATTAAGTTGCGAACAACAGATAATTGCATTAAGCAAAGTGTGTAATGTAAACAAAGCATATGCCCTTGAGCATATGAATGTTGTTTTCTCCCTAGTAGCAACAGCACATCTACCACCTTAGAGGTTTCTGTCACTCCCCCAGGTGAAATAGAGACATGAACCCACTATCGAGCATAAATACCCCCTCTTGGAGTCACTAGCAACTACTCGGCCAAGATAGCTACTAACAACGGAGAGCATGCAAGATCATAAACAACATAGAGATAACAAAAGATATAATTCAGTACAGCAACTTAATCATAAACACCAATATTCATCGGATCCCAACAAACCAACATCATAGAATTACATAACGGTGATCTCAATCATGTATGGCAGCTCATGAGATCTAAACATGAAGCACATGGTGGAGAAGACAACCATCTAGCTACTGCTATGGACCCATAGTCCAAGGTAGACTACTCACTCATCGCTCCGGAGGCAAGCATGGCGATGAAGAAGACCTCCGGTGGCGATTCCCCTCTCCGGCAGGGTGCCGGGAAGAGCTTCTGGACCCTCCCGATCTTCGGGTCGACGGCGGCGGCGGATCGCGATATATTCTGGAAAACTGATCGGGCCCTTAGGTTTTTCTCGTCGGGGGGTACTTATAGGCGAAGGGGCGATGTCAGGAGAGGGACCAGGTGTCCTCACACAGGGGTGGCGCGGCCAGGGGCTGGGCCACGCCGCCCCCTTGTGTGGGGCCCTGGTGGCCCCCCTCCGACACTTCTTCGGATGTCTGGAAGCTTCCGGGTAAAATATGACTTCAGGAACTTGTTTCGTCCAATTCCGAGAATATTTCCTGTGTATCACTTCTGAAACACAAAAACAGCAGAAAACAGGAAACTGGCACTGTGGCAGTTGTTAATAGGTTAGTTCCGGAAAATGTATAAAAATGCCACTAAGTGTAACGAAACAATAGGCAAATGGTGTAAAAACAAGCATGGAGCATCAAAAATTATAGATACGTTTGAGACGTATCACTCACTGGAAGAGCCTTCCGATGATTCTAGCATTACTACTGTTTCGGGTTCTCTTGCCGACGGATCTGGTTTCGTCGAATCCGAGAGGCGGGTCGATCCCGAGTGTCCGATGAAGATACTTAAGCTTCCGATCGTCAACTCCGTCTCTTGATTTTCATCGACTTCTGTACTGCTGTTGGCTAAAAGCGAAAAAGCCGTCGAATTCATGATTCCAACGCCCAGAGTCCCCACGGTCGGCGCCAATTGATGAGGGTTAACTCGACAAATGTCCTGGATGAAGGACTTAGGATCGGGGAGATAGGGCGTTGGATGAACTCGAAGGTAAGGTTAGTCGAAATAGGTGTATATCGAAAGTAAACTAGGGTGTTGAACCTGGCTTGCTTTCAATATGGCCTACACCGTCCCCTCCTAGCCCCTATATATAGGTGGCCAGGTCTCGAGGATCGGGTAGGATCCGATACAGATTACAATATCGACATACGGTAAGGACTCGTATCTCGACTATCATTACAATTGGGCCTAGCTTAACGGGCCTCAGGGGTACTCAACTAATGAGCTCTATTAGCTATACCCTTGTCAGCAGGAGCCACCTATCAACGGTGCATGCATGCATTCTTGAAGGAGCAGTTCGGTCGCAACGTCGAGGTCTACGTAGATGACATCGTCATCAAATCCGCGAAGGCAGATAGCTTGCTCGACGATCTGCGGGAAACCTTCGCCAATCTTGACCGGTACAGCGTCAAGATCAATCCAAAGAAATGCTCCTTCGGAGTACCCACAGGCCAGTTGTTGGGCTACCTCATCTCTGAGAGAGGAATCAAGAGGAACCCGGAGAAGATTCAGGCCATTATCAATATGCAGCCGCCGAAGACGCTTCAACATGTCCAGCAGCTGACAAGTCATCTAGCGGCGCTTAGCTGCTTCATAAGCAAGTTAGGCGAAAAAGCTCTCCCTTTTGATCGGCTTCTATGGAAGACAGACAAGTTTACTTGGACAGAAGAGGCACAGGCCGCATTCGACGACCTCAAGCATCGCCTTTCGACGTCTCCGGTCCTGGTCACACCTCGAGAGAAAGAGCCCATGTTGCTATACATAGCCTCAACCAATCAGGTGGTCAGCTCTGCTCTAGTAGTTGAACGCGCAGAAGACAGCAAAGAGCACGGGGTGCAAAGACCGGTCTATTATCTCAGCAAAGTACTGTCCCCGACCAAGCAAAGGTACCCTCATTATCAGAAGCTAGCATACGCTATATACATGACAGGGAAGAAGCTGCCGCATTACTTCGAATGCCACTCCATCATAGTAGTGGCCTTGACCCGAGTCTCGAGCATACTCAACAACCCCGACGCCACGGGGCGCATTTCGCTTTGGGGTATTACCCTGGGACCATGGGAAATCACGTACCAGTGACAATCAGCGATCAAGTCACTAGTCCTACCGGATTTCATCGCCGAATAGACGAAAGCACAGATGCCAGAACTCCCAGACTTGTCGAACTCATGGACAATATACGTCGACGGCTCCAAGCGAGTTTCGGGAGCAGGAGCAGGAGTGGTCTTAGTATCACCACAGGGGACAAGATGCGCTACGTCCTGCGCATGCGATTTGTGAACCCCTCGAACAACGAAGCTGAATACGAGGCCGTTCTACACGGCATGCGTATGGCGAAGGCCTCTGGCACCACTCGCATCAAGATCCACGGCGATTCGAACCTCATTGCCCAGCAAGTCATGAAAGAATGTGATGCGACCTGCGCAAACATGATCGCATATTGTGCAATGTATGACAAGCTGGAAGGCAACTTCGAGGGGTGTGAGGTGACCCACATTGGTAGGGAAAGCAACAAAGAAGCAGATAACTTGGCCAACATTGGATCCAAGTGCTTGCCGATACCACCGGGAGTTTTCTTCGAGGAAATATTCGAACGCTTCGTCAAGATCAAGCCATCCGTTGACCTGGCATTAGCAACACGCTCGGGGGCTAATCATTTGGGACCCGCCCCAGCAGTGGGGACAGAAGACCCGTCCAAGAAAATTGCTACAGTCATGCTCGTCGAGGTGGTTTGGACGAAGCCATACTTGGCTTACCTGATACAAGGTGAGCTACCAGAAGACACCATCCACCATCGACAAATCATGCGATGCTCCAAGGCTTTCACGATAATACAAGGAGAGCTTTACAAGAACTGCACCACAGGGGTTCTCCAATGGTGCATAGCACCCAAAGATGGAATCGCTCTCCTAAGAGACATCCATGAAGGAACCTGCGGGCATCATGCCAGCAGTAGGACCTTGATCGCTAAAGCTTTTCGTTCAGGGTTCTACTGGCTTTCGGGCCTCCATGACGCCAAGAACATCGTCAAATGGTGCGACGCCTGCCAATGCTTCGCGACAAAACCTCATGCGCCCACGTCAGAATTATGCACCATACCGGTGGCTTGGCCCTTTGCGCAATGGGGGCTCAATCAAGTAGGACCTCTGCCGAAGTCATCTCGAGGCAGCCACACCTACCTCCTAGTCGCCATCAACAAGTTCTCCAAGTGGATCGAGGCCGTTCCGGTCACCAACCAAGAAGCGACTACGACAGTCAAATTCTTTGAGTCCATCATCTACCGATATGGAGTGCCCAACAGCATCATCACCGACAACGGCACTAACTTCACCTTGGGTGAGTTTCAAGAGTTCGCCAAAGAGCTCGGCATCAAGATCAAGTACGCATCGGTGGCACACCCCAAGTCCAATGGCCAGGTCAAGAAAGCCAACGGGCTCGTCTGCGCCGGTCTGAAGAAGCGACTCCTTCGACCTCTCAAACGCGCAACATGCGCTTGGGTCGAGGAATTACCATCAGTCCTTTGGAGTCTGCGAACGACGCCCAACTCCTCCACCGGCTACACGCCATTCTTCTTGCTATTCGGAGCAGAAGCAGTGCTTCCTACGGACGTGCGGTACTGCGCACCTCGCGTAGTAGCCTATGTCGAAGAAGATGCACAAACCGCACTGGAGGATGCTGTGGCGGTGTGTGATAGTGTAAATCACCGTCCAGTTGGGAACCCCAAGAGGAAGGTTTGATGAGTATAGCAGCGAGTTTTCCCTCAGTAAGAAACCAAGGTTTAATCGTATCCAGCAAAAAGCCAAACTCCAGAAGGTGATGCCCGCTAGCTTCGCGACAGCTCCGGACAATTTATAAGGCGCCTCGTCCAAGCTTTGCTTTGCGAGCGGCAACGTGGAACCTGCACACAACACAACCAAATACTTTGCTCCCAACTTATGATGAGGTTGTCAATCTCACCGGTTTGCTTGAAACAAAGGGTTTGAGCGTATCGAGTGGAAAGTGATAATAGTATGCGAGTAAAGTAAACAGTGGGAGTAAAGTAAATAGGTGATAGCAATATAAAGGAAATAGGACCGGGGGTCCACAGTTCACTAGTGGTGTCTCTCCATAAGATAAAATAACACATGTTGGGTAAACAAATTACAGTTGGGCAATTGATAGAATAAAGACAACGTGCATATGTCGAGAGGATCACTATGAGATTTACTCTGGGCATTACAACAAGATACATAGACCGTCATCCAACTGCATCTATGACTAATAATCCACTTGTGGCGAATCAATCCGAGAACTCCACAAGTATTAAGTTGCGAACAACAGATAACTGCATTAAGCAAAGTGTGTAATGTAAACAAAGCATATGCCTTTGAGCATATGAATGTTGGCAACAGCACATCTACAACCTTAGAGGTTTCTGTCACTCCCCCAGATTAAATATAGGCATGAACCCACTATCGAGCATAAATACCCCCTCTTGGAGTCACTAGCAACTACTCGGCCAAGATAGCTACTAACAACGGAGAGCATGCAAGATCATAAACAACATAGAGATAACATAAGATAATATTCAGCACATCAACTCAATCATAAAACCAATATTCATCGGATCCCAACAAACACAACATGTAGAATTACATAAAGGTAGTCTCGATCATATAGGGCAGCTCACGAGATCTAAACATGAAGCACATGGTGGAGAAGACAACCAACTAGCTACTGCTATGGACCCATAGTCCAAGGTAGACTACTCACTCATCGTGCCGGAGGCAAGCATGGCGATGAAGAAGACCTCCGGTGGCGATTCCCCTCTCCGGCAGGGTGTCGGGAAGAGCTTCTGGACCCTCCCAATCTCGGGTCGACGGCGGCGGCGGATCGCGATGTATTCTAGAAAAGTGATCAGGTCTTTAGGTTTTTCCCGTCAAGGGGTCTTTATAGGCGAAGGGGCATCGTTAGAACTGGACCAGGGGGCCCACACCACAGGCCGGCGCAGGCCAGGGGCAGGCCGTGCCCCCTGGTGGTGTGGCCGCCCTGTGGCTCCTTTCCGTCTCCTCTTCGATTCTCTGGAAGCTTTGGTAAATATCTGGACGTCTGGCTTTTGTTTCGTCCAATTCCGAGAATATTTCCTGTGTAACTTTTTTGAAACATAAAAACAGCAGAAAACAAGGAAATGGCACTGTGGCATCTCGTTAATAGGTTAGTTTCGGAAAATGCATAAAAATGCCATGAAGTGTAACGAAACACTAAGCAAATGGTGTAAAAACAAGCATGGAGCATCAAAAATTATAGATACGTTAGAGACATATCTAGAAATTTACCAAAACAAAAGCCGAACATTGTAGTCCATATCTTGAGAATCCAACAACATTACCTCTCTAACATCCATTGAAACTTTCCATTCGAACATACTAAGTCTGAAATATGATTCCATCTAACCAGAGCTGAATCTCAAGCAGCAATGATGGTTTGTGTTCCTCAAGGTTTTGACATAGGTCTCTTTGTAAATTCGGCAAGTTGATGTGGTGGTTGACACAACTAGCCAAAAGGCCTATTGACATAATCCCTTGATTTCTCAAGAACAAACATTCTCCATGAGGATTTCTTGTGACTCATCCTAAAAGTTACCCCTTATGGTCTCTTTTAATCTCAAAGTCCAACCTTTACTTGATGACTGATTGAAGGCTTGTCATAAGCTGGATATTGGTATCTAGAACATCAAGGAGAACATTATAAGCAAAGCTGCTAATGTGTCTTGGTCGGTCTTTTAGAACAACCCTCTTGTGATAATAACTCCATCAGGAGGAATTCCACTCTATGGTTGATCTTTCACACTCGAAGTGCTTCACGCTCCCCTTTGTCTATACTTGAATTTCTAATGAAGTAATACATTGTGTGAATTCGTCAGTCACATGATGGCCCCAGACTTTTAATCGTGTGTGTTCTTCGAGACACGCCTTTCAATGGTGTGCCCTTCATGGTATAAGAACCAATTCCACTCCATGGCTAATCTCTCACACTTCGTTCACTAGTGTTTCACCCTCCTCTTTGGGTTAACCTTCCTAGAGTTCTACTAAAAATGTTTTATACAGTTTTTAATAAGGATATAGAGATGTCGTAGAACAAGGTTCTAGACATGCTATATCGACACGAGAAACCATGTTTTCAAAGAAAGTAAACTAGATTTGAGCCTTCCCTTGCTACAACCATATCGCACATCTATTGCTTCCCTTTTTATGGCTTGCGAGTACCACTCAAATGTACTCACGGCTTGGCGTACCAAATTTGAAACTTCCCCATTCCTCCTGTTACCTTCATTTGTTTCATGTTTGTCAGCTCAAAATATGTTTGTGAAACCTTGTTTCCGTGAGTTGACCATGGAATACTCGATCTTCGAGAAGATCCATCTTTCCAGAGTTTTCCCTCTTTTCATCAGTATAGTTGGAAAGAAGATCCTAAAGGAAGAGTTCAACTTGTCATGATGCAACATGTCAATCTCTTCAACAGAGAAGATCATAGTGAACTCGTGAAGATCGTTGAAGACCGTTGTAACCCCTTCCCTCTTTTCTTACCTAGGAATCTCGGGGTCGAGATTCCTGTAAGGTGGGTAGAGCTGTAACAGCCCATGTTTGTAATTAAGATCATTTGCATCATTAGCATCATGTAAAAATAACTAAGAAAATTTTGCATTAAAATTAGAGTGGAAACCCTAAAATTTGACCAAATTCAAACTCTCTTTAAATAATTGCAAAATGATTTCAATTGTTTCAAAGTGTCAAAATAAAACCTGTTGAACTTCTACTAATTAACAGGGAAGCCCTATTCAATTTTATAACCTTTTCAAAATAAGTTTGAATCACTAAACATTACAAAAAATAGTTCTGATTCAAACTTTCCAGGAAACCCCCAAAGTCCAGGGGGATTTTTGCAAAATCCCCTTGTCTTCTTCGCTGAGACAGGAAGCTCCTGCGTGGTGGCTTCCTGGACGTCGCCGTTGCCACCTCCTGCTCGTGCCCGAGACACCGAGGAGTCCACCTGGAGGCGCCCCGACGCCCCTGCCTTTCTTCCCTCTGCCCTCTCTTCTTCCCTCCATCTATCTTGCTCTCCTTCCCGTGAACGCACCTGCAGGTCCCGAGCTTGCCCGCCATGGCGCCGCTCTCCGTCGCCGTTCTGCGCCTCCCCAAGCTCCGACGACCTGCCCTGGAGCTCTGTTGCGCCGCCCTCTTCCTCCCTATCGACTGAATCGACCCGAGGTGGTCGGAGTCGCCGCCGATTCGCCGTTTCCTCCGCAGTCAACCAAGGTCACCGCTGTCGATTGCGCCGCCGACCGGCGCTCTCCGTTCCCGTCGACCAGGCTAGCGCCTTGAGGGTGAGCTTCCGCCCCTTCCCGCGTCCTCCGCCCTTCTCCTTCCGCGCCGAAGCGCCGCTCCTGGATGGTCCTCGTCGGCCGCCGGCGCCAGGGAGAGGTGGTCGGGCTGGGTCTTTGACCCAGTCAGACCTGGCCAGCATGGCTTGGCTTATGGGCCTCGGGCCCCGGCAGTCAGTGGCCGTGGGTCAGTTTGACCGCGGTGCAATTTGTCCATGTACCCTATTTTAAATTCCAGAGAATTTCCGAATTTGAGTAAAAACTTGTAAAATGCATAACTATTTATCTGTTTATCAGAAAAATGCGTATGACCTATCAAAATGCTCAGAAAAATGAACTCTACATGTTTGTGGCAATATCATGCATGGATAAACAACTTGAACCCTGATTTAATTAGAAGAAGTAATTGTACCCCCTTTAACTCAATTTAGGGTTTGTCGGATTGCTTCTCTGAAGCGTCCGAACCTCTCCCAACTTGCTTTTCATGCAATAGGGTTTATTTTGAATATATTTAATATGTCATATCATCATATTTGTTTGTGCATCGATGCCATGTATTGAATGTTATTCCTTTTCCGGTGTGTTTCTGCTTCTCCCCGGTAGGATCCGGAGTTGATGTGAGCAACGCGTCCGATGTCAAGATCAACAACATCGACGATCAATACTTGTCCATCAATGAACAAGTCAAGAAGAAGAAACCTGGATTTCTATTCTATTTGGTTATCAATAACAAGGCAAGCAGCCCCCCTCTGAACCTATGGTTTCAAAGTATTTCAAAACTTACTATTTTGTACCACACGGTTAAACTGTCTTTTATCGATAGGTAGAGTTAACCTATCTAATGCATGTTCCATTCTTATCGCCTAAATACCCTGATCCACTGCTCCTAGCATGACTAGGTTTTGCTTGTGTGCGTCGCTAGAGCTTTATAACTGAAATGCTTAGCCATGCTTAGTTATTTACTCTGGTACATATGTATAATGAATCAGAGCTGCAAATGAATCTAGTATGATAGAATGACGTGGTATGATGAGAATTGTGTGTTTAAACATGCTAAAAGGCTTGGATGAGCCGCCACATTGGGATGTGGTTGTTTGACTCATTCTTGTCGCCTTAGGACCCGAGTTCTTGTCTCTTGATCCAAGACTGAGCGTACGACCACACGTGGAGGTATGGGACTCCTGTCGACTCACTAACTTGCTTAGACTTATCCATGAGCTACCTAGTTCGGGCTTTCCATTTGGCATACGTATTGAAAATGTTTTGGAAAGAGATGGAAAAGAGAAGAGGTGCATCATACAGGAATGTAGCCGAGGTTGCTTGAGGCGGATTCCTCTGGTAAACCAACCTCGTCGTGCAACAAACGGTTCCGCATCGGAGAACGGCCGTCTTGCGATGGCGGACTAAAACCTTTTGGCGTGGCTCATAGAATAGGTCGACGTGAGGTAAAGGTTGTAGGCGATCACCACTCCGCCAGCGTCTCACAGAATGACGTCATGTGGCTTATGGAGATGGTCGTCACGTGTGGGTAAAGTTGTACACCCCTGCAGGGTTAAATCTTTTCGAAAAGCCGTGTCCACGGTTATGGACGACTTGGAGACAGATGCCTGATCATAGAGAACTTTAACCTGATCATAAAACTTGAAAAGCAAAGTGTGTATAGGATTGCTTTCCTTTGGGGTTTCGAGGATGTAATCCTAGTGGATAGGTTCAGCTGATAATGATTCGGTGGATGTCTCAATGATTAAAGATATCGCTCTCTTACTCTTTTTAAATGTTCTGAGTAGTCGAGCTTCTTCTCTTACTTGTTTTATGCAAATAAAGATTGCTTTACGCAAATAACTCCACAGAAAGCCTTTCTTAACCAAGTTTAGTTAATAGGATACGTAAGTCTTGCTGAGTACCTTATGTACTCACCCCCCCCCTTGTTGATATTTTTGCTGCAGAGTAAGTTCCACAATGATGACGAGTTCCGTAAGAAGGTCGACACCGACGAGTAGCTTGGGGTTCCCAGACAGCAGCTTGGGGCTATGGAATGGGTTGTCGCTGTTATGCTTCTGGCCTCTTAGGCCATGTTTTCCTTGCTATGTCTAATAGCATAACCTTCCTTCCGTTGCCTGATGTAATGTTGGTCAGTGGCCTCTGTTTGTAATCCTTTGGATCTTTGCTCAGGTAAGAGCTTTACAATATTACCTTTGAGTCGTAGAGTCACTGTTGTGTACCAACTTTGGTTACCCATCTCGTGCATGATGCGTGTATGGATATAAAGTGCACGAGAGGGGTTTAAGATTCTCGAGCTCTCTGTTATGCAGTCTTGGTTATGATTAGTTTCACGGCGCTTTGAGATGTGTAGAGCCGATGTTTAATTCCGGCCTGCCTGCCGATGGTGTTCCGGCCTGGGACTGGTAACCCCAGTATCACTCGTTGCTAGCGTGACTAATACACATAACATCTCTGTATAGCTTAGATCCCGGGGGTCCCCACAAAAGACGCAGGGGAGGTGCTACCCGACCCTACCATGAGCCCAACGACCGAGAGAAGGAGGTACGCCGCCACCTGAGAGAAGGAGGTACGCCGCCGCCCTAAAGAAGGAGGGAGCCGCCGCCCAAGAGAAGGAGGAAGCCGCCACCGCCCGAGAGAAGGAGATGCCACCGCCGCCGTTCGTGCCCATGCATGGTGGAGGGACAGAAGGATGGACGCCGCGGTTCGGCCTACCTCCGCGCCCCCGGTCCGGCCCCAACGACGCCAGCTTGCCACCGGTGAGATTAGGGTTAGGGTTAGAATTTCTTAGTTAGATTGAATAGTTAGTTAGATTATTAGATTGTTAGTCAAATTTGTTAGTTAGAATTTCTTAGTTAGTTAGATTGTTAGTCAAATTTGTTAGTTAGAATTTCTTAGCTAGATTGAATAGTTAGTTAGATTAGTTTAATTAAGTTAGTCAAATTAGTTAGATTGAATATTAGTTAGATTAGTTTAATCAAGTTAGGGTTAGCATTTGTTAGAATTTGTTATATTTGTTAGAATTGTTTATATTAGGGTTAGGGTTTGTTTAGAATTTGTTATACTAATTAGATTAGTTAGAAATTTGTTAGATTAGGGTTAGTTTTTGTTAGATTAGGGTTATTAGTTAGTTAGTTAGTATAATTAGTACATATGGGGGCGTTCGCCATGCGCCGACGCGGTGGGGGGGGGGGGGTTCTTCCCCCACTGTGTTGGTGCTCGGCCAACACCCCCCTTTTTTTGCACATTGCTCATGTGTACATATGGGGGCGTTGGCCGGGTGCCGACACGGTGGGGGGGGGTTCTTCCCCCACCGTGTCGGCACCCGACCAACGCCCCCTTTTTTATTTGCGCATTGCTCATATGTACATATGGGGGCGTTGGCCGGGCGCCAACACGGTGGGGGAAACCCCCCCCCCCCCACCGCGTCGGCGCCCAGCCAACGCCCCCTTTTTTGGACATTGCTCATATTTACATAGTTTTTGTCTATCTTTTGTATTAGTTAAGCAATGGATCCCTTCCGCGCCAGAAGAGAGGGTGAAGATGATCTTTGGACTCGCCTGAGTTCAAAATTCACCCTGCCGACGTTGGCAACTGCTGCGGAAATAGAGGCCTTGAAGTTGAAAGTGAAGAAGTGGTCTCTTAAGAAGATGGCCCAACAATTCAATAACCACAAGAAAAAGTTATACAATTACTATATCAAGAAGAAGACACCTCTAGAATTTACTGGCCCACTAGAGAAGCAACGGGATCACATGGAAGCATTTTTGGAATACAAGGAATCATCACTAGCTTTGGAAAGATCGCGAAAGAATAAGGCAAATGCTGCCAAGAAGATTTATCACCATACCATGGGTTCAGGTGGCTACAAGACTTCCGTGCCGGAGTGGGATAAAAAGGACGCTGACTTGATTGCTTGAGGGATCATTCCAGCTACACAACAATTGCCTAGGAGGGCAAGAAATTGGTTTTATGGTCATGGCGGATACGTTGACAAAAAAACAGGGGAGTTAATTGCACCTCCTCTATTGTTATACCCAAGGACGAACTTGTGAAAGCACTCCAAGAGGTTCAAGAGGGCAAGTTCATTCCTGACAGAGAGAGGGATGTGTTGACAAAGGCCCTCGGGAATGTCGAACACACTGGGCAAACACGAGGACTGGGACCTAATTATCCATGGAGCATCGGTTTTGCCGAGGATGTAGATTCTTATAGAAAAAGGGAGAGAGGAAAGAAGCGGAAGGAGGAGGAGGAGAAAGAGCGGTTGAAGAAGTTGGAAGAAAAGTATGATGGAATGTTCATGTCCATGCATAAGCAGATCCAAGAACTGTGCCAAACTCAAGCTGGGCCAAGTCATCAACTGCAGCTGGAAGGTCCTGCATTTGACAGTAACAACGGCCCATCTCAGCGGAGAAGCAGCGTGGCTTCCACGGGGCTTGGGGCTGATGAGGCACCGATGGGTCGCTACCCCGTGGATGAAATCAAGGACAAGACAAGTTGTGAGCTCCATCAGTCGATGAAGAACATCTCCATGAAAGTGGCGGTCGGCTATGCTTTATCTTGTGAACCTGGAGTTACTTGGCATTCCCGTCAGATTCCAGATGGCTATGCTTGTATCGGGGTGGATGAAATTGTACCCGGATATGAGTCACTAGAGCTTGACATGGCTGGACCTGAAGATGAGGCGACACTCGGAGAAGTCTTGGGTGGTGTCATTCTATGGAACAAGAAAGACATCAAGTTTGCAGGCTTGGCGCCACCACCACCGCCACCGATTCATCGCAGGTCACCATCACCTCCGAGTCCACCCCGTGACTACGACGACCACCACAGCGCGAGTCCATCTCGATCTCCGCCGGTGGGTCAGCCATTGTCGCCACCGCTTGCGCCCACTAAGCCATCGTCGCCACCGCTAGCGCCCACTAAGCTGCAGGGCCAAAAGCAGAAGCTTGATATGTCTCAAACGTATCTATAATTTTTGATGCTCCATGCTTGTTTATGCACCATTTGCTTTCCTTTTTGTTACACTTTGTGGCATTTTTATGCATTTTCTGGAACTAACTATTGACGAGATGCCACAGTGCCAGTTCCCTGTTTTCTGCTGTTTTTGTGTTTCAGAAAAGTTACACAGGAAATATTCTCAGAATTGGACGAAACGAAGCCCCAAGGTCCTATTTTCCCCGACACAAGACGGAGTCCAAAGAGGAGTCGGAGGAGGGCCAGGGGCAGCCACAGCAGGAGGTGGCGCGAGTCCCCCTGGGCGTGCCACCCTATGGTGTGGGGGCCCTGTCCACCCTCTCACATCGCCCCTTCGCCTATATAAAGTCTCCGAAGCGAAAACCCTAAATTGTTTGGTGTTTTTCCCAGAAAAGTTCTGCAGCGCCGCCGCCGTCGAAGACCAATTTCGGGGGATAAAAGTCTCTATTCTGGCACCCTGCCGGGATGGGGAAGTGCCCCCGAAGCCATCTCCATCGACTCCATCATCTCCACCGCCGTCTCCATCGACTTCACCGCCATCTCCATCGATGTTGCTGTCTCCTATGATGAGTAGGGAGTAGTTCTCCCTCGAGGCCGAGGGCTCTACCGGTGGCTATGTGGTTCACCTCTCTCTCTCATGATGTGATCTATATGTGATCATGAGCTTTGTATCTAGTTGAATTGGTAGATGCTATTCTTCATATATTATGCTACTCCAGTGCTTTATTATTGTAATCTTCGGTGACACCATGTACCATGATGTGAAGGATGACAGTGTGCGCATTATGTGTGTCTCTTTGGTTAGTGTCTCTGTGAATTGTTGGTGTTTGTTGGAACCATCTAGTGCGCTCAAAGTGATAGTGCGGGGCAATCTAGTTTGGGGAAATTCAAACTTTGAGGAGGGCTTCGTAGCCCTACACATGATTAGTGTTTGTTATCCATTGGAGAATAGTTTAGAGTAGCATAGTGAAGATAGATATTTATGTGTTCAATTATGTTATCTTTGTTGCGAGTGTCCACTAGTGAAAGTATGATCGCTAGGCCTTGTTTCTAAGCATTGAAACGCCGTTTACATTCAGTTCTGTTACATGTTTGCTCACAGCGATATTTATTTTAGATTGCATTTACTACTTATAATCATCCATATTACTTGTATTTCACTATCTCTTCGCCGAACTAGTGCACCTATACATCTGACAAGTGTATTGGGTGTGTTGGGGACACAAGAGACTTCTTATATCGTAATTGCAGGGTTGCCTGATGTCTACGCACGCGTCTGTTCTTGTAGACAGTGTTGGACCTCCAAGTGCAGAGGTTTGAAGAACAGCAGCAAGTTTCCCTTAAGTGGATCACCCAAGGTTTATCGAACTCAGGGGGGAAGAGGTCAAAGCTATCCCTCTCAAGCAACCATGCAATTATGATACAGAAAGTCTCTTGTGTCCCCAACACACCCAATACACTTGTCAGATGTATAGGTGCACTAGTTCGGCGAAGAGATAGTGAAATACAAGCGGTCGTGATGATTATAAGTAGTAAATGTAATCTGAAATAAATATCGCTGCAAGCAAACATGTAACAAAACTGAAAGGAAACGGTGTGCAATGCTTGGAAACAAGGCCTAGGGATCATACTTTCACTAGTGGACACATTCTCAACAAATATAACATAATTGAACCAATAGATACTATCATCAATATGCAACTCAAAACAATTCTCCAATGGATAACAAACACTAATCATGCATAGGGCTACGAAGCACTCCTCAAAGTCCGTATTTCCCCAAATTAGATTGTCCCACACTATCACCATGAACGCACTAGATGGTTCCAACAAACACCAACAATTCATAGAGACCTTAACCAAAAAGATACACATGATGCGCACACTAGTCACCTTCACACCATGATACAAGGTATCTCCGGAGTTTATAAATATAAAGCACGGGAGTAGCATAATTTCTGAATAATAACATCTACCAATTCAACTAGATATAAAGCTCACGATCACATAAAGTTCACATTATGGGAGAGAGAGGTGAACCACATAGCTACCGGTAGAGCCCTCAGCCCCGGGGGAGAACTACTCCCTCCTCATCATAGGAGACAACAAGGTTGATGGAGATGGCGGTGAGGTCGATGGAGACGGCAGAGACGGCGATGGAGACCGATAGAGATGGCTCCGGGGGCACTTCCCCATCCCGGCAGGGTTCCGGAACAGAGACTTCTATCCCCCAAAATTCGTCGGCGGCGGCGGCGGCGGAGCTATGGAGCTCTTTCTGGAAATTTGCCGATTCCCCCTAGGGTTTTCCATCCCGAGGCTTCTTATAGGCGAAGGGGCATCGTCAGGAGGCGACCAGGGTGGTCACACAATGGGTGGGCGCGGCCAGGGGCTAGGCCGCGCCCCCCGTTGTGTGGGCAGCCCCTGGCCCCCCTCCGGCTCTCGTTCGGTCTTCGGTCCTCTTCTGGGAAAAATAGGAGTTCTGGAACTTATTTCGTCCAATTCCGAGAATATTTCCGGTGTCGCTTTTCTGAAACACAAAAATAGCAGAAAACAAGGAACTGACACTGTGGCATCTTGTTAGTAGGTTAGTTCCGGAAATCGCATAAAAACGCCATGAAGTGTAACGAAACACAAGGCAAATAGTGTAAAAACAAGCATGGAGCATCAAAAATTATAGATACGTTTGAGACGTATCATTGCCTGAGAGGGATACCTTTGACCTCTTCCTCCCTGAGTTCGATAAACCTTGGGTGATCCACTTAAGGGAAACTTGTTGTTGTTCTACAAACCTCTACACTTGGAGGCCCAACACTGTCTACAAGAATAGAAGCGTGCATAGACATCAAGCTCTTTTCTGACGCCGTTGTCGGAGAGGTAAGGTAAAAGGTACTCACATCCTCGTGTGTGAGTGCTCGAAGTTGTTTCCTTTAGATTCTGCAATTATATCTTTTTGTTTCTTGTTTTTATTTTCACTAGTTAGGCTTAATGGAAAACAAAGAGCTTTATAGTATTTTTCCTGAGTTAGGATATGAAGTATTTGAAGAGAAAATTGAAAAATCTTTGGAGCTGTATTTGTATGCTAATAGCAATGTTATTTGTATGAATTCTTTGAACACCGTTATTGCTAATGCTATAGAAAAGTCTAAGCTTGGGGTAGCTGGTTTTTATGAGCATGATATTTTTAGTTCCCCAGCTTTAGTCGAGAAAATTTGATCTGATGATATTTTATCTCCCATATGTGATAATTCTAATGATGTTTGTGGTCCTCATCCTTTTAAAATACCTATGAAAATTGTTGAACGTGCTATGAATAACTGCTACTTAGGGGATGGACCTGTCCATCCTGGTGATCATTTGCTCTTTATATATGAATTATGCGAGTTGTTCAAGTGTGCTGGTATTTCAACAAGTCAGGTTAAGAGAAAGCTATTCTCTTTATCACTAAAGGGCAGAGCTGCGGAATGGTATAAGATGTTGAAGGATGGCCGATCTATTAGCTGGGAGGAAATTGTACCTCTCTTTTATTCTAAATTCTATCCGTCTAGTGAGATTCATAAAGATAGGAATTATATTTATAATTTTCATTCTCATGATGGAGAAAGCATTGCCCAAGCGTGAGAAAGATTGAAGTCACTAATGCTCAAATATCCCATTCATGAGCTCCCCGTAATATCTTTACTATTAAATGGGAGTCGGTGATGATACGTCGCCTCAAATTTTTTTGACATCAAACATTCAGCCATATGCACCGTCCGATCTACATCTGATGTCACATATATTTCTCCGGAGAACCGAATTGCTAAGACAAGGAAAGAATTAATTAGCGTTGCAAATCGCCGATAATTAATGTCTCGTGCAAAGGAAAGAAAGATCGCATGCACTGGTATATTTCCGTTATGCCTTATGCACGCCTTGACGCGACCTAATAGCCAGCGGTTAGGGAGGAGAAATAATAGGACATCGGCCTCGAGGAACTAGATCTCTACTACGGCGGAGGCTGAAGTCGGTGGTGTTCTCTGCGCTCGCCAAGCTTTTTGACCGCACCACACAGCACATCGGTCTCGAGGAACTAGATCGCTTAATCCGTTCACCGCCGTCCCTTGGCGTCGTGCCAATTCTCCTCCACGCACTGGCATCCACACCCAGGTGCTCGCCTCGCTGGCGCGGCATAGATCAATACGTCTCACCGCACCTACAGAAGCTGATGAGGTATCTCACGTGGCGGCTCAAGGACCAGGCCTCCAATTTGTCTGTACCTGGCTCAAGTATTGTGAGCTCGGATCTGGTAGGTTTCTGCTCAATGTTGTTTAATTTGATTGTAGCGGCCCATGTTTAGTACATGGATGAAATAGAAATAGAAGTATTCATGTAATGCACAGATGGATCCGATGTTGGGATTTGCCAGCATGTTGATATCAGACAAAGTTCGGCGATGAAACTTGCCACTATGTATTTCTCTGTACTATCTTCATGTCTTCTTTTCTGCCCAACCGTTTAATATTTAGTGATATTTACTGCTAAGAAAGGGACTAAAGGTTCCCGTCCGGACGCACCTGGGAGCGGCCACGTGGTACTCCTTTAGCATCGGTTCGTAAAGTAACCGGTGTTAAAGGTGGCCTTTAGCACCGAATAGTTAGCACCGCTTGCACAACCGGTGCTAAAAATCCATATATGAACCGGTGCTAAAGGCCCGTTTTCGACTAGTGTGTATGCATCATCTACCAAGCCGGCTTGCAGGCAGAGAGCGGGCTATACGTGTAATGGGCCTTGTCACCTTAACACATCATGAGAATGGTGTAGGTACACAATGTCTTGGGGTAAAAGGTGGCGAAGAACAAACTGGAATGGAGTGGAATCTCGTAGATGCATTTTTTTTAAATGGGGAGCATAGCCCCAGCCTCTGCATCAAATTGATGCACGCAACTGTTTTATTGCAACGTATCATAGTTGAAAAGTATTGTATCTCATGGATCATACAGAGTGGACATAAAAATTATCTAGTGGAAGAATAGTAACAAAAACCTTCTAAGCATCTTGTATTCTTTTAGAAAGCCGCCAGCTACTCTGGTTGTAGGTAGCCCATGCAACCATCTCCAGTCGGCTACATCTAAAATTCATATGCGCATGTTGTGCCTCCGGCAGACGATAGGACAACTCGTGGATCCAGTGTGTAACCATACAGCTGTAAGAAATTTGCATTCATATTTTTGTTAAACACAATATCATTGCGACAATTTCAAATAGCCCACATCAAAGCACAAATACACGTTTGGATCTGTTCTTGCTTTGTCCACCCCCATTAAGCCAATTTCTAAACATATTTGTAACATTGCATGATTGGGGGTTGTTAAAAGTATAATTAATAGTTCTCCAAAAATAAGACGAGCAAAGGGACAATTGAAAAATAAATGGTTGATAGACTCATTAGCATCACACAACGCAGATTTTTTACAACCATTCCAATTCGTTTTAGCGAGGTTGTCTTTGGTAAGAATCACCTTTCTGTAAAGGTACCACATAAAGATCTTAATCTTTAGTGGTACCTTAATTTTCTAAATTTATTTGCGCAAAAAATTTGTATGTCCATTCAGCAAATCCGCATACATAGACTTAACAGAGAAAATGCTAGAGGTAGTTAATTTCCAAACAAAAACATCTAGATCATCTATTAAGTTAATCAAGATATTTATTGTTAAGTTAGTCGACATATCTGAAAATGTCAGTGGGTTAGCAGTCACTTGTGATAGTGTTTTGTTTTGTTGATATTTATTGTGCAACAATTCCTACCATACACCCTCCTCATTTAAGAGTTTAAATAACCATTTGCCGAGCAAGCATCTGTTTTTGATATCTAACACCTCCACTCCTAAACTCCCTTGATCTTTAGGTCGGCAATTATATTCCATCTTGTAAACCAATATTTACGGTTTAATTGATCGTTTTGCCAAAAAAAAAATTGACCTACAAAAGTCTAGTCTTTTCCATACCCTTTGAGTATTTCTAGAAAAGATAGCATAGACATCAGTAGACTAGTTAGAACAAAATTTATAAGTACAAGGCTGTCTCCACATGAGAGTAGCTTGCTCTGCCAGCAGCCCAACTTTCATTCAAAGCGGTTCTCCACTGAATTCTATTCTTTGTTTAGAAATCTTATGTAATGAATTGGGTTACCCAAGTATCAAAATGGAAGAGAAACTAGCTTCGCAACCAAATATTTGCTTATACTGTTCTTTATCCTTAGACATTCAAACACAGAAAATTTCACTCTTGTAAAAATATATTTAATACGAGATAATTGTTCAAAGATATACAAGATCGGTTTCATGTTAACGGCTTTTGCTAATCGTGTTCCATGAAAAGGATCGTATCATCGGCATATTGTAGAATGGATACTCCCCCCTCAAAGGCATATTGTAGAATGGATACTCCCCCCTCAAATAAATGTGGGACGAGACCACCTACGTGGTTGTCCACTTTTGCTCTTACAATAGGATTGCCAACATATCAGCCATAATGTTAAACAAGATAGGGGACATAGGATCACCTTGTCTGAGCCTTTCCTTGTTTGAAAATAATGGCCAATATTTTCATTGACCCTTATTTCCACAGACCCGCCTTGAACAAAATTTGCAACTAGCTCGCACCACTTAGGTGAGAAACATTTCATGAGCGAAGATTGTTGGAGAAAGGGCCATTTGACTTTGTCATAAGCCTTCTCAAAATCAATTGTAAAGGGAACACCATCCATTTTCTTTCTATGGAGCTCATTATTGGTCTCATGTAAGAAAACTACTCCTTTAAGTATATGTCGCCCTGGCATGAAAGAATATTGTAGAGCCACAATAACTTTATGGGCGATCCCAATTATTCTATTAGTCCCTGCCTTAGTGAATATCTTAAAACTCACATTAAGTAGACAAATAGGCCTATACTGCTGAATTTGAAATGCATCTTCTTTCTTTGGTAACGAAGTGATGACCCCAAAATTAAGCTTGAACAAGGGGAGATCACCATGTCATAATTGCGCAAACAACTTCAGATGGTCATTCTTTATAACCTCCCAAAATTGTTTATAATACTCCACCGGAAACCCATCTAACCCCAGAGCTTTATTAAGTTCCATCTGAGAAATAGCCTCGAATACTTCCTTTTCAGTGAACCCAGTTGTGAGAATATTATTTTCCTCTTGAGATAACTAAGGTATATCATCCACAAAATCTTTTACCAAACTAAAGTATTCTTAATCGGTGCACCAAAAAGTTTCTTATAATATTCAATAATGTGAAATTTTAGATTTTCCTCGACAACTATTGTCCCTTCGTCTTTCTCTAATTGAGAAATCCTCTTTTTTCTATGTTTTCCATTTGCAATAAGGTGAAAATATTTCATGTTATTTCCTCCTTCTTGCACATGTTTAACCTCCTGAACTAGCTCAGGGGAGTTTGGGGTATCAGGATAGATCTTTTTTTACCGTGAAACCCTTGGGGAGGTAGATCCTTTGGAACTCCACTAAATTTGAGAGTAATTCTAGTAAGATTTGCGAGGATCTTACATTTGGTATCAAAGCAGAGATCGGTTGTTCTAGAGATCCGTAATCATCTCCATTCTAGTTGATTCACTCTTCGCTGACGAGTGGAATCCATGGAGACGCTATCGGTGGAATCCAAGGTGTTGTATGACACCCTCAAGGATGAAGCATCCATGGTCTACTAGAGCATGTTTCATGCCTATAAGTAGGAGATGTTGGACGATGTCAAGGACTTGGTCAACAAAACCATGCTATATTTTTTTTTAACTTGTGTACTTTGTTGAACACCATGATATTTTTTCAAATTCATGTATTTCATTTAATCCTATGAAAGTATTCTAATTAACCTTGTGAAAGTTTTTTGAATGAGTGAACGTTTTTTAATCTCGTGAAAATATTTACCCCATGAACATTTTTTGAATCTTGTATAAGTGTTCTTATAAGCCCGATGAACATTCTTTCGAACCCATGAATTGTTTTAAAAAACTTCAAACATGCTTTAAAATGTGAAATTGTTTTCACAATGTGACCACCTTCTAATTTTAATATAGAACAGAAAAAATAACGAAATAGAAAACATGAAATATATAAAATGGTAAATAAGAAAACAAGAAAGATAAAGAAAATAAAACAAGAAGAAGGATTTGTATTTGTAAATGGGCCTCAACCCATCATCAACATGCTTCATATGTGAGTGATCGCTTGCATCATGAGGAAGCAAAAAATGATTTGTCATTGCGAGAAGGTCGACGGGTAGTCGAACACCCACGTCGTTATCTAGGGTGCAGAAGCTACACCGATGGATGGGGATTAGGTCGTCACTACCATTGAACCCAGTGCGCCCACAAGGCACCATGCTGCGTTCTTTTCATCGTTGCTGCAATTGCCACACATGCTGTGAGGGAGAGTAAGGGTTTGTTTAGATTTGAGCCAGAGCTAGTCTTACTAGAAAATGGCACATTGGTAAATTCTCGTTATTGTTTGGTTGGGCGCCAAAGTTCTGCTTAGCCCCCAGCTTAGCATGCGAGTGGACTGTATTTTTCATCTAATTCGTGAGAAAGCCTAGCATGGCCAATTCCTTTGGGAAATAAATGGTAGTGCCCTATGGTTGGGGTTCGGATCTCCTGGAGTTGGTCTCAACTCCACCGGGTAGAGTTGGACAAATCTCAGCCCTTGTATTCTTTCAATGGCCCAGATTTAATAAATCATAACTAACTGTTATTTATCTAATTTGGAGGGGAGTATTTTTTTTTTAGTTTTAATGGTTCCCTCCAAAATAAACTAGTCGCTCCAGTTTTCCCACCAAAAACACACTACGTATTACTTTTTCCCACCAAAAACCAAGCACGATCGATCTACATCTAGCCTGTCTCAAAACTAGCCATTATTTCCCAAACTTTCTGATCTGCATATTCCAGAAATTTCTGATCTGCATATTCCCCAAACTTTGATTTGCATATTCTTTCCCTGACTTCTGATCTGCATATTCTTCCCCAACTTTTGATCCACATAGTGCTGATGCTGGCGCCATTCTGTAATGCCGTCAGAATGCAACAATGCAGATCTCAGTGGAAATCTCAACATGGAATCAATCACCAACCAAGATGCTGCAAGTTGGACTCCCAGGATAGGTATGGAATTCGCCACAACAGATGAAGCATGGATTTTTTGGGTTTCTTATGCAGGAAAAATTGGATTTGATGCTAGAAAGCACTATAGTAATAAGAATAAAGATGGAGTTGTGACATCAACAAGATTCTTATGTGGAAAAGAAGGTAGACGGTCAACAGATAAACGTGAGGATCAATACAAGTCTTCACGAGCTGAAACAAGAACAGGATGTCCAGCACACATTGGACTTCTTTTGAACAGAAATACCTACAAATATGAAGTACATGACTTTGTAGCAGAACACAATCATGTCTTCTATCAGCCAGATATGATCCACTTGATCCCATCTCAGCGAAAAGTATGTCCAATGGATGCCATGGACATAGACGCAGCAGATCACGCCGGCATTGCACCAAAGGCAGCACATATATTTTCTGGAGAAGTTGTTGGTGGAACAACCAATCTCGGGTACACCCTGCAAGATCGCAAAAATTACTTGAGGAGTAAGCGTCAGCGTAGCTTGCAGTATGGAGAAGCAGGAGGTTTGTTAAAGTATTTTCAGCAACAAGTCAATGACAATCCATCGTTTCAACATGATATTCAGCTAGATAGTGAAGAACAAATAACCAATATATTCTAGGCTGATGCTAAAATGTTGATAGACTACGCTTTATTTGGTGATGTGATTACTTTTGATACCACATATTCTACCAACAAAGAGTATAGACCTTTTGGAGTTTTTGTTGGATTTAATCATTTTAGAGAGATAGTGGTTTTTGGAGCAACTCTTCTATATGATGAAACAATAGATTCTTTTAAGTGGTTATTTCAAACATTTCTAGCGGCACACAATCAAAAGCACCCCAAAACAATTTTTACCGATCAAAATGCAGCAATGGGAAGGGCAGTTGGCGATGTGTTTGTGGATACAGTACATGGTTTATGTTGCTGGCATATGGGTCAGAATGCAGTAAAGCATTTAAGCTCATATAAGGATGAAGAACAAACAGAAGGGGTCCTTTCGAGTGTTCATAGTCAAAGAAAGGATGAAGAACCAACAGATGGAGTCATCCCTACTGATCCTAAAAAGGATGAGGCCAACACAATTTTGAAGGAGTACAAGCGTTGCATGTATTTATATGCAAAAGAAGAGAAGTTTGAAGAAGTTTTCAAGTGGATACAATCTAAGGTGAAGAAAGGAAGCTGGTTGGATGGTATTTACAAACTAAAGCACAAGTGGGCTTATTGCTACATGAAGGATGTGTTTACATTGGGAATGCGAAGCACACAACTCAGCGAGAGCTTCAATAAGGACCTCAAGCAACATCTGAAATTTAATTTGGACATAGTGAGGTTCTTCAAACATTTTGAAAGGGCTGTAGAAGAGAAGCATGAGAAGGAGATAAAGTCTGAACATGACGCAATGAAAAAGTTGCCAATGATAAAACTGAAGGGAACGCCGGTACTGCAGCAAGCAGCAAATGTTTATACACCACCTATATTTAAGCTCTTCCAAGAGGAGTTTGAAAAATCAACAGCAACTTACATCAAGAACTCAGTGCAAAATGATTCGGTCACTGAGTACAGTGTTGGCATTTGCAGTCTTGAAGGGCAGCCAACTAATAATTTTGGATACAAAGTTGATGTTGACCACATTAATCAAACAGTTTCATGCAGCTGTAAGAAATTTGAGGAACACGGGATCCTTTGTAGTCATGCTTTAAAATCACTAGATATGATGAATATCAAGTTGATTCCAGAAGCATACATTCTTAAACGATGGACTAAAGAAGCAAGATCAAGCATCGTGCAAGACAACAAAGGGAAGGATATTGTCGAAGATCCTAAGTTAGAAAAATTGAATCGATACAAATCTCTATGCAAAAAAATTGCTCGTATAGCTGCCAGGGCAGTGGACTTTGATGACTCGTATCTCTTATTAGACAGTTCAGTTGATTCAATGAACAAAACCATAGAAGAGAAGATAAAGGAAATTTTTAAGCCAGAAGATTCCCATGAGGACAGCTCGCCAGTGTCACAGCCAAATTTGGACATTACAGTGGTTGGTTTAAAAAAGAGAGAAGAAGGTCGAAAGAGTAATAAGAGACCAAAGGGTTGGGTTGAATCGATGCAGGAGAAGGCTAAAAAGAAAGACAAAAAATAGGCCAAGTCAAAGCAAGGGAAATCCAACAAGAGAAGGAAAAGTGGAACCAACACAAAGGAAGGTACAGGTGATGACGTACAATACTACAACAATAATGTAAGAACTACTACTCAACTCGTGGGTTCATAAATATTGATAGATACATGTATGAGTCTAACCATACTATTGTTTTTATTAACTACAGGGTGTTGAGGTACCAATAGATATCTTGTGGATGAATAAAAATGGAAATGCTACTGGTTTTACGGATTCGTTGTTGGTAAGATGCTTACTAGTTTATTTATGACAAAAGTTGAGAGCATTGAACCTTTCGTTTCTCACAAATTTGTACTACGATTCAGGGATCTTGCGATAATGGTTTACCTCCAGCATATACTAATCTTAAGGATACCTCATACAGTCAAGTATGTAATTATTGTTGAAACATAATCAAATTGCAATATATCAAATTTCATTTCATGCTTACTTTCTTCTTGCATCTACTATCTGACAGGAAACAAGTATTAGATATACTCAAGATGAACAACTGTATTTTCCTCCTCCAAGCAACATTGAAAGAGGCCAACTTGCAGGATACTACAATCAGTTCATGTGAACAAGCAAAGGAAAATCATCTATTGTATATGTCAAATGCATTAATTAGTTTATCCCTGACAATACAGTGGAAATTTTGCCCTTTATTAGTTACTAGGAAATATGCCCGTGCGTTGCATCGGAAGATAAAATATTTGTTCACAAAGACGACAACATATGAATAAACACACATAAAAAATAATCATTGCCAAAAATATAGATGCACATCTAGAAAGCTGAAACTGATATTTCATTTTGCCACTCTTTATAGCAGGCATATGATAATATGCCAGTGCGTTGCAGCGAGTTGATTAACATGGCTCTACTTCTGTTGTTTAATATGCATTACAACATAAGATCCTCGAAAAGAAAGATTTATTGAAAGGCGAGGAACAATCAAATTGTTTGAATGCAGCAACACAGATCTTAAATGTTTTTTTCCTTTCTGAATTTTCTAACAGCAATCAAGTACATAATATGCTACCAGGCACTGCTATAAAATAATTTCCTAGGATGAGCCTCTGCGTAGCCTACTAATCCATCTCTGACATAGTAAGCCTAACTAACTAATTTTTTCCTTTTACTCTGCACAGGCGTTGCTTTCAAACGCCACATCACAATAAATATGCATCAATATAAATCCGCTCTTTCTAATATAATGCTTGATAAGAGAAGATGAAAAATGTGAAGAATACATACAATCAGCTGCTTAAAGGACGTATGGTGAATATAAAAGTCTCTTATCCCCGTGTCCTCAACCTCACAATCCTCAATGATGAAATCAAACATTTGAAACTGCCGAACAATGTGATTTAGTTATACCTTTTCTGTTTACCTATATAAGTGATTTCTAATTACTCTTATTTTATGCTATTTTTACTGTCCCCTCTCTAAACTTATTTCTGATGAAACACGTATGCAATCGATCATGATGGCTAAGATAACTGTACCTTGATTATCAGGTTTTCGTTCGTTCATCTCTCATATTCCTCTTAATTATTCATGGCCTTCTATTCTTTTTTTTACATAAATCATGGCCTTCTATTCTAATTATATATAGCTTGTTGAAGCTTCTATTACTTCCCTGTGCTATTTTTTCTCTGCCCTCCCAACTCTTGCCGCTGGCGTTTCTTTATCATGCAGCAAATCAGTACAACAGCGAAAAAGAAATCCCTTTTTTTAGAAAACATACACATCCTGACATGCATGCTGCCCTTAAATACTACAAGATTCTACCTGATTGTCGGCGATTTGGAGATTTTCGGTGTCTTAAACTGGATTTTGGTTTCCTATGCAATTTCTCATCTCCAGCGTCAGCATAGACAGGAGGGGAATGAGATCCAGTGCCTTGGCACAGCGTGCCTCGCCCCCTCTCATCCACCATCCACTGGCATCCTACGGACAGAAGCAGTCAACACGAAAATGACCTGTGTTTCCTCGTTCTTCCTCACGTGCGAGTAACAAGAGCGACTGAGCGACGCAGGAAAGGGAAAAGCTCTCGGCTATTCCCGGGCAGAGCATGGCCATTTGCTGGCGTTGTGGGAGCTCTAGCGGCGGCGAGCCACTGAAGAAAACGGCGTCCTCCGCCCCGCCCCGCCTGTCTAGAGAAAATTGTTGCTGAACTGAAACAATACTGCAGTTCCTTGCCTGAAGAAACAATACTGCAGTTTGTTGCCTAAAGAAACAACTACAGTTCGTTACTTGAATCGCTGCTGCCTCGTGGATACCTACTCTACTATGCTGTGGTGCTTGGAGGGCATCGGGGGCCGTCGGAGGGAGCTGTCGGAGGGGGCAGCGTCACAGGGGACGGAGGCACCGACGGCTCAGTTTTGGCGACGATGACCGTGCCAGGCGACGCACCTCCTAGTGCTGAGGGCGTCCACCACGACTTGTAGTTGGTTGCCGCTTGTCGCCGATACCAACAGATGACTGCGGAGTTGGCCGTCCTCAAACCGAGGAATTGATTCTTGTCCCGATAATCTCTCCTCCTCCTCCTCTTAATCAGCCGCATATCCATCGATCTTGGGCCTGTTTCTGGATTTTGCTATGAGTATGGGAAAGAGTGGTGCGGTGAACGTTCCCCACATCCGTCCGGTTGCTGCGTTTGCTCTACCTCGTCGCCTAGTCTTCCCTGCCAAAGGGATCGCCGTCGGATGCTCTAAATTACCGGTGCGGTGGTTGTTTTTTTTCCCTTTCGGTCTGTGACGCCGCCGAGTCAATCTGCCGCTCCAGATTGTACCCGACCTAAACCTCGACCTCATCCGCTCCAGGATGGTCGCCCGACGCTGCAACGCCCTTCCCGAGGAGGCCGCCCCTCCTCGAGCAACATCGCCAGTTCGCCACCGTGACTCGCGGCCGCCGTCGTCGATGACTGTAATGCCGTCTTCACGCCAATATTCCCTGACTCCTCGGCTTGGAAGGAACGGATCATTGTCGTCTCACCGGTCTGGAATCGTGCCGCCACCTAGTTTCAGGGGGACTGCTGGCAGGAGCCAGCCATCGTCACCTCTTCCATGGCCGCATTTTTTTGACGTGTCCAGTGTCTTGAGGGCCAGTAGCTATAATAGTCTCAAACATGATGCAGGAGCTGCTTTGATTCGGATGGAACTCTGCTTGGATGAAAGCCCTCGCTGGCTCGGGTTCACATGGAACTCTGCTTCCACCGACGTACATGGTACATACACACCGTACCTTGCAAGTTAGCCTGCATGGACCACTTGCGGGCGTAGAGATGAAAAGGGACAAACGGAAAATCGAAACGTTTTTTTCAGGTTCAAAAAAGTATTGGAAAAAACTAAACCATGAAACCCTTGCGTACTTTATTATTAGATATAGATATAGATTACCGATGGCAGTCCTTGTAATTTCGACGAAAGGTGGAATCCCCAAAATTGGGCCATGGCCCATGAATCGGACGCGGGAAGAACCAAACCATGGAACCCTTGCGTATTTTATTATTAGGTATAGATATAGATTGCAAGTACAATTGGCATATTAGCGGAACAAGAATCATAGATGGATTTGAATATGTTTATTACCTTTTTCTTTCTCGAGTGGCTACTACATGTTGGATAATTAGGCACAATTTCCATTATTAATTTCAGAATATTAAACATGACAATAGCAGCTACTACCACATGTAACTCGAACATACTAGATGTACTAAACAACAAGATGAACGGAAACAGGCAGTAGCTAAACATGTACTCGCAGAACATGATGAACAGACGAACAGCAGTAGACCGCACGTACCGTTCGCTTGCAGATGTAGTCGTAGCAGTAACGTTGTTGATGACAACGTTGGAGAAGACCGGTCGAAGCAGACGGCGATGAAGACGGCGGTAGGCAGCACCGCCCGACTTGGATGGAAGACGACCCGTGATGAAGAGCTTGAGCAGTCGCGCAGAGCGCTTCCCAAAAACCTAATTCGCCCTCTCCCGTACAGGATCGCAAAGGCGAGTGGTTCCGGAGACCTGCTCTCCCGTTCGCCGGTGCACGCCGGCGCTCGGGATGGAGTAGACTACGGAGGCGGCGCAAGCAGCGAGAGGTGGTAAAACCCTAGATCGGTTTCAGGTGTGTACGGCGTGTAGCCAGGCAAGAGTTTATATAGGCGCGGACGCACAGCGGAAAAACCCTAGGCAACGTGGGCCACGCCCACGTCGCACGTCCGAGTCGGTTACAGTAGCCCACGATCCGGGAGCGACCCGAACTGGCTAGCTGTGACGCGTCCGTCAAGGACTCGGTCAAACGTTCGGTTTTCCTGTGCAGCAAAAAGATAAGCTCGGCTCCGAGGCTCAATTCCGCAAACCGCGGCGCGCGCGCGCGCGCGTCGTGACGTGTCGAGACGAGACGAGCGAGCGAGCGAGGAGGAGGAGGAGGAGCGCGCGTGTGGCACTTCTCTTCTCACTCACTTACCAAGTGGTGCAACACCCCACCTTATATGTTGGTCTACATCTCTCCCAACTTCCCATGTGGGACTAAACTTAGCTCCCACCCCTTGCCTTTGTGCAGCCAAAAACTTGGGCTGCATTCCAAATGGGCTTACACACATGGGCTTTGAGATTTCTAGGAATTTCTGAAATCTACTATGGGCTCATATGAAATGGCCCAATATTTCAACAATCCCCCACCAGATCTCAAATGCCCATTTAGAGATTTGCCAAACCTCACTACTTGTTTATATACCAGTGTTTCAGCAGAGACTGTTAAGTTGAACTTCCGCCTAGAACCTTAAGCTACGTCTATCAGCAACTTGAACAATGGACTACGCCTTGAATTGCAAGTTTTGTGCGTCAAGATTTCACTCAAAGTCATAACCAGTACATGGCTACCAGTAGCCTACCCCGCGGGTTGGAGCATATGCGTCGTACTCCATGGTCTCTTCATGAGTTTACTAGAGATCACCCAAATCTCATAGACTGCGACGTTTAACAGTCGGACTCATATAGGTGTGTTCTTTCAAGAATGCTCTGTAGGACAGCATCTTTGCTAATCATAGCCAACAGAAACACATTAAGGCATGTTGCCAACCTGCCTTACAGATTTTGAGAGTTTTGCATTTTCACTTAGAGAGGGTTACAGAATACTCTCCTCAGTTAAACCACTAGCTTGTTTTCCCAGGTCCTAATTCACGGGATCTCCGATCATAAAGGTTGGGTTACCGCTATGGCATAACATCTATGGGTCTCAAACCCATCTCCCTCGATGCACTATCTATCACATTGCGTGATAGCCCCTTAGTAAAGGGATCTGCCAGGTTTTTGTCTGTTTGAATATACGTAACAGTTATTACTCCGGAGTTTCGCAATTTCCTGACAGACTTCAAACGTCTTTTAACGTGTCTTGATGACTTCGCGTTATCCTTAGAATTGTTCACTTTGACAATAACTGTTTGGTTGTCACAATTCAAGAGGATGGCCGGCACAGGTTTTTCAACCACCGGCAAGTCCATCAAGAGCTCACGCAGCCATTCTGACTCTACAGTGGCTGTGTCTAAAGCAGTAAGTTCTGCTTCCATAGTTGACCTCGTCAATATGGTTTGCCTACATGATCTCCATGATACGGCGCCACCTCCAAAGGTAAACACATACCCACTAGTGGCTTTGATATCATCTACATCAGAGATCCAATTTGCGTCACTATATCCTTCAAGCACAGCAGGGTGCCCTAAATAGTGAATCCCGTAACTCATTGTACCACATAGATAGCGCATGACCCTTTCAAGTGCATGCCAATGATCAATACCCGGGTTTGACATGAACCTACTCAACTTGCTCACAGCAAAAGAGATGTCAGGTCTTGTCGCGCTCGCTAAGTACATGAGTGAACCAATGATCTGAGAATACCTCAGTTGATCTGTTGGTTCGTTCTTGTTCTTACGCAATATCACACTGGGATCATAAGGTGTTGGAGAAGACTTGCCATCAATAAAGCCAAACCGGCTCAAGATCTTCTCAACATAGTGGGATTGCGATAAAGTAATCCCACTCTCGTTCTTATTTAGCTTGATGTTCAGGATCACATCAGCTTCTCCCAGATCTTTCATATCAAAGCACTTTGACAAGAAAGACTTGACCTCATGTATTACTTTCATGTTTGTACCAAAGATGAGAATATCATCAACGTACAAACACAATATAACACCTTCGCCCCCACCATGGCGATAGTAAACGCACTTGTCAGCCTCATTAACGACAAAGCCAACAGAAGTTAAAGTTCTGTCAAACTTCTCATGCCATTGCTTAGGTGCTTGTTTCAGGCCATATAAAGATTTTAGCAACTTGCACACCTTTGTCTCTTCACCTTTTACCACAAATCCATCAGGCTGATCCATATAGATTTCCTCTTCCAACTCTCCATTGAGGAAAGCTGTCTTTACGTCCATTTGATGAACGATAAGACCATAGGAGGCAGCCATGGAAAGTAGTACTCGAATGGTGGTTAGTCTTGCGACAGGTGAATAGGTATCAAAGTAATCTTCGCCTTCTCTCTGTGTGTAGCCTTTCGCTACAAGTCTCGCCTTGTACTTCTCAATAGTACCATCAGGCCTTAGCTTCTTCTTGAACACCCACTTGCAGCCCACAAGCTTACAGCCATGGGGGCGCTCTGATAATTCCCATGTTCCATTAGAAAGAATCGAGTCCATCTCATTATGGACAGCTTCTTTCCAATCATCTGCATCTGATGATGCATATGCCTCAGCAATGGATTTGGGAGTATCATCCACAAGGTACACAATGAAATCATCACCAAAGGACTTTGCAGTCCTCTGTCTCTTGCTCCTTGTAGGAGCTTCATTGTCATCCTTCTCATGAACGTTCTCAAAAACGTTCTCATGTGGTTGCTCAAAATAATCGTCAGATGCACTAGATTCAGGAATTATCTCAGAAGAAAATCTAGCAGTGCTATGCATATCTTTCATAGGAAACATATTCTAAAAAAATGTTGCATCACGAGATTCCATTATAGTGTCAACATGCATATCAGGTACCTCGGATTTAACTACTAAAAATCTATAGCCAATGCTCCGCTGAGCATAACCTAGAAAGATGCAGTCCACAGTCTTTGGTCCGAGTTTGCGTTTCTTTGGGATGGGAATGTTGACCTTCGCCAAGCATCCCCAAGTGCGCAAATACGAAAGTGATGGCTTTCTCCCAACCCACTCCTCATAAGGGGTTTTATCTTTATTCTTGTTAGGAACTCTATTCAGGACATGACATGCAGTCAACAAAGCCTCCCCCCACCATGCCTTTGATAAACCAGCTGTGTCGAGCATGGAATTCACCAAGTCAGACAGAGTGCGGTTTTTCCTCTCGGCCACCCCATTGGATTGGGGCGAGTAGGGAGGCGTCCTCTCATGAATAATACCGTGTTCCTCACAGAATTCGTCAAAGATTTTAGGAAAATACTCTCCACCACGATCCGACCTAAGACGCTTGATCTTTCTCTCTAGTTGATTTTCAACTTCAGCCTTATAAATTTTAAAGTAGTCTAAAGCTTCATCTTTAGTTCGCAACAAGTAAACATAGCAAAATCTAGTCGCATCATCAATCAATGTCATGAAATATCTCTTTTCACCTTTTGTCAACACACCATTCATCTCGCATAGATCAGAATGTATGAGTTCTAGAGGTGCCAAGTTTCTCTCCTCGGCCGCCGTATGAGGCTTACGAGGTTGCTTCGATTGCACACAACTATGGCACTTAGAACCTTTGGCAATAGTGAATTTCGGAATTAAACTCATGCTGGATAACCGAGACATCAAACCAAAATTAATGTGACATAAACGAGAATGCCAAACACTGGTATCATCATTAACACCGCCACAAATATGGTTCACGGATTTATTACAGAAATCTGAAAGTGAAAAGCGGAACAAGCCTCCGCACTCATAGCCTTTTCCAATAAATTGTCCATGCTTGGAAACGACTACCTTATTCGACTCTAACACAACCTTAAACCCATCTCTGCAGAGAAGGGAACCGCTAACAAGATTCTTGTTCATAGAAGGGACATGCTGCACGTTCCTCAGCTGCACGATCTTCCCCGAAGTGAACTTCAGATCTACCGTGCCAACACCACGAACAGAGGCATGTGACCCATTGCCCATTAGGACGGAGGAATCCCGTGCGGCCTGGTAAGAAGTGAACATAGAGATGTCAGCACACACATGAACGTTAGCACCCGTATCAATCCACCAAGAGGGAGATTAAAATACCGAAAGAACAGTAAATAGATTACCATACCCATCAGTATTGCTAGCAGTCACGACGTTGACACTCTTGGCCCTTTTCCCTCTGCGGTCTGCGCGTTCTGGGCAGTCCTTGGAAAAGTGGCCGGGCTCTCCACAAGTGAAACAAGTTAGATCACTCCTGTCCCTGTTCGGCTTCTTCTTCTTGAAGGTTGTAGTCTTTACAGGCTTGTTGAAAGAGGGCTTGAAGTTCCCTTTATTCTTGCCTGAGGATTTGCCTTTCTGCTGGACAAAGTTAGCAGTAGCATGACCCTCTCCTTTCTCAGTAGTGTCCTTAGCACGAGCCTTCTCCTCAACATCAAGGGACGCTATCAGATTTTCAACTGATATCTCCTGTCTCTTGTGTTTGAGAGCTGTGGCGAAGTTCCTCCATGAAGGGGGCAACTTAGCAATAATGCAACCCGCCACAAACTTGTCGGGTAAGGCACACTTAAGGAGTTCGAGCTCTTTGGCAATGCACTGTATCTCATGAGCTTGTTGAACCACAGGAAGGTCCTTAGTCATCTTAAAATCATGAAAGCTCTCCATGATGTACAGTTCACTGCCAGCATCTGCAGCACCAAACTTGGCGTCCAGTGCGTCCCAGAGCTCTTTCCCGTCTTTTATGTGCATAAACACATCACACAGACGGTCAGCAAGAATGCTCAGAATGCATCCCACAAAGATAGTATTGGCTTCCTCGAACTTTTTCTGATCATCGTCAGACATAGTTCCTTCAGGTTTGCCTTTACTAATCTGGAACACTTTCATCGTGGTCAGCCAAAGCTCAGCTTTGTACTGCCACCTCTTAAAGTGCACACCGGTAAATTTATCCGGCCTCAGTGCATCGGTAAAACCAGCCATTGATAATTCAGGAAATTACCTACAATTAGGTTTTTGGATTGTTGGATAATTAGGCACAATTTCCATTATTAATTCCAGAATATTAAACATGACAATAGCAGCTACTACCACATGTAACTCGAACATACTAGATGTACTAAACAACAAGATGAACGGAAACAGGCAGTAGCTAAACATGTACTCGCAGAACATGATGAACAGACGAACAGCAGTAGACCGCACGTACCGTTCGCTTGCAGATGTAGTCGTAGCAGTAACGTTGTTGATGACAACGTTGGAGAAGACCGGTCGAAGCAGACGGCGATGAAGACGACGGTAGGCAGCACCGCCCGACTTGGATGGAAGACGACCCGTGATGAAGAGCTTGAGCAGTCGCGCAGAGCGCTTCCCAAAAACCTAATTCGCCCTCTCCCGTACAGGATCGCAAAGGCGAGTGGTTCCGGAGACCTGCTCTCCCGTTCGCCGGTGCACGCCGGCGCTCGGGATGGAGTAGACTACGGAGGCGGCGCAAGCAGCGAGAGGTGGTAAAACCCTAGATCGGTTTCAGGTGTGTACGGCGTGTAGCCAGGCAAGAGTTTATATATGCGCGGACGCACAGCGGAAAAACCCTAGGCAACGTGGGTCACGCCCACGTCGCACATTCCGCAAACCGCGGCGCGCGCGCGCGCGCGCGTCGTGACGTGTCGAGACGAGACGAGACGAGACGAGACGAGCGAGGAGGAGGAGGAGGAGCGCGCGTGTGGCACTTCTCTTCTCACTCACTTACCAAGTGGTGCAACACCCCACCTTATATGTTGGTCTACATCTCTCCCAACTTCCCATGTGGGACTAAACTTAGCTCCCACCCCTTGCCTTTGTGCAGCCAAAAACTTGGGCTGCATTCCAAATGGGCTTACACACATGGGCTTTGAGATTTCTAGGAATTTCTGAAATCTACTATGGCCTCGTATGAAATGGCCCAATATTTCAACACTACAGTCATCGTGCACGCACACCTGTGCCTTGTCTTCCCACGTGAAGCTCCAGTTCATGTATCATGTATACTCAGAGTAAGCTCACAGTGCTGCATGGTTTACGAATTCAGGTTCTAACAGGAAATTAACCTAGGAAGCCACAATTTTAGCTTTAGTTACGAAATAAACAGTGTGTAATGTAGGGCACAAGACTGATGGCAGAGCTGGCAAACTCTGCAATCGTTGTGCAGGCATACCTGTCCCTTTTCTTCCTCCCAGTAAGCTCTAGTTCATGTACCCTGTACAGTTGGAGTTCAAGTGCCTGCGCGTGACTCAATGAAGTAGGAGGTCCTCGCGGTGGGCGAGCTCGTGGCGCAGTAGGAACCAGTGGAGGACGCAAGTACGAGGGCCTCGGGATTTGAGGCGAGCTCGAGATGCAGCGGCGACTTAGTGGAAGTCGCAAGCTCCCAACTCTGCTAGCTAGCGATGCTGCTGAACTTTTGGCGACTTCATGTGCGGCGGCGACTCGGCGGCGGAGGCCCTCGCGATTTTAGCTAGCGATGCTGCAGAACTTTGGGCGAGCTCATGTGCGGCGGCGACTCGCGGCGGAGGGCCTCCCGATTTTGAGCCAGCTCATTGTGCGGTGTTGACTAGGTGAGCCGTGGAGAGACGAGGGGAATTTGTGTTTCTTTCCTGAAGCTTTACGAACCTTATCCAAACGAGGAAGAAGATGGCCTTTGGAGTTATACAGAGACGTGGAGCAATCCGAACCCCTATGGTTGACAGTACACATGGGCATTCATTTGGCCGGTCCAAGATCGGGTCAGGCCTACCAGAAAAAGGCGGGCCTAAGCCCCACCCAAAAAATTTAAATTTAGCTTTGTTTTGCATTTAAAATATTATCTTTGGGATAAAATTATGCGGACTGCCTATACTATTTTTGTAATGTTTGCATGTACTAATGGGTTTAGCTGCGTCCATACATGAAAGAGAGGAGGAACTTCCACAAGGTAGGCGGATGCTATGTATATAAGCTCCTACAATTATATAAAAATATACCTATTTAGGTTGCAACATATTAAAAACATTTGACAATTTAAAAAGAATTATAATAATGTGAATTTATTTCTTGAGATAAATCTATGCATATGATTTTGAAGTCCCTTATCTAATATACTTGGTAGAATATCGGTTGTCAAAGTTTTGAAGCTTGACTTGGGATATGTCTGAAACTTTACTTTTTTGAATGGCGGAGAGAGCGAGACTATGAAGTGACCACAAATAGTTAAGCAGTAATAGTTCGGCCAGTACTAGTTCGGCCACCATCAACGTAGATGACCTGGCCAGTGATGAATGAAGCTGCTGGCATGCAAACAAACAACACCGTGGACGCAACCTCCACTGGCTCACCGAGCCGATGCATCGGAGACTCCGACAGCTCATGCTCTATGACCTCCGGCAACACCTATAAGACTCATAATGTTAGACTAGTCATAATAGAAAGTATATGATAATTTTTTATGATACCATCCCTATAATACATAGTATTATAGAGTAGTATTATTTAATATCATACTTAATATTTTGTACAATAATGCAAATGTGTGTATATAATTTCTTTATTATTAAATTTTCTAATTTTATATGCTATGATACATTATTATAACATGATAGCAGTCGAACTTCTCTCCTCATTAATTATCGTGTCACGTGAGATTTTTGCCAACATGCTAACATGCATGATACAACTTATGATACTTCTATTGTGTCTTATCGTAAACATTTTGTCAGGCCAAATAGAGCAATATTAAATAGGTAAAGTTCAGTTATTTGAAAAAATGGCAGAGAGAAAATATCATGAAATATATATAATAATGAACAGCTGTTAATTTAACTAGGTAGCATAATTAGCATATGCATTTCTTGGGTGTCTTTGATGTGAGGTGGGTGCGTACACTCTTTGCCATGGCAGTATTGATCCCACCAGGGGCGACGGAGTTGACACGAATCTTGTCCCGAGCCCACTCGGTAGCAAGGCTCCTCGTAAGCTGGTTAATTCCTCCTGCGTGTGGTCGAAAAGAAGAATATCATAATCTACTCGGATGATACAGAAAGTATCTACGATTTCTTCTTGATTTACTACCTAAAAATCGTAACTCCCCGATGAAGATGAATTAAGAAGTTTGGTCAGAAAAGAACATTGGTGTGCATGTATATAGTTATTACCTTTTGTGATGCAGTAGATTGCGATGCTGGGGTAGCCAAGCGAGCTCGCAACGGAGGAGATGTTGACGATGCTTCCTCCTCCGGCGATGGAGGCGTTGAGCAGTAAAGGGTGCGCGAGCTGACTGAGGTGGAAGCACGAGTCTAGGTTTGTCGCCATGAGATGCGAGTACTCCTCCGCCGTACACTCCACGGCCGCCTTGGCTAGATGCCGCCCCGCGTTGTTCACCTACGTGCGTGAAGCCGTTCAAAGAATAGTGGTGATGGAGCAAACAAAATCAAAACAAGTTAGCCTGTCTGCCTAAGAAATCAATTAAGCTCACCAGTATGTCGAGCTTGCCGTCGAAGTTCTGTTTCACCGTCCCCATGAGCTTCTCCCTCTCGGCTCGCACGGAGACGTCACAGACGGAGACGGTCACCGGGAGCTTCAGCTCCTCCCACCGCCGGCGGCACTCCTCAAGCTCCGCCGCGTTCTCGGAGCACGTGTGCACCCGGGCTCCGAATCCGACGAGCTCCTCCACGATCGCATGTCTGTCGATCGTTTGACACCAAACGGTATACAGAAACATGTGAGAGGCTTCTTGTAGTAATTTACACGAACACAACACGTATATGTGCGCACCCAATCCCTCTGTTTCCACCGGTGACCAGTGCCGTTGCGCCGGCAAGACTCCATCTCTTCTCCCTGCTCCCGCCGGCGGCTGCCATTTCTATCTCTCTCGCGCGCTCAGTGTCTCTCTCTCGTTCAAAATCTCTCTCCCTTCTCTCTCTCTCTCTCATGTGAAGATTACATATATAAGTGGCCTCCTCCACACACATGAATTCCCACGAGGAAAAAATGCATGCACGGCGTCTCCCGTTGCCCCGTCGGTTTCTTTGGATCGTACGGAGTACAGCACACGGTCGCGGTCACTGACTCACTGATCGCAGCCCGGATCGTGCAATCGTCCTGGACAAATAGGGCTAGCACTGTACTAGAATGGAACGTGAACGGCTCGCTCTGATCAGATTGTTATTGGCTTGACATCGTGGCATATCAATTTGCAAGCTCAGTAGACAATGATGAGATCCAAGGAATGACTGGGGCCATGAATACATTTTGAGGAAAATCCATCTATAACAGAATCTGCCCGTATGCTAAAATGTCACTAAAAATTGCTCGGTTCTAAATATACAACCAAAGTTTTGTTTCATATACAGATTAGACACTTCTTACCATCAGTTGACCGGCAAATGGCTACTGAAAAGACGATGATGCTTTCGAATCACTCTTCTATATCTTGCTCTTCCTACACATTCACAAGAGCAACACCAAATTAAGTAAACCAAAGAGAAAACTATGATTGAACACTTGATACATGTTAAATATAAAAGACGATGCCCCCAACATGTTCAACTGATTAGGAGAAACCGAAATAGAGAGAAACCCCAAATTCACATATTACAATGTTGGGGTTGGTCAAACTGCGGCATCTGCCCACTACCTAATCAAGTTCAGAATTCACCGGCACATGTCCGCTTTATTTTGGGCCGATAGCTCCTATGCGACACATTTCATTGGTATTGTCCGAAACACGCCGTCGTTGGCTGTAATGGTTATGGAGTGACATTTCGCACGTTTCAAATAGCCTCAACGCGACATGGGTGGTTTAATCTCTTAACGGTTCGGTGCGACGTTTTTAAAGTAGGTTTGAGGTTAGATTAGGACATTCCTTATTCAGATGGGTCCCGTTTATTTTCCTTATTCAGATGGGTCCCATTTATTTTCCTTATTCAGATGGGCATTTATTTGCCATCCGACGTTTTTTTCTGAATCTTCCCTCGCGCCGCCCATCCCCCCCCCCCCTCGTCTTCTTCTCCGGCAGCGGTGGCCAGTTTGTTCTCTGCGGTGGCAACCAGTTCATTCTAGGCAGCAGCTGGTTACGTGGTGACTGGCGAGTGATTTGTGAACCCTAGCCCCTGCTTTTCGATTGAATCTGGACCATAGTCTCCTCCGCCAATTTGTGCATCTAGATTTCCCATGGGGCGGGGTCTAAACGAGGGGCAACGAGATGGAGCCGCCTTCGAATAGGTAAATGCATCTATTTTTATCTGAATTTGAATGCGAATTGTTCCTCGTATGCTCCCGCAACCTCACAATGCACAACGCCACTCAAAACAGGGGTGATGCTGCGGGGAGACATTTTCAGTTCACTGTCCACTTCTTTCCAGCTAAGGCCTTGCTATGTGATGGAAGCGTGCGGAATATCGAGAGAAATACAATTGTGATATGGGAGGTAGAATTTCGAGAGATTGATCCACAAGAGCTGCAAAACATGGAAGAGCAGGCCGTGAGGAATGTGGTGGAGAAGCTTGGTGAGAGTGTTATTTGGGGTCCAAAGCAAGAAGTTTCATTGTTATGGTTTGAAAATTGGACGGGCGAGTATGTGAGAATTGAGAGTGGGGAAGAGATGGTAGGTGAAATTGATCGGCAGGATGGCTGGACAACGAAAGAGGCTACTTTTTGTGGGGAGCTTGTTGATCTGAAATCAGATTCGAAGGTTGGATATGTGGCCTCGAAATTGGCTTCGCAGATGTCAGATGATGCTTCGGCACATAGTCAGGTTATGCCCATACGGACCGAAGTGACGGTATTAGCTGAGGGGGCAGATGCTGAAGCAGATGGTATTTGTGTTTATTAGAATTCAGTAGAATTACATGAAGGTACTGATTTGGTAATTGCCCCAATGGCTGACACTAAGATGGCCAAAATGTTTGGCATTCTAGTAGATGATAGAGATAAGGAGAAGGAGATGGATGAAGCAGCTGCAGATGGTGGAAAGAGCCATATTTATGAAGATGTGGATGGAGCGTTGATGGACGCTACTGCATATGATGTAGATGATGCACACGATGATGAGCTTGTAACTTTCTGTGACAAGGAAAACCCTGTTATTGCAGTAGGGAAGTTGTTTCCAAACATGGGTGAGTTTAGGATGTGTTTCAAGACTTATGCGGTTAAGAAGGAGTTTGACGCCAAGACTATGTGGACTGATAGAAAGAAGTTATATGTGAGGTGCAGAGGTTATGATGGGGGCGCCAAGCCTTGGAAGTACATTTCTGCTAGACGCCAACCTGATGGAAGTACCATCAGGGTTAATAAAATCCCATTTGAACATACTTGCATTACTAGTTCACAGAGAGTATCAACAATGATATCACAGTTTTGGGTTGCCGAAAAGATCACTCCTGTTTTAGCCAAGACACCTAACACTACTGCAAAGAAGCTAAAAATAGACTTGGAAAGGATTACCCAATTAAGGTTAATTATACCACAGTGTGGAAGGCAAAACAAAGGGCAATGAAAGAATTATATGGTGATTGGGCAAATACTTTTAGGATGTTGTATAGCTTCAAAGCAGAGGTGGAGAAGAGGTCACCTGGCAGTGTGCTACTCGTGTGATGACGCCAGAAAAGAGCTGTGGCGTTTAGTTGACGTGGGAGCAGTAAGTCCTTGTGCGTGGTGATGACCAGCCCGTTGGGAACCCCAAGAGGAAGGTATGATGAGTGTAGCGGCTAGTTTTCCCTCAGTTAAGAAACCAAGGTATATCGAACAGGAGAAGAGAGACGGTGACGACTGAAGGTGTTTGTGGAACCTGCACACACACAAACAAATACTTTGTTCCCAACTTGCGATGAGGTTGTCAATCTCACCGGTTTGCTTGAAACAAAGGTTATGAGTGTATCGAGTGGAAAACAGTAGTAATATGCGAGTAAAGTAAACAGTGCGGGAATAGTAAATAGGTGATTGCAATATGATTAAAATAGGACCGGGGTCCACAGTTCACTAGTGGCGTCTCTCCATAGATAAATAACATGCTGGGTAAACAAATTACAGTTGGGCAATTGATAGAATAAAGATAACGTGATATGTCAAGAAGATCACTATGAGATTCACTCTGGGCATTACAACAAAATACATAGACCGCCATCCAACTGCATCTATGACTAATAATCCACCCCCGGGGATATCATCCGAACACCCCAAAAGTATTAAGTTGCGAACAACAGATAATTGCATTAAGCAAAGTGTGTAATGTAAACAAAGCATATGCCCTTGAGCATATGAATGTTGTTTTCTCCCTAGTAGCAACAGCACATCTACCACCTTAGAGGTTTCTGTCACTCCCCCAGGTGAAATAGAGACATGAACCCACTATCGAGCATAAATACCCCCTCTTGGAGTCACTAGCAACTACTCGGCCAAGATAGCTACTAACAACGGAGAGCATGCAAGATCATAAACAACATAGAGATAACAAAAGATATAATTCAGTACAGCAACTTAATCATAAACACCAATATTCATCGGATCCCAACAAACCAACATCATAGTATTACATAACGGTGATCTCAATCATGTATGGCAGCTCATGAGATCTAAACATGAAGCACATGGTGGAGAAGACAACCATCTAGCTACTGCTATGGACCCATAGTCCAAGGTAGACTACTCACTCATCGCTCCGGAGGCAAGCATGGCGATGAAGAAGACCTCCGGTGGCGATTCCCCTCTCCGGCAGGGTGCCGGGAAGAGCTTCTGGACCCTCCCGATCTTCGGGTCGACGGCGGCGGCGGATCGCGATGTATTCTGGAAAACTGATCGGGCTTTAGGTTTTTCTCGTCAGGGGGTATATATAGGCGAAAGGGCGATGTCAGAGGGGAGACCACGGCCCCTCACATGGGCCCGGCGCGGCCAGGGGGGTGGCCGCGCCGCCCCTGTGTGTGGGGGCCACGTGGCCCCCCTCCGTCAGGTCTTCGGATGTTTGGGAGCTTCCCCGTGAAATATGACTTCAGGAACTTGTTTCGTCCAATTCCGAGAATATTTCCTGTGTATCACTTCTGAAACACAAAAACAGCAGAAAACAGGAAACTGGCACTGTGGCACTTCGTTAATAGGTTAGTTCCGGAAAATGTATAAAAATGCCACTAAGTGTAACGAAACAATATACAAATGGTGTAAAAACAAGCATGGAGCATCAAAAATTATAGATACGTTTGAGACGTATCAAGCATCCCCAAGCTTAACTCCTGCTCGTCCTCGAGTAGGTAAGTGATAACAAAAGAATAATTTTTGAGGTGACATGCACCTACACAATCTTGATCATATATGTAAGCATTGGTGAGCTGGGATCAATAGAACTTAAAACATGGGCATGAAAGATATAATCATGACAATAAGAACTTAGCAACCATGTTGTAAACATGTAAATGAACACAAACAAAAGATCATGATAATAAAATAATGAAAGTCAAACGTGTGTTCAAATCATAAGGAAAAAAACATACAAATGGTTTTCAGCTTGTCCTTCAAAGAGAGCAAAACATAAATGCATAGGACACCTCAAAGTTTAAGAGGGCGACTAGATACAAATAATTTAAGAACAAGTGAAACCAACAATATGAGTCAATCAATGAACTTTGGGACAATGCATATCACACTAAGAATGACAACTATGCTCTCGTAATGGTGCATAAAGAAAGAAGGTGGTGACTCAACATAAAAGTAAAAGAAAGGCCCTTCGCAGAGGGAAGCAGTGATTGCAAGTTTTATAACCTTCAAAAATTATGGTACTTACCGGCTTTGAGCTCTCAATGCCCCCATCATAAGCATCTTGAATGGTTAAAGTTAATGCGAGAACAATTATGATGCATATGCTTGACAAATCATAAGTTGAAAACCTCGTGTCCCGTGAATACGAGTACCCAAACCATGCTAATTTACTTAGAGTCCCAAGCAAGGCTCTTGTCATTGTAAGTATATGCATATCATTGAGAACCGCTAATGGTGTACCTCCGTGCCCGATGACATGGAACAAGCCCACACCAAAATGACAGGACAAGCAGACAATGAACACCTCGACATCTCTTTTATTTGCTATATTGTTTAGCTTTTTATTGTGAGATGCGTCGTCGAATGTTCACCATGGGTATGCTGCAAATTCCCACCATGAATTATGCATGGCTTAGATTGGCGGCCCGGCGTTTCCCTAACACATATAAAAACTCCATGATCCTCACAAGATTCCCAATTCATTTCACACAGCGGGCATCCATAAACAAAAGATCACGATATCAACTCAAAAAGAAGTGCAATGTTGAAAGCTTGCCCCATGACAGCATGGCTGGGCTAGAATCCAACTTGCAACTTGCAAGCATAACAACTCAGCATAAAAGACCACAATGTCAAATTTTTAAGAACAGGAAAAAGTAAAGTGTGCCTTCCGGTTCGTGAGAGCTTTACTGACCGAATTTCGCATAACACTGGTAAGAGTTTAATTTGAAGAGAAAATAAAAGCAAGTCAAATTTACTTGGAATAGCAAATTGCTAGTAGGTATGTATGGTGGACACTTTGGAAAACTTTGGCTTTTAGGAGTTGGATGCACGAGTAGAGCTCATACTCAGTACAAGGCGAGGGCTAGCAAAAGACTGGGAGCGACCAACTAAGAGAGCAATAATGGCCATAATCATGCAAAGCGACAAAGCGACATTAAAAGAAGCATACGATGGCATCAAAAGTCAAAAACTAAATGATCATGAAGGCTATTGGCGACTTTGTAAGAGTCTAACATGTGTGAGCATGCGCCAAGTCAACCCAAATAAAGCATCAAGGAGAAAACCAAAATAATCCTTCCATACAATAAAAACAACGCATGATTTTTTCAAAGGCTCATTAAGCAATCTCAGTTATTTGAGACAAGTCATGCTACAGCAAAACCACTAAGAATACTATCAAAAAGACATCAAGCATGACATGAAAAAGCCTAAGCCGCAGTCTACACAAGCTCCTTCTTGTACCACTATTTTGCACAAAGCTTTTTCTCTTTTCCAACACCATTTGAAATTTTTATAAACACCTCTTTTGATGAAAACCAATGAAGATCAGAGGCAAAAATACACCTTGATGAAAAAAAATATGACAAGATCTGAACGCATATCAAGGCGAAAATGAAAACCAAAAGCAGTAGCAGAAAAAGTAGAACGCTCGATTTTTAATAAGAGTGAAAACTAGAGCGTTCTTTGCAAATGAAAACGAGTACATCTCCTCTAAAGGAAATTTGTTGGGGTCCAACCATTTATTGCAGCAAACAAACAAACTAAACAAACTAAGAAAACTAAAACAACTGACGCTCCAAGAAAAACACATAGTGCATGAAGCAATAAAAATATAGTGTTTTGAAAGGTGACCTGATTTTTGCCGATGAAGAAGGGGTGCCTCGGGGGCATCCCCAAGCTTTGACGCTTGTACTTCTTGGATATTTCTTGGGGTGATGCATGGGCATCCCCAAGCTTGAGCTTTTGTCCATTCTTCAACTCATCTCATCATTCTCCAATCCCTACACTTGAAAACTTCCTTCATACAAAACTAAACACAATTCTATTAGCAACATTAGTGTAAGCATAAAATATATTCAACCTCCTTTAGCTTCAGGTTTCAACCCAAAACCACCACATATAAAGTATATACTACTGTAGCAACTTCCACAAGAGTTCCATGATAAAAAAGAACTCAAAAGAAAGCGATAAAGTGGCAAAAACAAATATTGGCAGAAATCTGTCAAAACTGGACAGCTGACAAAGGACGAATTTTTGAGGGATTTTCCGTTGCTCAAATCAAAAAGTGTTAAACTAAGAAAAGTTTGGATATAACCTGGGTCATATGCACAAGAAATCGCAGGTCCAAAAGATATACAGAGAATTTTCACGAATTTTTACGGTGCAGCACCGAAAACAGTTTCAGGACAGCAATAACCCCAAATCTTTACCTCACTCAAATTAGAGGCTTCTCTTGGCACAAAAACGAAATAAACAAGATAAGGAGCGGTCATTACAGTAGTAATGACTTCCAAGACTCAAATAAAAGAAAAAGTACTGAAAATAAAACATTGGGTTATCTCCCAAGAGTGCTTTTCTTTAACGCCTTTGAGCTAGGCGTAGAAAATTGCGAAGATGCTCACATAAGAAATATGAATGGAAGCCAAAAAGAGCATCAAGGAGCAAATATAAAACATATTTAAGTCTAACCCACTTCCTATGCATAGGAATCTTGTAAGAAAATAAATCAAAGAAGCACATAGTCACAAGTATGGGTAGATAAAATAAGAACAACTTTGGAACTTTCAATATAAAGAGAGGTGTTTTAGTAACATGAGAATTCCAACAACCATATTTTCCTCTCTCATAATAATTTTCAGTAGCATCATGAACAAACTCAACAATATAAATATCACACTCACCCTCCTTTGTTAAGCATGGAGGGCGATCAAATAAGGTATTAGTTAAAGAGTTACTCTTATTAGGAGGTAGACATGGGTAACTCCATTCTTCCTCCTCTTGATCATCACTTTCCTCCTCTTTTTCATCCAATGAGCTTCCAATTTCTAGAATTTCTACTTCCATAGGCTCCTTCAAGGAATTAGTCTCTTCCGTTGGAGAGCATCTATTAAGATATTTAAGAATATAGCCATTTTCTTCCTTGTAATTATCAAAGCAAAATGTGAGTATATCATAAACCTCATATTTATAAGGTGCATCATCAGTATTTTGAAGCAAATAAGCAAGTTCGAATGCACCCTTCCAAGCAATAAATTCTTCAATTTGTTCCACATCATAAAAGTCATAATTTCCATTAATATAAGAAGATATGGTAACATCATCATTATACTCACATTGAAAAGGGAGGTGTTTATACCTCCTACAGCAACAAGATTCATCAAAGCAATAAGTAACATTATAAGTAGAGCACACATTTCTAGCAATGATATATAATCTATTGATTTGTTCCCATAAGTGTTTCCCTTTCTGTGACAAGCGGTGTTCATCATAATAATTTTGCTGCTCTTCCGTGAACCCACCTTGCCAAAAAGATTTAGTTTCAAAGAAACCAACCATTGATAGAAAGCATGATAAAGCAAGACAAGTAAAAACAACCACCAAGGATTCTAATTTTTTTGGGTTTTTGATATAAAGCAATGCAGGTAAAATAAAATAAAGTAAAGCAAAACAATAACAAAGTAAAGAATGTGTGTGCGAAGAACTCCCCTCGCAGAAGTCTTCTCTCTTCCCCGGCAACGGTGCCAGAAAAGAAGCTGCTACTCGTGTGATGACGCCAGAAAAGAGCTGTGGCGTTTAGTTGACGTGGGAGCAGTAAGTCCTTGTGCGTGGTGATGACCAGCCCGTTGGGAACCCCAAGAGGAAGGTATGATGAGTGTAGCGGCTAGTTTTCCCTCAGTTAAGAAACCAAGGTATATCGAACAGGAGAAGAGAGACGGTGACGACTGAAGGTGTTTGTGGAACCTGCACACACACAAACAAATACTTTGTTCCCAACTTGCGATGAGGTTGTCAATCTCACCGGTTTGCTTGAAACAAAGGTTATGAGTGTATCGAGTGGAAAACAGTAGTAATATGCGAGTAAAGTAAACAGTGCGGGAATAGTAAACAGGTGATTGCAATATGATTAAAATAGGACCGGGGTCCACAGTTCACTAGTGGTGTCTCTCCATAGATAAATAACATGCTGGGTAAACAAATTACAGTTGGGCAATTGATAGAATAAAGATAACGTGATATGTCAAGAAGATCACTATGAGATTCACTCTGGGCATTACAACAAAATACATAGACCGCCATCCAACTGCATCTATGACTAATAATCCACCCCCGGGGATATCATCCGAACACCCCAAAAGTATTAAGTTGCGAACAACAGATAATTGCATTAAGCAAAGTGTGTAATGTAAACAAAGCATATGCCCTTGAGCATATGAATGTTGTTTTCTCCCTAGTAGCAACAGCACATCTACCACCTTAGAGGTTTCTGTCACTCCCCCAGGTGAAATAGAGACATGAACCCACTATCGAGCATAAATACCCCCTCTTGGAGTCACTAGCAACTACTCGGCCAAGATAGCTACTAACAATGGAGAGCATGCAAGATCATAAGCAACATAGAGATAACAAAAGATATAATTCAGTATAGCAACTTAATCATAAACACCAATATTCATCGGATCCCAACAAACCAACATCATAGTATTACATAACGGTGATCTCAATCATGTATGGCAGCTCATGAGATCTAAACATGAAGCACATGGTGGAGAAGACAACCATCTAGCTACTGCTATGGACCCATAGTCCAAGGTAGACTACTCACTCATCGCTCTGGAGGCAAGCATGGCGATGAAGAAGACCTCCGGTGGCGATTCCCCTCTCCGGCAGGGTGCCGGGAAGAGCTTCTGGACCCTCCCGATCTTCGGGTCGACGGCGGCGGATCGCGATGTATTCTGGAAAACTGATCGGGCTTTAGGTTTTTCTCGTCAGGGGGTATATATAGGCGAAAGGGCGATGTCAGAGGGGAGACCACGGCCCCTCACGTGGGCCCGGCGCGGCCAGGGGGGTGGCCGCGCCGCCCCTGTGTGTGGGGGCCACGTGGCCCCCCTCCGTCAGGTCTTCGGATGTTTGGGAGCTTCCCCGTGAAATATGACTTCAGGAACTTGTTTCGTCCAATTCCGAGAATATTTCCTGTGTATCACTTCTGAAACACAAAAACAGCAGAAAACAGGAAACTGGCACTGTGGCACTTCGTTAATAGGTTAGTTCCGGAAAATGTATAAAAATGCCACTAAGTGTAACGAAACAATATACAAATGGTGTAAAAACAAGCATGGAGCATCAAAAATTATAGATACGTTTGAGACGTATCACAGTGTTGTGGAGACATCTGAGGTAGCAAAGGATGGAAAGGTCTACTTCTCTAAGTTTTTTTATGGCTTTAAAACCTTGCATCGACGGTTTTAAAGCAGGGTGCCGTCCATATCTAAGCATAGACTCCTCTTTTTTAACTGGAAAGTGGAATGGTCAGCTAGCAGCATGCAATGCTCTAGATGGACATAACTGGATGTTCCCTATTGCTATTGGGATGTTTCAATCAGAGACAGAGGCTTCATGGACATGGTTTATGATGCAGTTGAAAAGATGCTTAGGGCCAGTGTCACCTTTGGCAGTCCACATAGATGCATGTAAAGGGCTAGAAAATGCAGTCAAGGTTGTTTTCCCCCATGTTGAACAGACAGAGTGCTTTGGCCATATGTGGATGAATCTGAAAAAAAAAATCAAAGTAGGAGCAGAATGGGGGCGCATGTGGCCAGCAGCAAGATCTTACACTAAACGGACACACTCATATCATCTGGGTAAGGTAATGGCAGCAAGTTCTGATACCGATTTTGCTTCATGGTTGCAAACCTACCATTCTCTATTATGGTACAGGTCAGGATTTAATACTGCCATCAAGTGTGATCATATCAACAACAACTTGGCTGAAGTTTTAACAACAAGGTGAAGGAGTTAAAAGACTTGCCTATGCATGACATGGTTGACCATATCAGGGTCATGATCATGCGATTGTGGGAATTGAGAAAAAGGATTGGTGATGTTCTGCAAGGGGATAAGCTGCCTGCGGTGGTACAACAGGTTGTTAACAGGAGCAGAAATCTTACACATTTGTCTATTGAGAAATCTTCATTGTGGGGTGCCGAAGTTGGAGACATCAAGACTGGAAGGAGTCATATTGTTTAAACTGAAGAGCATGAATGCACTTGCCTCGAGTGGCAACACACTGGGAAGCCATGTGAGCATGCCATACTTTTCTTGGCCTCCAAACCGAAGTTAAACATGCACCCATATTTGCATGAATATTACTCAGTAGCAAAATTCAAGGCTGCATATGCAACTCCAATTCAACCACTTACAGACCAGTCTTAGTGGCCTGAAGTTGAAATTGAATTTTCCTTGTGTCCTCCTCTGACAAAAAGAAAAGCTGGCAGGCCTCGAGTTAGTAGATTCAAGGCATGGTTTGAGAAAGGTGGGAGTAGTAAAAAGGCAAAAAAAAAGATGAAAAACTGAAAAGATCCCAAAAAGGTAACAAAAATATATGCAAGCTTGATACGTCTCCAACGTGTCCATAATTTTTGATGCTCCATGCTTGTTTTTACACCATTTGCCTAATGTTTCGTTACACTTCGTGGCACTTTTATGCATTTTCCGGAACTAACCTATTAACAAGTCGCCACAGTGCCAGTTCCCTATTTTCTGCTGTTTTTGTGTTTCAGAAAAGCTACACAGGAAATATTCTCGGAATTGGACAAAACAAGTTCCTGAAGTCTTATTTTTCTCGGAAGCTTCCAGAGATCCGAAGAGGAGACGGAGAGGGGCCACAGGCCACCCTCACACCAGGGCGGCGTGACCCAGCCCCTGGCCGCGCCCCCTATGTGTGAGGATGCCTGGGTCCACTTCTGACGATGCCCCTTCGCCTATAAAGACCCCCCGACGGGAAAAACCTAAGTAACCCGATCAATTTTCCAGAAACACATCGCGATCCGCCGCCGTCGTCGACCCGAGATCGGGAGGGTCCAGAAGCTCTTCCCGGCACCCTGTCGGAGAGGGGAATCGCCACCGGAGGTCTTCTTCATCGCCATGCTTGCCTCCGGAGCGATGAGTGAGTAGTCTACCTTGGACTATGGGTCCATAGCAGTAGCTAGATGGTTGTCTCCTCCACCATGTGCTTCATGTTTAGATCTCATGAGCTGCCCTACATGATTGAGATCACTGTTATGTAATTCTACATGTTTGGTTTGTTGGGATCCGATGAATATTGGTGTTATAATTGAGTTGCTATACTGAAATATATCTTATGTTATCTCTATGTTGTTTATGATCTTGCATGCTCTCCGTTGTTAGTAGCTATCTTAGCCGAGTAGTTGCTAGTGACTCCAAGAGGGGGTATTTATGCTCGATAGTGGGTTCATGCCTCTATTTAACCTGGGGGAGTGATAGAAACCTCTAAGGTTGTAGATGTGTTGTTGCTACTAGGGAGAAAACAACATTCATATGCTCAAGGGCATATGCTTTGTTTACATTACACACTTTGCTTAATGCAATTATCTGTTGTTCGCAACTTAATACTCATGGGGTGTTCGGATGATATCCCCGTGAGTGGATTATTAGTCATAGATGCAGTTGGATGGCGGTCTATGTATTTTGTTGTAATGCCCAGAGTAAATCGCATAGTGATCTTCTTGACATATCATGTTTATCTTTATTCTATCAATTGCCCAACTGTAATTTGTTTACCCAGCATGTGTTATTTTATGGAGAGACACCACTAGTGAACTGTGGACCCCGGTCCTATTTCCATCATATTGCTATCACCTGTTTACTTTACTCGCATTGTTTACTTTACTCGCATACTTTCACTGTTTTCCACTCGATACGCTCATACCCTTTGTTTCAAGCAAACCGGTGAGATTGACAACCTCATCGTAAGTTGGGAACAAAGTATTTGGTTGTGTGTGTGCAGGTTCCGCGTTGCTACTGGCCAAAGATGAGTCAACAAGTATCATTAAACGGCGCCCTTGTTGGAGTGCTATTAAGCCAGTCCGCATCACCTTCAGTCATTTGTCTCTCCTCTCCAAGATCGACATACCTTGGTTTCTTAACTAAGGGAAAATCTTGTTGCTATATTCATCACACCTTCCTCTTGGGGTTCCCAACGGGCTGGTCATCAACCAGGCATCAAGCATATTTTCTGGCGCCGTTGGCGGGGAACAAAGAAGAAGAAGCTCCCACGTCAACTACATGCCAGCAAGATATTTTCTGGCGCCGTTGCCGGGGAGGAAGTAGAAGACTTCTGCAAGGGGAGTTTTTCGCACGCACATCCTTTACTTTGTTATTGTTTTTCTTTGCTTTACTTATTTTACCTGCATTGTTTTATATCAAAACCCAAAAAAATTAGAATCCTTGGTAGTTGTTTTTACTTGTCTGCTTTTAGTTTTGCTGAAATGGCTAATCCTGAAAATACCAAGCTGTTTGACTTTACTAGTACGAACAATAGTAATTTTATCTGCACTCCTATTGCGCCACCTGCTCCTGCTGCAAACTTTTATGAGATTAAGCCTATTTTATTGAACCTTGTTATGAAAGAGCAATTCTCTGGTGCTAGTACTGAAGATGCTGCAACTCATCTCAACAATTTTGTTGAGCTATGTGAGATGCAGAAATATAAGGATGTAGAAAGTGATATTATTAAGCTCAAGTTGTTTCCTTTTTCTTTGAGAGGAAAAGCTAAAGATTGGTTGCTGTCTTTGACTAAGAATAGTATTGATTCATGGACTAAGTGTAAGGATGCTTTTATTGGTAGATATTATCCTCCTGCTAAGATTATAGCTTTGCGTAGCAATATTATGAAGTTTAGTCAGTTTGATAATGAACATGTTGCTCAAGCGTGGGAAAGAATAAAATCTATGATAAAGAATTGCCCCACTCATGGACTGACTACTTGGATGATTGTCCAAACTTTTTATGCAGGACTGAATTTTTCTTCGAGGAACCTATTGGATTCAGCTGCTGGAGGCACTTTTATGTCCCTTATCTTGGGCGCCGCAATAAAGCTACTTGACAACATGATGGTAAATTACTCCGAATGGCACACCGAGAGAGCTCCACAAGGTAAGAAGGTAAATTCTGTTGAGGAAACCTCTTCCTTGAGTAATAATATTGATACCATTATGGCTATGCTTGCTAATGATAGGACTCATATTGATCCTAATAATGTTCCTTTGGCCTCTTTGGTTGCTCAAGAAGAGCATGTTGATGTGAACTTCATTAGAAACAATAATGCTTATAGGAATAATTTTGCTAGTAACAATTATAGGCCATTTCCCTCTAATGGTGAAAATGGCTATCTTGGTAGACCTAAAATGCCTAGTGAAGAGAGGTTTTTAGAACTTGAAAAGGCTACCAAGAATTTTATGCAAATGCAATATGAGCAAAATAAGTTGTTTACTAAGACTATGGAGGAGCAATCAGCTCAGTTGAGGATAATTAGTCATCAACTTGAAAATTTAAACAAGGCTATTCCTGAGTTGCAAGCTAAGGTTTCCAAAGCCAAAACCGATATTTCATATTTGTCTAATGTGCAATCCTCTTTAGTTAATAGAATGTCCGCTAAGCCTGATCCTTTTGCTACTGCTAATACTATTCAAGTTGAAATTGATGAAAATATTAGATTGTTAGCAGAATTGCATGCTAGATGGGAAAGAGAGGATGAGATTGCTAGGAATATGAAAGTTTGTACTATTACTACCTCTAATGATGTTGTTCCTAATGCTAGCAATCCTCTTACTTTGATTGGTGTAGAGAAAACTCCCATTCCTTGTGTTAAAAAGCCTAAAACTGCCAAAACTTTTTCTCAAAAGAGTGCTGAAATTTTTCGGAGTGTAGGAGATGATAGCTCTATTTCCTTTAATGATTTTGATGTTGATGGCTGCAATATATCTGAAGTAATTTTGTTCTTGCAAAATCTTGCTTTGACTCCCAATGCTAGTTCTTTAAATGTTGCTTTTACTAAGCATATTACCAATGCTCTCATAAAAATTAGGGATGAAAAGTTGAAGCAAAAAGCCTCTATTCCCAAGAAGTTAGAAGATGGTTGGGAACCCATCATTGATATGCATGTTAATGGTTTTGACAGCCATGCTTTATGTGATCTAGGTGCTAGTATTTCTATCATGCCTAGAAAGATTTAAGACATGCTTGATTTACCACCGCTTGAAAAGTGTTATTATGATGTTCCTATTGCTGATGTTGCTAAGAAGAAACCTTTGGGAAGAATTAATGATGTTCTTATTGTGGTTAATAATAACCTTGTTCCCGTTGATTTTCTTGTTATGGACGTTGAATGCCATGCTTCATGTCCTATTATTTTGGGAAGACCCTTTCTTCGAACTGTAGGTGCCATCATTGATATGAGAGAAGGCACCATCAAATATCAATTTCCACTCAAGAAAGGTATGGAACACTTCCCTAGGAAAAGGAAGAAATTACTTTTTGACTCTATTCTTAGAGCAAATTATGAGCTTGATGCTTCATCTCTTGATGTTACTTGATTCGCAATTTTCTGCGCCTAGCTCAAAGGCGTTAAAGAAAAGCACTCTTGGGAGATAACCCAATGTTTTATTTTCAGTACTTTTTCTTTTATTTGAGTCTTGGAAGTCATTACTACTGTAATGACCGCTCCTTATCCTTTTTATTTCATTGTTGTGCCAAGAGAAGCCTCTAATTTGAGTGAGGTAAGATTTGGGGATGTTGCTGTCATGAAACTGTTTTCGGTGCTGCACCGTAAAGATTAGTAAAAATTCTCTGTATATCTTTTGGACCTGCGATTTCTTGTGCATATGCCCCAGGTTATATCCAAACTTTCATTAGTTGAACACTTTTCGATTTGAGCAACAGAAAACCCCTTAAAAATTCGACCTTTGTCAGCTGTTCTGTTTTGACAGATTTCTGCCAATATTTGTGTTTGCCGCTTAATCGCTTTCTTTGTGAGTTCTTTTGATCACAGAACTTTTGGGGAAGTTGCTACAGTAGTATATGCTATATATGTGGTGGTTTTGGGTTGAAACCTGAAGCAAAAAGAGGTTGATTATATGTTATGCTACACTAATGTTGCTAATAGATTTGTGTTTAGTTTTGTATGAAGAAAGTTTTCAAGTGTAGGGATTGGAGAATGATGAGATGCGTTGAAGAATGGACAAAAGCTCAAGCTTGGGGATGCCCATGCATCACCCCAAGAAATATCCAAGAAGTACAAGCGTCAAAGCTTGGGGATGCCCCCGAGGCACTCCTTCTTCATCGGCAAAAATCAGGTCACCTTTCAAGACACTATATTTTTATTGCTTCATGCACTATGTGTTTTTCTTGGAGCGTCAGTTGTTTTAGTTTTTTTATTAGTTTAGTTTTGTTTGCTGCAAAAAATGGTTGGACCCCAACAAATTTCTTTTGGAGAAGTTGCCTTGCTTTTCATTTACAAAGAACGCTCCAGTTTTCACTCTTATCAAAAAAACGAGTGTTCTTCTTTTTCTGCTACTGCTTTTGGTTTTCGTTTTCGCCTTGATTTGCCTTCAGACCTTCTTATATTTATTCATCAAGGTGTATTTTTGTCTCTGATCTTTATTGGTTTTCATCAAAAGAGGTGTTTATAAAAAGTTTGAATGGTGTTGGAAAAGAGAAAAAGCTTTATGCAAAAAAGTGGTACAAGAAGGAGCTTGTGTAGACTACGGCTTAGGCTTTTTCATGTCATGCTTGATGTCTTTTTGATAGTATGCTTAGTGGTTTTGCTGTAGCATGACTTGTCTCAAATAACTGAGATTGCTTAATGAGCCTTTGAAAAAAATCATGCGTTGTTTTAATTATTTGGAAGCATTATTTTGGTTTTCTCCTTGATGCTTTATTTGGGTTGACTTGGCGCATGCTCACACATGTTAGACTCTTACAAAGTCGCCAATAGCCTCTATGATCATTTAGTTTTTGACTTTTGATGCCTTCTTATGCTTCTTTTAATGTCGCTTTGTCGCTTTGCATGATTATGGCCATTATTGCTCTCTTAGTTGGTCGCTCCCAGTCTTTTGCTAGCCCTCGCCTTGTACTGAGTATGAGCTCTACTCGTGCATCCAACTCCTAAAAACCAAGTTATTCCAAAGTGTCCACCATACATACATACTAGCAATTTGCTATTCCAAGTAAATTTGACTTGCTTTTATTTTCTCTTCAAATTAAACTCTTACCAGTGTTATGCGAAAATTGGTTAGTAAAGCTCTCACGAACCGGAAGGCACACTTTACTTTTCCTGTTCTTAAAAAATTGACATTGTGGTCTCTTATGTTGAGTTGTTATGCTTGCAAGTTGTAAGTTGGAGACTAGCCCAGCCATGCAGTCATGGGCAAGCTTTCAACATTGCACTCCTTATTTGTGTTGATATCGTGATCTTTTGTTTACGGATGCCCGCGGTGTGAAATGAATTAGGAATCTTGTGGGGATCATGGAGTTTGTATATATGTTAGGGAAACGCCTGGGCCGCCAATCTAAGCCATGCATAATTCATGGTGGAAATTTGCAGTATACCCATAGTGGACATTCGACGACGCATCTCAAAATAAAAAGCTAAACAAATGGTAAATAAAAGAGATGTCGAGGTGTTCATTGTCTGCTTGTCCTGTCATTTTGATGTGGGCTTGGTCCATGTCATCGGGCACGGAGGTACCCCATTGGCGGTTCTCGATGATACGTGTATGCTTACAATGACAAGAGCCTTGCTTGGGACTCTAAGTAAAGTAGCATGAGGTTTGGGTACTTGTATTCACGGGACACAAGGTTTTCAACTTATGATTTGTCAAGCATATGCATCATAATTGTTCTCGCATTAACTTTAACCATTCAAGATGCTTATGATGGGGGGCAATGAGAGCTCAAAGCCGGTAAGTAACATAATTTTTGAAGGTTATAAAACTTGTAATCACTGCTTCCCTCCGCGAAGGGCCTTTCTTTTACTTTTATGTTGAGTCACCACCTTCTATCTTTATGCACCATTAAGAGAGCATAGTTGTCATTCTTAGTATAATGTGCATTGTCCCAAAGTTTTCATTGATTGATTCATATTGTTGGTTTCACTTGTTCTTAAATTATTTGTATCTAGTCGCCCTCTTAAACTTGAAGGTGTCCTATGCATTTATATTTTGCTCTCTTTGAAGGACAAGCTGAAAACCATTTGTATGTTTTTCCTTATGATTTGAACACACGTTTGACTTTCATTGTTTCATTTTCATGATCTTTTGTTTGTGTTCATCTTCATGTTTATAACATGGTTGCTAAGTTTCTATTGTCAAGATTATATCTTTCATGCCCATGTTTTAAGTTCTTATGATCCCAGCTCACAAATGCTTACATACATGATCAAGATTGTGTAGGTGCATGTCACCTCAAAAATTATTACTTTTGTTATCACTTATCTACTCGAGGACGAGCAGGAGTTAAGCTTGGGGATGCTGATACGTCTCCAACGTATCCATAATTTTTGATGCTCCATGCTTGTTTTTACACCATTTGCCTAATGTTTCGTTACACTTCGTGGCACTTTTATGCATTTTCCGGAACTAACCTATTAACAAGTCGCCACAGTGCCAGTTCCCTGTTTTCTGCTATTTTTGTGTTTCAGAAAAGCTACACAGGAAATATTCTCGGAATTGGACGAAACAAGTTCCTGAAGTCTTATTTTTCCCGGAAGCTTCCAGAGATCTGAAGAGGAGACGGAGAGGGGCCACAGGCCACCCTCACACCAGGGCGGCGCGGCCTAGCCCCTGGCCGCGCCCCCTATGTGTGAGGATGCCTGGGTCCACTTCTGACGATGCCCCTTCGCCTATAAAGACCCCCCGACGGGAAAAACCTAAGTAACCCGATCAATTTTCCAGAAACACGTCGCGATCCGCCACCGTCGTCGACCCGAGATCGGGAGGGTCCAGAAGCTCTTCCCAGCACCCTGCCGGAGAGGGGAATTGCCACCGGAGGTCTTCTTCATCACCATGCTTGCCTCCGGAGCGATGAGTGAGTAGTCTACCTTCGACTATGGGTCCATAGCAGTAGCTAGATGGTTGTCTCCTCCACCATGTGCTTCATATTTAGATCTCATGAGCTGCCCTACATGATTGAGATCACTGTTATGTAATTCTATATGTTTGGTTTGTTGGGATCCGATGAATATTGGTGTTATGATTGAGTTGCTATACTGAAATATATCTTATGTTATCTCTATGTTGTTTATGATCTTGCATGCTCTCCGTTGTTAGTAGCTATCTTGGCCGAGTAGTTGCTAGTGACTCCAAGAGGGGGTATTTATGCTCGATAGTGGGTTCATGCCTCTATTTAACCTGGGGGGGTGACAGAAACCTCTAAGGTTGTAGATGTGCTGTTGCTACTAGGGAGAAAACAACATTCATATGCTCAAGGGCATATGCTTTGTTTACATTACACACTTTGCTTAATGCAATTATCTGTTGTTCGCAACTTAATACTCATGGGGTGTTCGGATGATATCCTCGTGAGTGGATTATTAGTCATAGATGTAGTTGGATGGCGGTCTATGTATTTTGTTGTAATGCCCAGAGTAAATTGCATAGTGATCTTCTTGACATATCACGTTTATCTTTATTCTATCAATTGCCCAACTGTAATTTGTTTACCCAGCATGTGTTATTTTATGGAGAGACACCACTAGTGAACTGTGGACCCCGGTCCTATTTCCATCATATTGCTATCACCTGTTTACTTTACTCGCACTGTTTACTTTAATCGCATACTTTCACTGTTTTCCACTCGATACGCTCATACCCTTTGTTTCAAGCAAACCGGTGAGATTGACAACCTCATCGTAAGTTGGGAACAAAGTATTTGGTTGTGTGTGTGCAGGTTCCGCGTTGCTACTGGCCGAAGAGAAGTCAATAAGTATCGTTAAACGGCACCCTTGTTGGAGTGCTATTAAGCCAGTCCGCATCACCTTCAGTCGTTTGTCTCTCCTCTCCAAGATCGACATACCTTGGTTTCTTAACTGAGGCAAAATCTTGCTGCTATATTCATCACACCTTCCTCTTGGGGTTCCCAACGGGCTGGTCATCAACCAGGCATCAAGCATATTTTCTGGCGCCGTTGCCGGGGAATAAAGAAGAAGAAGCTCCCATGTCAACTACACGCCAGCAAAGCTTTGCGAGGAACTTGGGCACTGAGTTGGGTCTCCCGTATGCTGTTACACTCATGAAAGAACAAAGTATGTCTTTCTATTATTATTGTTTTGTTGCTTTTTTCACTTACTAACCAAATGACATACTTTCTTTTTCAAGAGAAAATGTTCCGATCAGGCCCCGGTTCAGGGGCCCCCAGATCAGCACCTTGTTGTTGAAAATTGCTGGCCAAAGAAAAAGACAAGACTTGGTGGATGTAGAAAAAAGAAACCTGGCTCAGGTCTAGATGCAGTTATGGATGTTGTAGTGCTAGCTGATCCAGTTCCGAATGCAGTTCTAGATGTTGCAGTGCAAGATGATTCAGTTCCGGATGCAGTTCTGGATGTTGCAATGCAAGCTGATCCAATTCTAGATGCAGTGCTAGCTGATCCACTTCTGGATGCAGTTCTGGATGTTGCAGTGCAAGCTGATTCAGTTCCGGATGCAGTTCTGGATATTGCAGTGCAAGCTGATCCAATTCTTGATGCAATTTTGGATATAGTCGTGCAATCTGATCCAGTTCTGGATGTTGTGGTGCAAACTGAAGCTAAACCAGCAGTTGAGGTGCAAACTGAAGAAGTTTTGGATATTGTTTTGCAAACTGAAGAACCTGTGTGTGCTGAGGAGGTGCACAGTCCGAGAAAAGCTCTAGGACGTGTTGTGGGGAGGCCTAGTGAAAGTGATGCGAAGAGAACAAAGAGAATGAGTGTAATTATTGGTGTAAAACCAACACCTGTAGAACCAAAACCTACGACGAAGAAATGCAGGAGCCGCCCGAAAGGCAGTGGTAAGACAAATAAGAAGTGAAAGCTGTGTAAAAACTGGTGTGATGTCATGTTATGTTATTTGTACTTCGATTCGTGAGTGTAATAAAGTTGTTTGTACTTCGATGTCAAATTTGATACAAATTTCAAATTTGATGAAAATTCAAATTTGAGGGAAATTCAAATTTAAAGTATTTTAATGCTACTGATGTGATAATGCTATATCTGTATGATGTTTCAATGTTTTCTCAACTATTATACACGTTGGCGATCTATCCGGTCACTATTGCGAAGTAAACTCATAGTTATCAGAAATGTGCTACAAATGAGCTACAAAGCTAGGGTAAACACCTCCATTTCTAAGCAAATAATTTTCCGACCTTGTCTAAATGAGTCAAAAAAATCCCTATACATATATTCTACCTATGTAGTCTCAATTCGAATTCTCATTATTTATTGAATTGTTCTTTACATTCTTTATTTTTTGGGGAGAAAACATGCTTTTATTAAAAAACAAAGAAAAAAACAAGTTTAAAACATGAAAATGAAGACATATGTTAAGAACATTCTTAATAACTACAAAATGATGCTTGGATGTTGATTTGGATGTTCTCCCTTATCAAATACTCAAAACCCTAGCTCATTTCCTGTTGAAATCCAAGCAACAGCATTCGTGGTAGCTCGCTTTTGTGAAGGCCTTATCACAAAATTGTCCGTAGACCATGTTTATAATTTTTCCTCGTAACTAAGTCACATAATAAGACAATGTGCGCAGGATTTATATTTTTTTGATTTTTTTTGAATTAGTTATGGTCATTTGAATGTTGGTCAAACATCAGATAACCCCGTTGACTGCCTCAAAACCCTGGCAAAACCCCGCAGGGGTTTCTCCTAACCCTAACACACCGTCAGATCATACCCTAGATCCAATTGTGACCGTTGGATCGGGTCTTCTTGAAGGCCTGTCGCGGGAAGGCCTTCCACGATCCGCGAGAGGCTAGTTCTATGATCTGATTGGTTCGACCGTAGGACGATCCTCAAAGAGTCGGGTTCTGCGCCCAGATTGGCTGCAACTTTTTTTTCAGAATCGTGTAGATGAATCGGTACGGTCGTCGGTCTTGGGTCATGTGTGTATCCGTGGTTGGTTGAATTGGCCTAAAATAAAAGGTCCCAAAAAATAAAATGATTTGCTGCCAGCTCCGCATACCATGCATGCCAGCTGTTGGCATGATCATTGGCATGCATGCATGCCTACACGCGCAGTACCAAGCCGCTCAGAGTCGTCATGTCCCATCACGGCAATTAGTGTAGCGTTGGTTCAGAGACCACAGGCAGCTTTACCGATTAGCACGCCGTCGATTGAGTGTGAATAAGGTGAAACGACGAACTAAGGCAATTAATATGGGCCTTCGATGAGAGGGTGAAACGCAGTGCACTGCGCCTATTTAACCACCTCCCACTCCACACAAAAGCCACCTAATCCTAGAGCAAAAGCCAAACCCGATCCAAGCTAGATGCAGAACAACGAGCCAACCTTCCGTCTGTCGCCAACGTGGGCGGAGAGGTTGTACCCCGATGGCGTCCTCGTCGAGAACACCCTCCGGGTGTGGGCGATCTAGAGGTGGAGGGGTGCAACGGAGCTCAACGAAGTGTTGCTTGGGTGTGATATCCCACAAGTATAGGCAATCGTGTGTAGCCTTTTTGATAAGTAAGAGTATCGAACCCAACGAGGAGCTAAAGGTAGGATAAATGTTCTATCAAGTTCTATCAACCAATGATACAACTCTACGCACACTAAACGTTTGTATCATCTAGGAAATAAAACTAGAGCAACGATTCGGGTATGAGAGATAGCTTTGCAGGATAATAAATAAAAGAAAGTAATTGTTAGTGCTGCAGCAATAAAATATACTAAGTAACCATAAACTAACAGTACCATGAGTGTGGAAAAGTGGTGGGTAATGGTGGTGGCTTTGTCCAAGTTCAATTAGCGAGTAAATCGGGTTCATTGTCTTCGATGCAGTTTTCTATGTGGGAGAGGCTAAATATACAAACACTTCACTACTTGGAAATACAAGTACTATATGATTGAATTGTTAGCAAGCATCTGCAAATACTAACAATGCATTAAGGTTTCCCCAACCATAGCCTTAAGTTAATGGTCCTCTTACTTCCATACGTGCAATGTTCCGGTTTGCGTCCTCAGGTTTCTGTCACTCCGGCAGAACTACCCCCTTCCTTTTGCACATACTACTAACCCTAAGATGTTTAATCCATGCGCGCATAAATATAATGGACACCAAAGGACAGTACCATATCAACATACAAATCTAATGAACCAAAGATATTCAACAAATCAATCTAAGAACAAATAAACTATGGAAACATGACATAGATCATAGGATAAATATTATAGCATCAAACACCATGTTTACATAGGACGGTACAGAGGTGTGTGGAAGGATGAACCACTACATATGTGATGGAGATAGCGGTGAAGATGGTGGAGAGGAGCAGCGAGGGCGCGGGCGGCAGCGGCGTGGCAGCAGCAGCGTGGGCGGCGGCGCGAGGGACTCATTCCCCGCTGCCCGCATCATGGGGGAGCGCCGCCCCTTAGCCCCTTCCTTCATGGCTTCATGGGAGCCCTCCCTCATGGAGATGGGATCCATGGGGGAGGCTAAAACGTGGCTCTGGTGGCTGCAAATTCGTGGGTGGAGGTGTCCCCCACGAGCAAGGGTTCCTCCCTTTATATAGTCTCTCGGATTCCCGTCTCCCTATCTTGGGCCGCAATGGAGCAGGCTTAGCTTGGCCGTTCGGACTCGGAATCAGGTGAATTTTATATCCAGAATGTTCGCCATGAAATTCCCTACAACTTTGTAATTGAAGAGTTTTCTGTTTGACGCCGTCTTCGACCCATAACGTGACCATCTTCGAAAAGAGTTCTGACACAGATTTTTGGAAAGTCCCAATTTGACTCCAACATGGTTTCCACTTGTATTCTTGATAATTCCTACACATCAAAGTGTAAAACAAGAACATTGTGCACTTTTGCAACTATTAGTAGGTTAGTCCAAATAAATCATAAAAGTGTCACAAAGTGTAGACAAAATATATAGCAATTGGTGTAAAACAAGCATGGAGCATCAAAAATTATTGATACGTTTGCAACGTATCAACATCCCCAAGCTTAACTCCTGCTCGTCCTTGAGTAGGTAAGTGATAACAAAAGAATAATTTTTGAGGTGACATGCACCATCATAATCTGGATCATCTAAGTAAAGCATTGAATGCTGGGATCAAAGAACTTAAAACATGGGCATAAGAGACATAATCTTGACAATAAAAACTTAGCAACCATGTTATAACATGAAAAGAAACACAAATGAAAGATCATTAATAATGAAACAATGAAAGTCAAACGTGTGTTCAAATCATATGGAAAAACATAATAAGTGGTTTTCAGCTTGTCCTTCATGGAATAGCAAAACATAAATGCATAGGACACCTTCAAGTTTAAAAGGGCGACTAGATACAAATAATTTAAGAACAAGTGAAACCATAATCATAAATCAAACAATGATAAACTTTGGGACTATGCACATTAAACTCAGAATGGCAACTATGCTCTCTTAGATAGTGCATAAAGGTAGAAGGTGGAGACTCAATATAAAAGTAAAAGAAAGGCTCTTCGCAGAGGGAAGCAGTGATTAAACATGTGCTAGAGCTTTTCATTTGTAAAACAGAGAGATACAAATTTGGTTTTGAGAGGTGGTTGTCTTTGTCAACGACTGGCAATAGGGTTCTTACTATCTTCCATACAAAAATGAGCAAGTTTTTGAGAGAGAGATTGGCACTTTTATGCTCTTTTATAAATCTTGGCACTCCTCCCCACCTTTTTTTTCTTTCACAAACCATGGCTAACCGATTCCATCGGGTGCCCACCAACATTCATATACCATGGAGGAGTGTCTTTTTATTTCTTTCCTTTTTTTTCTTTTTTTTCTTTTTGGAATAAAATAATATGGAAGATAGCAAATCCGACCACTACGTCCCCATGAGCTGAAAACAGTGTCACAAAATGAGAAGTATTTTGAAGGTTTTTTTGAAAGGTAGCACATGAAAATTTTACTTGGAATGGCTTGCAAATACCATGCATAGGAATTTATAGTGGACACATTGGAATAACTTAGTTTTTAGGAGTTGGATGCACGAGTAGCGCTCATACTCAGTACAAAACGAGGGCTAGCAAAAGACTGGGAGCGACCAACTAAGAGAGCAATAACGGCCATAATCATGCAAAGTGACAAAGCAACATTAAAAAAAGCATAAGATGGCATCAAAAGTTAAAAAATAAATGATCATAGAGGCTTATGGCATATTTGTATGAGTCTAACATGTGTGAGCATGCGCCAAGTCAACCCAAATAAAGCATCAAGGAGAAAACCAAAATAATACTTCCAAATAATAAAAACAACGCATGATTTTTTCAAAGGCTCATTAAGCAATCTCAGTCATTTGAGACAAGTCATGCTACAGGAAAAATCACTAAGCATACTATCAAAAAGACATCAAGCATGACATGCAAAAGTCTAAGCCGCAGTCTAAACAAGCTCCCTTTTGTACCACTTTTTTGCATAAATCTTTTTCTCTTTTCCAACACCATTCGAACTTTTTTAACTCAACTCTTTTGATGAAAGCCAATATGGTCCAGAGGAAAAAATACACCTTGATAAAAAGATATAAGAAGATCTGAACAAAAATCAAGGCAAAAACTGAAAACTAAACGCAGTAGCAGAAAAAGAAGAACACTCGTTGAACGATAAGAGTGAAAAACTGAGAGTTCTTAGCAAATGAAAACGAGTACATCTCCTTCAAAAGAAATTTGCTGGGGTCCAACCATTTATTGTAGCAAACTAAACTAAACTAAACTGAAAACTAAAACAACTGACGCTCCAAGAAAAACGCATAGTGCATGAATCAATAAAAATATAGTGTCTTGAAAGGTGACCTGATTTTTACCGATGAAGAAGGGGTGCCTCGGGGGCATCCCCAAGCTTTGACGCATGTACTTCTTGGATATTTCTTGGGGGTTGCATGGGCATCCCCAAGCTTGAGCTTTTGTCTATTCTTTAACTCATCTCATCATTCTCCAATCCCTACAATTGAAAACTTCCTTCATACAAAACTCAACACAATTCTATTAGCAACATTAGTGTAAGCATAACAATGAATCAACCTCTTTTGCTTCAGGTTTCAACTCAAAATCACCACATATAAAGCATATACTACTGTAGAAACTTCCCCAAAAGTTCCGTGATCGAAAGAACTCAAAAAGAAAGCGTTCGAGAGGCAACAACGAATAGTGGCAGAAATCTATCAAAACAGAATAGCTGAAAAAGGTCGATTTTTTAAGGGGTTTTCTGTTGCTCAAATCAAAAAGTGTTCAACTAACGAAAGTTTGGATATAACCTGAGGAATAAGCACAAGAAATTGCAGGTCCAAAAGATTTTCAGAGATTTTTCACGAATTTTTACAGTACAGTACGAAAATCTGTTTCAGGACAGCAACATCCCCAAATCTTACCTCACTCGAATTAAAGGCTTCTCTTGGCACAACAACGGAATAAAAAGGATAAGGAGCGGTTATTACAGTAGTAATAACTTTCAAGACTCAAATAAAGAAAAAGTACTGAAAATAAAATAATGAGTTATCTCCCAAGAGTGCTTTTCTTTAACGCCTTTGAGCTAGGCACAAAATAGAGAACCAAACAAAGAAGCAAAACAAAAGGAACTATTTTTGTTGTTTTCAATTTATAAGTGAAAGTAAAGAAGCAATAAAAATAAAATAAAGAGCCTAATAAAACTAAACAAGATAAAACCAAGACATATAAAAGCAACTATAATACAAGTTAACACAATACATTTCATGTGGATGGGTAATATAGAGTATGAAGGAGACAACATCATGTTAGTTGATGAATAGGGGATGACTCGGGCATCCCCAAGCTTAGATGATTGTATCTTCTTGAATATATTCTTGGGATGCACCTAAACATCCCCAAGCTTGAGCTCTCGTGTCTTCTTGTTCATCTCATATCACCATATTGATTAGAACTTATAAGCTACATCCACATAAAACTTCACAAAACTCATTAGTAGGGTTAGTACTCATTAAATAAAATCCACTAATTTTCAAGCATTGACAAGTTTCATAATCTATACTCAACATTAGCCACTGTATATACTAAGGTATTCATGATTTCCGTTGTCCGTCGAAAAACTAATGAAACTAATAACACCAAGTACAATATTGAATAAACTAAGAAATCTGTCAAAACTGAACAGTCTGTAAAGATGACACTCAACGAGATAGTTAAGTAGCTCAAATCGAAGAACTCCAAACTAAAGAAAGACAGATCATAATCTCAGGTTCATGCACAAAAAATTTCAGATCAAAACACTATTCTGAGATTTTTCACGATTTTTTATAGTGAAGCACAGAAATCTGTCTAAACACAACAGTCGGTGAAAATCGAATTTTTTGAGACAGCTACGTAACTCAAATCAAAAAAAGTTAGTCTAATGAAAGAAAGATAATAAGCATTACTTTCCACTCAAGAAATTTCAGGTCAATATCACGTTCTGGTGATTTTAAACATTTTATACGGTGAAGCATAGAAAATCTATTTTTGGACAGCAAAGCAAAACTATCAACTTCCAAGTAACTAGGAACTACAATTATTACTTTACTTTTATGGTACAGAGGAATATGTACAATATATACAATATACACAATATGTACAAGTTTTTAACTGCAAAGCTTCCATGGAAAGATTTGTTTTGGTTTCATAGGCATGAACACAAGTGTTCAAGGTCGACCCCCACTTAACCATTACTCATCTTTCCAATCACTTTCCTTTTTGAAAATGTTTTTAGGTAACAAGTACAACTAATTTTTTTTGTAATTTGCATTCCCTATCCATACAAAGATAGAGAACAACTTAAAATTGAAAGTAAACAACTACTTAGAGATAAAGCAAACAAGTGCACACAAGAATATTCACCCACACGCTATTGCTCCCCGGCAACGGCGCCAGAAAAGGTCTTGATATCCCACAAGTATAGGAGATCGTGTGTAGCCTTTTCGATAAATAAGAGTGTCGAACCCAACGAGGAGCTAAAGGTAGGATAAATGTTCTCTCAAGTTCTATCAACTAATGATACAACTCTACGCATACTAAACGTTTGTATCATCTAGGAAATAAAACTAGAGCAACGATTCGGGTATGAGAGATAGCTTTGGAGGATAATAAATACAAGAAAGTAATTGTTAGTGCTGCAGCAATAAAATATACTAAGTAACCATAAACTAACAGTACCATGAGTGTGGAAAAGTGGTGGTAATGGTGGTGGCTTTGTCCAAGTTCAATTAGCGAATAAATCGGGTTCATTGTCTTAGATGCAGTTTTCTATGTGGGAGAGGCTAAATATACAAACACTTCACTACTTGGAAATACAAGTACTATATGATTGGATTGTTAGCAAGCATCCGCAAATACTAACAATGCATTAAGGTTTCCCCAACCATAGCCTTAAGTTAATGGTCCTCTTACTCCCATACGTGCAACGTTCCGGTTTGCGTCCTCAGGTTTCTGTCAGTCTGGCAGAACTACCCCCTTCCTTTTGCACATACTACTAACCCTAAGATGTTTAATCCATGCGCGCATAAATATAATGGACACCAAAGAACAGTACCATATCAACATACAACTCTAATGAACCAAAGACATTCAACAAATCAATCAAAGAAAGAAATAAACTATGGAAACATGACATAGATCATAGGATAAATATTATAGCATCAAACACCATGTTTACATAGGACGGTATAGAGGTGTGTGGGAGGATGAACCACTGCATATGTGATGGAGATAGCGGTGAAGATGGTGGAGAGGAGCAGCGAGGGCGCGGGCGGCAGCGGCGCGGGCGGCGGCGCGGGGGACTCCTTCCCCGCCGCCGGCATCATGGGGGAGCGCCGCCCCTTAGCCCCCTTCCTTCATGGCTTCATGGCAGCCCTCCACCATGGAGATGGGATCCATGGGGGAGGCTAAAACGTAGCTCTGGTGGCTGCAAATTCGTGGGTGGAGGTGTCCCCCACGAGCTAGGGTTCCTCCCTTTATATAGTCTCTCGGATTCTCGTCTCCCCATCTTGGGCCGCAATGGAGCAGGCTTAGCTCGGCCGTACGGACTCGGAATCAGGTAAATTTTATGTCCAGAACGTTCGCCGTGAAATTCTCTACAACTTTGTCATTGAAGAGTTTTCCGTTTGACGCCGTCTTCGACCCGTAACGTGACCATCTTCGAAAAGAGTTCTAGCACAGATTTCTGGAAAGTCCCAATTTGACTCCAACAAGGTTTCCACTTGTATTCTTGGTAATTCCTACACATCAAAGTGTAAAACAAGAACATTGTGAACTTTTGCAACTATTAGTAGGTTAGTCCAAATAAATCATAAAAGTGTCACAAAGTGTAGACAAAATATATAGCAATTGGTGTAAAACAAGCATGGAGCATCAAAAATTATTGATACGTTTGCAACGTATCAGGGTGCGGCTATGGACACCTCCCGAGCTCGCCGTTGGGAGCGCCGCTCAGGTTCCACGTGGAGGAAGTTTGTGGCCCCTGCGGCGTAGGAGCCAGGACAGTCCTTGCTCACTCCACCAACCCGTTCGACGCCTTCCACTTCCTCGGCCGAGCGTTCTGGTGCGGCTGTGAGTTCATCGCCTTCACCACGTACAACAGATTCTCCAACTTGGACTGCATGTTCCCTACCCCCTACCACATGCACACTCTCCCCTACTTGGTAGACGAGGGGAAGGCGGCGGCCAGCGGGCGTCAAGGGGCCCGGCGTCAAGGGGGTGGCCCGTGTTAAGATGGTGTTGGCCGGGCCCAGTGTTCTTTGTTGGCCCGTGTAGTGTTAGGGTATCGTTAATATATCCATGTCGAGTTCAGTCTACCGTGATGTACTCTGCATATATGCAGGTCAACCTAAGTAATATTTGTGTTTGCTACTAATATACTACCTCATTTTCAAGGAATATGGCGCCCTCGTTTTACATGTTTTTTCTTTGACCAAAATTCACTCTAAATATATAAAGAATGTTTGTATAAAAAATAGCATAATTGAAAAGTATGTTTCAATACAAATCCAATGATACTAATTTTACACAATATAATCAAGTTTTAGTTGTTCTGTTTATTCGGTCAAAATTTGCTTTTGGAATGCGCGTGCGCCCAGAGCCACCCTGTATCGCCCGAAGGTGAAAACCCAACCACATAAAGTTTGACTGGTCAGCTTTAACTACGCGCAAGTTCCCTAGGCGGAGGTAGGCGAGACGTGTTGTTTCCGACGCCGCGCCTTCATTACGCGGCCGCACTCCATCTTTTTTCCCCATGCTGCTACATTTCCCACATCGACTCCAGCTATAAAATCTTATTGGCTCACCGCCGTTCCTCACACAGCCCCAACCTCTATCGCCGGCACCACCACCTCAATGCCTTGCCGTCTCATCACGACCTACGCAATGCTGGGCCACTCTTCCAGGGCCTTTCCAAACGGTGCACCGCCGCCACCACCACCACCACCGCCGCCATCCCCACCACCACCACCACCACCACCCCCATCTACGCCACCACCATCCCCACCGACGCCGCCGCCGGAGGATAAGCATTCGAACGATGACTCCTTCTAGGAGTTCCTCAACGACCTTGACGAAAAATATAAGGGGCAGCCGCCGCTAGAGGAGGTGCAGGCGGCATTGTTCCGCTCCTTCGAGATGGCGCGCCAAGAGCCGAACGACTCCTCGGCGGTCTACGGTGTAGAGGACGCCGATCTAAAGGACGGCGAGGACGCCGATCTCGAGGACAGCGAGGACGCCGATCTCGAGGATGGCCGTCGTAGGCATGCTGCGCTGCTGGCTAAGTGACACAGGGAGGCGCCGCCCACAACGCTTGCGTTGCTCCATAGGCAGATGGTTTGCGGCAGGATGGAGCGGTGCCATGCTAAGACCAAAAGGGTCGATGGGACAAAGACGACTCACGGCGGCAATGCTGGCCCGTGCAGCGCTAGCAACGACGACAACGATGACGGCGAGGCTGCCGCATAGTTTTAAGTTTTCATGAATTCATGTTTAGTTTTATTTTGTTCAAATTTGTAATATATAACAATATTTGGACGAAATCGCTCTTTGCGTTACTGTTGAGTAGTTTTAAGTTATTCGGAATTTAACTTTAAATTTATTTTGTTAAAGTTTGTAATAATAACAAAATTTGAATGAAATCTCGCATAATATCTCCAACGCACCCTCCCCCCCATTCGGCATTTCCTCAGATTCTTTATTTTTTAGATGAATTTTCTCAGACTCTTTATTTTTGAGATGCATTTCCTCAGATTCTTTATTTTTTGAGATGCATTTCCTCAGATTAGGAGACCACAAAATTGGATGAAATTAGAGAAAGTGGGTGATGCGGCGCGGTGTTGATAGTTTTTCACCGTCCAGTTGGAAACCCCAAGAGGAAGGTATGATGAGCACAGCAGCAAGTTTTTCCCTCAGAAAGAAACCAAGGTTTATCGAATCCAGGAAAAAGTCAATACTCCAGAAGGTGATGCTGACTAGCCTACTAACACTCCAACAAGGGCGCCGTTTATGATTCTTGTTCACTCGTCTTCAACTAGTAGCAACGTGGAACCTGCACACAACACAACCAAATACTTTGCTCCCAACTTACGATGAGGTTGTCAATCTCACCGGTTTGCTTGAAACAATGGAATGAGTGTATCGAGTGGAAAGCAATAGTAATATGCGAGTAAAGTAAACAGGTGATAGCAATATAATGGAAATAGGACCGGGGTCCACAGTTCACTAGTGGTGTCTCTCCATAAGATAAAATAACACATGCTGGGTAAACAAATTACAGTTGGGCAATTGATAGAATAAAGACAATGTGCATGTCGAGAGGATCACTATGAGATTTACTCTAGACATTACAACAAGATACATAGACCGTCATCCAACTGCATCTATGACTAATAATCCACTTGTGGCGAATCAATCCGAGAACTCCACAAGTATTAAGTTGCGAACAACAAATAACTGCATTAAGCAAAGTGTGTAATGTAAACAAAGTATATGTCCTTGAGCATATGAATGTTGTTTTCTCCCTACTAGCAACAGCACATCTACAACCTTAGAGGTTTCTGTCACTCCCCCAGATTAAATAGAGGCATGAACCCACTATCGAGCATAAATACCCCCTCTTGGAGTCACTAGCAACTACTCGGCCAAGACAGCTACTAACAATGGAGAGCATGCAAGATCATAAACAACAGAGAGATAACATAAGATAATATTCAGCACATCAACTCAATCATAACACCAATATTCATCGGATCCCAACAAACACAACATGTAGATTTACATAAAGGTAGTCTCGATCATGTAAAGCAGCTCACGAGATCTAAACATGAAGCACATGGTGGAGAAGACAACCATCTATCTACTGCTATGGACCCATAGTCCAAGGTAGACTACTCACTCATCGCGCTGGAGGCAAGCATGGCGATGAAGAAGACCTCCGGTGGCGATTCCGCTCTCCGGCAGGGTGTCGGAAAGAGCTTCTGGACCCTCCCGATCTTGGGTCGACGGCGGCGGCGGATCGCGATGTATTCTGGAAAAGTGATCGGGTATTTAGGTTTTTCCCGTCGGGGGGTCTTTATAGGCGAAGGGGCGGCGTCAGAGGTGGACCTGGTGGGGCTCACCACAGGGGGGCGTGGGCCAGCCCCAGGCCGCGCCCCCTGGTGGTGTGGCCCACCAGTGGCTCCTCTCCGTCTCCTCTTCGGTTCTCTGGAAGCTTCGGTAAATTTCTGGACGTCTGGCTTTTGTTTCGTCCAATTCCGAGAATATTTCCTGTGTAACTTTTCTGAAACACAAATTCAGCAGAAAACAGGGAATTGGCACTGTGGCATCTCGTTAATAGGTTAGTTCTGGAAAATGCATAAAAATGCCACGAAGTGTAACGAAACACTAAGAAAATGGTGTAAAAACAAGCATGGAGCATCAAAAATTATGGATACGTTGGAGACGTATCAGTGGGTGAGAGAGAAATGAGATCTAACATTCGCGCCCCATAGCTACCATTCTCCTCTACTCCGTCGTGACATACTGCTTCACATCGCCCGTGATTCATTGCCGGAGAAGAAGAAGAAACAGGTACGGGGACGTAATGGAGTGTGTGTGTGTGTGTGGGGGGGGGGGCCTGGGGGGTGTAGTGTGTGTGTAGGGGGGGTGGTTGCTCGGCCTCCCGCCTTATCCAAAGCTGTGTTGGATAAGTAATGGGTCCCGCTCTGAGGTGGTCATGTCGTGAGTCCAGTTTTGAGTTGGCATGGGCCCTCTTATAGTGGATCCCACTTCGAGGTTAAAAAAGAAGGGACCCACCGAATTGTGGGACCCAACATGGGTCCCACATTTTAGGGAGCCCCAGTAGTGTGGGGCCCTCCCGTGATGTGGGTCACTAACGAGGGTATGACCCATCGGTCCTCGATATTTGCCTACCTGGTGCCGGCGAAGAAAGAAGCCCGCTCGAAGGATATACATGAAGCCCGCAAGGCCCAACACACCGACTTGGAGTAGAAGGCAAGAAACCTTGTAAACCCTAACTGGCTGCATATATAAAGCCACCAGGGGCATCCCCTAGACCATCTAACACGCATAGGTTACAATACAATCTCGCATAGACACCTGATCTCACATAGATCCCACGCATAGGCTAACCATGCCGCCGGATCCCACATACTCTCTCTCCATGAATCGAAAGCCCTAAACATGGGCATTGCCGGGGTTGAACCTCTTCAATTGGCGCCAACCGTGGGGACGACGGGATCTGAATCTATGGGCTCGCCGGCTCCTTCAACATGTTCAACAGCGTCGAGATCCAATCTAGCCGGCTCAACATCGACCATGCCATCGCGGCACAGCAAGCATGCTAATCGGTTTTTTCATCCAATCTCCTCTCCCGCAGATTGATTGTCCTATTTCAATTGATTTAATTATTTTAGATCTAACCCTCCGCATGTCTCTTTTTATGCGCATGTATCGCTAGGAGAATCGGACAATCTGATCAGTAGCGGCAAGCTGCGGCTTTGGTCTAAGCGTCTTCAAGATCAGTTGGGGAAAAAGCCCCCGGGCGGCGGCCGATTTGCGATCTGCCGAATCGCTAGCGCATCTCATATATACTAGCACAAAGCTCGTGCGTTGCTACGAGACTATATTAAATCAAATGAACATTTTTCCTATATGAGTGTGTAGATGGAATCCAAATGACACGGAGGGTGGAGGCTTTGACTATCTTTTGCACCATGTATTTGCGAAAATCATACAACATCAATTTCAAATGTATAACTGTGTATACATTGATACAAACTGTTATTAGTTTAAACATTTGTTTTAATAACAACATATTTCATGAAAACATAATAGTGGGGCGTAAAGAGAGCAGGAAACACAGTTAATAGTCCTCGTGCACAAACTATTTCATGTGAAAAAATTGTCACCCAGTGATGTTGAACATGGCGAAGTTGCAGGCACTCAGTTCATATCCATTCATTCGTATTTCCATTGAAAGTATTACCGGTAATTATCTTGGCATTAGCACAAGCGTTAAGTGCCCTCAGGCTTGTTTGAGCACTGTAATGCCTTGGGGGATGAAGAATTGCATCAGACCAGCAAAGTTAAACCCATTCACTACAAAGCAACTGAAATGTCTCTAGAACAATCCGAATTGACCAAGCGTACAGATCGAATACCCATCGACGCCTCCGGAGCAGGAGGCGGTCAGGACGGAGCTGGGCATCGACGAGATCTCACCGCCACCGTCGTCCAGCAGCCCCGAGACCTCGAGACGCTCATCGAGCACGACACGGACCTCGCCCTCGCGGGCGAACGCCAGCACGGTGCATCCCCAGTCTGTGGACGCAGAGAGGCGAGGGGAAAACGTGGGCGTGATGTCGGGCGGGCAGATGCGCGCATCAGCGGTGCTGATGCAGCTCATCTCCTGCGGCTCCATCCCCTCGCCCGCCAAGCGCGACGCCGGCCCGGCGAGGTACGGGTCGCCGGGTCGGAGCGGCTTCTCCCGCGCGGGCGGTCAGACTTGAGCATCAGCACGGGCACGGCTGTGGAGGGGTTCTCGGGCAGCTTAGCCTGTCTAAGATGTTTTTATTTGAACCTTATGATGCCTGCATGTTTTTTAGATACACGTCTTGTGGGCGAGTAACATCGAACCTGAAGGGCTGCACGGCTGCTATCGGAATCGCCCGCAGCACGCCTGTTCGGGGTCGCCTCCATCCTGATAGACGCGACTGACCAGGCAGTCAAGCGACAAGCGCCACCGCAGATGCACGAGGACAGTTCTTCCGATGCATACTCAGATCGGATTTCCATGGCAGCCACACGATGTGGTGTTGGGTTGATTAGACATCAAATTAATCTCTCTCCCTCTTATTGATTACTAAGTTAATTAATTACCCTATTTGATCTAATCTTTGCATGTCGTTTTTTATGCATGAATCGATTCATGGAACCGGTGATTTGGCTCATCGGTCTCTGACTATACAAATCCACAGCGTATATCCGATAAAAGATCTTACGTCTGCACGCAAATAATATCAGGTCATATTCATCTAATTATTTATTATATTTCCTAAAGTTTAACTCTATCAGAAATTTTCTCGGGCTTGCGCAGTCTACTCTACTTTGTGTGTAGATTGTTTTACAAATGCCGCGACCAGCGCCATCGACGTCGCAACTCTGTCCGCGCCAAGTCCGCCGCTGCTACTTCATCGACTGCGGTCCAAGCGACCTCGCCGTCGCCGTGATACGTCTCAAACGTATCTATAATTTTTGATGCTCCATGCTTGTTTTTACACCATTTGACTATTGTTTCGTTACACTTAATGGCACTTTTATGCATTTTCCGGAACTAACCTATTAACAAGTGTCACAGTGCCAGTTTCCTGTTTTCTGCTGTTTTTGTGTTTCAGAAGTGATACACAGGAAATATTCTCGGAATTGGACGAAACAAGTTCCTGAAGTCTTATTTTACCCGGAAGCTTCCAGAGATCCGAAGGAGAGTAGGAGGAGAGGCACCAGGGGCCCACACACAGGGGCGGCGTGGCCAGCCCCTGGCCCGCGCCACCCCTGTGTGAGGGCGCCTGGCCCCTCCTCTGGCATCGCCCCTTCGCCTATAAAGACCCCCCGACGGAAAAAACCTAAGTACCCCGATCAGATTTCCAGAACACATCGCGATCCGCCGCCACCGTCGACCCGAAGATCGGGAGAGTCCAGAAGCTCTTCCCGGCACCCTGCCGGAGAGGGGAATCGCCACCGGAGGTCTTCTTCATCGCCATGCTTGCCTCCGGAGCGATGAGTGAGTAGTCTACCTTGGACTATGGGTCCATAGCAGTAGCTAGATGATTGTCTTCTCCACCATGTGCTTCATGTTTAGATCTCATGAGCTGCCCTACATGATTGAGATCACCGTTATGTAATTCTACATGTTTGGTTTGTTGGGATCCGATGAATATTGGTGTTTATGATTAAGTTGCTGTACTGAATTATATCTTTTGTTATCTCTATGTTGTTTATGATCTTGCATGCTCTCCGTTGTTAGTAGCTATCTTGGCCGAGTAGTTGCTAGTGACTCCAAGAGGGGGTATTTATGCTCGATAGTGGGTTCATGTCTCTATTTCACCTGGGGGAGTGACAGAAACCTCTAAGGTGGTAGATATGCTGTTGCTACTAGGGAGAAAACAACATTCATATGCTCAAGGGCATATGCTTTGTTTACATTACACACTTTGCTTAATGCAATTATCTGTTATTCGCAACTTAATACTACTGGGGTGTTCGGATTGATATCCCGGGAGTGGATTATTAGTCATAGAAGCAGTTGGATGGCGGTCTATGTATTTTGTTGTAATGCCCAGAGTAAATCTCATAGTGATCTTCTTGACATATCACGTTTATCTTTATTCTATCAATTGCCCAACTGTAATTTGTTTACCCAGCATGTGTTATTTTATCTATGGAGAGACACCACTAGTGAACTGTGGACCCCGGTCCTATTTACATCATATTGCTATCACCTGTTTACTTTCTCGCACTGTTTACTTTACTTGCATACTTTTACTGTTTTCCACTCGATACACTCATAACCTTTGTTTCAAGCAAACCGGTGAGATTGACAACCTCATCGTAAGTTGGGAGCAAAGTATTTGTTTGTGTGTGTGCAGGTTCCGCGTTGCAGCTAGCAAGCAAAGCTTGGACAAGGCGCCATATATAAATTGTCCGCAGCTGTCGCAAACTAGCAAGCATCACCTTCAGTCGTCGCTGTCTCTCCTCTCCTGACCGATATTAAACCTTGGTTTCTTAACTGAGGGAAAACCAGCTGCTATACTCATCACACCTTCCTCTTGGGGTTCCCAACGGGCTGGTCATTCACCACGCACAAGGATTGCTGCTGGGGGACAAAGAAGAATAATCTCCTTCATCAACTAGCCATCAGCTGTTTTTCTGGCGCCGTTGCCGGGGAGGTAGAGAAGACTTCTACGAGGGGAGTTTTTCGCACACACATCCTTTACTTTGTTATTGTTTTGCTTTACTTTATTTATTTTACCTGCATTGCTTTTTATCAAAAACCCAAAAAAATTAGAATCCTTGGTAGTTGCTATTTCTTTACTTTAGTTTATCATGCTGTTCCCTAAGTTCGTTCTGGAGGACCTCTCTGTAGGTAGTGGTTCGATTATTGGCAAAAGTAACATTGAGGAGTTCTTTAATCACATTAGTATGCATGAGGAAGTTGAGGAAAAGTCTTGGGTTGAGCTTGCTCCTAGTATTGAAGTTGCTTCTGTTTATTTAATTGACATGTTGGAAACTAGGTTTGCTAGTCTTAATCCTTTTATGCAATACATGTTCCTTAAGCTTCATGAAATTGAGGATCCCGAAAAGAAAGCTTTTATCTTGGAAACTTTGCGCCTAGAATTTAAGGATATCGTTATTGAAGCTAGGAAAGTTCTTAAACGTTTTAATAAACTCGGTTCACCTATAACGGTTATTAGTACAAATGATAAAGGGGCCGAGATACCTATACCTTGCAAGCTTTTGGGATTGAGTGAAGCTTTCGAAAATAATTTTGACTGGATTTGTCCTGAAAATCTTTTTGATGAGAATAGTGTACCAAAGCATGATCACAAAGGGTCTTCAAAAACTTATGTGGATGAAATACAATGCCTTATTGACAAGACCTCTGCTATTGATCTTGATGCTTCATCACTTGATATTACTTGATTCGCAATTTTCTGCGCCTAGCTCAAAGGCGTTAAAGAAAAGCACTCTTGGGAGATAACCCAATGTTTTCTTTTCAGTACTTTTTCTTTTATTTGAGTCTTGGAAGTCATTACTACTGTAATGACCGCTCCTTATCTTGTTTATTTCGTTTTTGTGCCAAGAGAAGCCTCTAATTTGAGTGAGGTAAAGATTTGGGGATGTTGCTGTCCTGAAACTGTTTTCGATGCTGCACCGTAAAAATTCGTGAAAATTCTCTGTTTATCTTTTGGACCTGCGATTTCTTGTGCATATGCCCCAGGTTATATCCAAACTTTTCTTAGTTGAACACTTTTTGATTTGAGCAACAGAAAATCCCTCAAAAATTCGACCTTTGTCAGCTGTTCAGTTTTGATAGATTTCTGCCAGTATTTGTGTTTGCCACTTTATCGCTTTCTTTTGAGTTCTTTTGATCACGGAACTTTTGGGAAGGTTTCTACAGTAGTATTTGCTATATATGTGGTGGTTTTGAGTTGAAACCTGAAGCAAATAGAGGATTGATTATATGTTATGCTTACACTAATGTTGCTAATAGAATTGTGTTTAGTTTTGTATGAAGAAAGTTTTCAAGTGTAGGGATTGGAGAATGATGAGATGAGTTGAAGAATGGACAAAAGCTCAAGCTTGGGGATGCCCATGCATCACCCCAAGAAACATCCAAGAAGTACAAGCGTCAAAGCTTGGGGATGCCCCCGAGGCACTCCTTCATCGGCAAAAATCAGGTCACCTTTCAAAACACTATATTTTTATTGTTTCATGCACTATGTGTTTTTCTTGGAGCGTCAGTTGTTTTAGTTTTCTTAGTTGGTTTAGTTTGTTTGTTTGCTGCAATAAATGGTTGGACCCCAACAAATTTCCTTTGGAGGAGATGTACTCGTTTTCATTTGCAAAGAACGCTCAGTTTTTCACTCTTATCGTTCATCGAGCGTTCTTCTTTTTCTGCTACTGCTTTTGGTTTTCGTTTTTGCCTTGATTTGCGTTCAGACCTTGTCATATCTTTTCATCAAGGTGTATTTTTTCCTCTGATCTTTATTGGTTTTCATCAAAATAGGTGCTTATAAAAATTTCAAATGGTGTTGAAAAAGAGAAAAAGCTTTGTGCAAAATAGTGGTACAAGAAGGAGCTTGTGTAGACTGCGGCTTAGGCTTTTTCATGTTATGCTTGATGTCTTTTTGATAGTATGCTTAGTGGTTTTGCTGTAGCATGACCTGTCTCAAATAACTGAGATTGCTTAATGAGCCTTTGAAAAAATCATGCGTTGTTTTTATTGTATGGAAGCATTATTTTGGTTTTCTCCTTGATGCTTTATTTGGGTTGACTTGGCGCATGCTCACACATGTTAGACTCTTACAAAGTCGCCAATAGCCTTCATGATCATTTAGTTTTTGACTTTTGATGCCATCGTATGCTTCTTTTAATGTCGCTTTGCATGATTATGGCCATTATTGCTCTCTTAGTTGGTCGCTCCCAGTCTTTTGCTAGCCCTCGCCTTGTACTGAGTATGAGCTCTACTCGTGCATCCAACTCCTAAAAGCCAAAGTTTTCCAAAGTGTCCACCATACATACCTACTAGCAATTTGCTATTCTAAGTAAATTTGACTTGCTTTTATTTTCTCTTCAAATTAAACTCTTACCAGTGTTATGCGAAATTCGGTCAGTAAAGCTCTCACGAACCGGAAGGCACACTTTACTTTTTCCTGTTCTTAAAAATTTGACATTGTGGTCTCTTATGTTGAGCTGTTATGTTTGCAAGTTGTAAGTTGGATTCTAGCCCATCCATGCTGTCATGGGGCAAGCTTTCAACATTGCACTTCTTATTTGAGTTGATATCGTGATCTTTTGTTTATGGATGCCCGCGGTGTGAAATGAATTGGGAATCTTGTGGGGATCATGGAGTATGTATATGTGTTAGGGAAACGCCGGGCCGCCAATCTAAGCCATGCATAATTCATGGTGGAAATTTGCAGCATACCCATGGTGAACATTCGACGACGCATCTCACAATAAAAAGCTAAACAAAAGGCAAATAAAAGAGATGTCGAGGTGTTCATTGTCTGCTTGTCCTGTCATTTTGGTGTGGGCTTGTTCCATGTCATCGGGCACGGAGGTACCCCATTGGCGGTTCTCAATGATATGCATATACTTACAATGACAAGAGTCTTGCTTGGGACTCTAAGTAAAGTAGCATGAGGTTTGGGTACTCGTATTCATGGGGCACGAGGTTTTCAACTTATGATTTGTCAAGCATATGCATCATAATTGTTCTCGCATTAACTTTAACCATTCAAGATGCTTATGATGGGGGCAATGAGAGCTCAAAGCCGGTAAGTACCATAATTTTTGAAGGTTATAAAACTTGCAATCACTGCTTCCCTCTGCGAAGGGCCTTTCTTTTACTTTTATGTTGAGTCACCACCTTCTTTCTTTATGCACCATTAAGAGAGCATAGTTGTTATTCTTAGTGTGATATGCATTGTCCCAAAGTTCATTGATTGACTCATATTGATTGGTTTCACTTGTTCTTAAATTATTTGTATCTAGTCGCCCTCTTAAACTTGAAGGTGTCCTATGCATTTATGTTTTGCTCTCTTTGAAGGACAAGCTGAAAACCTTTTGTATGTTTTTCCTTATGATTTGAACACACGTTTGACTTTCATTGTTTCATTATCATGATCTTTTGTTTGTGTTCATTTTCATGTTTACAACATGGTTGCTAAGTTTCTTATTGTCATGATTATATCTTCATGCCCATGTTTTAAGTTCTTATGATCCCAGCTCACAAATGCTTACATATATGATCAAGATTGTGTAGGTGCATGTCACCTCAAAAATTATTCTTTTGTTATCACTTACCTACTCGAGGACGAGCAGGAGTTAAGCTTGGGGATGCTTGATACGTCTCAAACGTATCTATAATTTTTGATGCTCCATGCTTGTTTTTACACCATTTGCCTATTGTTTCGTTACACTTAGTGGCACTTTTATGCATTTTCCGGAACTAACCTATTAACAAGTGCCACAGTGCCAGTTTCCTGTTTTCTGCTGTTTTTGTGTTTCAGAAGTGATACACAGGAAATATTCTCGGAATTGGACGAAACAAGTTCCTGAAGTCTTATTTTACCCGGAAGCTTCCAGAGATCCGAAGGAGAGTAGGAGGAGAGGCACCAGGGGCCCACACACAGGGGCGGCGCGGCCAGCCCCTGGCCCGCGCCACCCCCGTGTGAGGGCGCCTGGCCCCTCCTCTGACATCGCCCCTTCGCCTATAAAGACCCCCCGACGGAAAAAACCTAAGTACCCCGATCAGATTTCTAGAACACATCGCGATCCGCCGCCACCGTCGACCCGAAGATCGGGAGGGTCCAGAAGCTCTTCCCGGCACCCTGCCGGAGAGGGGAATCGCCACCGGAGGTCTTCTTCATCGCCATGCTTGCCTCCGGAGTGATGAGTGAGTAGTCTACCTTGGACTATGGGTCCATAGCAGTAGCTAGATGGTTGTCTTCTCCACCATGTGCTTCATGTTTAGATCTCATGAGCTGCCCTACATGATTGAGATCACCGTTATGTAATTCTACATGTTTGGTTTGTTGGGATCCGATGAATATTGGTGTTTATGATTAAGTTGCTGTACTGAATTATATCTTTTGTTATCTCTATGTTGTTTATGATCTTGCATGCTCTCCGTTGTTAGTAGCTATCTTGGCCGAGTAGTTGCTAGTGACTCCAAGAGGGGGTATTTATGCTCGATAGTGGGTTCATGTCTCTATTTCACCTGGGGGAGTGACAGAAACCTCTAAGGTGGTAGATGTGCTGTTGCTACTAGGGAGAAAACAACATTCATATGCTCAAGGGCATATGCTTTGTTTACATTACACACTTTGCTTAATGCAATTATCTGTTGTTCGCAACTTAATACTACTGGGGTGTTCGGATTGATATCCCCGGGAGTGGATTATTAGTCATAGATGCAGTTGGATGGCGGTCTATGTATTTTGTTGTAATGCCCAGAGTAAATCTCATAGTGATCTTCTTGACATATCACGTTTATCTTTATTCTATCAATTGCCCAACTGTAATTTGTTTACCCAGCATGTGTTATTTTATCTATGGAGAGACACCACTAGTGAACTGTGGACCCCGGTCCTATTTACATCATATTGCTATCACCTGTTTACTTTCTCGCACTGTTTACTTTACTTGCATACTTTTACTGTTTTCCACTCGATACACTCATAACCTTTGTTTCAAGCAAACCGGTGAGATTGACAACCTCATCGTAAGTTGGGAGCAAAGTATTTGTTTGTGTGTGTGCAGGTTCCGCGTTGCAGCTAGCAAGCAAAGCTTGGACGAGGCGCCATATATAAATTGTCCGCAGCTGTCGCAAACTAGCAAGCATCACCTTCAGTCGTCGCTGTCTCTCCTCTCCTGACCGATATTAAACCTTGGTTTCTTAACTGAGGGAAAACCAGCTGCTATACTCATCACACCTTCCTCTTGGGGTTCCCAACGGGCTGGTCATTCACCACGCACAAGGATTGCTGCTGGGGGACGAAGAAGAATAATCTCCTTCATCAACTAGCCATCACGCCGCGCTCGGGGGCTTGACATCAGGACTCTCCATTGCGCACTCGCCTCGCCCGGGGGCTCGGCATCACCTCGCCTTTGTGTGCGGGAGCTCACGCTCATGATCTTCGACTCCATCGCCATGATCTTCGAGTCCGTCATCAAGATGTTCGACTCCATCACTATGATCTTCGACTCCGTCATTATGACCTTCGAGCCAAGCATCAAGATCTTCGACTTCGTCGTCATGATCTTCGAGTCAAGCATCAAGATTCTTTGACTCCATCGCCATGAACTTCGAGGCCGTCGCCAAGAAATTCGACCCCTGCGTCGTCAAGAATTTTGACCCCTGCATCGTCAAGAAATTCGACCTCTGCATCGACAAGAAATTCGACCTCTTCATCGACAAGAAATTCGACCCCTTCGTCGTCAAGAAATTCGACCCCTTCGTTGCCAAGATCTTCGACCCCGTCGTCGCCATGATCTTCGACCCTGCTGGCAACAATGAATTCGACCGTGTCGTCATCAAAGACATTCGACCTCCACGTCAAGATTCTTTGACCCCTGCGGAGCCGAAGACTTCGCCCGAACGCACTTTGACCCCTCGGAGCCAACACTTCGACTATTTTTCTGATAGGTAAAACAGCCTGATCCTGAACTGCAATAACTTTTGCTAGGAGTGTCCAAACGACATGAGACCACCGCCATTGGAAATATTAGGGGTCACCCCGGGAAAAAATACCAAACCTAAGTCTTCCTCAACTATGAGTCGACTACTTTCATTACTTTCTGTATGCTTTCGATACTTTCAGCAACCGATACTCGGGGGCTTTGCCTTCACATTATACATATGTCTATTTGCCTAATGACTGTCGAGTGCGATATATCTACCTCCTCGACAGCAGGGATCAAAGTCATCGACACTCCATCCTGACATACTTCGGCGCCTCGAATTGGCATTCATTTACCCCGATGTTGGCAACACGCTCGGGGGCTACGCCTCGAATCGGCATTCATTTACCCCGGTGTTCGCAACACGCTCGGGGGCTGTGCCTCGAATTGACACTCCTTCACCCCGGCGTTCGCAACACGCTCGGGAGCTATGCCTCGAATTGACACTCCTTCACCCCGGCGTTGGCAACACGCTCGGGGGCTGCGCCTCGAATTGGCATTCATTCGCCCCAGTGTTGGCGACACGCTCGGGGGCTACACTTAATGCCCGAATTCTGGTGCCAATATACCAATTCAGATGCCGTATGTCAAATACGAAGGTAAGTCCACAGTTAGCAACACTAGATGGCCCGGTATTCGTATCAAGCGCGCTCTGCCGAGAAAATTTCCATACCTACGGTATGAAGTCTTGCCTCGATGGACGCATCGAGAGCCTCACACTGAACTGGGCTTCGACCTGATAAGTCTATACGCGGCTCGGGTCGAAGTAGCGCCAGCCCACGCGGGTTCGAGTCAGGGGACTCGAATCTGAGTAAGCTAACCGATGTTTTTGCGGCTATGCAATTAACTGGGACCCGACGTGAGTCTCAGATCGGTTATGCCAATCCCCCTAGCAACTAAACTATGCATTTTCGAGGCTCGAAATGAGTGCTACTCGAATTGACTACTTTACTAAACGAATCATTCGTATACCTGCTATGTCTTTGTGTTTTGCCAGATATGGCGAAAGAGATATGTGCAATCAAGGAGAATCTCGGATTAGAGTCCCTGCCATAGTCTTCGGCTATCCCAGGCACTTGGGGGCTACTGACGAGGGTATGACCCCTCGGTCCTTGATATTTGCCTACCTGGTGCCGGCGAAGAAAGAAGCCCGCTCGAAGGATATACATGAAGCCCGCAAGGCCCAACACACCGATTTGGAGTAGAAGGCAAGAAATCTTGTAAACCCTAACTGGCTGCATATATAAAGCCACCAGGGGCACCCCATAGACTAGCTGACAACAGATTAGACAACAACCCTCCGCCTACGGCGGCTCTTTGTAAACACAACTATGCTCATATACTAGATTGCTAGCAGGATGTAGCGATCCTCCATCGAGGGGACGTGAACCTGGGTAAACTTTGTGTGCCCCACGTCGCTAACGCGACCGCTGTCGAGTTCGCCGGATCCCACATACTCTCTCTCCATGAATCGAAAGCCCTAAACATGGGCATTGCCGGGGTTGAACCTCGTCAGTCACGCTCTTGTTGGGTCCCACTTTTTGGGGGACCCGCATTTGTTGGGTCCTACTTTGATTGGGTTCCACCTAGGTAGCTATGGTGAAGGTCCGGTGGTGAGGTGGATGAGTTGTGAGTCCCGCCATCAGTTGACCTGTTGTATGTGGGTCCTGCTCGGCTCACATAATCCAAGTAGATAATATTAGCTCTTGCGTTTAAGGCCTATTTCACATATAGGCTATTCGGAACGTAAGATTGGTCGCATAGAAGATATTTCATCCAACGATTTTGCTTTTCACTCTATTAGCTGGAAATATGTCGCTGCTGAGCTATTAGCCCCTTCATTTTTTGGTCAGCAACGCAACCCCACATATCGATGACTGTACCGACAATCCAACAGAAGGCGCGTTGCCACGGACTCGGCCACAACGTGTGCATCGTCTACCAAGCCGGCTTGTAGGCCGAGAGCGGGCCTTGTAACCTTAAAACATCGTGAGATCGATGTAGGTAGACAATGTCTTGTGGGGAAAGGGGTGAAGAACGAACTGAAAGGATAGCAAATTAGCAATGTCGTAGATGCATGAGCTAGCTCAGGGGAGTTTGGGGGTATCAGGATAGATCCGTTGTCATTCCACTGAATTTGAGAGTAATCTCTGACTGGCAGGCATTTGAGGAGGTCACCTCTGGCACCTCCAATGTGCGTCATGGCAAGAAGCCCATGGCTTCTGATGATATTGAAGAAGGAGATGAGGACTTCAATGCCGGTTCCGAGGACGAGCCCGAGGATGAAGACGACGAGTGATCTCATGGGCGTGTAGCATCGCTCTTTTCCCTTTTTGGTGTCTCGATGCCAAAGGGGGAGAAGTAGCTCTACTAGGATGTCTTCGTTGGGATTTGCATGGGGTGGTTATTTGGATTTGCACTTCGTTTGCTTTGCTTTGGTCGAGACACAACTTCGTGGACTTTCATGTTGTGTCTCATCTATCTTAGTGTTGAACTGTTTAAATGTGTGTGGTATGTTATGTGTGTGAGACTTAAGTTCTTATGTTGCTTAGTAAGACTATTAAAATGTGAGCTATATTGTTAGTCTTACTTATATGCTTATTGGTTAGTCTCATATATTATTTCTTGCAATTGGTATAATTGTGAAATATATAGGGGGAGTGATGATTCTTACTTATGTGGCTCATGTTCAAATGCAAATGGTGTTGTGCACACAAGTAGGGGGAGCTTTTCCTATATATTTCATTTTATTGTGTTTATATCTTGCAAATCCTTATGTTGTCATCAAACACCAAAAAGGGGGAGATTGAAAGGGCATTTCCCTAATAAATGTATTTTGGTGTTTGTTAACAACATTTGGTGAATTAACCATTCTATTTAAGTTATGCAGATTTTCTAGGTTAATTCAGGATCTCGCGGAGGTTCACCCAAAAAGGGAAGAAAAGATCGAAGCCCGTAGTCCTGTAGTGGAGTTAGGGCTTAGTGGTCTTATAGGGTGCTTCGCGAAGGTGGAATTGGTGGAGAGGGGATCCTCGAAGTACTGCTATTGCTACTTCTAGGGCGGAGACTCCGGCCCTGGTGGCCGGAGACTCCGGCCTAGGAGTATCGCCCTAGCAATCCTCCCAGTTGGTCTAAGCAGAGACCTGCCCGGAGTTGGGCCGGAGACTTTTGTCTCTGGCCGGAGACTCCGGGTGGGGCGGAGACTCCGGTCCCAGTGGCCGGAGACTCCGGTCTCTCTGGCTGGGTTAGGGTTTGCTAAGGAGCTGGTCTATGCAGTGACCAGGCCGGAGTTGGGCCGGAGACTTCTGTCTCTGGCCGGAGACTCCGGCCCTGGAGTCACTTAGGGCGGAGACTCCGGCCCTCCTGGCCGGAGACTCCGGCCCTAGTCGACCAGCAACGGCTACATTTCGAGGAGGAGTATATAAAGCCTTCTTCTTCCTCAAGAGAAGGCTGCGGCTTCCACTCTCTCTCCACCATTGTTCCAAAGCTTCAAAGCTCAAGATCTCTCTCCCTAGCCAATAGAACTCAAAGCCCTTTTGGGATTTGAGGGAGAAGACCTAGATCTACACTTCCACCAAGGCGATTTGATTTCCCCCCTCTCTTTGTTGAGGGGCTTGTTACTTGTGTGATTCATCGGATTTATAGCCGGAAGAAGCCGTCCCCCAAGCTTGACTTTGTGTGTAAGAGCTTGGTGGGCCTATTGGGAGCCTCCAATTGAGTTGTGGAGCTTGCCCCAATACTTTGTGTAAAGGTGTCGTGCCGCCTTCAAGGGCATCGCTTAGTGGAGCGTGAACTCGCCTTTGTGGCTTGTTCACCGGAGAATAGGGTGAGCCTTTGTGGCGTTGGTGGCCTTTGTGGCCCCACACCTCTCCAACGTAGACGTACTTCCCGTAACAAGGAAGGAACTACGGGAATACATCCTCGTGTCTTCGTGTCTTCATTGCGGTGACCTCTATCCTTTACTTGTGCCTTTACTTATATTGTTATTGCTAGCTTGCTTGTCACTCTAGGTAAATTCACTTAGTATCACATCTAGAGAATTTACCTTCTTGTCTAGCCCTAACTTGAAAAGAATTAAAATTATTGGGTAGCTCCTATTCACCCCCCCCCCCTCTAGTCGCTCATACGATCCTTTCAGAGATGAGATGGGTAAAGATTATGCGTGACTTCACATGGTGAAGTCACTGGATCTCAGTCCGGACGGACGATGTCAGGCACTTGCTCAACAAAACCATGGTGTTTTTTATTTCAAACTCACGTTCTTTGTTTAGCGGCGCGATAAATTTTTCTAATTCCTGTATTTTGTGTAATCTTGTGAAAGTATTTTAATTAATATTGTGATAGCTTTTTTGAATGAGTGAACATTTTTTAATCTCACGAAAATATTTATCCCGTGAACAAATTTGAATCTTGTAAAAAGTGTTCTCATAAGCACCATGCACGTTCTTTCAAACCCATGAATTGTTTAAAAACACTCCAAACATTCCTTTAAAATGTGAAAATTGTTTTCACAGCATAACTATTATAGAATGGAAAAATAACGAAATAGAAAAGATGAAAACATAAAAATATTAAACGTTAAATAAGACAACAAGAAAGGTAAAGAAAATACAATAAGAACAGGGATATGTACTTGTAAATGGGCATCATCCCTTTATCGACATTTTTTTAGAAATGGGGTGTCCCCGGCCTCTGCATCAATCGATGCACACAGCCGTTTTATTGCAAAGTTTCAAGCGTTTACAAGTATCAAGCAACGGAAGAGTGAAAATCAGCTAGCCATCGCCTAATGACGACACAGCTACAAGCCATCTGAAAATGGAATACATAATATAGCTAGGCATCTTCAATTCTATTAGCATGCCGCCAACCACCCTGGCTGAAGATAGCCCGAACGACCGCCATCAGTCGTGTGCATCCAGAATCCATATATCCCCGCTGGTCTTCTGGAAGTAGTAATGCCCAAGTGGTGATCCAATGCGAAGTTCTGTTGATAACCTGCATAAAGGGAGAGACATTTGCATTGTTAAATATAATATCATTTTGACAATTCCAGATTGCCCAGACCAAGGCACAGACACCAATTCTTATCCGCGCCTTGACAGATTTGCTAATCCCGTTTAGCCAGTTACCAAACATATTCTTGATATTGCTAGGGGGAGGCATATTGAAGGTGAAGTGAACAACTCTCCATATGAGGGATGCGAATTTGCATTTGAGAAAGAGGTGCTCTATGGTTTCTTCCTCATCACAAAAAGCGCATTTTTTGCAACCATTCCAGTTTCTTTTGGTCAGGTTGTCCTTGGTTAAGATCTCTTTTCTATTTAGGAACCACATGAAGATTCTAATCTTTAGTGGTACCTTAATTTTCCACAAGTATTTCCTAAGAAATCTTGCATTCCCGTTAAGCAATTCCGCATATAGAGATCTAACCGAAAACTGGCCGGATTCCGTCAGCTTCCAGATGAAAGTGTCTTTTTCATCTGTGAGCTGAATATCCATGAGCCTCTCTACGAGGTCGAGCCATGATAGCCATTTATCGCCGTGAAGATTTCTTCTAAAAGAGATGTTCAGGCCGTTCTCGGTGAAAGAGCTCGCCACGGTGACATTTTTATGGTTCACGATGGCATATAGATTAGGAAATTGGTTCGCCAATGGAGCGTCACCAAGCCAGGTGTCTTCCCAAAAGCGAGTTCCTTCACCGTCACCGACACAGAATGAACCATATTTGAAAAAGGTATCTTTCTGGTTCATTAGCCCTTTCCAAAATGGGGAATCCGTGGGTTTGGCTTGTACCTCAGCTAGGTTTTTGTTTTTGAGGTATTTGTTACAAATCAACTCTTGCCACATCCCTTCCTCATTAATAATTTTGAACAGCCATTTGCTCAAANTACTAATAATATTGGGATCGGTTGGTAGGTTGGTAGGTACGTCTTTTTTTATTTCCTAAACTACCCCTGTAAAGACAGGTATATTATATCTTTTGCCACCGCAAAGTACATCCGTAACGGTTCGTTGTCAGTACTAATAAAAAACAAATCCCCAATCGTCTCCTGGACGCAAGCAATGGCCAGCAGGAGCGCTGCAGGGGAACAGGGTAGCTTGAGCTGGGTAGGCCGGCGAGAGGCGGACATGGTCGTGGCGACGTGGCCCGCCGGCGGCGATGGCAGTAACCGGAATCTATGCCTACCCCGAGCGCTCCCGTCCCCTGCCTTGAGCCTGATCCAAGCATCTGCATCGAACCCAGCAGCGCCGCCATCCAATCCCCTTAGCCACCCTCCAATCCTCTCATCCCGCCGGTTCCCGTCCCCTGCTCAATCAACAGAGAGATGGTAAGGGATATGGAGAGATGGTTGCGGGGAGCTCGATCTGGCGCCGTGGCGCCTCTTGTCGCCAGATCCCTCCTCCTCCTGATACAGGTGTTGCAACAATCGAGTAGAGGAGACGGGGGAGCAGTGCACCTGGTTAGGCTGGTACCAGTGCATCACCCACTCTCACCCCACTATAGCCTCGCCACGTCAGCTTTTACCCTCACTCTCACCCCACTCTCACCCCCACGGTGCCAGTGCACGGGCTATAGTGTCAGCTCTCACTTCTCTCTCCTCCACATCAGCTTTTCTCTCTCCTCTCTTTTACAACATTAAAAATCCAAGCAAGAACCAACCCCGAAATATGTGATGGGTAAGTAAAGTACCAGTTTTTCCTCCTCCTCTTTTGTCCAGTCAAGCCTCTTTGGACGCTTTGGTACGATTGTTTCCGCGGCATCGGACTCCCCGCTTGGAGCACTGGCTTCAGGAGGTGGTGGGGGGTACGGACCATATGGCGCGTATGGATACGGACCATATGGCGCGTACGAAGGTGGAGGTGGAGCGTATGAACCGAACGAAGGTGGAGGTACAGTCCCACTCCCGCTACCTGTAGGTGGAGCATGTGGAGGTGGTGGGGGGGTATGGAAACGGAGGCGGAGGGTATGAACCATATGGCCCCGGAGGTGGAGGGTATGAACCATATGGCGCCGGAGGTGGAGGGTCTGAACCATATGGCGCCGGAGGTGGAGAGTATGAACCATATGGCCCCGGAGGTGGTGTGCCGGAAGAGTATAAAACTCGGGGATGCGGCGAAGAACCGACATTGGAGCGACGATGTGTCGGAGAGACATCACCTAGGTCGGCGTCCAAGAGATCCGTGAACGAGGTCATATCTGGATTCCAACTAGACATGGTGGAGAAGATTTGAGAGAGTGAAGGAGATGAATGAGATGAAATGGGTGTGGAGTGAGTGAAACCATATGGGGGGTATTTATAGGGGGTGGGGATGAAATTTGGGGGTTTTTTGGCATTTTTTCGAAATTTTTGAGCCAGCAACGGCTAGCTGACGTGGACGAATCAGAGCTCGCCACGGCAGCTAGCCGTTGGCACTACCGCCTCGCTCCCGCCCCGCTCTCGCCCCGCTCTCGCCCCGCTCTCGCCCCCCCTCTCGCCCGCTCCCGCCCCGCCAGCGCGCCGCCCCTCTCCCGCCTCCCTCTCGCCCCCTCTCGCCCCCTCTCGCCCCGCCAGCGCGGGCGCCGGCCGGGCGGTATCGCCCGCTCCCGCCGGGCAATTTTGAACAGCCATTTGCTCAAAAGGCAACTGTTTTTGATGTCCCGAACTTCAATACCCAGCCCGCCTAGGTCTTTTGGTCGGCATATCATATTCCACTTTGACAGCCTGTATTTCTTTTTGTTCTGGTCGCATTGCCAAAAGAAGCGGGAGCGGTAAAAGTCTAACCTCTTTCTTACCCCTACGGGTATCTCAAAGAGGGATAGAAGGAACATTGGCAGGCTAGTTAGAACCGAGTTTATGAGGATTAGCCTATCACCATAGGAAAGGATCTTGCCTATCCAAGATGCAAGTTTCTTCTCGAATCTATCTTCGATTACCTTCCATTCTTTAATGAGTAATTTTCTGAAATGGATGGGGATACCAAGGTATTTGAAAGGTAGGGCGCCTATTGCCCATCCGAAGATTTCCTTGTAATCGTTCTGGTGGTTTTTCGCTTTTCCGAAGCAAAAAAATTCACTTTTGTGAAAGTTTATCTTGAGGCCGGAGAGTTGTTCAATCCCTTTATCGACATGCTTCATACGTGAGCGAACACTTGCGTCATTAGGCAGCAAAAAGGATTTGTCGTTGCGAGAGGGTCGGCAGGTAGTCGAACGCAGATCCCACGTCGTTACCTAGGGTGCAGAAGCCACACTGATGGATGGGGGTTAGGTCGCCACTGCCACTGAACTTAGTGCACTCCACAAGGCACCGTGCTGCCTTCTTGTCATCGTTGCTGCAACAGCCACACGGGCCATGAGGGAGAGTAAAGGGTTTGTTTGGATTTGAGCCAGAGTTAGCCTTACTAAAAAATGGCACAACGGCAAACTTTAGTTGCTGTTTAAATGATTCGCAAATAAAGTTGTTGTTTGGTTGGACGCCACAGTTTTGCGTAACCTCCAGCTTAGCATGCGGGTGAATTGTATTTTTTTTGTCTAATTCATGAGATAGTCCAGGATGGCCAATTCCTTTGCTTAATAATCCCTCCGTCCTAAAATGTAAGGCGTCTAAGTTTTAGGTAAAAGTCAATATTTTCTAAGTTTGACCAAGTTGATACGAAAAAATATGAATATCTACAATATCAAGTAGACAATTTAAGAAACTATACTTTCTAGTAAATCTATTGATATTGATTTGGTATTGTGAATATTTATATTTTTTCGTATAAATTTGGTCAAACTTAGACTATATTGACTTTTGACTAAAGCTTAGGCGTCTTACATTTTGGGACGGAGGGAGTAAATGATAGTTTCCTACAATTGACCGGGATCAGATCAGGCCTAATAAAGCACAACTAGAAAAGGCAGGCATAAGCCCAGCCCAAAAAAATAAAATTAATCTTGTTTTGCATTAAAAATATTATCTTTGAGATAAAATTATGTGGATTGCTTATTTTTGACAATCAAACCACATATATTTATAGCAAAAAATAGTACATGGTAGAGATACACGAGCTGTCTTTGACGATTACAAAATAAAGTCTAAAAAAAACTAGCAAATCTTTGAGGTCTTCAAATTCTTTCTTCTTCCGTGACATAATCTTGTACTTTTTTGAACGCAGCCTAAGATAGATACCTAACCATAAATCTGTAAATACCAATGAAGGTTCACCCATAATTTTAATTTGAGCCACAATGCCAAGGCTATATGCACGCGCGCAACCATTGAAGTAATTAATCCACATCGGCAAGAGTACCAATACTAGCATTGCCAGGGCAAAATAACCGGACAACTTGATCGACGTCGGTGGGGAGTCGAGGGTACGAATCAATATTGTCGAGGACGTAGCAGCCGGGACAAATACTGCGAGGATAATTCTCCTCGCGGCGACAAAGAGAAAAGATCCAAAATCAATCTAGCGAAACAAGATCTGAAGAACCATACCTAAAGGAGTTTAATCTTCCAACACCACCATTAACATCGGGAGAAAGATCTCATCGTTGATTGAAGTGCCGGAGATCAATTATTGTAGATGATGCCATCTCCATTGACATAGAGACCAAAAGAAGATGGCTACCAAACCCTCATCTAATCTTGTGAAAAGACTACTTTTATCAAAACCTCCACTCATAGATCGGGTTCCCCACCCCTCCCGACACCGGCAAGGCCGGGCGGAGGAGGGGGAACAATTCTATGGTGGAGTAGGAGGAGAGAAGGCGGCTAGATCAAGAGCGGCGGCTGGGAAAAGAAAACACGCAAAGAGAGGAGGAACTTCGGCAAGGTAGGGTTAGGGTCTAGCTAATGATATGTAGACAGGGTCCACAATTATATAAAACTATACCTATTTTTGTCATAAGATATTAGAAACATATTTTCGGTTCTAATCTCAGGCTTTCTGGGATGGCTTTTAGCGGTAAAATCAAGCCCGAGCCTTGCCGGACCACGATGAGCTTGGGCTGAGCCGTCTCGACGAGATGTCCAAACCAAGGCCTAGTTAGCAGGACATTTTGGGGGCAGGAACAACACAATCCTATATCACTAACAGGCGCGGACCGAGCGTCACACACCTTCGCGCGAGCGTGGGCAGGCCTAGGTAGGTTTTCTTTTGTTTTTTTTCTGTTTTCTCTTCTTTATTTTCACTTGTTTATGGTTCAAGAAATGCTATTTTTTAAAAATGTTTGGATTAAAAAATTATTCATATGTGAAGGAATTCAAATATGAAAACATGCAGGTTCAAAAAATGTTCAGACTAAAAAATTGTTGAAATTTTGAAAAAAAAATTCAAAATGTAAAAAATGTTGAGATTTTAAAATGTTGAAATTCAAAAAAATGTTGATTTTTTTGAAAATATTCACATATTTGCAATAATAAAAATTTGAAAGTTCAAATTTTAAAATGTTCCTGTTTTGAAATTCTTACAGTTTCTAAAAAAATCGAATTTTGAAAGCGCAAAAAACATAAAAGGAAAAGGAAAAACAAAAAAAGGTAACTGGGCTAAAAAAAACTGGGCACCTATACACCAAGATCGCTGCTAATTGAAGAAGAAGAATCGAGAAAATCCAGGAGAGGATCGTGGACGTGGATCCTAATCGTGCGCAGCAGCCGTTCTCTTGGAATCGATCTGTTAAAAGGAGACACGCGCACCAAGATCTAATCTGCACACGACTGCATCTACATCTGGATAACCATGCATGTCTCCCGCAAGACGAAGCCCGCCGTGGCCAGTGCCGGTGCCGGTGGCCGCGACCGTCTGAGCGAGCTGCCGGACTGCCTCCTCCACGACATCCTCTCACGGCTCAAGGCCCGGCAAGCCGTGCGGTCGTGCGTTCTGTCGCGGCGCTGGCAGAAACTCTGGGTATCGTCCCCGTGCCTCGACGTCGACATCGGCGAGTTTCTCCCACAGGCTGCCCTGCATCAGAGCTCCGGCCAACGGCCGCACCCCGCCGCTGGACAGTACGCGACTCCCCCAGTCTTACCCCAGCAGATTGCAGCGGAGGAGAAATTCAGCGAGTTCGAGGAATTCGTCGACTGCCTACTAGTCCTCCGGAGAGCCGCCGGCACGCCGCTGGACACCCTGCGGCTGCGCATCCCGCCATGGTGGCTGGCCGGCCCGCGGTCGCTCACCGGTCCATGCCCATCCAACACGGCCAGGTACACCAGTTGGGTCAGTCGTGGCCTCTGGTGCTCCCTGGCGGAGCTAGACATCAGCGGCATCGTCAAGCTTCCCGCTCTAGCCTCCTCCAGCACTTTCCGTCTCACCAAGCTGCGGCTGGACCGGGTGATCCTGCACCGTGATTTCTCGGAACATCTCATCTCCGGGCTTCCCGTCCTGGAAGACTTGGAGATCAGCGGCACCGACCTGACTGGGCTCCGGAGCATCGCCTCCGGCACGCTCAAGCACCTTGTCGTCGATTCCTCCTCCGACGACACGCTGAACGCTGCCGTCTACCTCGTGTTCCCCATCAAGGCCCCACGACTCGAGTCTCTGCACCTCGCCGTCCAGTTCCGTCGCCTGGGCTTCTTCGGCATCCTCGTCCAGGAGGCACCTCGCCTTGTCCGAGCGTCCATCCGCCTGGTGGACAAGCCTGAGCTCCGGCAGAGGCAGAGTGAGGGTGTCAACTACGTCCAGGATGACAGAGCTCTGGTTACTTGTCTGTGCAACTTCCTCATCTCTCTGTCCCACGTCCGTGCCTTGAAGCTGTCAGGATTCCATGACATGGTAAAAATATAAAATCCCCTTGCTTAATTTCTATAACTATAATTTCACTTCGATTGCAAAGTTCTTATGTCAATATTACTAACTCCTTTCTTGTCAATCTCTGCAACGCAATCTTAGACGGTGGAGCAACCGATTCTCCATATTCCGCCTCCTGCTCCTGGTGGGATTCTTCCTCTCAATTTTATACAGCAGCACACTATTCCGTGGATTGGTCCTCACAATTACCACAAGTTGTATGATGCATTCAATGTGCAAAAGCCGCCGCTGGGGCGCCCAATGTTACAGGCAATGCTCGAGGAGCATGGCGGATTGCCGATGTTCCGGAGTTTGACATCCTTAGTCCTCGACGAATGCGAGTTAGGCCATGATTTTCAGACGCTCTGGGGTTTTCTCCATAAGGCTCCTGCACTGGAGAAGCTCACTTTACAGAATTGCCTGGTACGCACACTTTACTACTTACTTTCCTCAGAAATCTTAATTACCTCCTAATTTGTTCTATTTGCCCATGATTGCAGTGCCAAATGTATTCAAATGTTTCAGAGATGGAGCCACCTCAGACTAATTTGGAGGTTGTATCCTCTAATCTGAAGTCGGTCCAAATCATTTACGACGATAGAGATGACGATCAGGGTGGAGACCAATACAAGTTGCAAATCAACGAGGAGTCGTCGTCCATGATAAAGTGGAAACTGCCGGAGACTACCGTGATCCGAGTTACCAAGCTGCCAAAACACTAGACTTATTTTACCCCTGGTCCCCTGTTTGGTTTCTTCGCTTTTGATCAGATGGCGTTTTGTATTGCACTAAATTAATGAGGTTTGACAACCAGAATAGGTAAGTTATGCATTCTCGAAAAACAAGATCAGGTAAGTTATGATGAGTTTCACAAACATTCTGCGAATATTCTATTTCCAGGGTGTATCCTACACGACATAATGTTAGGTAAGCTATGCTTGCAAGAAAAGCTCAGACTCGCGAGCAGCTCGAGATCGGCTCTTTTTTAAGTACGACCCAATATTGACTCGAAAATAATAAAAAAGCCAAATATTTTTGACGGGAACTAGCAGGTGTTCTGCTTTTGCATTTAAGAAGGGGAGAAAGTTTACAGATTACAACAGTAATACACTTCCAACGGGAACTGTGCAAACACCCTTACAACAAGATACTCATGAGTCTACCACCCTGCCTTTTGCCAGGTTCAGTAACTCAATGTCATCTCTAATTAACCCAGCGAGGACATTGGGAGTCATGGATTCAGCTTGGAAGATTCGTCTGCCTCGTTCTTTCCAAATATGCCATATGATATACACAAATAGAGAGATATCCTTTCTTCTGTGTTCATCCATCTTCCCTCGCCTAATTTTATTCCACCATCCGCAGACTGTATTGGACGACGCAGCAGCTCGCACCACCCTCGGATGCGTTACCATGAACTGCATCCACACCTCTTTAGCATATGGACATTGCAGTGCCAAGTGTTTGGCCGTTTCAAACTCTTGATCACATAGGCAACATCTGTTATCATGTGGCAGTCCTCTCGCCCTCAACCTTTCTGCAGTCTATTTCTATTCTGCAGCAATAGCCAGAGGAATGTTTGAACCTTTCCTTCAGCTCTGATTCGCCAGACACATTGCAAATGCGGCAGGTGAATTCGTCCCAGGAATTGAACATCATAAGCAGATTTTGCAGAGTATTTTCCATCAGTTGTCAGGATCCATTTGATCGTGTCCTTGTTCTCTGTCTGAAGATTAACCTGCTGCAGAGTTTCCCAGAGAGCCACGAATTGGTTGAGTTGCTCCTCCGAGGTGATATTCTGGAGACCTCTCATCCAGCGGCCATTGCTTAGCGCCTCTCTCACCGTCAGCTTTTTCCTTGAAGCCAAAGGGTAGCAGAGGGGAGCAAAGCCAAATATGATTATAGTATATAGTTAAACTGAAAAACAAACTGATCTTAAGCCAACATGATCTTATAATCCACGGGAGATCGTAACAAGGAGAGTATGAACTAATTTTTTTACATCTCTGTATTTAACTCGACAAATTCTGAGCTTGCCTGAATTCGGCCAGGACAATGCAACACACACACACACATATACTTAACATACTTTAGGTTTTTCGGTGAGGGTGAATTAGGTTTTTGGGAAGCACTCCGCACCATTGCTCACGATTTCATCACAGCTCGTCTTCAACTTTTGGATGCATCTAGGTTGCACCTTGGTTGCCGAATGGTCGTTGTTGTTTCTGCATCAACTATAATTTCACCTACAAACCATCCGTATGTGCATCATGCTCCTGTTTAACATCTTTGCAAGTACATAATTAAGCTACTATATGTTTATGTTTATTATGTTGTTGAATGCATCTAGTATATTTAAGTTACATGTGCTAGTAATTGCTTATATCATGCTTTAAATTCTGAAATTAATCATATATTGTTGTCAAATTATCCAGTGCAAAGGCAAACAAACATGTCATAAATTGGATTATTCCTTTGAGTTAGCACATTTGGTTAATGCCCGCATGTATATATCAATATATGTCATGATTAAAGATTATATATAAAAAGGAGGTGATGAAAAGATGGCATCTGGTACAATTTAGACAAATCTCTTATTATTTTTTGCTTCAAGAGATCACCTCCCAGCTAAGAGAAGACAACAATTTTTTTGGCTCTCTCTCATCATACAAGCAATCACCCTACATGGCTCATATAAGAAAAGACACTACAAGAAATTTGTCGCCAGTGACCGTCCATATTGGTCACCAGATGGTCACTATTTTTCATTTATGCCCTTTTTATGACCAAAAATGGTTGGTTAGTAGTAAAGCGTCCCTAACAAACTTTACGATCATGTTTTTGAAGTGGTCATAAACCGTCATGACCAAAATAAACAATCATGCAAACATGGCTACGCTGGTAACATAGTTGTAGGGTTGTGTAGTTTCAAGATGTAGATCTCCTATGGATAGTACTTTAGGGATATATATTTGCTGATATTTGTACTACAATCACCCTATTGTGGGGCAGGAACTCTAGTCCTCACACCAAAAGTTTGAATGCCACCATCCCGCAGACTGTGTCGTCTATGTCTGTTGCCATAGTTTGGAAGCCATAATACAGCCTGATGCACCACTCTGGTGTCGCTTTGTTGCCTCTGCCCCTTCCGACATGCCGAGCTGGAACGAGTTAATCGTGGCTAGGCGATGTGAGTGTTTCTTCCCTTCCCCATTTCAATGTACGAGCTCCATTTTAAAGACATTTTGCCTAGATTATCTTAGATTTAGTGATATTTCTCTTGGAAGTTGTACTATTGTCCTGAATCAATCAATCACCAAACATTCTACGGGATTGCCGCCGATTTAGCTGAGTTTTGTCGCATCCACCAGCGTGTACCGAAAAAAGGCGACAAACATATGCACGCGGTTCTATGTGTGTTAACAACACAATGTAAGTATAGTTCAAAGAAATATGCAATGGATTGATAGTGTGATATGCTTATTGTTGCAACTTATATTTGTACAATGGCATAACCTGTGGTTTTTATGTTGGGTTGACACGCATGGCATATAACACTACAGTGTGCACTATCTACTTTGTGGGGGCATGTATAGGAACAACAATATTCCTAGAATTGATAATAAAATCTAGAATGTTAACTTGGTTTAAAATTTACCTGAAGAAAAAAATAAAGTGGATAAGAAATATTAGCATATGTGAGAAAGTGTATGGAAGCCATGGAGCACCGTGTGCTCAAGTAAAATATGGAAACTTTAAAGAAGTGTTGAGAGGAGCAAGCTAGGATTTAGTTGGAAAAATAGAGGAGATGAACATGCTAAAAGAGCAAAAGAAAAAATGGAAGAAAGAAAGAAAGAAAGAAGAGACAATTGGAATACATTTTGTTTGATCTTCCGAGACCTTGTGATGTGAGGATGAAGAAGGTCAAGAAAATTTATGAGGACTAATTTTCACTTGGATCTTGATGACCATATGTGCCACACAAACTGAGCATTCTAGTTGTAGATTGTTTGATTACATTTTTTTCTTAGCTCCCTGCCTCCCTCCCCTGTTCGGAGGGCGATCAGGAGACATGCAGTCACGGCCATATGGATAGTGTGACAACGGCAAGCCACGGTCTGGGCGGGCGCCATGGAATTGGTCAGTGCTGAGAAGAGATGGATAGAACAACTTTGGAGAAACAGTATCCAGGAGAGGATCGTGGACGTCCGATCGTTACAGCGGTGCGATCCGAACCTAGCTCTCTCCCGTGTTCCGGCCGGACTCTTCGAATCGATCTGTTAAAAAAAGGCACCAAATTAAATCTACAAGATTCAATTCAATCTACATGATGGAAGTCTCCCGCAAGGCGAAGACCAAGCCCGGTGCCGGCGGCGTCGACCGTCTGAGCGAGCTGCCGGACTGCCTCCTCCACGTCATCCTCTCGCGGCTCAAGGCCCGGCAGGTCGTGCGGACGTGCGTGCTATCGCGGCGGTGGCAGAAACTCTGGCTCACGTCCCCGAGCCTCGACGTCGACAGCACCGAGTTTCTCCCAGACGCCGCCGCGGCTCCGCCACTTCCATACCAGCACAACACTGCGCATGAGCAATTCCTTCTCGAGTTCGAGGATTTCGTCGAACGCCTACTACTCCACCGGAGCGCCGGCGGCACGCAGCCGCTGGACACACTGCGGCTGCACATCTCGCAGTGGTGGACGAGCGCCCCGTGGCTGCTCGGCGTCAGCGGCTCTCCCAACGAGACCAAGCACACAAGCTGGGTCCGCCATGGCCTCAGGTGCTCCCCGTCGGCGCTCGACTTCAGCGGCTTCGTCGGGCTTCCCGCTCTAGCCTGCTCCGGAACTCGCCGTCTCAAGAAGCTGCGGCTGGACCGGGTGATCCTCCACCGTGATTTCCAGCAGCATCTCACATCCGGGCTACCCGTTCTCGAAGACTTGGAGATTAGCGGCAGCGAGCTGTCTGGGCTCCGGAGCATAGCCTCCCGCACGCTCAAGCACCTCGCCGTCGATTCCTCCTCCGCGATCACGCTGAACGCCGGCGGCAGCCTCGTGTTCAGCATCGCCGCCCCCCGCCTTGTGTCTCTCCACCTCGCCGTCCAGTTCCGCTTCCTCGGCTCCTTCGGCGTCGTCGTCCACGAGGCGCCTCGCCTTGTCCGCGCGTCCATCCGCCTGGTGGACAAGCCTGAGCTCCGGCAGAGACAGGGGGGCATCTACTACCTACAGGATGACAGCGCTCTGGTGAAATCTCTGCGCGCCCTCCTCGGCTCTCTGTCCCACGTCGGCGCCCTGAAGCTGTCAGGTTTCCTTGACATGGTAAATTAACATGGCCTTTGCTTAGCCTCTACTCCGTATATATATATTATAATTTCAATTCGATTGCAAAGTATGTCAATATTACTGAACTATAATCTCTGCAACGCGATGCAGACCGTAGAACAGCAGCATAATCCTATTATTCAAGGTCCTGGAGTTCGGTGGATGCAGCCCAGGCCTCACAATTTCATCCAGCCACATAACACTTTTATCCAGCCATACAATTTCATCGAGCCACAAATTCCTTTTATGCCGCCTCCTGGTCTGGGGATTGGGCTTTACAATTATCAGCCGGCAATGGCGCCGCTGGGTCGCCCAATGTTGGAGGCAATGTTCGAGGAGGAGCAAGGCGGATCGCCAGTGTTCCACAGCCTGAACTCCTTGGTCCTCGACGAATGCGAGACAGGCCACGACTTTCAGACGCTCTGGCGTTTTCTCCATAAGGCCCCTGTCCTAGAGAAGCTCACTCTACAAAATTGCCAGGTACACCCGCTTGAGTAGTCTTGCTTGATGTAAACTATGTACTACGTGCCTCCGAGTTCTTTATTTACCTCCTGATTTCTTCTATTTTCTCATGTTTGCAGTGCCAAATGTATCCAAATGGGTCAGAGATGGAGCCACCACAGACTAATTTGGAAGCTGTATCCTCTAACCTGAAGTCGGTCGAAATCATCTACGGCGATAGAGATGACGGTCAGGTTGAAGACCAGTACAGGGTGCAAATTAACGACGAGTCATCGCCCATGATAAAGTGGAATCTGCCGGCGACTACCATGATACGAGTTACCAAAGTGCCAAAACACTAGACTTTTTTTTGCCCTTGTATGCTTTCTTCTGAATTAGCATTTTGTCTTGCACCAAATTAATGAGGTTTTGGCAACCAGAAAAGTTAAGTTATGACGAGTTTTACAAACATTATTTTGCGCTTTAGGAGAGGGCGCTTTCCGACCTTGCTCAAATTCAGACAGGACATCCATTCACGATGCGACACACACATCTATATCAATACCTAGCAACCTCCTCCAAAGCTATCATGTGGGCATAATATATGAAGATAGGTGTGGTAGAGCTATCTGAGAGGTGTGACCACCCCGTTGTTACACATGCGATAACACTTCGAAAATCGAGGGTGGTAGACCGCGATAGGCTAGGGTTTCTCTGTACATCGCGCTTCGGGGGCTATGCATGTCAAAACCTTTGCTTTACACATACATATGACCTAACCAAAGCCAAAGGAACACACTAGCCCACCGACCCGATGTCGTCCGGAATAATCTAGGGGGGTAGACCGCGCGGGTGCAGCGGGCTAGGGTTTTGCCGTACATCGCGCTTCGGGGGTAGCAACCCCCTCCAAAGCTATCATGTGGGCATAATATATGGAGATAGGTGTGGTAGAGCTATCTGAGAGGTGTGTCCACCCCATTGGCACACATGCGATAACACTTTGAAAATCGAGGGTGGTAGACCACGACGGCCTAGGGTTTCTCCATAACCGGGCTTCGGGGGCTATGCATGTCAAAACCTTTGCTTTACACATACATATGACCTAACCAAAGCCAAAGGAACACACTAGCCCACCGACGCGATGTCATCCAGAATAATCTAGGGGGGTAGACCGCGCGGGTGCAACGGGCTAGGCTTTTGCCGTACATCACGCTTCGGGGGGTAGCAACCCCCTCCAAAGCTATCATGTGGGCATAATATATGGAGATAGGTGTGGTAGAGCTATCTGAGAGGCGTGACCACCCTGTTGGCACACATGCGACAACACTTTGAAAAATCGAGGGGGGTAGACCACGACGGGCTAGGGTTTCTCTGTAACCGGGCTTCGGGGGCTATGCATGTAAAAACCTTTGGTTTACAAATACATATGACCTAACCAAAGCCAAAGGAACACACTAGCCCACCGACACGATGTCATCCAGAATAATCTAGGGGGTAGACCGTGCGGGTGCAGCAGGCTAGGGTTTCGCCGTACATCGCGCTTCAGAGGTAGCAACCCCCTCCAAAGCTATCATGTGGCCATAATATATGGAGGTAGGTGTGGTAGAGCTATCTCAGAGGTGTGACCACCCCGTTGGCACACATGCGATAACACTTTGAAAAATCCAGGGGGTAGACCACGATGGGCTAGGGTTTCTCCATAACCGGGCTTCGGGGGCTATGCATGTCAAAACCTTTGCTTTACACATACATATGACCTAACCAAAGCCAAAGGAACACACTATCCCACCAATGCGATGTCGTCTGGCATAATCTAGGGGGGTAGACCACGCGGGTGCAGCGGGCTAGGGTTTCACCGTACATCTCGCTTCAGAGGTAGCAACCCCCTTCAAAGCTATCATGTGGCCATAATATATGGAGATAGGTGTGGTAGAGCTATCTCAGAGGTGTGACCACCCCGTTGGCACACATGCGATAACACTTTGAAAAATCGAGGGGGTAGACCACGATGGGCTAGGGTTTCTCCGTACATCGCGCTTCAGGGGCTATGCATGTCAAAACCTTTGCTTTACACATACATATGACCTAACCAAAGCCAAAGGAACACACTAGCCCACCGACACGATGTCGTTCGGAATAATCTAGGGGGGTAGACCGCGCGGGTACAGCAGGCTAGGGTTTTGCCATACATCGCGCTTCTGGGGTAGCAACCCCCTCCAAAGCTATCATGTGGCCATAATATATGGAGATAGGTGTGTTAGAGCTATCTCAGAGGTGTGACCACCCCGTTGGCACACATGCGATAACACTTTGAAAATCGAGGGGGTAGACCGCAATGGGCTAGGGTTTCTCCGTACATCGCGCTTCGGGGGCTATGCATGTCAAAACCTTTGGTTTACACATACATATGACCTAACCAAAGCCAAAGGAACACACTAGCCCACCGACGCGATGTCGTCCGGAATAATCTAGGGGGGTAGACCGCGCGGGTGCAGCGGGCTAGGGTTTTGCCGTACATCGCTCTTCGGGGGTAGCAACCCCCTCCAAAGCTATCATGTGGCCATAATATATGGAGATAGGTGTGGTAGAACTATCTCAGAGGTGTGACCACCCTATTGGCACACATGTGATAACACTTTGAAAATCTAGGGGGGTAGACCTGATACGTCTCCAACGTATCTATAATTTTTTATGCTCCATGCTTATTTTTACACCATTTGCCTACTGTTTCGTTACACTTCGTGGCACTTTTATGCATTTTCCGGAACTAACCTATTAACAAGTCGCCACAGTGCCAGTTCCCTGTTTTCTGCTGTTTTTGTGTTTCAGAAGTGATACATAGGAAATATTCTCGGAATTGGACGAAACAAGTTCCTGAAGTCTTATTTTACCCGGAAGCTTCTAGAGATCCAAAGAGAAGTTGGAGGGGGGCCATGAGGGCCCCACACACCAGGGAAGCGCGGCCCAGGCCCTGGCCGCACTCCCTATGTGTGAGGTCGCCTCGGGCCACCTCTGACGATGCCCCTTCGCCTATAAAGACCCCCCGACGGAAAAAACCTAAACACCCGATCAATTTTCCAGAACACATCGCGATCCACCACCGCCGTCGACACGAAGATCGGGAGGGTCCAGAAGCTCTTCCCGGCACCCTGCCGGAGAGGGGAATTGATACGTCTCCGACGTATCCATAATTTTTGATGCTCCATGCTTGTTTTTACACCATTTGCCTTGTGTTTCGTTACACTTCATGGTGTTTTTATGCGATTTCCGGAACTAACCTATTGACAAGATGCCACAGTGCCAGTTCCCTATTTTCTGCTGTTTTTGTGTTTCAGAAGTGATACACAGGAAATATTCTCGGAATTGGACGAAACCAAAGCCAGAAGTCTTATTTTTCCCGGGAGCATCCAGACATCCGAAGAGAGGAAGGAGAGGGGCCACAGGCCACCCTCACACAGGGCTGGCGTGGCCCAGGCCCTGGCCGCGCCACCCTAGTGTGAGGAGGCCTGGGGCCGCCTCTGACATCGCCCCTTCGCCTATAAGAAGCCTCGGGACGGAAAACCCTAAGGGATTCGGCAATTTTCCAAAAGCAGTTCCGCAGCTCCGCCGCCACCGTCGACGAATTTCGGGGGACAGAAGTCTCTGTTCCGACACCCTGCCGGGACGGGGAAGTGCCCCCGGAGGCATCTCCATCGGTCTCCATCGCCGTCTTCGCCGTCTCCATCGACCTCACCGCCATCTCCATCAACCTTGCTGTCTCCTATGATGAGGAGGGAGTAGTTCATCCCCGGGGCTAAGGGCTCTACCGGTAGCTATGGGGTTCACCTCTCTCTCCCATGATGTGATCTTTATGTGATCGTGAGCTTTGTATCATGTTGAACAAGTAGATGTTATTATTCAGATGTTATGTGTACTCTAGTGGTGATTGTTAAAGTAATCTATTCCTCCTGCCTTGGTGTAACGGTGACAGTGCGTGCATCATGGTGGTACTTGGTTTAGGCTATGATTGTGATCTCTTGTGGATTATGAGAATAATTATTGCTATGATAGTATGGAGTGATCTATTCCTCCTTTCATGGTGTAATGTTGACAGTGTGTGTACCGTGTTAGTACTTGGTCTAAGTTGCAATGATATCTATCTTGAGTTGTGCTTTGATTTGGGTATCTCTATGAGTGGTGTTTGTCAAGTACTTGATGAACTTTAAGGGGTGCTTCTGTAGCCACTACACAATGATTAGTGTTATTCAATAGGAGAGTAATTCAAAGTACCATAGTGGAGAGAAGTTATCTATTTGTTCATTCATGTTATATTGTTGGGAGTGTGTCCACTAGTGAAAGTATGATCCCTAGGCCTTGTTTCCAAGCTTTGCACACCGTTTACTTGCTATTTTGTTACTTGTTTGCTCGCAGCGATATTTATTTCACATCACGTTTGCTACTTATAATCATCACTACTACTTGTATTTCACTATCTCTTCGCCGAACTAGAGCACCTATACATCTGACAAGTGTATTGGGTGTGTTGGGGACAGAAGAGACTTTCTGTATCGTAATTGCAGGGTTGTTTGAGAGGGATAGCTTTGACCTCTAACCTCCCTGAGTTCGATAAACCTTGGGTGATCCACTTAAGGGAAACTTGCTGCTGTTCTATAAACCTCTGCACTTGGAGGCCCAACAAGTGTCTACAAGAATAGAAGTGCGTAGACATCAGGAATCGCCACCGGAGGTCTTCTTCATCGCCATGCTTGCCTCCGGAGCGATGAGTGAGTAGTCTACCTTGGAATATGGGTCCATAGCAGTAGCTAGATGGTTTTCTCCTCCACCATGTGCTTCATGTTTAGATCTCATGAGCTGCCCTACATGATTGAGATCACCGTTATGTAATTCTACATGTTTGGTTTGTTGGGATCCAATGAATATTGGTGTTATGATTGAGTTGCTATACTGAAATATATCTTTTGTTATCTCTATGTTGTTTATGATCTTGCATGCTCTCCGTTGTTAGTAGCTATCTTGGTCGAGTAGTTGCTAGTGACTCCAAGAGGGGGTATTTATGCTCGATAGTGGGTTCATGCCTCTATTTAACCAGGGGGAGTGACAGAAACCTCTAAGGTTGTAGATGTGCTGTTGCTACTAGGGAGAAAACAACATTCATATGCTCGAGGGCATATACTTTGTTTACATTACACACTTTGCTTAAAGCAATTATCTGTTGTTCGCAACTTAATACTCATGGGGTGTTTGGATGATATCCCCGTGAGTGGATTATTAGTCATAGATGCAGTTGGATGGTGGTCTATGTATTTTGTTCTAATGCCCAGAGTAAATCGCATAGTGATCTTCTTGACATATCACGTTTATCTTTATTCTATCAATTGCCCAACTGTAATTTGTTTACCCAGCATGTGTTATTTATCTTATGGAGAGACACCACTAGTGAACTATGGACCCCGGTCCTATTTCCATCATATTGCTATCACCTGTTTACTTTACTCGCACTATTTACTTTACTCGCATACTATTATCACTTTCCACTCGATACGCTCATAACCTTTGTTTCAAGCAAACCGGTGAGATTGACAACCTCATCGCAAGTTGGGAACAAAGTACTTGGTTGTGTTGTGTGCAGGTTCCATGTTGCTATTGGCTGAAGACGAGTCAACAAGTGTCGTAAACGGTGCCCTTGTTGGAGTGTTATTAAGCCAGTCCACATCACCTTCAGTCGTATTGTCCACTCTTCTCCTGATCGACATAACCTTGGTTTCTTAACTGAGGGAAAACTAGCTGCTATACTCATCACACCTTCCTCTTGGGGTTCCCAACGGGCTGGTTATTTACCACGCATCAAGCTAATTTTCTGGCGCTGTTGCTGGAGAAGAAGTGGAAGACCTCTGCAAGGGGAGTTTTTCGCACGCACATCCTTTACTTTGTTTTAAGTTTTGCTTTACTTTATTTTTACTTGCATCATTTTATATCAAAAACCCAAAAAAATTAGAATCCTTGGTTGTTGTTTTTACTTGTCTACTTTTAGATTTGCTGAAATGGCTACTCCTGAAAACACCAAATTGTGTGACTTTACTAGCACAAACAATAGTGATTTTATCTGCACTCCTATTGCGCCACCTGCTTCTACTGCAAACTTGTATAAGATTAAGCCTGCTTTATTGAACCTTGTTATGAAAGAGCAATTTTCTGGTGCTAGTACTAAAGATGCTGCAGCTCATCTCAACAATTTCGTTGAGCTATGTGAGATGCAGAAATATAAGGATGTAGAAAGTGATATTATTAAGCTCAAGTTGTTTCCTTTTTCTTTGAGAGGAAAAGCTAAAGATTGGTTGCTGTCTTTTATAAGATTAAGCCTGCTTTATTGAACCTTGTTATGAAAGAGCAATTTTCTGGTGCTAGTACTAAAGATGTGATCTTTATGTGATCGTGAGCTTTGTATCATGTTGAACAAGTAGATGTTATTATTCAGATGTTATGTGTACTCTAGTGGTGATTGTTAAAGTAATCTATTCCTCCTGCCTTGGTGTAACGGTGACAGTGCGTGCATCATGGTGGTACTTGGTTTAGGCTATGATTGTGATCTCTTGTGGATTATGAGAATAATTATTGCTATGATAGTATGGAGTGATCTATTCCTCCTTTCATGGTGTAATGTTGACAGTGTGTGCACCGTGTTAGTACTTGGTCTAAGTTGCAATGATATCTATCTTGAGTTGTGCTTTGATTTGGGTATCTCTATGAGTGGTGTTTGTCAAGTACTTGATGAACTTTAAGGGGTGCTTCTGTAGCCACTACACAATGATTAGTGTTATTCAATAGGAAAGTAATTCAGAGTACCATAGTGGAGAGAAGTTATCTATTTGTTCATTCATGTTATATTGTTGGGAGTGTGTCCACTAGTGAAAGTTTGATCCCTAGGCCTTGTTTCCAAGCTTTGCACACCGTTTACTTGCTATTTTGTTACTTGTTTGCTCGCAGCGATATTTATTTCACATCACGTTTGCTACTTATAATCATCACTACTACTTGTATTTCACTATCTCTTCGCCGAACTAGTGCACCTATACATCTGACAAGTGTATTGGGTGTGTTGGGGACACAAGAGACTTTCTGTATCGTAATTGCAGGGTTGTTTGAGAGGGATAGCTTTGACCTCTAACCTCCCTGAGTTTGATAAACCTTGGGTGATCCACTTAAGGGAAACTTGCTGCTGTTCTATAAACCTCTGCACTTGGAGGCCCAACAAGTGTCTACAAGAATAGAAGTGCGTAGACATCAAGCTCTTTTCTGGCGCCGTTGCCGGGGAGGTAAGGTAAAAGGTACTCGCATCCTCCTGTGTGAGTGCTCGGAGTTATTTCCTTTAGATTCTGCAGTTACATCTTTTTGTTTCTTGTTTTTATTTTCACTAGTTAGGCTTAAATGGAAAACAAAGAGTTCTGTAGTCTTTTTCCTGAGTTTAGATATGAAGTGTTTGAAGAGAAAATTGAAAAACCTTTGGAGCTTAATTTGCATGCTAATAGTGTTGTTAGTATGAATGCTTTGAACACCGTTGTTGCTAATGCTATAGAAAAGTCTAAGCTTAGGGAAGCTGGTTTTGTTAAGAATGATATTTTTAGTTCCCCAGCTTTAGTGGAGAAAGTTTGCTCTGATGATATTTTATCTCCCATATGTGATGTTCCTTCTTATGATGATATGTTTGAAGAATATGCTTTGCGAAATAGCTGTTCTTTAGCTTGTGATGATACTAAACCTCTAGTTTATGATGGCTATGATGATGAGTATAATATTTTCAGTTCACCTACTTTTGAGGAGAAAATTAGTTATGATTACAATATGCCTCCTATTTATGATGATTATGGTGATGAGAATAATTATTCTGTTGAATCTGCTCCTACTACTATTGTTCCTGTGGTGAGTATTAATTCTTTTATGCATGTGGCTCATGATAGGGATGCTTTATGTGATAGTTATATTGTTAATACTATTCATGATGCTACTGAAAGTTATTATGAGAGAGGGAAACATGGTTTCATGTATCTCAACAATATTAAGTTTCCCTCTTTATGTTGTAAATCTTGCAGTGGCACTTATTTTATCTATCCATGCTTGCTACTATGTGCCTCGTTGATTTATTTTCTTACAAGATTCCTATGCATAGGAAGTGGTTCAGATATAAATGTCTTTCACATTTGCTTTTTGATGCTCTCTATTGCTTTAAGTTCCTATATGGCGCCTTTGCCTCAAGCTCTTATATGGCGCCCACATGAGCATCTTTGCAAATTACTGCGCCTAGCTCAAAGGCGTTAAAGAAAAGCACTCTTGGGAGATAACCCAATGTTTTTACATTCAGTAATTTTTATTTTATTTGAGTCTTGGAAGTTATTACTACTGTAATGACCGCTCCTTATCCTTTTTATTTCGTTGTTGTGCCAAGAGAAGCCTCTAATTTGAGTGAGGTAAAGATTTGGGGATGTTGCTGTCCTGAAACTGTTTTCGGTGCTGCACCGTAAAAATTCGTAAAAATTCTCTGTTTATCTTTTGGATCTGCGATTTCTTGTGCATATGCCCCAGGTTATATCCAAACTTTTGTTAGTTGAACACTTTTTTATTTGAGCAACAGAAAATCCCTCAAAAATTCGACCTTTGACAGCTGTTCAGTTTTGACAGATTTCTGCCAATATTTGTGTTTGCCACTTTATCGCTTTCTTTTGAGTTCTTTTTCTCATGGAACTTTTGGGGAGGTTGCTACAGTAGTATATACTTTATATGTGGTGGTTTTAGGTTGAAACCTGAAGCAAAAAGGGTTGATTTAATGTTATGCTACACTAATGTTGCTAATAGATTTGTGTTTAGTTTTGTATGAAGGAGGTTTTCAAGTGTAGGGATTGGAGAATGATGAGATGAGTTGAAGAATGGACAAAAGCTCAAGCTTGGGGATGCCCATGCATCCACCCAAGAAATATCCGAGAAGTACAAGCGTCAAAGCTTGGGGATGCCCCCGAGGCACCCCTTCTTCATCGGCAAAAATCAGGTCACCTTTCAAAACACTATATTTTTATTGCTTCATGCACTATGTGTTTTTCTTGGAGCGTCAGTTGTTTTAGTTTTCTTAGTTGGTTAGGTTTGCTTGTTTGCTGCAATAAATGGTTAGATCACATCATGTTTCTTTTGGAGGAGATGAACTCGTTTTTATTTGCTAAGAACACTCAGTTTTTCACTCTTATCGTTCACCGAGTGTTCTTCTTTTTCTGCTACTGCTTTTGGTTTTCGTTTTCGCCTTGATTTGCGTTAAGATCTTGTCATATCTTTTCATCAAGGTGTATTTTGCCTCTGATCTTTATTGGTTTTCATCAAAAGAGGTGTCTTAAAAAATTTCAAATGGTGTTGGAAAAAAGAGAAAAAGCTTTATGCAAAAAAGTGGTACAAGAAGGAGCTTGTGTAGACTGCGGCCTAGGCTTTTGCATGTTGTGATTGATGTCTTTTTGATAGTATGCTTAGTGGTTTTGCTGTAGCATGACTTGTCTCAAATAACTGAGATTGCTTAATGAGCCTTTGAAAAAATCATGCATTGTTTTTATTGTACGGAAGCATTATTTTGGTTTTCTCCTTGATGCTTTATTTGGGTTGACTTGGCGCATGCTCACACATGTTAGACTCTTACAAAGTCGCCATAGCCTCTATGATCATTTAGTTTTTGACTTTTGATGCCATCTTATGCTTCTTTCAATGTCGCTTTGTCGCTCTGCATGATTATGGCCATTATTGCTCTCTTAGTTGGTCGCTCCCAGTCTTTTGCTAGCCCTCGCCTTGTACTGAGTATGAGCTCTACTCGTGCATCCAACTCCCAAAAACCAAGTTTGCCATTGTGTCCACTATAAATTCCTATGCATGGTATTTGTAAGCCATTCCAAGTAAATTTTCATGTGCTACCTTTCAAAAAAACCTTCAAAATACTTCTCATTTTGTGACACTGTTTTCAGCTCATGGGGACGTAGTGGTCGGATTTGCTATCTTCCATATTGTCTTATTCCAAAAAGAAAAAAAAAGAAAAAAAAGAAAAATAAAAGGCACTCCTCCATGGAATGTGAATGTTGGTGGGCACCCGATGGAATCGGTTAGCCATGGTTTGTGAAAGGAAAAAAGGTGGGGAGGAGTGCCAAGCTTTATAAAAGAGCACAAAAGTGCCAATCTCTCTCTCAAAAACTTGCTTCATTTTTGTATGGAAGATAGTAAGAACCCCATTGCTAGTCGTTGACAAAAGCAACCACCTCTCAAAACCCAATTTTTATCTCTCTGTTTTACAAATGAAAAGCTCTAGCACATGTTTAATCACTGCTTCCCTCTGCGAAGGGCTTTCTTTTACTTTTATGTTGAGTCACCACCTTCTATCTTTATGCACCATTAAGAGAGCATAGTTGTCATTCTGAGTATAATGTGCATTGTCCCAAAGTTTTCATTGATTGATTCATGATCATGGTTTTACTTGTTCTCAAATTATTTGTATCTAGTTGCCCTCTTAAACTTGAAGGTGTCCTATGCATTTATGTTTTGCTCTCTTTGAAGGACAAGCTGAAAACCATTTGTATGTTTTTCCTTATGATTTGAACACACGTTTGACTTTCATTGTTTCATTATCATGATCTTTTGTTTGTGTTCATTTTCATGTTATAACATGGTTGCTAAGTTTCTTATTGTCAAGATTATATCTTTCATGCCCATGTTTTAAGTTCTTATGATCCCAGCTCACAATGCTTACATATATGATCAAGATTATGTAGGTGCATGTCACCTCAAAAATTATTTCTTTTGTTATCACTTACCTACTCGAGGACGAGCAGGAGTTAAGCTTGGGGATGCTGATACGTCTCCGACGTATCCATAATTTTTGATGCTCCATGCTTGTTTTTACACCATTTGCCTTGTGTTTCGTTACACTTCGTGGCGCTTTTATGCGATTTCCGGAACTAACCTATTGACAAGATGCCACAGTGCCAGTTCCCTGTTTTCTGCTGTTTTTGTGTTTCAGAAGTGATACACAGGAAATATTCTCGGAATTGGACGAAACCAAAGCCAGAAGTCTTATTTTTCCCGGGAGCATCCAGACATCCGAAGAGAGGAAGGAGAGGGGCCACAGGCCACCCTCACACAGGGCTGGCGCGGCCCAGGCCCTGGCCGCGCCACCCTAGTGTGAGGAGGCCTGGGGCCACCTCTGACATCGCCCATTCGCCTATAAGAAGCCTCGGGACGGAAAACCCTAAGGGATTCGGCAATTTTCCAGAAGCAGTTCCGCAGCTCCGCCGCCACCGTCGACGAATTTCGGGGGACAGAAGTCTCTGTTCCGGCACCCTGCCGGGACGGGGAAGTGCCCCCGGAGCCATCTCCATCGGTCTCCATCGCCGTCTTCGCCGTCTCCATCGACCTCACCGCCATCTCCATCAACCTTGCTGTCTCCTATGATGAGGAGGGAGTAGTTCATCCCCGGGGCTAAGGGCTCTACCGGTAGCTATGTGGTTCACCTCTCTCTCCCATGATGTGATCTTTATGTGATCGTGAGCTTTGTATCATGTTGAACAAGTAGATGTTATTATTCAGATGTTATGTGTACTCTAGTGGTGATTGTTAAAGTAATATATTCCTCCTGCCTTGGTGTAACGGTGACAGTGCGTGCATCATGGTGGTACTTGGTTTAGGCTATGATTGTGATCTCTTGTGGATTATGAGAATAATTATTGCTATGATAGTATGGAGTGATCTATTCCTCCTTTCATGGTGTAATGTTGACAGTGTGTGTACCGTGTTAGTACTTGGTCTAAGTTGCAATGATATCTATCTTGAGTTGTGCTTTGATTTGGGTATCTCTATGAGTGGTGTTTGTCAACTACTTGATGAACTTTAAGGGGTGCTTCTGTAGCCACTACACAATGATTAGTGTTATTCAATAGGAGAGTAATTCAGAGTACCATAGTGGAGAGAAGTTATCTATTTGTTCATTCATGTTATATTGTTGGGAGTGTGTCCACTAGTGAAAGTATGATCCCTAGGCCTTGTTTCCAAGCTTTGCACACCGTTTACTTGCTATTTTGTTACTTGTTTGCTCGCAGCGATATTTATTTCACATCACGTTTGCTACTTATAATCATCACTACTACTTGTATTTCACTATCTCTTCGCCGAACTAGTGCACCTATACATCTGACAAGTGTATTGGGTGTGTTGGGGACAGAAGAGACTTTCTGAATCGTAATTGCAGGGTTGTTTGAGAGGGATAGCTTTGACCTCTAACCTCCCTGAGTTCGATAAACCTTGGGTGATCCACTTAAGGGAAACTTGCTGCTGTTCTATAAACCTCTGCACTTGGAGGCCCAACAAGTGTCTACAAGAATAGAAGTGCGTAGACATCAGGAATCGCCACCGGAGGTCTTCTTCATCGCCATGCTTGCCTCCGGAGCGATGAGTGAGTAGTCTACCTTGGACTATGGGTCCATAGCAGTAGCTAGATGGTTTTCTCCTCCACCATGTGCTTCATGTTTAGATCTCATGAGCTGCCCTACATGATTGAGATCACCGTTATGTAATTTTACATGTTTGGTTTGTTGGGATCCAATGAATATTGGTGTTATGATTGAGTTGCTATACTGAAATATATCTTTTGTTATCTCTATGTTGTTTATGATCTTGCATGATCTCCGTTGTTAGTAGCTATCTTGGTCGAGTAGTTGCTAGTGACTCCAAGAGGGGGTATTTATGCTCGATAGTGGGTTCATGCCTCTATTTAACCAGGGGGAGTGACAGAAACCTCTAAGGTTGTAGATGTGTTGTTGCTACTAGGGAGAAAACAACATTCATATGCTCGAGGGCATATACTTTGTTTACATTACACACTTTGCTTAAAGCAATTATCTATTGTTCGCAACTTAATACTCATGGGGTGTTTGGATGATATCCCCGTGAGTGGATTATTAGTCATAGATGCAGTTGGATGGTGGTCTATGTATTTTGTTCTAATGCCCAGAGTAAATCGCATAGTGATCTTCTTGACATATCACGTTTATCTTTATTCTATCAATTGCCCAACTGTAATTTGTTTACCCAGCATGTGTTATTTATCTTATGGAGAGACACCACTAGTGAACTATGGACCCCGGTCCTATTTCCATCATATTGCTATCACCTGTTTACTTTACTCGCACTATTTACTTTACTCGCATACTATTATCACTTTCCACTCGATACGCTCATAACCTTTGTTTCAAGCAAACCGGTGAGATTGACAACCTCATCGCAAGTTGGGAACAAAGTACTTGGTTGTGTTGTGTGCAGGTTCCATGTTGCTATTGGCTGAAGACGAGTCAACAAGTGTCGTAAACGGTGCCCTTGTTGGAGTGTTATTAAGCCAGTCCACATCACCTTCAGTCGTATTGTCCACTCTTCTCCTGATCGACATAACCTTGGTTTCTTAACTGAGGGAAAACTAGCTGCTATACTCATCACACCTTCCTCTTGGGGTTCCCAACGGGCTGGTTATTTACCACGCATCAAGCTAATTTTCTGGCGCCGTTGCTGGAGAAGAAGTGGAAGACCTCTGCAAGGGGAGTTTTTCGCACGCACATCCTTTACTTTGTTTTAAGTTTTGCTTTACTTTATTTTTACTTGCATCATTTTATATCAAAAACCCAAAAAAATTAGAATCCTTGGTTGTTGTTTTTACTTGTCTACTTTTAGATTTGCTGAAATGGCTACTCCTGAAAACACCAAATTGTGTGACTTTACTAGCACAAACAATAGTGATTTTATCTGCACTCCTATTGCGCCACCTGCTTCTACTGCAAACTTGTATAAGATTAAGCCTGCTTTATTGAACCTTGTTATGAAAGAGCAATTTTCTGGTGCTAGTACTAAAGATGCTGCAGCTCATCTCAACAATTTCGTTGAGCTATGTGAGATGCAGAAATATAAGGATGTAGAAAGTGATATTATTAAGCTCAAGTTGTTTCCTTTTTCTTTGAGAGGAAAAGCTAAAGATTGGTTGCTATCTTTGACTAAGAATAGTATTGATTCATGCGCTAAGTGTAAGGATGCTTTTATTGGTAGATATTATCCTCCTGCTAAAATTATATCTTTGCGTAGCAATATTATGAAGTTTAGTCAATTTGATAATGAACATTTTGCTCAAGCTTGGGAAAGAATGAAATCTATGATAAAGAATTGTCCCACTCATGGACTGACTACTTGGATGATTGTCCAAACTTTTTATGCAGGACTGAAATTTTCTTCGAGGAACCTAATTGATTCAGCTGCTGGAGGCACTTTTATGTCCCTTACCTTGGGCGCCGCAACAAAGCTACTTGACAACATGATGGTAAATTACTCCAAATGGCACACCGAGAGAGCTCCACAAGGTAAGAAGGTAAATTCTGTTGAGGAAACCTCTTCCTTGAGTGATAAGATTGATACCATTATGGCTATGCTTGCTAATGATAGAGCTCATGTTGATCCTAATAATGTTCCTTTAGCCTCTTTGGTTGCTCAAGAAGAGCATGTTGATGTGAACTTCATTAGAAATAATAATTTTAACAACAATGCTTATAGGAACAATTTTGCTAGTAAAAATTATAGGCCGTATCCTTCTACCAATGGTAATGGTTATGGTAATTCTTATAGTAATTCCTACAACAACACTAGAGCCGCGCCCTCTGAACTTGAAGTCATGCTCAAACACTTCATGGTAAAACAATCTGCTTTTAACAAGTCTGTCAAGGAAAAGTTAGGCAAAATTGATATTCTTGCTTCTAAAGTTGATAGCATTGCTCATGATGTTGAACTTCTAAAATTAAAAGTGTTGCCTAATGATGTGAAAGAGAACAATGTTTTTGCTACTGCTATCCAAGTTGGAATTGATGAAAATCTTAGATTGTTAGCAGAATTGCATGCTAGATGGGAAAGAGAGGATGAGATTGCTAGGAATATGAAAGTTTGCACTATTACTACCTCTAATGATGTTGTTCCTAAAGCTAGCAATCCTCTTACTTTGATTGGTGTAGAGAAAACTCCCACTCCTTGCGTTAAAAAGCCTAAAACTGCCAAAACTTTTTCTCAAAAGAGTGCTAAATTTTTTCGGAGTGTAGGAGATGATAGCTCTATTTCCTTTAATGATTTTGATGTTGATGGCTGCAATATATCTAAAGTAATTTTGTTCTTGCAAAATCTTGCTTTGACTCCCAATGCTAGTTCTTTAAATATTGCTTTTACTAAGCATATTACCAATGCTCTCATGAAAATTAGGGATGAAAAGTTGAAGCAAAAAGCCTATGTTCCCAAGAAGTTAGAAGATGGTTGGGAACCCATCATTGATATGCATGTTAATGGTTTTGATTGCCATGCTTTATGTGATCTAGGTGCTAGTATTTCTATCATGCCTAGAAAGATTTATGACATGCTTGACTTACCACCGCTTGAAAAGTGTTATTATGATGTTCCTATTGCTAATGTTGCTAAGAAGAAACCTTTGGGAAGGATTAATGATATTCTTATTGTGGTTAATAATAACCTTGTTCCCGTTGATTTTCTTGTTATGGACGTTGAATACCATGCTTCATGTCCTATTATTTTGGGAAGACCCTTTATTCGAACTGTAGGTGCCATTATTGATATGAGAGAAGGCACCATCAAATATCAATTCTCACTAAAGAAAGGTATGGAACACTTCCCTAGGAAAAGGAAGAAATTACTTTTTGACTCTATTATTAGAGCAAATTATGAGCTTGATGCTTCATCTCTTGATGTTACTTGATTCGCAATTTTCTGCGCCTAGCTCAAAGGCGTTAAAGAAAGCACTCTTGGGAGATAACCCAATGTTTTCTTTTAGTACTTTTTCTTTTATTTGAGTCTTGGAAGTCATTACTACTATAATTACCGCTCCTTATCTTTTTTATTTCATTGTTGTGCCAAGAGAAGCCTCTAATTTGGGTGAGGTAAAGATTTGGGGATGTTGCTGTCCTGAAACTGTTTTCGGTGCTGCACCATAAAAATTCGTATAAATTCTCTATATATCTTTTGGACCTGAAATTTCTTGTACATATGCCCCAGGTTATATCCAAACTTTTGTTAGTTCAACACTTTTTGATTTGAGAATAGAAAACCCCTCAAAAATTCAGCCTTCGTCAGTTGTTCTGTTTTAACAGATTTCTATCACTATTCGTTTTTGCCACTTTATCACTTTCTTTTTGATTTCTTTTGATCACGGAACTTTTGGGGAAGTTGCTGCAGTAGTATATGATTTATATGTGGTGGTTTTGGGTTGAAACCTGAAGCAAAAAGAGGTTGATTATATGTTATGCCTACACTAATGTTGCTAATAGATTTGTGTTTAGTTTTGTATGAAGAAAGTTTTCAAGTGTAGGGATTGGAGAATGATGAGATGAGTTGAAGAATGGACAAAAGCTAAAGCTTGGGGATTCCCATGCATCACCCCAAGAAATATCCAAGAAGTACAAGCGTCAAAGCTTGGGGATGCCCCCGAGGCACCCCTTCTTCATCGGCAAAAATCAGGTCACCTTTCAAAATACTATATTTTTATTGCTTCATGCACTATGTGTTTTTCTTGGAGCATCAGTTGTTTTAGTTTTCTTAGTTAGTTTAGTTTTGTTTGCTGTAATAAATGGTTGGACCCTAACAAATTTCCTTTGGAGAACTTGCCTTGCTTTTCATTTGCCAAGAGCGCTCTAGTTTTTCATTCTTACAATTTCACCGAGTGTTCTTCTTTTTCCGCTACTGCTTTTGGTTTTCATTTTCGCCTTGATTTGCGTTCAGACCTTGTCATATCTTTTCATCAAGGTGTATTTTTGCCTCTGATCTTGATTGGTTTTCATCAAAAGAGGTGTCTTAAAAAATTTCAAATGGTGTTGGAAAAGAGATAAAGCTTTATGCAAAAAATGGTACAAGAAGGAGCTTGTGTAGACTGCGGCTTAGGCTTTTTCATGTCATGCTTGATGTGTTTTTGATAGTATGCTTAGTGGTTTTTCTGTAGCATGACTTGTCTCAAATAACTGAGATTGCTTAATGAGCCTTTGAAAAAAATCATGCGTTGTTTTTTATTGTATGGAACCATTATTTTGGTTTTCTCCTTGATGCTTTATTTGGGTTGACTTGGTGCATGCTCACACATATTAGACTCTTACAAAGTCGCCAATAGCCTCTATGATCATTTAGTTTTTGACTTTTGATGCCATCTTATGCTTCTTTTAATGTCGCTTTGTCGCTTTGCATGATTATGGCCATTATTGCTCTCTTAGTTGGTCGCTCCCAGTCTTTTGCTAGCCCTCGCCTTGTACTGGGTATGAGCTCTACTCGTGCATCCAACTCCTAAAAGCTAAAGTTTTTCAAAGTGTCCACCATACATACCTACTAGCAATTTTCTATTCCAAGTAAATTTGACTTGCTTTTATCTTCTCTTCAAATTAAACTCTTACCAGTGTTATGCGAAAATTAGTCAGTAAAGCTCTCACGAACCGGAAGGCACACTTTACTTTTTCCTTGTTCTTAAATTTTTTGACATTGTGGTCTCTTATGTTGAGTTGTTATGCTTGCAAGTTGTAAGTTGGATTCTAGCCCATCCATGCTGTCATGGGGCAAGCTTTCAACATTGCACTTCTTATTTGAGTTGATATCATGATCTTTTGTTTATGGATGCCCGCGGTGTGAAATGAATTAGGAATCTTGTGGGGATCATGGAGTTTGTATATGTGTTAGGGAAATGCCTGGGCCGCCAATCTAAGCCATGCATAATTCATGGTGGAAATTTGCAGCATACCCATGGTGGACATTCGACGACGCATCTCACCATAAAAAGCTAAACAAATGGCAAATAAAAGAGATGTCGAGGTGTTCATTGTCTGCTTGTCCTGTCATTCTGATGTGGGGTTGTTCCATGTCATCGGGCACAGAGGTACCCCGTTGGCGGTTCTCGATGATGCATATATACTTACAATGACAAGAGCCTTGCTTGGGACTCTAAGTAAAGTAGCATGAGGTTTGGGTACTCGTATTCACGGGGCATGAGGTTTTCGACTTATGATTTGTCAAGCATATGCATCATAATTGTTCTCGCATTAACTTTAACCATTCAAGATGCTTATGATGGGGGCAATGAGAGCTCAAAGCCGGTAAGTAACATAATTTTTGAAGGTCTATAAAACTTGCAATCACTGCTTCCCTCTGCGAAGGGCCTTTCTTTTACTTTCATGTTGAGTCACCACCTTCTTTCTTTATGCACCATAAGAGAGCATAGTTGTCATTCTTAGTATAATGTGCATTATCCCAAAGTTTTCATTGATTGATTCATATTGTTGGTTTCACTTATTCTCAAATTATTTGTATCTAGTCGCCCTCTTAAACTTGAAGGTGTCCTATGCATTTATGTTTTGCTCTCCATGAAGGACAAGCTGAAAACCATTTGAATGTTTTTCCTTATGACTTGAACACACGTTTGACTTTCATTGTTCTATTTTCATGATCTTTTGTTTGTGTTTATTTTCATGTTTATAACATCGTTGCTAAGTCTTTATTGTCAAGATTATATTTTTATGCCCATGTTTTAAGTTCTTATGATCCCAGCTCACAAATGCTTACATATATGATCAAGATTGTGTAGGTGCATGTCACCTCAAAAATTATTCTTTTGTTATCACTTACCTACTCGAGGACGAGCAGGAGTTAAGCTTGGGGATGCTTGATACGTCTCCAATGTATCTATAATTTTTGATGCTCCATGCTTGTTTTTACACCATTTGCCTACTGTTTCGTTACACTTCGTGGCACTTTTATGCATTTTCTGGAACTAACCTATTAACAAGTCGCCACAGTGCCAGTTCCCTATTTTCTGCTGTTTTTGTGTTTCAGAAGTGATACACAGGAAATATTCTCGGAATTGGACAAAACAAGTTCCTGAAGTCTTATTTTACCCGGAAGCTTCCAGAGATCCGAAGAGAAGTTGGAGGGGGGCCACGAGGGCCCCACACACCAGGGCGGCGTGGCTCAGGCCCTGGTCACGCCCCCTATGTGTGAGCTCGCCTTGGGCCACCTCTGACGATGCCCCTTTGCCTATAAAGACCCCCTGACGGAAAAAACCTAAACACCCAATCAATTTTCCAGAACACATCACGATCCGCCGCCGTCGTCGACCCAAATATTGGAAGGGTCCAGAAGCTCTTCTCGGCACCCTGCCAGAGAGGGGAATCGCCACCGGAGGTCTTCTTCATCGCCATGCTTGTCTCTGGAGCGATGAGTGAGTAGTCTACCTTGGACTATGGGTCCATAGTAGTAGCTAGATGGTTGTTGCTGCGTATGGTTGACGTGGGAGCAGACGGTCCTTGTGCGTGGTGAATAACCAGCCCGTTGGGAACCCCAAGAGGAAGGTATGATGAGTATAGCAGCTAGTTTTCCCTCAGTTAAGAAACCAAGGTTTATCGATCAGGAGAGGAGAGACAAACGACTGAAGGTGATGCGGAACCTGCACACACACAAACAAATACTTTGTTCCCAACTTGCGATGAGGTTGTCAATCTCACGGGTTTGCTTGAAACAAAGATTATGAGCGTATCGAGTGGAAAACAATATAGTATGCGAGTAAGGTAAACAGTGCGAGTAAAGTAAACAGGTAATAGCAATATGATGTAAATAGGACCAGGGTCCACAGTTCACTAGTGGTGTCTCTCCATAAGATATATAACACATGCTGGGTAAACAAATTATAGTTGGGCAATTGATAGAATAAAGATAACGTGATATGTCAATAAGATCACTATGAGATTTACTCTGGGCATTACAACAAAATACATAGACAGCCATCCAACTGCATCTATGACTAATAATCCACTCCCGGGGATATCAATCCGAACACCCCAGTAGTATTAAGTTGCGAACAACGGATAATTGCATTAACAAACTGTGTAATGTAAACAAAGCATATGCCCTTGAGCATATGAATGTTGTTTTGTCCCTAGTAGAAACAGCACATCTACCACCTTAGAGGTTTCTGTCACTCCCCCAGGTGAAATAGAGGCATGAACCCACTATCGAGCATAAATACCCCCTCTTGGAGTCACTAGCAACTACTCGGCCAAGATAGCTACTAACAACGGAGAGCATGCAAGATCATAAACAACATAGAGATAACAAAAGATAATATTCCGTATAGCAACTTAATCATAAACACCAATATTCATCGGATCCCAACAAACCAAACATGTAGAATTACATAACGGTGATCTCAATCATGTAGGGCAGCTCATGAGATCTAAACATGAAGCACATGGTGGAGAAGACAAAAATCTAGCTACTGCTATGGACCCATAGTCCAAGGTAGACTACTCACTCATCGCTCCGGAGGCAAGCATGGCGATGAAGAAGACCTCCGGTGGTGATTCCCCTCTCCGGTAGGGTGCCGGGAAGAGCTTCTGGACCCTCCCGATCTTCGGGTCGACGGTGGCGGTGGATCGCGATGTGCTCTGGAAAATTGATCGAGTACTTAGCTTTTTTCCGTCGGGGGGGTCTTTATAGGCAAAGGGGCGTCGTCAGAGGAGGAGCCAGGCTCCCTCACGCGGGGCCCGCGCGGCCAGGGGCCTGGCCGCGCCACCCCTGCGTGTGGGGCCCTAGTGGCCCCCCTCCGACTCTCCTTCGGATCTCTGGAAGCTTCCGGGTAAAATAAGACTTCAAGAACTTGTTTCGTCCAATTCCGAGAATATTCCTGTGTATCACTTCTGAAACACAAAAACAGCAGAAAACAGGAAACTGGCACTGTGGCAACTCGTTAATAGGTTAGTTCCGGAAAATGCATAAAAGTGCCACTAAGTGTAACGAAACAATAGGCAAATGGTGTAAAAACAAGCATGGAGTATCAAAAATTATAGATACATTGGAGACGTATCAAGCATCCCCAAGCTTAACTCCTGCTCGTCCTCAAGTAGGTAAGTGATAACAAAAGAATAATTTTTGAGGTGACATGCACCTACACAATCTTGATCATATATGTAAGCATTGGTGAGCTGGGATCATAAGAACTTAAATCATAGGCATTAAGATATAATCATGATAATAAGAAACTTAGCAACCATGTTGTAAACATGCAAATGAACACAAACAAAAGATCATGAAAATGAAACAATGAAAGTCAAATGTGTGTTCAAATCATAAGGAAAAACATACAAATGGTTTTCAGCTTGTCCTTCAAAGAGAGCAAAACATAAATGCATAGGACACCTTCAAGTTTAAGAGGGCGACTAGATACATATAATTTAAGAACAAGTGAAACCAACAATATGAATCAATCAATGAACTTTGGGACAATGCATATCACACTAAGAATGACAACTATGCTCTCTTAATGGTGCATAAAGAAAGAAGGTGGTGACTCAACATAAAAGTAAAAGAAAGGCCCTTCGCAGAGGGAAGCAGTGATTGCAAGTTTTATAACCTTCAAAAATTATGGTACTTATCGGCTTTGAGCTCTCATTGCCCCCATCATAAGCATCTTGAATGGTTAAAGTTAATGCGAGAATAATTATGATGCATATGCTTGACAAATCATAAGTTGAAAACCTCGTGCCCCATGAATACGAGTACCCAAACCTCATGCTACTTTACTTAGAGTCCCAAGCAAGGCTCTTGTCATTGTAAGTATATGCATATCATTGAGAACCGCCAATGGGGTACCTCCGTGCCCGATGACATGGAATAAGCCCACACCAAAATGACAGGACAAGCAGACAATGAACACCTCGACATCTCTTTTATTTGCCTTTTATTTAGCTTTTTATTGTGAGATGCGTCGTCGAATGTTCACCATGGGTATGCTGCAAATTTCCACCATGAATTATGCATGGCTTAAATTGGCGGCCCGGCGTTTCCCTAACACATATCCAAACTCCATGATCCCCACAAGATTCCCAATTCATTTCACACCGCGGGCATCCATAAACAAAAGATCACGATATCAACTCAAATAAGAAGTGCAATGTTGAAAGCTTGCCCCATGACAGCATGGCTGGGCTAGAATCCAACTTACAACTTGCAAGCATAACAACTCAACATAAGAGACCACAATGTCAAATTTTTAAGAACAGGAAAAAGTAAAGTGTGCCTTCCGGTTCGTGAGAGCTTTACTAACCGAATTTCGCATAACACTGGTAAGAGTTTAATTTGAAGAGAAAATAAAAGCAAGTCAAATTTACTTGGAATAGCAAGTTGCTAGTAGGTATGTATGGTGGACACTTTGGAAACTTTGGATTTTAGGAGTTGGATGCATGAGTAGAGCTCATACTCAGTACAAGGCGGGGGCTAGCAAAAGACTGGGAGCGACCAACTAAGAGAGCAGTAATGGCCATAATCATGCAAAGCGACAAAGCGACATTAAAAGAAGCATAAGATGGCATCAAAAGTCAAAAACTAAATGATCATGAAGGCTATTGGCGACTTTGTAAGAGTCTAACATGTGTGAGCATGCGCCAAGTCAACCCAAATAAAGCATCAAGGTGAAAACCAAAATAATGCTTCCATACAATAAAAACAACGCATGATTTTTTCAAAGGCTCATTAAGCAATCTCAGTTATTTGAGACAAGTCATGCTACAGCAAAACCACTAAGCATACTATCAAAAAGACATCAAGCATGACATGAAAAAGCCTAAGCCGCAGTCTACACAAGCTCCTTCTTGTACCACTATTTTGCACAAAGCTTTTTCTCTTTTCCAACACCATTTGAAATTTTTAAAGACACCTCTTTTGATGAAAACCAATAAATATCAGAGGCAAAAATACACCTTGATGAAAAGATATGACAAGGTCTGAACGCAAATCAAGGTGAAAACGAAAACCAAAAGCAGTAGCAGAAAAAGAAGAACTCTCGATTTTTAATAAGAGTGAAAACTAGAGCGTTCTTGGCAAATGAAAAGCAAGGCAACTTCTCCAAAAGAAAATTTGTTGGGGTCCAACCATTTATTGCAGCAAACAAACAAACTAAACCAACTAAAAAAACTAAAACAACTGACGCTCCAAGAAAAACACATAGTGCATGAAGCAATAAAAATATAGTGTTTTGAAAGGTGACCTGATTTTTGCCGATGAAGAAGGGGTGCCTCGGGGGCATCCCCAAGCTTTAACGCTTGTACTTCTTGGATATTTCTTGGGGTGATGCATGGGCATCCCCAAGCTTGAGCTTTTGTCCATTCTTCAACTCATCTCATCATTCTCCAATCCCTACACTTGAAAACTTCCTTCATACAAAACTAAACACAATTCTATTAGCAACATTAGTGTAAGCATAACATATAATCAATCCTCTTTTTGCTTCAGGTTTCAACTCAAAACCACCACATATATAGCAAATATTACTGTAGCAACCTCCCCAAAAGTTCCATGATCAAAACAACTCAAAAGAAAGCGATAAAGTGGCAAACATAAATATTGGCAGAAATCTGTCAAAACTGAACAGCTGACGAAGGTCGAATTTTTGAGGGGTTTTCTGTTGCTCAAATCAAAAAGTGTTCAACTAAAAAAAGTTTGGATATAACCTGGGGCATATGCACAGGAAATCGCAGGTCCAAAAGATATACAGAGAATTTATACGAATTTGTACGGTGCAGCACCGAAAACAGTTTCAGGACAGCAACATCCCCAAATCTTTACCTCACTCAAATTAGAGGCTTCTCTTGGCACAAAAACGAAATAAGCAAGATAAGGAGCGGTCATTACAGTAGTAATGACTTCCAAGACTCAAATAAAAAAAAAATTACTGAAAAGAAAACATTGGGTTATCTCCCAAGAGTGCTTTTCTTTAACGCCTTTGAGCTAGGCGCAGAAAATTGCGAATCAAGTATATCAAGTGATGAAGCATCAAGCTCATAATTTGCTCTAAGAATAGAGTCAAAAAGTAATTTCTTTCTTTTCCTAGGGAAGTGCTCCATACCTTTCTTTAGTGGGAATTGATATTTGATGGTGCCTTCCCTCATATCAATGATGGCACCTACAGTTCGAAGAAAGGGTCTTCCCAAAATAATAGGACATGAAGCATGGCATTCAACGTCCACAACAAGAAAATCAACGGGAACAAGGTTATTGTTAACCACAATAAGAACATCATTAATTCTTCCCAAAGGTTTCTTCTTAGCAATATCAGCAATAGGAACATCAAAATAACATTTTTCAAGCGGTGGTAAATCAATCATGTCATAAATCTTTCTAGGCATGATAGAAATACTAGCACCTAGATCACATAAAGCATGGCAATCATAACCATTAACATGCATATCAATGATGGGTTCCCAACCATCTTCTAACTTCTTGGGAACAGAGGCTTTTTGCTTCAACTTTTCATCCCTAATTTTTATAAGAGCATTGGTAATATGCTTAGTAAAAGCAATATTTAGAGAACTAGCATTGGGAGTCAAAGCAAGCTTTTGCAAGAACAAAATTACTTCAGATATATTGCAGCCATCAACATCAAAATCATTAAAAGAAATAGAGCTATCATCTCCTACACTCCGAAAAATTTCAGTACTCTTTTGAGAAAAAGTTTTGGCAGTTTTAGGCTTTTTAACACAAGGAGTGGGAGTTTTCTCTACACCAATCAAAGTAAGAGGATTGCTAGCAGTAGGAGCAACATAATTAGAGGTAGTAATAGTACATACCTTCATCTCTCTAGCCATCTCATCTTCTCTTTCCCACCTGGCATGCAATTCCGCTTGTGGAGCTCTCTCGGTGTGCCATTCGGAATAATTTACCATCATGTTATCCAGTAGCTTTGATGCGGCGCCCAAGGTAAGGGACATAAAAGTGCCTCCAGCAGCTGAATCAAGTAGGTTCCTTGAAGAAAAATTCAGTCCTGCATAAAAAGTTTGGATAATCATCCAAGTAGTCAGTCCATGAGTGGGGCAATTCTTTATCATAGATTTCATTCTTTCCCAAGCTTGAGCAACATGTTCATTATCAAACTGAGTAAACTTCATAATATTGCTACGCAAGGATATAATCTTAGCAGGAGGATAGTATCTACCAATAAAAGCATCCTTACACTTAGCCCATGAATCAATACTATTCTTAGTCAAAGACAGCAACCAATCTTTAGCTTTTCCTCTCAAAGAAAAAGGAAACAACTTGAGCTTAATAATATCACTATCAACATCCTTATATTTCTGCATCTCACATAGCTCAACAAAATTGTTGAGATGAGCTGCAGCATCTTCAGTACTAGCACCAGAAAATTGCTCTTTCATAATAAGGTTCAACAAAGCAGGCTTAATCTCATAAAAATTTGCAGCAGTAGCAGGTGGTGCAATAGGAGTGCAAATAAAATCACTATTGTTTGTGCTAGTAAAGTCACACAACTTGGTGTTTTCAGGATTGGCCATTTCAGCAAAACAAAAGTAAACATGTAAAAACAACTACCAAGGATTCTAATTTTTTTGGGTTTTTGATATAAAGCAATGCAGGTAAAATAAATAAAGTAAAGCAAGACAATAACAAAGTAAAGGATGTGTGTGCGAAAAACTCCCCTCGCAGAAGTCTTCTCTTCCTCCCCGACAACGGCGCCCGAAAAGAAGCTGATGCGTATGGTTGACGTGGGAGCAGACGGTCCTTGTGCGTGGTGAATAACCAGCCCGTTGGGAACCCCAAGAGGAAGGTATGATGAGTATAGCAGCTAGTTTTCCCTCAGTTAAGAAACCAAGGTTTATCGATCAGGAGAGGAGAGACAAACGACTGAAGGTGATGCAGAACCTGCACACACACAAACAAATACTTTGTTCCCAACTTGCGATAAGGTTGTCAATCTCACCGGTTTGCTTAAAACAAAGATTATGAGCGTATCGAGTGGAAAACAATATAGTATGCGAGTAAGGTAAACAGTGCGAGTAAAGTAAACAGGTGATAGCAATATGATGTAAATAGGACCGGGGTCCACAGTTCACTAGTGGTGTCTCTCCATAAGATAAATAACACATGCTGGGTAAACAAATTACAGTTGGGCAATTGATAGAATAAAGATAACGTGATATGTCAAGAAGATCACTATGAGATTTACTCTGGGCATTACAACAAAATACATAGACCGCCATACAACTGCATTTATGACTAATAATCCACTCCCGGGGATATCAATCCGAACACCCCAGTAGTATTAAGTTGCGAACAACGGATAATTGCATTAACAAAGTGTGTAATGTAAACAAAGCATATGCCCTTGAGCATATGAATGTTGTTTTCTCCCTAGTAGCAACAACACATCTACCACCTTAGAGGTTTCTGTCACTCCCCCAGGTGAAATAGAGGCATGAACCCACTATCGAGCATAAATACCCCCTCTTGGAGTCACTAGCAACTACTCGGCCAAGATAGCTACTAACAACGGAGAGCATGCAAGATCATAAACAACATAGAGATAACAAAATATAATATTCAGTACAGCAACTTAATCATAAACACCAATATTCATCGGATCCCAACAAACCAAACAAGTAGAATTACATAACGGTGATCTCAATCATGTAGGGCAGCTCATGAGATCTAAACATGAAGCACATGGTGGAGAAGACAACCATCTAGCTACTGCTATGGACCCATAGTCCAAGGTAGACTACTCACTCATCGCTCCGGAGGCAAGCATGGCGATGAAGAAGACCTCCGGTGGCGATTCCCCTCTCAGGCAGGGTGCCGGGAAGAGCTTCTGGACCCTCCCGATCTTCAGGTCGACGGTGGCGGCGGATCGCGATGTGTTCTGGAAAATTGATCGGGTACTTAGGTTTTTTCCGTCGGGGGGTCTTTATAGGCGAAGGGGCGTCGTCAAGGAGGAGCCAGGTGCCCTCACGTGGGGCCCGCGCGGCCAGGGGCCTGGCCGCGCCACCCCTGCGTGTGGGGCCCTGGTGGCCCCCCTCCGACTCTCCTTCGGATCTCTGGAAGCTTACGGGTAAAATAAGACTTCAGGAACTTGTTTCGTCCAATTCCGAGAATATTTTCTGTGTATCACTTCTGAAACACAAAAACAGCAGAAAACAGGAAACTGGCACTGTGGCAACTCGTTAATAGGTTAGTTCCGGAAAATGCATAAAAGTGCCACTAAGTGTAACGAAACAATAGGCAAATGGTGTAAAAACAAGCATGGAGCATCATAAATTATAGATACGTTGGAGACATATCAGTTGTCTCCTCCACCATGTGCTTCATGTTTAGATCTCATGAGCTGTCCTACATGATTGAGATCACCGTTATGTAATTCTACATGTTTGGTTTGTTGGGATCCGATGAATATTGGTGTTATGATTGAGTTGCTATACTTAAATATATCTTTTGTTATCTCTATGTTGTTTATGATCTTGCATGCTCTCCGTTGTTAGTAGCTATCTTGGCCGAGTAGTTGCTAGTGACTCCAAGAGGGGGTATTTATGCTCGATAGTGGGTTCATGCCTCTATTTAACCTGGGGGAGTGACAGAAACCTCTAAGGTTGTAGATGTGCTGTTGCTACTAGGGAGAAAACAACATTCATATGCTCTAGGGCATATGCTTTGTTTACATTACACACTTTGCTTAAAGCAATTATCTGTTGTTCGCAACTTAATACTCATGGGGTGTTCGAATGATATCCCCGTGAGTAGATTATTAGTCATAGATGCAGTTGGATGGTGGTCTATGTATTTTGTTGTAATGCCCAGAGTAAATCTCATAGTGATCTTCTTGACATATCACGTTTATCTTTATTCTATCAATTGCCCAACTGTAATTTGTTTACCCAGCATGTGTTATTTATCTTATGGAGAGACACCACTAGTGAACTGTGGACCCCGGTCCTATTTCCATCATATTGCTATCACCTGTTTACTTTACTCGCACTATTTACTTTACTCGCATACTATTATCACTTTCCACTCGATACGCTCATAACCTTTGTTTCAAGCAAACCGGTGAGATTGACACCCTCATCGCAAGTTGGGAACACAGTACTTGGTTGTGTTGTGTGCAGGTTCCATGTTGCTATTGGCTGAAGACGAGTCAACAAGTGTCGTCAACGACGCCCTTGTTGGAGTGTTATTAAGCCAGACCGCATCACCTTCAGTCGTATTGTCCGCTCTTCTCCTGATCGACATAACCTTGGTTTCTTAACTGAGGGAAAACTAGCTGCTATACTCATCACACCTTCCTCTTGGGGTTCTCAACGGGCTGGTTATTTACCACGCATCAAGACCGCGCGGGTGCAGCAGGCTAGGTTTTCGCTGTACATTGCGCTTCAGAGGTAGCAACTCCCGCCAAAGCTATCATGTGGCGATAATATATGGAGATAGGTGTGCTAGAGCTATCTCAGAGGTGTGACCACCCCGTTGGCACACATGCGATAACACTTTAAAAAATTGAGGGGGGTGGACCACGACGGGGTAGGGTTTCTCCGTAACCGGGCTTCGGGGGCTATGCATGTCAAAACCTTTGCTTTACACATACATATGACCTAACCAAAGCCAAAAGGAACACACTAGCCTACCGATACGATGTCGTCTGGAATAATCTAGGGGGGTAGACCGCGCGGGTGCAGCGGGGTAGGGTTTCACCGTACATCTTGCTTCAGAGGTAGCAACCCCCTCCAAAGCTATCATGTGGCCATAATATATGGAGATAGGTGTGGTAGAGCTATCTCAGAGGTGTGACCACCCCGTTGGCACACATGCGATAACACTTTGAAAAATCGAGGGGGGTAGACCGCGATGAGCTAGGGTTTCTCCGTAACCGGGCTTCGGGGGCTATGCATATAAAAACCTTTGGTTTACACATACATATGACCTAACCAAAGCCAAAGGAACACACTAGCCCACCGACGTGATGTCGTCCGGAATAATCTAGGGGGGGTAGACCGCGCGGGTGCAGCAGGCTAGGGTTTCGCCGTACATCGTACTTCAGAGGTAGCAACCCCCTCCAAAGCTATCATGTGGCCATAATATATGGAGATAGGTGTGGTAGAGCTATATCAGAGGTGTGACCACCCCGTTGGCACACATGCGATAACACTTAGCACATTAATTCCCCGAAGCGTGGTTTGCTCTGAAACCCTAATATATGTGGAGGGGTTGACGATGTAGAGTATGTTTGTATTGGAAAAAGCATGGGTATATAAACATTGTCTTAAGTAACACTAATAAATAGTCAACAAAATATAAAACTAATTGAAAAATAAACATAAGTATTAAAAAGAATAAAATGGAAATGAAAAAAAATGAAAAACCTATATTGTGCATGGCTAAGGAACAAGCGCACGGCAAAGGGCTCCTTTGCCGTGCTCAACGTCACGACGCACGGCAAAGGCTCCTTTACCGTGCGCAAAGCTAGGACACAAGGCACAGAATGTGTGCACGGCAAGGCTGGGCACCTTTGCCGTGCTTTTTTTCTTTGCCGTGGGCTGGTTTCCCTATTTGCCGCGTGTTTTGTGTGGTCTTTGCCGTGAGTGCTTCATTGCCGTGCGTTCTTCTTCGAATTTGCCGTCCTTGATTTCTTTGCCATGCGTGTATATTTGACTACACGGCAAAGCTCTCTTTGCCGTGGGGTAATGCACGGCATAGTCAGGATGCACGGCAGCCCATCTTTTTCCGGTAGTGAGAGAGAGAGAGTGAGTGAGTGAGTTGGGCCATGGCCGCCGTGTTAGCTTAATCTTGATCGGTGGAGTCCAACTAATACCAAGTCTGGTAAGACTAGTATTGGTGTGTCGTGTGTGTCTAGGCTAGGCTTAGATGTTGAGTCCTAGTACTAGTTAGGACCGGTACGTGTCCGTATACTAGTAGTATTAGAAGATACTACATGGGTGATGGCTGATACATATATATATGCACAGGTTACGTACGCAGAAGTTGTACCGCAAGCTTGTAACGTGAGAACACCGGGAAAACAAGGAGCAATAAAAAGAAAAGTTCAAAGCGTACGATACGCACGCTTGGCAATAAAAGTAGTCTCCGCGTGTGTTTATCTAGCTTCATGTGATTGATTCGTGGGCGAATTCCAACACGCCGTTCCCACGCACTCGCCTACGGGCGAGGTTTCCGTGTTAGAGACCACCATTATAGAAAGCAAGGCGTACGAACACGAAAACGGCAAGTACGCGATCGCAAGACGAGTTCCTCTCCGATCCCCGCCGCCGGCCATGTATTGGTATCCCGTCATGTGCAACTGTGCAAGGGCATCGATCTCAGCTTTGTCACCAAGATTGAAGACGAGGTCCTAATCAGGCTCGCCTTGCCTCCGCCCGCCGCCCGCTGCCGATCGACGGCTAACCATGGATATGGATTTACAATCGATTGAACTATATTGCCCGTGGACTTGCCACCCCGGGGGCTAGCTGGAACAATGGCGATAGGTGGGGCTGGTGGAGTCTGTGATCGAGGATGACGGCTGGGATGAAGAGATGGTGTATAGAAGGATGCGGCCATGCGGGAGTCGATCGTGGAGGGCGGCACATCAGGGAGGCGCCTTTCCTGTTCTGTGAGCCGGCGTCGCGCAAACCTGGCCCGCTGTGCTGCTCGTCCTCCTCGCCGTCCCCGCCCTCGCGTCGGCCACGGATACGTCGATCATCGACTACAACGAGGAGACGGCACGCTGAAGAGATTCTAGGCTGCGGCAGTAATGTACAACGTGGCGGATCGTCAGTTCTGGAGAAGAAGGGCGGCATCTCTCTGGGGTCTGGGCCATCGCCTTCTGCAAGGAGTCGCTGCACCGAGTGTCCTCACCGGATGGGCCGTCCGTTCTTCACGCAGGTCAGCACCAGGAGCGATGAGCCGATGAGGGCAACGGCACCGGCAAGCCTCAACTTAGAGGCGAACAGGTGAGGAAGGAAAAGGTGGAGACTGGAGAGTGCCAAGATCAACAACGTTCAAGAAGGAGGAGGTGGTCAACAAGGAGATGGAGCAGGTGGACAAGGCCTTCGCCTCGCTCAAGAAGATTGAGGCGGTAGTTCAGACTTCAGATGAAAAAAAATAGTCAGTCTCTGATTTATTTATTGTATTTTTGAAGTTTATATTTCCATTGAAAAATTCATGAGCAATTCTGCTAGCTTTGAAATTAATTTCCATCTTCTTATCACTGCTTCGCAAAGTTAATCATGTTGATGAATTTTAAAAATGAAAAGGAGAAAAGTTTGAGAAAATTTATACATTAACTGAATTGCCCAAAAATAATTTATCGTGCTAGAAGTGGCACGTACGGTCTCACGCTGGACAGATGTTCGATGGTTAATTACTGTATGTGTGATTCGTACTGACCATTTAGCATTCCGAAACCAGTCATATGTTCTTGCTCCAAAATAATCAGAGGTGTTCGTTACACCAAAATCTTGCAACTTTCTGCACAAAGAGGGCGGCTGTTAATCTGTACGAATAATTCATAGTTTACAAAAATTGCATTATAATTTTCAAAAAAATTGGAAAAAGTTTACACGAATTTATGTCTATGCCTATGACGACATGCAAAATTTCGTCGAAAAAGGGTACATGCTTGGGATACTACATGCGTCAAATACTCAAATTAAATCTGGTACCGCTGAATCGAGGTGAAAATTTAGAGCATCCAGCCTAAAACGTACAACTATTTTTTAGCACACAAGAAAGCTCTTGGCTTATTCAGATTTCTCAGCAAATATTTGGAGATGTCCCATTTCCTTCCATTGATCTTAATAAATTTACGAATAGCATTTAGGAATGTCCTCATTTAGGCTATGGCTTCTTTAGTTCTTCTTTGTTGGTAAGAAATAGCGGGCCATATTCCTTTTTCTTGAATTGCATAGTTTGATTGAAGATCATAATTAACAAAAAAGCATAAGCAAATATTTACGTTCTGATGTAGAAATGAAGGAACATGTAGTGGGAGGTGGAAGAAAATATTCAATAAAAAACAATCAGAATATATTGATGTATTTGAATTTTTATTTTTCCTGGTGCAACGCACGGGCATTTTTCCTATATATATAACATCCTTTAGGTCTTTAGGAGAGGGCAAATTAGGTTTTTAAAAAAAGCTCCAGACGACTATTTGCGATCTTTTTCATGGCTTGTCTTCAACTTTTGTCTGCTGCTTGGTTGCGCCGTAGATGCCGACTCACCGCTGTTGTTGTTGCAACAACTACTACTTCAGCTGCAAACAATTAGTACGTGCGTCGTGCTTCCGTTTACCTGTTTAACATGTTTATCTACTATATGTTTATGTTCAGTATGTTGTCGAATGCATATAGTACGTTCAACTTACACGTGGTGGTAGATGTTTATACCATGCTTAATACTTTAGAACCAGCAGGTTAATTATAAATTGGATTGTTTCCTTTGAGTCAGCACATCTTATTAATGCTCGCACGTATATATGTCATGATTAAATGTTAATTAAAAAATATGTGGTAAAAAGATGACATCCTTTACAATGGGGAGAAATCTCTTATACTCCACTTCAAGAGATCATCTGCCGGCTAAGAGAAGACAACAACTGTTTTTGCCTCTCTCTCTCTCCATCATTGGAGCCATCACCCTACGTGGCTCGGCTAATAAGAGTCTGAAATAACCTCTTCGTATGTACCCTTTAACCACTAATGGTAAGACCACCATCGACAAATATGACCTGACCAGTGACAAAGGAGGCCGCTGGCATACAAAGAAACGTCACCGCAGATGCAACCTCCACTGGTTCGCCGCTCCGCCGCAATGGGGTCTTCGAGTACTCTTGGTCTAGGATATTTTGATCTATCTGTTTAGATCACAATAATAACTTGTTATCCCCTGCCAACTAATGGTAATACAACTTTTTCAGATAATATTGTGAAATCATTTGCATTTTTGCCGTCACAATTAGGTAATTAGTTCACAGTTTGTGTGTGGATATCAATTTTTCTTGATATCAATGTTGGCTAAGAAAGAACATGACATTGACACAAATGGATCTATAAATTAACGTATACATGTGATGTCTGGTACATACATTTCTTGTCATATCAGTGGTGATAAATCCTGGGGCGATGGCATTCACACGAATGTTGTTAGGGGCCCACTCGGTAGCAAGGCTTCTCGTAAGCTGGTTTATGCCTCCTGCATGGCAGCACAAATTACAGGAGAAGCAATATTCAGGAAACTCATCACAAGAGCTATGTTTTTGTTAGGATGGGTGACAAGGTTTATCCCCGGCAATGCCCATGTCGAAGGGCTTTCGATCGAGGAAATGTATTGGGGACCTGGCGAACTCGATGGCGATCAGACGAAAGCAAAGGAACACAGGATTTACTCAGGTTCAGCCCCCTCGAAAGGTAAAAGGCCTACGTCCTGCTTGTCTGACTTTGTATTGATGGAGTGGTTGTGGTGTTGGTGTTACAATGGTGGCGTAGATTGGATCTAGCCGAAACAGAGGGCTCTAAGTCGTCGAGCGCTCCGGCGTGAGGTGGGTGGAAAAGTGTCTAAGCGCCACTACGATCTCCCTCCCGACCTTTTATATGCGAAGGTCGGGTCCCAGGAGTGTTCTCCAAGTTGATTACAGATAAAATCGGTTTGTATAAACCCTAAACGAATCCTAGTTCGACCAGGCCTTCTCCATCGAATCTTCATCGTGCACGCCAAGTTACGTCCCTGGGCCACGCTAGACCGCTGCCTTGATGGGCCTCAATAGCTTTTTGAGGGAGACCTTCCCCGGACCGAAACCCAGGTAGGCAAATATCGGGTGCTCGTTTGTCATTCCTTCGTCAGTAGCCCCCGAGTGTCTGGGATAGCCGAAGACTATGGCAGGGACTCCACCCGAAAGTCTTCCTAGCCGCGCCCGATATGTGAGCCTGGTCTGTAAAACCAAAAGAACACAAAGAACATTCGAGTAATACACTTATCAGATATGAAATTTTTGAGTCACGCTCATTCAGAGCCTCGAAAATGTTAAGTCGGGTTTGCAGAGGGATGCGCATAACCGGCCTGAGACTCACGCCGGGTCTCAGTTAATTGCATAGCCGCAAAAACATTCGGTTAGCTTACTCAGATCCGAGTCCCCCGACTCAAACCCGCGTGGGCTGGTGCTACCCCGACCCGAGCCGCGTTGGACTTACCAGGTCAGAGCCCAGTTCATTTGAGAGACACTCGATGCGTCCATCGGTGTAAACTTCATACCGTAGGTATGGAAAATTTCCGGCAGAGCGCGTTTGATACGAATACCGGGCCATCAGGTGTTGCAACCCGTGGACTTACCTTCGTATTTGACATACGGCATCCGAACTGGCATATTGCCACCAAGATTCGGGCATGGTGATTGAGGAGCATTGATAGCTCGAAGGAGAGGTTCGAAAAGGCATCAGCCTATATTCGAACAGAATGAAAGCTCTAGCAGTCTAGACGTGCTTCAAGAGTTAGAATGTTTACTCTTGAATAGCATAGTGATGCCGCAGCCTCGAAAAGGATAACTCAAAGATCCGTAACTCGAACCCGAATTCTTTGGAGGCGTTGCTGGGCCGAAAAAGGCAGCTCGAAGGATCAAAGTCCAACCTCGAATAGCTTGAGGGCGATGCTGGCCCGAAAGAAACAATTCGGGGGACCGAAGTTTCGTCTCGAATATCTTGAAGGCACTGCTGGCCCGAAAAGAACAATTCGAGGGACCCAAACCCTGCCTCGAATATCTTGAAGGCGCTGCTGGCCCGAAAAGAACAATTCGAGGGACCGAAGCCCTGCCTCGAATATCTTGAAGGCGCTGCTGGCCCGAAAAGAACAATTCGAGGGACCGAAGCCCTGCCTCGAATATCTTGAAGGCGCTGCTGGCCCGAAAAGAACAATTCGAGGGACCGAAGCCCTGCCTCAAATATCTTGAAGGCGCTGCTGGCCCGAAAAGAACAATTCGAGGGACCGAAGCCCTGCCTCGAATATCTTGAAGGCGCTGCTGGCCCGAAAAGAACAATTCGAGGGACCGAAGCCCTGCCTCGAATATCTTGAAGGCGCTGCTGGCCCGAAAAGAACAATTCGAGGGACCGAAGCCCTGCCTCGAATATCTTGAAGGCGCTGTTGGCCCGAAAAGAACAATTCGAGGGACCGAAGCCTTGCCTCGAATATCTTGAAGGCGCTGCTGGCCCGAAAAGAGCAATTCGAGGGACCGAAAAATTCTCTTGAAAGAGCAAACACCCACGATTCGAAGAACCTCGTTCGAATCGTTCAGCAAACGACAAAGTCGTCGAAAAATTCTGCGTATGTTTGGGTAACACAAAAGAGAGAGGGGCACAAAGACCTCGAAAGAGTCCCAGTCGAAGGGTCATTCGAGTGCGAGAGGTACATACCTTTGGGACTCAAAGGAATTCTTACCAGTCTTTGCCCTTTGAGTCGAGAAGAGCCAACCTACCCAAAGGGTCGCGTCATTGCTGACGATACGGTCCGTCGAGTCGTCACATCATCCTCTGCAAGAATGGCCTGACTCTGCCAAGACTGGACGCGTGGTGGGCCCACCGACCGCACGTACCAGCCGTTGACAGAGTTTGACCGCACATCCCACGCGTGGGTGAAAAATAACCGGCACGGTTTCCTTGATTACCGCGCGTAGTGGATGCCGCGGTGCCCGCGTGCCGACACGTGGACGGCTGGATCAACCCGGCCGTTTCCACTTCATCGTGGACGACTGAGATCTGACGCAGATTTCCAGAGGCGGAATAAATAACGGTGGCAGAGTAAACAGTCCGTCCCACTCCGCCGCCACCGTCTTCTTCCTCGCGCATCACTCCTGTTGCTCTGCTCTCTCAGCTCCATTCCCGCAATCGCTGCTGCGCCCTGAGGCCATGGGCAAAAGGAGCTCCACCGCTACCGGCGCCGCCACCGGCGCCGCCGCCAAGAAGACCAAGACAGCTGACGCCGATGGCCCCGTCGTTGGACGCTGGGTCCAGACCAAGGTCGGGAACAAGGAACTATCCCAGGCCGAAAAGATGGGTCTCCTGAAGAACACGCCGGCGGAGTCGCTCGCCGCCGGCCTGGAGATCATCCCCCGACCTCCACCTGGATTCCGGGTAATCTTCATCGCTTTCTTGCTGCGGGGCTTGTCTTTTCCCCCGCATCCTTTCCTCCGCGGTCTTCTTTTCGCCTACGGGATTCAGCTCCATGATCTGAATCCCAATTCCATCCTTCACATTGCGTGTTTCATCACGCTTTGTGAATGCTTCCTGGGGATCGAACCCCACTGGGCACTGTGGCGTCGAATTTTCACCATTCGGCACCCACTGCCATACCAAACCGGCGGCTTCGGCGTTCAGGTGCGCCCAGACGTCGAATACTTCAACCTCCAAGCGCCCGAAAACAATCCCGGGTGGAGGACGAAGTGGTACTATGCCAGGGACAGATCCTCCGACACCGAAAAGTTTGGACTCGAGGAGTTTCGGCCCACCGGCGTTCTTCGACCTCATGTGTCTTGGAGGCACGACCTTTCCGACGAAGAATTGAAGATTACGGAGCCGCTGATGGAGAAGATCCAGCAACTCCGAGCTACTCCGAAGAAGGAGCTTTTGGGGATTCAGCTCATCAGAACCTTCATCGAGCGTCGGATCCAGCCGCTCGCTGCTCGAGCCCACTGCATGTGGGACTACAGCGATCATCGGGATTCGACCCGCATCTCCCAGGACGAGCTGCACGTGGCTGAGATTGACGAGTGCGTGCGCACCATCACCAACATCAAGAAGAAGGATTCCGTGCCGAAAATCTTCGGCGCAGTGGCCTTCAGCAAGGCCTTTCCCCGCACCAAGGTACGACCCTGATGCTAATCGAATGCCTTTCTCGTTTCATAGCCGAATCGTCCTGTATCGAATGCGGTCTACATCCCTGTGTAGGTGATCACCCTAGCGCGATGCTATCCGCCCCAGCCCGAGATGGGTGAATATCCGGGGCGTGATTTTGTCGAAGTGCCGGAGGGATCGACATCCGCCGCTCCGTCGCCACCGAGGGCCCCGAAGAGACAACGAATTGCGGATGTTGTCAAAGATTCGAAAGATCTCGATGACACCCATTTCACTTCGGGTGACGACGGTGACAACGCCATCCCCGCCTCGCCTTTAAGCCACCGTCCTCCTCCTCGAGCAGAGAAGAAGGTCCTTCCGAAGTTCGGGATTGACGCGTCGTAAGTTTTCCTTGCTAAGCTTGTACCTTTTGTGGCCTCGTTTCGAATTAACTGCCTGATTTTGACATCGATGCTTGTTTCAGGTCTTCCACCGAAGAGACGTCGACCTGTCCAGGGGATCGAGACCAATACCAGGTCCGACCTCATGACGACGCCCTCGAACAGACCGCAGACTCGCAGGAGAAGGCTGCCGAGGTTGCTGCCCCCGAGGTCGTTCTTACGAAGCCTTCGACCTCCTCCAAGAAGAAGGCGTCGGAACACGAGTTTGTCCTTGTCTCCTCGTCTGGCGAGCCTTCCGGTCCTAACAACCATGTAAGTCTGAAGACTCTCAACTTGCGTTTCGCGTGTTTGACCATCAGTAGCCCCCGAGGGTGAGTCTAAGTGTTTACACTTAGGCTCGCCCTCCGAATCATGACTCGAGGGTTAATCCTTTACTTTGCCCTCTTTAGCCTGTTGTCAGAGACCTGTCGAAAATCTATAGGAGCTTCCTTGCCTTGGAGGAAGAGAACCGAAAGTTGTCCGAGGAGCTCGAGGACACACGACGTAAGTATTGCTATCTTTCTTGCGAAGTTCTGCTCTGTGGGCGGTCTTTCTGATGGCTTTCTTTGAATGAGTAGGGATTGGCGCACAGGCTGCCGTCGACAAGACTTCCCTGAAGTCTCAGTTGGACAACCTTGCCACTGAGAATTCGGGTCTGAAGGCTAAAGTCGCGGAGCTGAACGACGAAATCGCCCGATTGAAGGCCGAATCATCCGAAGCTCAAGAGCGTGCGAAGAAGGATCGCCAGGACGCCGAATCACGGGAGGGAGATCTGCATCAGCGCCTGCAAAGCTCGCTCGACACCTTGCGCAGTAAGCCTTCGGCACTTCTTTAACAGATTTTGCGGCATTGACGAATCGCTTTTCTTAACTGAAGACCTTGCAGCGCTTTGCAGGTGCTGCTGAGTTAGATGCTGGGGCCATGAAGGAGCCTGCTGGGCTGGAGTCCAGTGTTGGTGCCGCCGAGCGCCTGAGTCGGGAGTTGTTTAGTTTCCTAGCGAAGGTGCGGTCTACGCTCGTCCGTGTTCGGGACACCTCCATTCCTGACTCGCTCGGCGATACCATGGCTGGAATCCTCGAAGCCTTGTCGGTGAAGCCAGATGGCGAAGATCCGTTAGTTGCTGCGGTTCGCCGACAGGTAACTATCGGATCTGAGTCTGTCTTCTCTTTGATGATGATGCACGAAGTCCCTTTCGACGCCGAGAAGGTCACCAGCACATACCCGAAGGATGCTGATGGACGTGACAAATCAGCCAAGAGCTATGTTGCTCGAGCACGCGACCTGGCTGCTCGGTTAACCAGCTTCTTGGCCGAAAGGAATGATCAGCGGGCGGCGGCGCGGGCTCGAAGGCGCAGAACCTCCGGCACCCAGTCTAGCAAAGCACCTGGTAGCTCGGCGTAGTGCCGATGATGCTTAGCACGCATCTGTAATTAGCTTTTGTGGTCCCACACCGAGGGCTGTGACCCCGACTAGGACTCCTTTCTGCTGTAAAACTTGGTCTTATGTTATGTTGATCTATTCGATATTTGGCTGTCGATGCTTGTATGTGATGCTAGGCCTCTTATGCAGGAGCCGTCTACGGCCACTGGCGCCTGGCCTGTTGAATATGAAACTGTCTGTAGTACCTCCAGTACCGTCGAGCGGAGGGCGCCTTCTTCAAGCGAATTAACTCTGATTCGTTCCCTGCGCGATCAACTCCAGAGCACCCAGCGTCAGCTGAAGGTAGTTACTGCCAAGGTCGATGTTGCCCTGTCGAAGGCATCACTGGCTGCCGACGCTGAGAAGTTTCTGCTGGACGAAATCGAGAACTTGGGGAGGGCTCTAAAATGGGAGTTTTCGGCGTCCTCTGCTTCGCTACTCAATTTTGGGGAACTTAATCTTCATCTTTTTTTTCTACAGATGTATGTCTTGATAGCGCGGTTGAAGCCCGACGTGTGAATGCGCATCTCATCGCTGCCCAAACACATGCCAATTCGATTGCTGACAATTTTTGGGCGAACCGGTCGAAGGTGATGAAGCTGACACTTCTTCAAGACAGGATTGCCCAAGCCGGAGCATTGGCTGAGACGAGCCGAGGCGCACTTGCCTTGGTATACGAGGCGATGTTTCCTTTGAACAAACAACCCGAAGGTCTGCCGGCGCTGCTTGAACGGTTTGAGAACGGGAGCGCTGTGTACTCCTTCGTTCGGGAGCATTTGCGTTCCGGGGCTGTGGTTGCCCTTGCGTTTGTGCATGCTCATTATCCTGAGATCGACCTGGAACTTCTGAATACACCTCCCCCGAGTCCCAGTGGTCGCTTTAATATGGAGCCCCACTATGCTGCTTGCAGAGGTACAGCCGACTGTATTGCCCGACAGATTATCACTGAAAGTGATCGTCAGAGAGCAAACTAGGGCGCCGCGAAATAGCTCTGTGGCTACGTCTGTAACTCCATGTTGTGTACACTGTACATGTATATCTTGTTTGTCTGGGGCGAAACGAGCAAAGTTCCCGAACATAGGTCGAAAAGCGAAGCCCCCGAGCGTAGGTCGAAGGGGAAGCCCCTGAGCGTAGGTCGAAGGGTGAAGCCCCTGAGCGTAGGTCGAAGGGTGAAGCCCCCGAGCGTAGGTCGAAGGGTGAAGCCCCCGAGCGTAGGTCGAAGGGTGAAGCCCCCGAGCGTAGGTCGAGAGGCGAAGCCCCCGAGCGTAGGTCGAAGGGTGAAGCCCCCGAGCGTAGGTCGAGAGGCGAAGCCCCCGAGCGTAGGTCGAAGGGTGAAGCCCCCGAGCGTAGGTCGAAAGGCGAAGCCCCCGAGCGTGGGTCGAAAGGCGAAGCCCCCGAGCGTAGGTCGGAGGGCGAAGCCCCCGAGCGTGGGTCGAACGGCAAAGCCCCCGAGCGTAGGTCGGAGGGCGAAGCCCCCGAGCATGAGTATGCAAGGATGTTAATTCATGAAGCGAGGAACTTGAACTTTATTGCATGGTGCCAAAGCCGCGGTTATCGAGCGCGGACTGCTGCCGGCGTTTGATTACATAGTAGAAGGGGTAGAGGAGACAGCTTTGCTAGCTAGGGATAGAAGCGGCACAGCTGCGCGGCGTTCCATGGGTTTTCTATGTCTTTTCCCGTTTTCGGGTTGCGTAGGCGATATGCTCCTCCTGGGATGACCTCGTGGACGAGGTATGGCCCTTCCCATGGCGGTTCTAGCTTCAACGTGCTTGTGTGCTTGAGGCGGAGTACGAGGTTGCCTGGCTCGAATGAATGTCCGCGTACCCGTCTGCTGTGGTAGTTGCGGAGGCTCTGCTGGTAGACCGCCGATCGAACAAGGGCGACATCTCGAGCTTCGTCCAGTAGATCTTGGGTGTCTGCCAATGCTTTGTCCGCATCTTCCTCGACGTAGGCAACTACGCGGGGCGCACTGTAGCGTATATCCGTGGGTAACACTGCTTCTGCCCCGAAGAGCAGGAAGAAGGGTGTGTAGCCCGTCGAGGAATTGGGCGTCGTTCACAGGCTCCATAGGACCGAAGGCAATTCCTCGACCCAGGCGCCTGCTGCGCGTTTAAGGGGTCGAAGTAGTCGCTTCTTTAAGCCTCCGCATACGAGTCCATTAGCCTTTTCGACCTGGCCATTAGACTTGGGGTGGGCCACCGAAGCGTACTTGAGCTTGATGCCGAGGTTTTTGGCGAAATCCTGGAACTCGCCCGAAGTGAAGTTGGTGCCGTTGTCGGTGATAATGCTGTTTGGGACGCCGTACCGGTAGACGATAGACTCGAAGAATTTGACCGCCGTGGTCGCCTCTTGGTTGGTGACTGGGACAGCCTCTATCCACTTGGAGAACTTGTCCACTGCGACTAGCAGGTAAGTATGACCTCCTCGCGATGACTTGGGGAGAGGCCCCACTTGATCGAGCCCCCATTGTGCGAAGGGCCAGGCCACAGGGATGGTGTGCAGTTCAGACGCCGGCGCGTGCGGCTTGGTGGCGAATAACTGGCATGCTTCGTAGTGCTGGACGATGTTTCTGGCATCGTACAGGGCGGATAACCAGTAAAAACCGGACCGAAAGGCCTTGGCCACGAGAGTTCGGCTGCAGGCGTGGTGCCCGCAGGTTCCTTCGTGGATTTCTCGAAGGAGAGCGATCCCATCTTCCTGCGCTATGCACCGTTGGAGTACCCCTGTGGTACTGCGCTTGTAGAGCTCCCCGTTGATTATCATGAAGGCCTTGGAGCGCCGCATGACTTGTCGTCGATGGATGGGATCCTCTGGGAGCTCGCCCCGCATCAGGTACGCCAAGTATGGTTTCGTCCATGTGGCTTCGACGAGCATGACTGTGGCTGCATCTTTCGGAAGGCCCTCTGTTCCTGCCGCTGGAGCAGTGCTGGCCGATCGAGCCCCCGGACGTGTTGCTAACGCCGGGTCAATTGCTGGCTTGATCTTGACGGAGCGGTCGAATATTTCTTCGAAGAAGACCCCGAGTGGTATTGGGAGGCACCTTGAGCCAATATTGGCCAGGTTGTCTACCTCCTCGTTGCTTTCCCTGCCGATGTGTGTTACTTCGCAGCCCTCGAATTCGCCTTCGAGCTTGTCGTACATGGCGCGATATGCAATCATGTTTGCGCAGGTTGCGTCGCATTCCTTCATGACTTGCTGGGCGATGAGGTTTGAGTCTCCATGAATCTTGATGCGGGTGGCCCCGCAGGCCTTCGCCATGTGCATGCCATGGAGGACGGCTTCGTACTCTGCCTCGTTGTTGGAGGGATTCGGGAAGCGCATGCGAAGGACGTAGCGCATCCTGTCCCCTTGTGGCGACACCAAGACCACTCCTGCTCCTGCCCCCGAAACCCGTTTGGACCCGTCGACGAATATCGTCCAGCTGTTCGACAGGTCTGGGAGCTCGGGCATCTGGGCTTCTGTCCACTCAGCTATGAAGTCCGGTAGGACCTGTGACTTGATTGCAGACTGTCGCTGGTATGAGATCTCCCACGGCCCTAGCGTGATTCCCCATAGCGATACGCGTCCTGTGGCGTCTGGGTTGTTGAGGATGCTAGAGACTGGATTCGAAGCCACCACTATGATGGAGTGGCATTCGAAGTAGTGCGGCAACTTCTTCCCCGTCATATAGATAGCGTATGCCAGCTTATGATAGTGGGGGTACCTTTGCTTGGTGGGAGATAAGACTTCGCTCAGGTAGTATACAGGCCTCTGTACTCCGTGCTCCTTGCCTTCCTCCGCGCGTTCGACCACGAGAACTGAGCTGACAACTTGGTTTGTAGCCGCAATGTATAGCAGCATCGGCTCCTTTTCTCGGGGTGTGACGAGAACTGGGGAAGTCGCAAGACGACGCTTGAGGTCGTCGAATGTGGCTTGTGCTTCTTCGGTCCATGTGAAGTTGTCTGTTTTCTGGAGCAACCGACAAAAGGGGAGTGCTTTTTCGCCGAGCTTGCTGATAAAGCGGCTAAGTGCTGCAAGCCGACCTGTCAACTGCTGGACATGCCGAAGCGTTCTTGGAGGCTGCATGTTGATGATGGCCTGTATCTTCTCTAGGTTGCCCTCGATTCCTCGCTCGGAGATCAGGTAGCCCAGTAGTTGGCCAGTGGGTATCCCGAAAGAGCATTTCTTCGGGTTGAGCTTGATGCTGTACCTATCGAGGTTGGCGAAGGTTTCTCGAAGGTCATCCAGCAGGTTGTCTGCCTTCGCGGTCTTGATGACAATGTCGTCTATGTAGACCTCTATGTTGCGGCCAATTTGCTCCTTTAGACACGCCTGCATGCACCGTTGATAGGTGGCTCCGGCGTTCTTGAGCCCGAATGGCATCGTCATGTAGCAGTATACCCCGTGCGGGGTGATGAATGCCGTCTTGTCCTCGTCTTCTACTTTCAGTCGTATCTGGTTGTACCCGGAGTAGGCGTCGAGGAAAGAAAGGCGCTCGCATCCTGCTGTAGAATCGATGATCTGGTCGATTCGAGGTAGGGGGAAGTAGTCCTTCGGGCAGTGCTTATTTAAGGCTATGAAGTCGATGCACATCCTGTAGACCTTGGTGTCCTTCTTTTCCACCATAACTGGTGGTGAGAGCCACGTAGCTTCCTTGATCTCCCTGATGAACTTGGCTTCGAGGAGGCGGTTGATTTCTTCGCCCATCGACTTGGCCTTCTCTGGATTATATCGGCGCATAGACTGCTTAACTGGCTTCGTGTTGGGAAAGATCTTGAGCTCGTGCTCGGCGAGTTCCCTAGGGATGCCTGGCATATCTGCTGGACACCAAGCGAACATCCTCCAGTGCTCACGGAGGAACTCGACGAGCGCGCTTTCCTATGCAGGGGAGAGGGAGTTCGACACCCGCGCCGTCTTGGTTGGGTCCGTCGGGTGGATCTGGTGCTCTCGGGTGTCCTTGGTGGCATCGAACGACAGTTCTGGGGCGTTCTGCTGCGCCGGTGGATCGATGTCCATCACCGTGGCCTCCCGAATATGGTGCAACTCCTCGTGCACACCGAAGGTTTGGGACATAGTGTTGAAGTCCTTGTCGCAGTTTTCGGATCGGGCAAAGCTGCCGCTGATCATCAGTGGTCCTCTGTTTGCGGGCATCCACAGCTTGAGGTAAGCATAATGCGGTACTGCCATGAATCGGGCGAACGCTGGCTGCCCGAGGATAGCGTGGTACTGCGAGGGCCAGTCCACAACCTCGAATTCGATCTTCTCCTTTTTGAAGTTTGCCGGAGTGCCGAAGATGACGTCGAGATGTATCGCCCCCAATGGGTACGTCGACTTTCCTGGGACGATTCCATGGAAGGAAGTTTCCGTTGGCAGGAGATTGTTTAGCGGGATCTTGATCTTTCGCAGTGTGTCTGCGTAGATGAGGTTCAAGCTGCTGCCTCCGTCCATGAACACCTTTTTCGAGGTGAAACCCCCTATTTGCGCCTCGAGAACCAAAGCGTGGTGTCCTGGGCGTGGGATCTTTGGTGGATGATCTGACCGGTCGAAACCGATCGGATGTTCGGACCAATTCAAGTATTCGGGAGTGGCCGGTGGTGCGTGTTTGGCGTGAAACACTTCTCGTGCGCGTTTTCGCTGAACCTTATTCATCGGGCGACCCCTCTGAATCATGGGCACGAAACCTCTCGGCGGCGGGAACTCTTCTTCCTCGTCGGCCGGCTGTCGCTGCTCGACTTGCTGGATCATGGCGGCCTGGTGGCCCTGCTGTACGACGTTTGCTGGTGGGTTCGGCGGTGGCGGTGGAGCGTTGTAGGCTATCGCCCCTGCCACTGGTTGCTCGACGCCCATCTTCTCCTGAAGTGCTCGGTTGAGACGAAGAAATTCTCTACACTCGATGAGGAGGTGTGCAGGTCTTCGTACTCCGTCTTTGTCGAGGTACGTATGCCTTGGGCATCCGCTATCAAGCATCTCTTCTGCCGACATCTGTGGGTGCCGCTGGCGCCATTCCTTGCTTGGCTTCGAGACACTTCTGCTGCTGCTACCGTGGTAATTGTTTCCTTGCCGCGGTAAATCGCGATTGTCCTCACGATCTTCATGTATGTAGCCTGCTGCTACCATGTCCGTGTTCTCCGTGTTGTCGTAGCGATTCCGACGACCCTTCTTTCGGGACCCGGAGTGGAACTGGTCTTTCGTGTCGACATCGCGTTCTGCTGATCGACGGCGACTTCTGGGAGCCGCGATGGAGTCTTCACCATTGGCCCACTCATTCGCCAAGCTCATGAGGTGGTCGACGGTCCTTGGCTTGCAGCGTCCGAGCTCCTCCTTGAAATCGCGTCGGAAGAGGCCGTCGCGAAATGCGTCGATGGACCTTTCGGGCGAAATGTTTTCCGTCGTGTTTCTGAGGCTGATCCATCATGAGATGTATGATCTCAGGTTTTCTCCGGTTCTCTGCACGCATAGGCGTAGCTCCTCGAACGACGTAGGTCGTCGCGAAGTGCCTCGGAAGTTGGCGATGAACGCTTGCCGAAATTCTTCCCAGGAGCGGATGCTATCTGGAGCGAGATTATTCAGCCATGCCCTTGCATTATCTTTTAGATGCAGCGACAATAACTGGAGGGCGTTGTCTCTAGATCCGCCGCTGATCTTGACAGCGGTTATAAAATCATCGAGCCAAATTCGGGGATCCTGCTGCCCGTTGAACTTGACTATGCCATCGCTTAGCTTGATTCCCTTCGGCAACGGTGCGGAGCGGATCAACAAGCTAAAGCAATCTGCCCCGCACAGTCCATCGCTGGTGCCGCCGAATGTCTCCGCCTCGCGATCTCCTTCGAAGCGGCGTGCTTCGCGCCGCGCTCGCGCTTGGTCAACCCTGTTCTGGGCCAAACCATGCCGAAGCTCTCCGTTGAGAGGTTCGACCACTTGCGTCCGAGGTGCTACGGGTGGCACCGGTGCTGGGTGCCTGGCTTGCTCCGTCGGTGGGGCGGTCCTCCTTGCCGTTGCGTCATGTCCCGAATCGGGTGTGCCTTGGAGCACCCTTACTCCTTCGAGTGCCAGATTCCTCAGGTGTCGCATATGTTCGTCACCGTTGGATGCGTTCGCGGCAATGTATGCCGCCACGGCCATGATCGCCGCCTCCTTGGTCTTGGGCATCAATTCGGCCTCGTTGAACTCTGCCTCCAGATTTCGGGTGATGTTGTGCATATCAGGCCCTGGCTGGGTACGTGATCTTGACCTGTGCTGGACGCTTGATGAGTAATGGGACGATCTTTCGGCCCGTCTTCTGCTGGATGCATCGGCCTCCTCTCTTCGGCGTTCCAGCACTCGCCTGTCAGCACTGATCTGGTCCTTCTGCTCCTGGACGACAAAACGGAGTGCAGCCAGATCACTTGGGCTTGGGTTGGGACCGAAGTTCAACTCGCCCGCGTAAACCCTCCTTGCGAATCGGATCTGGTCATGCGTGACCACCTGGCGGCCACTATCTGCCCGGTTTTGGCCGTCGTTGTCTCTATTTTCGTTTCTGTCGCCGTGCGATGCCATCATGCAGTGGCCCCCGGTCCATGGGGCCGAATCGTCGCTGATTTCGCCGAACGCTGGAGGGTAGACGTCGTCGCTTTCGACGTAGGGCCCGACTTCGATCATGAGGTCGGAATCGTAATCAGCCATATAGCCGTCGCTAGATGCGGCGGACTCGCAGTGTGAGGCGGAGCTTGCTGAATTGCCGATTTTCCCCTTAGCTTCGGGGTAGATGTCATCGTCGTCGTCATCGGAGCACGTGTAGTCCGAGTATAACCCCTCGACGTAGTCAGGGTCATACGGTGCGGTGCGAAGCGTGAGGGCGTTGAGAGCCCGATCGCACTTAGATATTGTCGGGTAGACAGCTGCTGTGCCTCCCCGAGGATCTTCACAGCCGGCGATCCCATGGAATGAGAAATCTCCGGCGCCCACGTAGTGGTATGCGTCGCAGTCGACACAGTATGCGGTGGTCGGGGATGGTGGTGGATCTTCGAAATCGTTCGACCCTACTGATGGGGTCGAGACTTTCAGCTTCGGTTCCTCCTTCGATGGCGCTAGTAGCACACTTGCCGAGAGTTCGCCCCCGACGGCTGGTGGTGTCGTCGTTTCGACCACGAGCGGCGCCGATTCGCCGATGGAGAGCAGTTCCATCGCTCCATTGCTGTCCACATGGAAGTTGAACAGTCCGAAAGCCATGTCATAGCATTCGGGTGCTACTCCTGCCATGCTTGAGATGGGGTCGATGACGTTTGCCGCTGGAGTGGGCTTTGCAGCACCCGGCGAAACATTGCTGACGATGATCGAATCGGTGGCATCGACGCGTAGTTCCATTGGGTTGGCATTGAGGACGGCCGGCACAGCGATGCCAGCGATGGTGTCGGTGTCGATCTTGGCGGTGGTGTCGACGTCGGTCGGCGCAGCGATGCCGACGGTGGTGTCGATGTCGATCTTGGCGGTGGTGTCGACGTCGGTCGGCGTGGCGATGCCGACGATGGTGTCGATGTCGATCTTGGCGGTGGTTGGTGATGGAGCCGGCGAATCCGTAGATCCAGATCCCGTTCTCTCCACGGTCGGCGCCAATTGACGAGGTTTATCCCCGGCAATGCCCATGTCAAAGGGCTTTCGATCGAGGAAACGTATTGGGGACCTGGCGAACTCGACGGCGATCAGACGAAAGCAAAGGAACACAGGATTTACCCAGGTTCAGCCCCCTCGAAAGGTAAAAGGCCTACGTCCTGCTTGTCTGACTTTGTATTGATGGAGTGGTTGTGGTGTTGGTGTTACAATGGTGGCGTAGATTGGATCTAGCCGAAACAGAGGGCTCTAAGTCGTCGAGCGCTCCGGCGTGAGGTGGGTAGAAAAGTGTCTAAGCGCCACTACGATCTCCCTCCCGACCTTTTATATGCGAAGGTCGGGTCCCAGGAGTGTTCTCCAAGTTGATTACAGATAAAATCGGTTTGTATAAACCCTAAACGAATCCTAGTTCGATCAGGCCTTCTCCATCGAATCTTCATCGTGCACGCCAAGTTACGTCCCTGGGCCACGCTAGACCGCTGCCTTGATGGGCCTCAATAGCTTTTTGAGGGAGACCTTCCCCGGACCGAAACCCAGGTAGGCAAATATCGGGTGCTCGTTTGTCATTCCTTCGTCAATGGGCGACACAAATTCGTTCGATCTCTGAGATGAATCTGGTGTACTTTTTGAGATGGCGTAAAGTGCGACCCCTGAGTAGGCAATTGAGCCTGAAATGGAGGAGATGTTGACGATGCTGCCTCCTCCGGCGATGGAGGCACGGAGGAGGAGGGGGTGCGCAAGCTGGCTCAGGTGGAAGCACGACTCCAGATTGGTTGTCATCAGTTGAGTGTACTCATCCGCCGTGCACTCCACGGCGGCCTTCATTGGCATCTGCCCCGCATTGTTCACCTACATGATCAAAGTGGTTCAGAACAGATTACTGGTGGAGCAACAAATTAAAACGAATTAGCTTGGCTGCCACTAGGCCACGGTGGTCCTTTAAGGCCACTTTGGTAGGGGCATTTTTTGAAGTGCCCTAAAAAGCTTCAATCTAGGGCATTTCTTGACAAATTGCCCCTAATTGATATTATTTTGGGGCATTTTTTAAAAGTGTCTTAAAATCTTATATATTTAGGGCACTTTTTTAAAAATACCCTTGAAGGTATATATCATTCGGGGCACTTTATCGAAATACCTTAAAAGCTATAAAGCATTTAGGGCATTTTTTGGAAATGCCCTAAAAACTATATAGCTTCCGGGGCACTTTCAGAGATGCCCTAAAAACTCATAGCTTTTAGGGCACTTTGCGTAAGTGCCTTAAAAACTTATAATTTGGAAATGACAAAAACATTCCATACAGCTTTATAAACATAATATAGACTCTGAAAATAATTTTGCGGGTTACTCCCTCCATCCCGGTGTATAAGTCCTGCATGTATCCCTAGGTCATCATTTTGACAAATATAATTTAAATTTTATATCACAAAAATTATACCATTAAAAAGTATAATGTTTAAAATTTCCAATGATATATATTTTATAGTATATAACTTATAATACGTGGTTAAAATGGTGACCTAGAGGCACCGTGCAGGCCGGAACGGAGGGAGTACTAAACTTGCTCCGATCACACTACGATTCTAGCATCTCAGGTTGCAAGCGGGGCGGGGTATCCTGCCACGCCGCCTCGCATAATACGCCCGCAAAATGCTGCCAGGCCGACCGCGTTTTTCTAGCGGGGTGAAGCCGTCACGCCGCGTTGCCTGCCGACAGTCCGCAAAGACGCAAAAGCCCGCATAGCTCCAATCTTCCCGACCCGTGCCGCCTCCCTCTCTCATGGCTGCCGCCGCCACACCCCGACACCCGAGGCCCCGACCTCCTCATCCCTCTCCCCTCCCCCTTGGAGAACCAGCTTGCAGTTCCTGATGATGGGGTCTACGGCGGCGCCCCGCCATCCCCACATCCCCGACCTCCTCATCCCTCTCCCCTTTCTCTCGGAGAACCTGCTCGCAGTGGGATTGACGGCGGCGCCCCGCCGATCTCCATATCGGGACTGCCCTGTTGGGATCTCAACGAAGAAGTTGTTTCTCCACCCCCTGATGTTCCCCCGTCGCTTCCCCATGAACTCAAGATCCTCTCCAGGTACATCCTCTCCCGTGTACTCAACTGTATGATTAGTGTCGTTGATTGTAATTTCCTTCACTACAAAGACATTGTGCTAGCTAGTGCTGCAATTAACTCTAATATTATACAGCTTTGTTTCTTGATGGATGTTAGCGCTTGTTCGTTCTTGCAATATCAAAATTCCCCGGTCAAATGTTGATCCTGTGAAACCAAATTTTGGTTGTCCAAATTCTTGCGATACCAAATTGTGTTTGTGCGCTTCATGATTTTTTCATGATTCCGTGAGACTTCTCCACTGCATTGTGCACTAGTGTTCTCTTGCCCCTGCTGTACGAAAGATGCATATTGTTATTTGTGTAACATCAGTACAACTCCTCATGTGATTTACCTGCATTCTTGTTACGGTATACATCGGTGCAAATAATCGTAATGGAAGGCGACTGCTGCGTCGCGCGAGCGCAGCTCGGCAAGTGCGATGATAGGTGTAACACCGGCGATGGACGAGACGTAGAATCAGGAGTACGCCTTCGGCGTGACGAAGGCGTATGCGTGCGTGGTGTAAGTTATGGGTGGGGCCCTGAGGGCGGGTGTGTGTGTGCTGGCTATTTAGCTGGGCAGGTTTGTGTGAGTGATCAACCAATGAATGAATGAACTAAACTCGTTGGGTCTTCTTCCTCTCCAAGTTATCTTCCTCTCTTCCTGATCTAGATTCCGATCCTCTAGCTGGTGTATCGACGCTCACGTCCCGATCCCCCATCGGTGGCCAAGGGTGTTACAGGTGGTATCAGAGGTAGCCGATTCTGGGGGTGTGATCTTCAGCTGTAAAATTCCGTCAGATGGTTGGTGATTTCGGTGTTGGTCTCTGATCTCGATCGATTCCACACCGAAAGCCCGTAATACCGGACGTCGGTTTCCTGGATCACACCGCAGTTGCCCACCACGGCGCCTCCCAAGCCCTCCGGCCAGACGGAGATCGTGTTGGCGGCGATGGGTGAGGCGGCGGAGCGGACCGATGGGTCCTTGGCGGCGATTCGGGAGAGTCTGGATCTGGTTCATGCGCAGATGGGATCCATGGATGCGCGGCTGGGGCAGCTGGACAACGCCTACCAATAGGTGGCGTCGCAGATGGATCTCCAGGCCCGCGCAGTCTCCGATCACACTCGTGTCATGGATGCGATCGAGCGGCGCCAGGAGTCCTTGGCCCAACAGATGGCGGCGACGGCGGAGGCGATCGCTCGGCTGGGTGGGTCCAAACCATCGTCCGCGGTGGAGGAGGAGGACGGCGAACACGCGCGCTTTGCGGGTAAGGGGATCATGCAGCCTGCGCCGACGGGCACCCACCGTGGCGCGCCGACAAGCGGCAACTTCCACCCAGGTTCTTCATCGTCCACAAGACCTCCAGATCTCGCCCGTGTTCCGGAGTTGCAGTACCTCGACGCGCCGTGTCGCACGCCAGGACAAGGCGCTCCGCCTCCACACACTAGCGGCCTGCCAGCGAGTGGCGAGCAGGGCCGCGCTGGGGAGCACGCCACTGGCAAGGTGCCCATCAAGATGAATTTTCCACGATTTGACGGTGAGTTCCCACGCATCTGGCGAGACAAGTGCCTTGATTATTTTCGTGTCTGCAATATCCATCCCACCATGTGGCTCACGGCGGCGACCATGCACTTGGAGGGGAATGCGGCTCACTGGTTCCAGGCATACAAACTGAAGCATGCCGTGCAAGGATGGCCGGACTTTATTTTGGCTGTGGAAGCGCAGTTTGGAGTGCATGATCACCGTCAGTTCATGACTGACCTGCTGGCTCTGAAGCAGACTGGACTAGTCTCTGAATACTGCACCAAGTTTCAGGAATTGGTGTACAAGCTCTCTGGTCACAATCCATATTACGACGATACATTCTTTGTTTCTCAGTTTCTGAAAGGACTCAAAGCAGAAATCCGTCTGCCGGTGGTCTCACAAATCACGGAGACGCTTGACAGAGCCATCTTGTTGGCTCATGTGCAGCAAGATTTGCAATCTCAGCAAAGGCCATGGGCTGCACGTCAACCAGCTGCACAGCGACCTGAGCCTGTTCTTCCTCGAACTGAACCAGCCAGACCTGCACTAAAATTTGGTTCCACTGACTTGTGGAAGGATCGCCAACTCAGGGATTATCGCAAGGCGAATGGGTTGTGCTATCGTTGTGGAGAGAAGTTTGATCAGCAACACCAGTGTGCCAAGAAAGCTGAACTCCATGTACTGACAACTGAAGACCACCATGCTGAATTGGCAGACGAGGTACTCGAGCTGCTGGAACTCCAGGACCTAGCAAATGCTTAGGAACTGTCGCTATCCATCAATGCCATTGCTGGTTCTCAAAGTGATGGAACTATTTGCATTCGAGCGTTAGTGAAGAATCAAGTGATGCTGCTTCTGGTGGACTCGGGTAGCAGCAACACCTTTGTTAATGAGAATTTTGCTCGCAGACTGAACTGCCCTACTGTTCCTATTTCTGCAGTATCAGTGAAGGTGGCCAATGGTGAGCACCTGGTATGTGACAAAATGGTTCCTCAGTTAGAATGGTGGGCACAAGGGCACTCCTTCTCCACTGATATGCGAGTGTTGCCACTTGGAGGCTATGATGCAATTTTGGGAGTGGACTGGCTGAAGCAGTGGGGTGATATGCGCTGTAATTGGGCAACCAAAACTTTGAAATTCGACAGCAATGGCAAACCAGTAACACTGCGAGGGATGCACACCAAAGAACAAGGGCAGTTGCGTGAGCTACCAGTAGAGCAATTACTGAAACTAACGAAGGGCAATGACATTTGGGCCATGGCAGTTCTCACACAGGACGAATCTGACGCAGCTCCTCCTCTCGTGCCTCCAGAAATACAAGCGGTGTTAGATCAGTTTGATCCTATTTTCTCCGAGCCTCAAACTTTACCACCACACCGTGACTATGACCACGCCATTGCACTTCTTCCAGACGCTGCTCCTGTGAATGCGCGCCCTTACAGATACTCACCAATGCACAAGGATGAGATTGAGCGCCAGGTTACTGCAATGTTGAAGTCTGGGGTGATCGTACAGAGCATGAGTCCTTTCGCGTCACCAGTGCTACTTGTTCAAAAAAAAGATGGCGAATGGCGGTTCTGTATCGATTACAGACGATTGAACGACATCACTGCCAAAAATACATTCCCTATGCCTGTCATCGACGAGCTTCTCGACGAGTTGGCCGGTGCCAATTTCTTTTCCAAGTTGGATTTGAGGGCAGGATACCACCAAATTCGCATGCGACCAAACGATGAGGCTAAGACAGCCTTCAAAACCCATCAAGGTCACTATCAATTTCGTGTCATGCCGTTTGGGCTGTGCAATGCATCGGCGACGTTCCAGTGTGTGATGAACTCAGTGTTGAGCCCCTGTCTGCGCAAGTTTGCCCTCGTCTTTATGGATGACATCTTAGTATATAGCCCGACGATTTTGGCGCATGCCACTCACTTGACGACAGTGCTTCAGTTGCTCCAAGACCATCAGTTCTATGTAAAGCCGTCGAAATGCTCATTTGCGCAACAGGAACTGGAGTACCTGGGACATATTGTCTCGGCGCACGGCGTTGCCACTGACCCGCGCAAGACTCACGCAATGCAAGCTTGGCCGAGGCCGACGACCGTGACAGAGTTGCGTGGCTTTCTGGGGCTAACTGGCTACTACCGCAAATTTGTGCGCAACTACGGGATCATCGCGAAGCCCCTGTCTAACTTACTGAAGAAGAAAGAGTTCACGTGGAACCCTGAGGCGGAAGAGGCATTTGTCACGCTCAAGCATGCAATGGCCACGACTCCTGTGCTAGCGTTGCCAGACTTCCAGCGACAGTTCGTCGTCGAGACGGACGCGTGCGACACGGGCATTGGCGCTGTTCTGATGCAAGATGGTCATCCTCTCGCGTTTCTCAGTAAGTCCCTCAGCGTGCAGCATCGTACTCTCTCCATCTACGAGAAAGAATTTCTGGCCTTAATCATGGCGGTCGAACGTTGGCGGCCCTATCTCCAGCGAGGGGAGTTCGTGATAAAAACAGATCACCACAGCCTGACCTATCTGGAGGAACAAACCTTGCACACGCCAATGCAGAAGAAAGCGATGGCTCGGCTGATGGGACTACAGTTTCGCATCGTCTACAAGAAGGGAACTGAAAATTCGGCGGCAGATGCACTGTCTCGTGTCGGTCAAGTGTTTCAGCTACAAGCTCTATCTGAACTTCGTCCAGTGTGGGTGCAGGAAGTTCTGAACTCGTATGTCATTGACAGTATTGCACAAGCAAAGCTGCAAGCATTAGCAGTTCATAGCCCAGATGAGCAGGGTTTTGCATTGGATCAAGGTCTGATCAAGGTTCATGGAAAGATCTGGGTGGGCGCAAATTCCGCACTTCAAACGAAATTGATCAATGCGTTCCACAACAGTGCAGTGGGTGGCCATTCCGGGGTGCTCCCTACATACAAGCGCCTCAAAAGGCTGTTCTCCTGGGTAGGCATGAAAGCTTCTGTGGAAGATTTTGTTCGTCAATGCTCGATCTGCCAGCAAGCTAAGCACAGCCACAGCAAGCCAGCCGGACTTCTGCAACCCTTGCCCATTCCATAAGGCATATGGCGTGAATTAACCATGGATTTCGTGGAGGGTTTACCATTGTCCAATGGTGCCAATGTGATCATGGTCGTCGTCGATCGTTTAACAAAGTATGCTCACCTGATCCCTCTCAAGCATCCCTTTAATGCGACTTCTGTTGCCGAAGCGTTTCTGGATTCTGTCGTCAAACTCCATGGCGTGCCTCTATCCATTGTTTCTGATCGTGATAAGATTTTCATCAGTCGGGTGTGGAAGGAACTCTTCGCTTCACTGGGAACCAAGCTGCAGTTTACCACAGCCTACCATCCCCAAACTGACGGGCAGAGTGAACGTGTTAATCAGTGCATCGAGATGTTCTTGCGCTGCTTTGTTCACGACACTCCCAAGCAGTGGAGGCGTTGGCTTCCCCTGGCTGAATTCTGGTACAATGCTACGTACCATTCAGCTCTGGGCACTTCTCCATTCAAGGCGTTGTATGGCTGTGAGCCCAATCTGGGTGCCATGCCCACATTGGATGAGGACAATCTGTCGGAAGCAGACATGATTGTGCGTGATCGTCAGGTGCACCTGGATCGCATCAAGCTACACCTTGCTTCGGCACAGAATCGCATGAAGACGCAGGCTGATCGCCACCGCTCTGAGAAGGAATATACTGTGGGCGACAAGGTCTTCCTCAAACTCCAACCATACGCCCAGTCCTCTGTCGTGAATCGACCTTGCCCAAAGCTCGCCTTCAAATTCTTTGGCCCATATGAAATTCTGGAGAAGATTGGCACGCGCGCGTACAAGCTAGCACTTCCTGTGGGCAGCCTGATTCACCTGGTCTTCCATGTTTCCCAGCTCAAGGAATTTGTGCCAGACCATACCCCGGTGTTCCACGATCTGCCCAAGGTGGCCGAGCTCGATCTCGTTGAGGTGGAGCCTGAAGAAATTCTAGACAGGCGCCTGGTGAAGAAAGGGGGCGCAGCGATTCCTCAAGGTCTCATCAAGTGGAAGCATATCGACCCTGGTGCAGCGACATGGGAAGATCTGACGGTGCTTCGGGCACGTTTTCCAACATTCACAGCTTGGGGTCAAGCTTCAGCTCCAGTGGGGGGCAGTGTAACACCGGCGATGGACGAGACGTAGAATCAGGAGTACGCGTTCGGCGTGACGAAGGCGTATGCGTGCGTGGTGTAAGTTATGGGTGGGGCCCTGAGGGCGGGTGTGTGTGTGCTGGCTATTTAGCTGGGCAGGTTTGTGTGAGCGATCAACCAATGAATGAATGAACTAAACTCGTTGGGTCTTCTTCCTCTCCAAGTTATCTTCCTCTCTTCCTGATCTAGATTCCGATCCTCTAGCTGGTGTATCGACGCTCACGTCCCGATCCCCCATCGGTGGCCAAGGGTGTTACAATAGGATGGTGCTTCCGCCGTTCCGCGTCAGCCACGGGCGTGAGCCCAAGTCGTTCACCGCCAACGGGCTGGCGTTCGACACTTCCACGGCCAGGACTCGAGGATCCTGGCCAGCAGCGAGGGCAGGCTCAGCAAATAGAGCATCGGCGTGGACGCGACCACCAGGTCCATGGCGCAGTGGCGCCACAGCCACAGCAACGTCAAGCAGCTTCTTGGGGTAGGTGCAGCTGGACATGGGAGCTCCCCGTGCGCAGCAGGTCCAGCAGCTTGGTCAGGGCCTCCTATGCTCAATTTGGTCATTTGTCCAGCACCACCAGTGAAATACTGTGGTCAATTGTAGCCGGCTCTACTTATATCTGTTGTTGATAGTAAATAGTAGCTCAGCAGCATTCTGTTGGTACCACACATTACCATATACCATTGCGTAGTGAGATTCACACTTGCCAGTTTGAATGTTGTTATGCAGAAATTATTAGTATTAAATTCACACTTGCGAGTTTGAACGTTGTTCTGCAGAAATTATTAGTATTAAATTTGTTTCGAAAGGTCATTCTCTTAAAACTCTGAAGCAGCACCATAATCCCTGAATTAAGTCAGGTCAAAACTGCAGAACGACCAATGTTTATTTTTTAAGTCATTTTTGTGCTTGCTTTGTTTTCTGATGTTTCTCTCTCTTATGCCGTATTTTTTTGAACATGGTATTCCGATTTTACCTACGTATACCTATCAGCAGTAGGATGGAAAATCCAATGAAAATCAGATTGTGTGTATGTATTATTATTTTTAATATTGCTTTTTATTGGATTTGTGTCAGTTTGTTGAAGTGCCCTAAAAGGTTTTCAGGGCAATCTTTCAAAGTGCTGTAAAACCTTTTCCGGGTACTTTGTCCAAATGCGCTAAAAGCTTTCTGGGGCATTTTACCGAAGTGCCCTAAAAAAAATCCAGAGTACTTTGTCCAAATGGCCTAAAAACTTTTTAGGCCACTTTGTCTAAATTCCCTAAAAAAATTTGAGGGCACTTTGCCAAAGTGTCTTAAAACCTTTTCAGGGCACTTTGTCTAAATGCCATCAAAACTTTTCGGGGTACTTTGAGCAAATACCCTCAAAACTTTTCAGGACACTTTAAACAAATGCCCTGAAATCTTTTCGGGGCATTAGGATCAAAATGCCCTAAAAACTTTTAGAGACACGAGTAAATTCGGCACTTTGTCAAAGTGCCCTAAAAACTTTAGAGGGCATTTTTTTTAAGATTTAAGGGCACTTTGGAGTGCCCTTAAATGTCTACCGTGTGACGTAGTGTGCATAAGAAGTCAAATCAAGCTCACCAGTATGTCGAGCTTGCCGTCGAAGGTTTGCTTCACCGTGTCCATGAGCTTCTCCCTCTCGGCACGCACAGAGACGTCGCAGACGGAGACGGTGACCGGGAGCCCCTTCTCTTCCCACCGCCGGCGGCACTCCTCCAGCTCCGCCGCGTTCCGGGAGCATGTGTGCACCCTCGCCCCGAACCCTGCCAGCTCCTCCACGATCGCGTGCCTGAGCGTGCACCACGCATATAGACATGGAGATGGAGCTGATCATACAACCTCCCGATCGGTAGTAGAGTTAAGACACATGCACTCGAGAGTGCAGCATGCTTACCCGATCCCTTTGCTGCCGCCGGTGACGAGCGCCGCCGTGCCGGCCAGGCTCCACCTCTCCGCCCTGCTCATCCCGCCGGCGGCGGCCATCGACCAATCTCCGGCTCGGTCTCGACCGAGCTGTAATGCTGTATGTCAGAGGTACGTAGCAGACAGTTGCCCCGTTGATTAAACGCAAGCCACGCACATAATTAACGTAGCAAGATCATACACGTCTGAGTGACCGCCTCCACACGTACAGCTCCAAAAAATACGAGCCATACGGACGACATCCTAGATGATCAGGACGTAGAGAAAAACGATCGACCACACACCAAAACTGACTGCCATGGTTTTCTGTCGTGTAGGAATAGACTTGTCACTAATGCGCACGTACTCAACTACATCGTTCACCATGAATGAGGTCTAGATACATTTGCTTCATAAACCTAAAACATCTTATATTTTGAAACGGAGGGAGTAGTACCTAGACCAGAACTTCAGGGTGGAATCCCTAGGTTTAATTTGAGGTAATTGTAATTTGCAGTGAAAGTATTTTCGTGTCATTTTCTTGCTAACAGCATTGCTTTGAGTTTGTTTCTAACTTGATTTTGACAATGACAACCATGATCTCTAACCTTTCCTTGTTGGATCTAGCGACGACGAATCTTGCACACCATTTCCTTACTGGAGGTTTGCTTTTGAGTGACCATCATCGCACTCATTGTGTTCTCTTGGGTTAGTTGCGGCAGATGCTTGTTGTTGCTTAATGTCATCAATCACGGTTGATCGCTTCGACATGTCATGCCATTCGTAATTCTTAAGGATTTGGTTGTGTGCAGCTTCAATGCCATGACCAGTTATTGAAGTTGTGTTGTTGCAGAGTAGAGTGTAATGATATCAACTTGATATTAATATATTGTCATTTATTGAAAGATTTGGCTTGTGCAGCTCGACTACAAAATTTGTTGAATCAGCAAAGCTACCACGTGAGAGTTCCATATTGAGTTATTCGATACTGATATCTTGTTGTTTTTAGAATTGATTTTGAAAGGCTTGTAACAAAATCAAATGGTATTTCCTTCAACAAACCTTGAAAATGAATGATTTCTTTGGAAAGTGGCGCCCATGGGTCCATAATTTTGTTTACTGCCTTCTCACTCTACATGGTGTCATAGAGTCGCCTTTACTTATTCATTAATAGAATCTCAACGGCGAATTGTATATGATCTATTTACCATTAGTTTTACATGTTTGGTGAGGTATAATATGGTATAATATTATGATACTACTTTAACTATTGTGTCACAAGGTGTATGTAGGTGTTGACTTATTAGTCCCTTGTACTTGCTAGTATGATAGTTGCATGGAGGGATGACATAAAGCTTTAGCTAGATTTCGAAAAAGCAGGGCTACAAAGCCAATTCAATAAAGAAAGGCATCTAATAATTTAATGGTTAGTATTTTGCTACCAAGTTTCAAATATTTCTCTTTCGGTTTCTGTTAATCCACAGCATCCGTGAAAACAAAAAATCATAGGTTGGTTCGGTTACATGTGTCGATGGTTTCTTCAATGAAATAACAATTCGACATATGATTTCCCCAACTAACCAATTCCTTAACGACCCAATCTGTGAACTTACTCTATGCCCAAATAAGTGTACTTCTCACTCTTGTCCTAAGTAAAACAGTTTATACTTTGACTAAATTTATTATATAGAGTATCAACATATATCACATAAAATCAGTGCAATATGGAATTACATTTGAATATGGATCTAGTGGTACTAAATTTGTGCTATAAATGTTATCAATTTTTCTCGTAAAGATGGATAGATTGTAAAATATTTAACTGAGGACAAGAGATAGAAGTACACTTATTTGAGAACCTGTGGGGTATTGAACTAGGGATAGGGCCCCAAGAATTTTTTATAATAATAGCCATGAAAGATAAATCTTTAACCAAGAATCTATGCACTTAGGTTTTGAGGTGGCATTCAATTGGACCTTGTGGAGCTTGTTGAGCTTGTGAGGGTGAAGGCTCCACTTGAGTAGAGCATAGTCCTTCTCCTTCCGTCAAAAGGTGTTCCTCAATGGGTATGAGATGACCCACACCCATTCTTCTTATGGCTTGAGGAGGTATTTTGTCACCTACATCACAAACATCACTTTGCTCCACACCGGTGATGCCAAAGCCATCCCACGTCAACCTTTAGACATTAGGCAAGTCGCAGCTTTAGTGACTTTCTCCGAGAAATCAATCACATATAAGCCATTTTTGACATGCCCAACAAAAGCTACTTTAAGAGAATTGCTCCATAAAAAAACCACAATCCCAACATCAAAGAAAGTTGCAAAGTCCATATCGGCAAGTTGAGCTATGGAAAGTAAATTGTATGAAAGGGTTTGAACAAGCATGACATCTTTCACGGTAACATTTTGTGAGCTGACATCCTTGCCGAGACCCAATACCTTTGACCTTGAAGAATCCCCATAGGTGACGTAGCCCGCACTAGATGGACCGGTGCGGAGCTCCTTCACCAAATCTTTGCTTCCGGACATATGATTGGTAGCACCACTATCAATTATCCATTGCCCCGCACCAGAAGAAAATCCCTACAAGAGGTCAAGTCTTGTTTTTAGTTCCCCACTTTTCAATGGGTCCTCTTTTGTCAGTGACAAGGGTCTTAGAAACACAAATAGACCAAGCAATGTATTCATTTGGTGAACCAACAAATTTAGCATAAACATGCCCATCATAAGCACGACAAAGAACATAGGAGGGATTATATTTTCCCACAAAGTTGTTATGGTTAGGCATTGCCTTTTTGAAATTCCCAACCACTTCCTTCACAAGCTCACCCTCCTCATCAAAGACATTGCCATCCTCATCAAAGCATATGTCATTTGGGATGCGCTTCTTAGGAGGAGGAGGAGGAACGGGAAAATTCTTCTTCTTGTTCTTTTTCTTTTTAGACTTGGAGATGAATCCAAGTCCCGTCTTGTCACCATGTTGCTTTTGAGCACTCAAGAGCTCATCAAGCCTCTCATCTCCCTTGGGAGGATCTTTCTCATAAAGAGGGTTAGTGTGACATGAACTTGCAACAAAAGTGCTAGAAGGGAACTTAGTTGCTTCTTTGGCAATTATAAGATTAAGTTCCTCATTTTGCAACCTAAGTTCATAAGCTAAGGATTGAGCAATGTCACGATCACTTTTAAGTCTAGCAATGTCCAAATTATGAGATTTTTCAAGACCCAACTTGGATGCCTCAAGTGCCATCCTAAGGTCTTGCTCTACCTCAAGAGATTGAGTGAGAGTAGCAATTTCATCAGCATAATCACGAGCATGCCCCTCTAACTCAAAGATGCGTTCCTCAGTTTTATCATTTAGTTGGAGGGTCTCGTTATATTGATCTAGGAGAATCTCAAAGCGAACATTGGTCTCCCCATGCAATTTTGATATGAAGATGTCCATTTCATTAGGCTCATCCTTATCATCACTTTTGTCAACACAGTCCATCAAATATATGCCTCTAGGTATGATGGGCGTGAGAGTAGGTGATACCATTGTAGCGTGAGCCATGAGACATGTCACATTGCTGTTGATGCGCTTGGATTCATTTGCGGAAGCGAAGAGGGATGATGAAGAGGTAGGTTTGGCAATGGCGATGGCGACTCTCCCTACATCATCATCACTTGCATCATCACCATAAGGGTATTCTTCTTGAGTCGCCAATGATCGTATTGGAATGGTTTTCTTCTTGACGGAATTCCTTGGAGGGTATGACTTGGTATTCATCTCCTTGCTGACAAATCTTCCATTGTGATACTCCACTCTTTCATAAGGACAATCCGCAATGAAATTCTTTTGGTTGCCATAATTGTAGCAAGTCCTCACTCTACTTGTGGCCTTAGGCATGGAAGGACTAGAAGATCTCCAATTCTTCATGAATGCCCTTCGAGCAAGAGCCATGTTCTCGGCATGAGCATACTTCACATCTTCGGGGCTTCCTTCCATTATTTCTTCTTCTCCTTCATCCAAACTTGCTTCTTCATGGTATGAGACTTTGGCCTTCAAAGCAAGGTTAGGAGCACGAACACCACGTGCACGAGCAAGGGCATCATCCGCATTCTTCTCGGTGATCTTTCTTGCAACAATCTCTTACAAAATGTCATGTGTTGTCATCTTACGATAGTTTGAATCTCCCTTGATTGAGTTTATTGTATCCTTCATGAAGGGCAAGATGGCTTGGACGAACTTCCTCTTAATCCATTTCCCATCACATTGAGTAGAACCAAGGTCGATTAGCTTCATTTCAAGAGACGAGAGGTGCCTATGGAGATCTTGGGGATCTTCACCATCCATCATGGCAAAGTTGTCCGCCTCATTATGTGCTTAATCAAACTTGGATTCTTGAAAGCTTGCATTCCTGATGACGAGGTCCGTGAGAGCACTCCAAGCTTCCTTGGCGGAGGTGATGGATCGAACAAACGCCTTGTTGATGGCGTGTAGTAACAGCCCATTGGGAACCCCAAGAGGAAGGTATGATGAGCACAGTAGCAAGTCTTCTCTCAGTTGTGAAACCAAGGTTTAATCGAACCAGTAGGAGAAAGCCAAACTTCAGAAGGTGATGCTTGCTAGCTTCATGACACTCCGGACAAGGGCGCCAGATAAACTGCTTGTCAGCGTGTCTTCCCCCAGCAGCAACGTGAAACCTGCACACAACACAACCAAGACTTTTCTCCCAACTTATGATGAGGTTGTCAATCTCACCGGTTTGCTGTAAACAAAGGATTGAGCGTATCGAGTGGTAATAGGATAATAGTATGCAAGAAAGTAAATAGAGCAAGTAATAGTAAAACAGTAAAGTAATGTAAAGGAAATTGGACCGGGGTCCACAGTTCACTAGTGGTGTCTCTCCATAAGATGAACACATGCTGGGTAAACAAATTACAGTTGGGCAATTGATAGAGCAAGATAATGTACATACGTCATGAGGATCATGATGTCTACGCACTTCTATTCTTGTAGACACTTGTTGGGCCTCCAAGTGCTGAGGTTTGTAGAACAGCAGCAAGTTTCCCTTAAGTGGATCACCCAAGGTTTATCGAACTCAGGGAGGTTAGAGGTCAAAGCTATCCCTCTCAAGCAACCCTGCAATTACGATACAGAAATTCTCTTGTGTCCCCAACACACCCAATACACTTGTCAAATGTATAGGTGCACTAGTTCGGCGAAGAGATAGTGAAATACAAGTGGTATGGATGATTATAAGTAGCAAACGTGATGTGAAATAAATATCGCTGCGAGCAAACAAGTAACAAAATAGCAAGTAAACGGTGTGCAATGCTTGGAAACAAGGCCTAGGGATCATACTTTCACTAGTGGACACACTCCCAACAATATAACATGAATGAACAAATAAATAACTTCTCTCCACTATGGTACTCTGAATTACTCTCCTATTGAATAACACTAATCATTGTGTAGTGGCTACAGAAGCACCCCTTAAAGTTCATCAAGTACTTGACAAACACCTCTCATAGAGATATCCAAATCAGATCACAACTCAAGATAGATATCATTGCATCTTAGACCAAGTACTAACACGGTGCACACACTGTCAACATTACACCATGAAAGGAGGAATAGATCACTCAATACTATCATAGTAATAATTACTCTCATAATCCACAAGAGATCACGATCATAGCCTAAACCAAGTACGACCACGATGCACGCACTATCACCGTTACACCATGGCAGGAGGATTAGATTACTTTAATAACATCACTAGAGTACACTATAATAATTAAGCATAGGAGTAGCATAATATCTGAATAATAACATCTACTTGTTCAACATGATACAAAGCTCACGATCACATAAAGATCACATCATGGGAGAGAGAGGTGAACCACATAGCTACCGGTAGAGCCCTTAGCCTCAGGGATGAACTACTCCCTCCTCATCATAGGAGACAGCAAGGTTGATGGAGATGGCGGTGAGGTCGATGGAGACGGCGGAGACGGCGATGGAGACCGATGGAGATGGCTCCGGGGGCACTTCCTCGTCCCGGCAGGGTGCCGGAACAGAGACTCCTGTCCCCCGAAATTCATCGACGGTGGCGGCGGAGCTGCGGAACTGCTTCTAGAAAATTGCCGAATCCTTTAGGGTTTTCCATCCCGAGGCTTTATATAGGCGAAGGGGCGTCGTGAGGGGACGGGCCAGGCGCCCTCACACATGGCTGGCGCGGCCAGGGGCCTGGCCGCGCCACCCATGCATGTGGGGCCCTGGTGGCCCCCCTCTGACTCTTCTTCAGATCTCTGGAAGCTTCCGGGTAAAATAAGACTCCAGGATGAGGTTTCGTCCAATTCCGAGAATATTTCCTGTGTATCACTTCTGAAACACAAAAATAGCATAAAACAGGAAACTGGCACTGTGGCACTTGTTAATAGGTTAGTTCCGGAAAATGCATAAAAGTGCCACTAAGTGTAACGAAACAATAGGCAAATGGTGTAAAAACAAGCATGGAGCATCAAAAATTATGGATACGTTGGAGACATATCAACATCCCCAAGCTTAACTCCTGCTCGTCCTCGAGTAGGTAAGTGGTAACAAAAGAAAATAATTTTTGAGGTGACATGCACCTACACAATCTTGATCATATATGTAAGCATTGGTGAGCTGGGATCATAAGAACTTAAAACATGGGCATGAAGATGTAATCATGACAATAGAAACTTAGCAACCATGTTGTAAACATGCAAATGAACACAAACAAAAGATCATGAAAATGAAATAATGAAAGTCAAACGTGTGTTCAAATCATAAGGAAAAACATACAAATGGTTTTCAGCTTGTCCTTCAAAGAGAGCAAAGGATAAATGCATAGGACACCTTCAAGTTTAAAAGGGTGACTAGATACAAATAATTTAAGAACAAGTGAAACCAACAATATGAATCAATCAATGAACTTTGGGACAATGCATATTATACTCAGAATAACAACTATGCTCTCTTAATGGTGCATAAAGAAAGAAGGTGGTGACTCAACATAAAAGTAGAAGAAAGACCCTTCGCAGAGGGAAGCAGTGATTGCAAGTTTTATAACCTTCAAAAATTATGGTGCTTACCGGCTTTGAGCTCTCATTGCCCCCATCATAAGCATCTTGAATGGTTAAAGTTAATGCGAGAACAATTATGATGCATATGCTTGACAAATCATAAGTTGAAAACCTCGTGCCCCGTGAATACGAGTACCCAAACCTCATGCTACTTTACTTAGAGTCCCAAGCAAGGCTCTTGTCATTGTAAGTATATGCATATCATTGAGAACCGCCAATGGGGTGCCTCCGTGCCTGATGACATGGAACAAGCCCACACCAAAATGACAGGACAAGCAGACAATGAACACCTCGACATCTCTTTTATTTGCCTTTTGTTTTGCTTTTTATTATGAGATGCGTCGTCGAATGTTCACCATGGGTATGCTGCAAATTTCCACCATGAATTATGCATGGCTTAGATTGGCGGCCCGACGTTTCCCTAACACATATACAAACTCCATGATCCCTACAAGATTCCCAATTTATTTCACACCGCGGGCATCCATAAACAAAAGATCACGATATCAACTCAAATAAGAAGTGCAATGTTGAAAGCTTGCCCATGACAGCATGGCTGGGCTAGAATCCAACTTACAACTTGCAAGCATAACAACTCAACATAAAAGACCACAATGTCAAATTTTTAAGAACAGGAAAAAGTAAAGTGTGCCTTCCGGTTCGTGAGAGCTTTACTGACCGAATTTCGCATAACACTGGTAAGAGTTTAATTTGAAGAGAAAATAAAAGCAAGTCAAATTTACTTGGAATAGCAAATTGCTAGTAGGTATGTATGGTGGACACTTTGGAAAACTTTGGCTTTTAGGAGTTGGATGCACGAGTAGAGCTCATACTCAGTACAAGGCGAGGGCTAGCAAAAGACTGGGAGCGACCAACTAAGAGAGCAATAATGGTCATAATCATGCAAAGCGACAAAACGACATTAAAAGAAGCATAAGATGGCATCAAAAGTCAAAAACTAAATGATCATAGAGGCTATAGGCGACTTTGAAAGAGTCTAACATGTGTGAGCATGCGCCAAGTCAACCCAAATAAAGCATCAAGGAGAAAACCAAAATAATGCTTCCATACAATAAAAACAACGCATGATTTTTTTTCAAAGGCTCATTAAGCAATCTCAGTTATTTGAGACAAGTCATGCTACAGCAAAAATCACTAAGCATACTATCAAAAAGACATCAAGCATGACATGAAAAAGCCTAAGCCGCAGTCTACACAAGCTCCTTCTTGTACCACTATTTTGCACAAAGCTTTCTCTTTTCCAACACCATTTGAAATTTTTAAAGACACCTCTTTTAATGAAAACCAATAAAGATCAGAGGCAAAAATACGCCTTGATGAAAAGATATGACAAGATCTGAACGCAAATCAAGGCGAAAACGAAAACCAAAAGCAGTAGCAAAAAAAGAGAACACTCATTGAAACGATAAGAGTGAAAAACAGAGTGTTCTTGGCAAACAAAAAGCAAGGCAACTTCTCCAAAGAAACATGATGTGATCTAACTATTTATTGCAGCAAACAAAACAAAACTAATAAAGAAACTAAAACAACTGACGCTCTAAGAAAAACACATAGTGCATGAAGCAATAAAAATATAGTGTCTTGAAAGGTGACCTGATTTTTGCCGATGAAGAAGGGGTGCCTCGGGGGGCATCCCCAAGCTTTGACGCTTGTACTTCTTGGATATTTCTTGGGGTGCTGGGCATCCCCAAGCTTGAGCTTTTGTACATTCTTCAACTCATCTCATCACTCTCCGATCCCTACACTTGAAAACTTCCTTCATACAAAACTAAACACAATTCTATTAGCAATATTAGTGCAAGCATAACATATAATCAATCCTCTTTTTGCTTCAGGTTTCAACTAAAAACCACCACATATATAGCAAATACTACTGTAGCAACTTCTCTAAAAGTTCCATGATCAAAAGAACTCAAAAGAAAGCGATAAAGTGGCAAACACAAATATTGGCAGAAATCTGTCAAAACTGAACAGCTGACTAAGGTCGAATTTTTGAGGGGTTTTCTGTTGCTCAAATCAAAAAGTGTTCAACTAACAAAAGTTTGCATATAACCTGGGGCATATGCACAAGAAATCGCAGCTCCAAAAGATAAACAGAGAATTTTCACGAATTTTTACGGTGCAGCACCGAAAACAGTTTCAGGACAGCAACATCCCCAAATCTTTACCTCACTCAAATTAGAGGCTTCTTTTGGCACAAAAACGAAATAAACAAGATAAGGAGCGGTCATTACAGTAGTAATGACTTACAAGACTCAAATAAAAGAAAAAGTACTAAAAAGAAAACATTGGGTTATCTCTCAAGAGTGCTTTTCTTTAACGCCTTTGAGCTAGGCGCAGTAATTTGGAAAGATGCTCATGTGGGCGCCATATAAGAGCTTGAGGCAAAGGCGCCATATAGGAACTTAAAGCAATAGAGAGCATCAAAAAGCAAATGTGAAAGACATTTATATCTGAACCACTTCCTATGCATAGGAATCTTGTAAGAAAATAAATCAACGAGGCACATAGTAGCAAGCATGGATAGATAAAACAAGTGCCACTTCAAGATTTGCAACATAAAGAGGGGAAACTTAATATTGTTGAGATCCATCAGACCATGTTTCCCTCTCTCATAATAACTTTCAGTAGCATCATGAATAGAACTAACAATATAACTATCACATAAAACATCCCTATCATGAGCCACATGCATAAAAGAATTAATACTCACCACAGGAACAATAGTAGTAGAAGCAAATTCAATAGAATAATTATTCTCATCACCATAATCATCAAAAATAGGAGGCATATTGTAATCATAACTAATTTTCTCCTCAAAAGTTGGTGAACTAAAAATATTATACCCATCATCATAACCATCATAAATTAGAGGTTTAGTATCATCACAAGCTAGAGAACAACTATTTCGCAAAGCATATTCTTCAAACATATCATCATAAGAAGGAACATCACATAGGGGAGATAAAATATTTTCAGAACAAACTTTCTCCACTAAAGCTGGGGAACTAAAAATATCATGCTTAACAAAACCAGCTTCCCCAAGCTTAGACTTTTCCATAGCATTAGCAATAACGATGTTCAAAGCATTCATACTAACAACACTACTAGCATACAAATTAAAATCCAAAGGTTTTTTAATTTTCTCTTTAAACACTTCATATCTAAACTCAGGAAAAAGACTACAGAACTCATTGTTTTCCATTAAGCCTAACTAGTGAAAGTAAAAACAAGAAACAAAAAGATGTAATTGCAGAATCTAAAGGAAATAACTCCGAGCACTCACACAGGAGGATGCGAGTACCTTTTACCTTACCTCCTCGGCAACGGCGCCAGAAAAGAGCTTGATGTCTACGCACTTCTATTCTTGTAGACACTTGTTGGGCCTCCAAGTGCAGAGGTTTGTAGAACAGCAGCAAGTTTCCCTTAAGTGGATCACCCAAGGTTTATCGAACTCGGGAAGGTTAGAGGTCAAAGCTATCCCTCTCAAGCAACCCTGCAATTACGATACAGAAAGTCTCTTGTGTCCCCAACACACCCAATACACTTGTCAAATGTATAGGTGCACTAGTTCGGCGAAGAGATAGTGAAATACAAGTGGTATGGATGATTATAAGTAGCAAACGTGATGTGAAATAAATATCGCTGCGAGCAAACAAGTAACAAAATAGCAAGTAAACGGTGTGCAATGCTTGGAAACAAGGCCTAGGGATCATACTTTCACTAGTGGACACACTCCCAACAATATAACATGAATGAACAAATAAATAACTTCTCTCCACTATGGTACTCTGAATTACTCTCCTATTGAATAACACTAATCATTGTGTAGTGGCTACAGAAGCACCCCTTAAAGTTCATCAAGTACTTGACAAACACCACTCATAGAGATATCCAAATCAGATCACAACTCAAGATAGATATCATTGCAACTTAGACCAAGTACTAACACGGTGCACACACTGTCAACATTACACCATGAAAGGAGAAATAGATCACTCAATACTATCATAGTAATAATTATTCTCATAATCCACAAGAGATCACGATCATAGCGTAAACCAAGTACCACCACGATGCACGCACTGTCACCGTTACACCATGGCCAGAGGAATAGATTACTTTAATAACATCACTAGAGTACACTATAATAATTAAGCATAGGAGTAGCATAATATCTGAATAATAACATCTACTTGTTCAACATGATACAAAGCTCACGATCACATAAAGATCACATCATGGGAGAGAGAGGTGAACCACATAGCTACCGGTAGAGCCCTCAGCCCCGGGGATGAACTACTCCCTCCTCATCATAGGAGACAGCAAGGTTGATGGAGATGGCGGTGAGGTCGATGGAGACGGCGGAGACGGCGATGGAGACCGATGGAGATGGCTCCGGGGGAACTTCCCCGTCCCGGCAGGGTGCCGGAACAGAGACTCCTGTCCCCCGAAATTTGTCGACGGTGGCGGCGGAGCTGCGGAACTGCTTCTGGAAAATTGCCGAATCCTTTAGGGTTTTCCGTCCCGAGGCTTTATATAGGCGAAGGGGCGTCGTGAGGGGAGGGGCCAGGCGCCCTCACACATGGCTGGCGCGGCCATGGGCCTGGCCGCGCCACCCATGCATGTGGGGCCCTGGTGGCCCCCCTCCGACTCTTCTTCAGATCTCTGGAAGCTTCCGGGTAAAATAAGACTTCAGGATGAGGTTTCATCCAATTCCGAGAATATTTCCTGTGTATCACTTCTAAAACACAAAAATAGCAGAAAACAGGAAACTGGCACTGTGGCACTTGTTAATAGGTTAGTTCCGGAAAATGCATAAAAGTGCCACTAAGTGTAACAAAACAATAGGCAAATGGTGTAAAAACAAGCATGGAGCATCAAAAATTATGGATACGTTGGAGACGTATCAGATCACTATGAGATTTACTCTGGGCATTACGACAAAATACATAGACCGTAATCCAACTGCATCTATAAATAAAAATTCACTCGCGGGGAATCGTTCGAGGACCCCTTGAGTATTAAGTTGCGAACAACAGATAATTGCATTAAACAAGGTGCGTAATGTAAACAAAGAGAATGTCCTTAGACACAAGAATGTTGTTTTCTCCCTAGTGGCAACATCACATCTACAACCTTAGAGGTTTCTGTCACTCCCCCAGATTAAATAGAGGCATGAACCCAACTATTGAGCATAAATACTCCCTCTTGGAGTTACTAGCATCTACTCGGCCAAGATAGCTACTAGCAACGGAAAGCATGCAAGATCATAAACAACATAGAGATAACATAAGATATAATATTCAGCACATCAACATCACATAGTACCAATACTCATCGGATCCCCACAAACACAACATATATGATTACATAAAGATGATCCTGATCATGTAGGCCAGCTAACAAGATCTAAACATGAAGCGCATGGTGGAGGAGACAACCATCTAGCTACTGCTATGGACCCATAGTCCAAGGTAGACTACTCACACATCACTCCGGAGGTCACCATGGTGGTGTAGAAGGCCTCCGGCAGGGTTCTGGGAAGAGCTCCTGGATCCTCCCGATCTCGCGACGGCGACGGCGGCGGCTTGCAGTATGTTTTGTGGAAAAGAGATCCGTCCTCTAGGTTTTTCCCGTCGAGGGGAACTTATAGGCGAAGAGGCAGCGTCAGGAGAGGGACCAGGTGGTCTCACCACAGGTGGGCGCGGTCAGGGGCTGGGCCGCGCCCCCTGGTGGTGAGGCTGGCCCCTGGCCCCCCCTCCATCTCATCTTTGGTCCTCGTGAAGCTTCGGTAAAAATAGGAGGTTCGGCTTTTGTTTCGTCCAATTCCGAGAATATTTCCTGTGTAACTTTTCTGAAACACAAAACAGCAGAAAACAGGGAACTGGCACTATGGCATCTTGTTAATAGGTTAGTTCCGGAAAATGCATAAAAATGCCACGAAGTGTAACAAAACTCAAAGCAAATGATGTATAAACAAGCATGGAGCATCAAAAATTATAGATACGTTTAAGACGTATCAAGCATCCCCAAGCTTAACTCCTGCTCGTCCTTGAGTAGGTAAGTGATAACAAAAGAATAATTTTTTAGGTGACATGCACCATCACAATCTTGATCATCTAAGTAAGCATTGAGCGCTGGGATCAAAAGAACCTAAAACATGGGCATGAAAGATATAATCTTGACAATAAGAACTCAGCAACCATGTTATAATATTAAAAAGAACACAAATGAAAGATCATGAATAATAAAACAATGAAACTCAAGTGTGTGTTCAAATCATATGGAAAAACACATCAAATGGTTTTCAGCTTGTCCCTCATGGAATAGCAAAACATAAATGCATAGGACACCTTCAAGTTTAAGAGGGCGACTAGATAGAAATAATTTAAGAACAAGTGAAACCAAAATAATGAATCAATCAATGATAACTTTGGGACAATGCACATTATACTCAGAATGGCAACTATGCTCTCTTAGATGGTGCATAAAGGTAGAAGGTGGAGACTCAACATAAAAGTAAAAAAAAGACCCTTCGTAGAGGGAAGTAGTAATTGCAAGTTTTATAAACCTTCAAAAATTATGGTACATAGTAGCTTTGAGCTCTCATTGCCCCCATCATAGGCATCTTGAATGGTTAAAGTAAATGCAAGAACGTTTATGAGCATATGCTTGACAAATCATAAGTTGAAAACCTCGTGTCCCGTGAAGTACGAATACCCAAACCTCATGATACTCGACTTAGGGTCCCAAGCAACCTCTTGTCATTGTAAGTATATGTGTATCATCGAGAACCACCAATGGGGTACCTCCATGCCCGATGACATGGAACAAGCCCACATCAAAATGACAGGATAAACAGACAATGAACACCTCGGCATCTCTTTTATTTACCATTGGTATAGCTTTTTATTTTGAGATGCGTCATCGAATGTCCACTATGGGCATGCTATAAATTTCCACCATGAATTATGCATGGCTTAGATTAGTGGCCCAGGTGTTTCTCTAACACATATACAAACTCCATGATCCCGTAAGATTCCCAACTTGTTTCACATTGCGAGTATCCATAAACAAAAGATCACGATATCAACTCAAATAAGAGAAGTGCAATGTTGAAAGATTTCCCCATGACGGCATGGTTTGGCTAATTTCCAACTTACAACTTGCAAGCATAACGTCAACATAAAAGAGCCACAATATCAAAAAAAATAAAAGAGAGAAAAGTAAAGTGTGCCATCAGGTTCGTGAGAACTTTATTGACTAATTTTCACATAACACTGATAAGAGTTTAATTCGAAGGATAGATAAAAGCAATGTCGTGGTTTCATCAACAGATCTGCCATAGAGGTAGGGGTATGACGGTTTGTGGAAGGGGGTGAACACGGAGGAGCGATCCGGGACGGTGGTAGCACGAGTTTACCCAGCTTCAGATCCCGCGACGGTGGCGAGATCCTACGTGCTGCTATAATTCACTATATGGCAACAAGTGCTCGATTACAATGATGAGGTTGGCTGTTTCGCTATGCGATTGGCCGTATGACTAGAACGTGCCTCAAGGGCTGCTCCACGCCAGGCTTATAAAGGCGCCTGGCGTGGGCTTCACATTGGTACCGGAGCGGATACAACTTGGAGTCCTAGACTAAGTCCTATGCGTATACTACAAGGTAACCCGCCATGGGCCGTCTCCGGACCCGCCATGGGCATGTCGTCAGTGGTCCGCCATGGGCCTGTTTCCGGATCCGCCATGGACCTGTCTAAGGATCTGCCATAAGCGCCTGCGTCCAGTACCGCCGTGGCAACTTCAGCAAATGGCCGCCCGATATGGCAAATCCGCCATACCATCCCTGATGGGCCACCCAGGCTTGCTGATTTAGGACTACGTCGCTGGTATACCTATTTGGTATATCCCCAACAGTAGCCCCCAGGGAACTTCAAGATTGCCATCTACATCTGCCATGCATGTTCTTGGTAAGATACTTCCGCCATAGCTCTTCTTCCCTTCTGTGCTGGGATGGCGGTCATCTTGATGTTCCTTCTTCCATCTTTTAATCTGCCATAAATAACGGATCAAGCGACGTAGTTATCTTAGCGAGATTTTCGGGATCCATTGGATCATACCATGGAAATCCGCTGTAAATTCCGGTACGTAGTTCCTTCTAGGGCAAGATTTGCAGTGCATGCACTGTTTTCACCAATTTACTTTTTTACCCCTGGACACGTGTCATCGGATTAGGGTTTCTGCTATCAGGATGAGCGGTGGTGATGGCGGGCATGAATCTCGAGGCCCGGGGTCTATATATACCCCGGCCTCTCACCCCCGGCCGGTCACCCCTCATTCACTCCCGTTGCTTTCTCTCTCTTCAGCGCCGCCACGAGAGCTCCATCGTCTCCGACGAGCCGCCGCAGAAAATCCTCACCGCCGGCGACGTTTTCCGCCACAAGCTGGCCTCGTCTTCCTCGTCCTCGCTTGAAATTTTGGAAATTATTACCGCCACGCCGCTAGCCGCCATGGAACCAGAATCGCCTCGCCAAGCCTCCAAGTCCGAAGCTGCTGAGGGCTCAGCAAGGTCTTCTGATACAGAGTTCGCCATGCCCGAGACCTCAGGAGGAGACTGGGACTCCTGTAACATAAATGAGGAGATTTTATCTTCCCTGGAGCAGGAAGGCCGCATAGCTGCTAAGGAGATCTCCAGATGGCGGGTTGAACCTGGTGAAGCAATGCCAGCTCCTTCAGATGAAGAGGTCGTCATACTAAAGTCCCACATTGATCGTGGCCTCAGTCTTCCGCCATCCTACTTCCTGAAAGGCATTCTCCGGCACTATAGGTTATAGCTACACCACATTGCTCCCAATAGCTTCACTGTCCTAGCGTGATTTGTCACGCTATTCGAGGGGTATCTGGGTATCAGCCCACGCGGAGATTTATTCCGCTTATACTTTAATATCTGCCACAACCGGGATGCGAACGGAGATCCTCGTAATTGCGGATCGATCTCCTTTGTTCCTCGGAGCGGGAAATCCTACCCCTACATTATCCCTCATGACTCTGCAAAGGGATGGCGGGGATCCTTCTTCTATCTGGCTGACCAGGCCCCTCCTGAAAGGAAGTTCGGCCTGCGGTCATTTGTTGATGGCCCTGCCGAGGAGCAGGATAGCTGGGGTGTCATGGATGACTTTACAATGGACGATGAATGTCAACTATGCTCACGACGAATTTCGAAACTTGTCTTCTCTGGACTGACAGGTGCCAACACCATCTACTGCTGGATCTCACAGCGGATTCAGCCTCTTCAATACCGCCCATCCCTGATGTGCGAATATAGCGGAGTTGATGATCCTCAGCGCTATTCCAAGGAGGAACTATCTGCTGAAGAGATCGAGCTTTGAATCCGCAACATCATTAAGGTGGGGCGGGATGAGCCTTTGAAGCTAAAGATCCCTATGTATGAGAATGGCAGTTGTCCAAAGGTGAGTCCCTCCTTATTCCGCCATAACAGCTGGTTTTTCTTAAATAACTTCATATTTCTCCGCAGCTTTCTTCCCTACCACCTTCCGAGCTGAGCCGCCTCGTCCGTTATCCTCGGACGAAAGAGCTTACTGATGATGAGGACAAGAATCCTCGTCTCCCAAAGGACAGAAGGTGGCGGAAGAGGAGGTAGTGGCGGATGAGCCCATAACAGCGGTTCCTCGTGGCGTTCACGGTGCTAGCGAGCGCATTCGTGGACTAGGCAAGAGAGTCATCTCTCGCCATCCGTCCCCTGCTCTTCGCGGCCATCTGGACACCGTGCCCGAGCATTCCGCCACTATCAATCTGCCAGAGCAGAAGTAAGGATAATCATAACTTGCCTTCATACCATATATAACCTGACTATTCTAATCTGTGACTGACTGCTACGCACAGAAGAAGAAAAGTTGCTGGCCAGAAACCTCCAAGGGCCAAGCCATCTCCTGCTGCCATTCCACCTACACCGGATGCTCCTGCTCGCCCAACTGGGCCTTCCACTTCTTCCTAGCATGTTAGCAAGGTGGCGGATGCTCCAGAGAAAAGCGCTGGACCCTCAGATCGCCCCGCTAAAGGTGCCAAGAAGGTGAGTTTTAGCGGAAAAACCGTCCAAATGGACACAGGAGCTGGGGAGGCCTCCAAGTGGAAGAAGAAATCAGAAGCTCTTTTCCGCCTTGACAATCTACAAGAGGAGGCCAGTAACCATGTGTCATCTGCTATGGCAGCGTTTGTTCAGAGAACCAGTCTTGTCAAAGAGGTATGTACTCCCAGTAGCCCCCGAGCGCCATGGCGGATTTGTAAATTCGATCAGCTATGGGGCTTCAAGAGTGACTTTTGTAAGTTTTTGAATAGCACAGCCCTTGAGCACTGGTAGTTCATAGTGCTCTATAGGGAACTTTTAAATTTCATACTGAGTAGCCCCCGAGCGTTATGGCGGATAACTATCCGGCATAAAGCTCTTAGGAAGACAAAAAATCAGCATAAGTAGCCCCCGAGCATCATGGCGGATTCTATCCATCATGATGCTCTAAGAGTGACTAAAAAATCATTGTGAGTAGCCCCCGAGCGTTATGGCGGATACTTATCCGGCATAAAGCTCTAAGAGTGACTAACACTTCAAATTATTTTGCCAGAACTATAAGAAGGTGGTAGAGGACCTGGTCCAGGTTGTCAGCTCGCAAGAGAAGGAGCTGGCAACCAAAAGCGCTCTTGTGGCGGATTTGCAGCAACAGCTTGAGAATAGCGGTAATTTACTTAACCAGTTTTAATTCCCTTATGCTTATTCAATCAATGATGTGCTAACACTTCCGCCATGCAGATGTTGCCAAACTCAGGTCCACACTTGAGGGGGTGGAGAAGGGCCATACCATTGCGATGGATGGGCTGCAGCAGCAGCTCCAGAAATCTCTGGCCGCAAACACCCTCCTCGAAGAGCAGCTGAAGGACTAGGAGCGTCAGAACCTCAGGAAAGAGAAGGAGATAGAGGATCTCTGCAAAGCCGCTGCTGATTTTGACAAGCGGCGTGAAGGCTTTAACGAGCTCCTCCATCACTTCCAGGACACCTTGCTAGGTACCATTTCTTCTTATAACGTAAAGTTTTTCAATTTCTGCTATGCCGTGCATGACGCATCTTCTTTTTCCGCAATGCAGTCGCTTTGGGGCAGGGCGAGGCGGATACCGCCGAAGGCTTGCGCATGGCTACCGACGCAGCGAAGAAGGAGCTTGATGGCCTTCTCAAAACTGGTCGCCAAGCGTGCAGGAGCCTGCAGATAGCGGGTTCTTCCAACCTCTCCGCCATTGCGCTTACCCAGAAGCTGCTGCTAGTGCCAGGGCTCATGGCGGACTGGAAACAGTCCTCTGCTCGGGGTGGTGCCAGGACAGCTCTAACCTTGGCGAAGGCCCACTATCCCGAGATGGACCTGGACCTGCTCACCTCCGGCATCCCGGAGATCAGCGAGGATGGTGCGTCGGTGGACGAGGCCGCCATCCGGCAGAGCGTGCTTGGATACGATCAACTGTGTGCCCTTAGCACTCAGTTGAACGTATACTATGAAGCATACGAACTGCCAGGGTCGCCAAGCCAGGCTTCGGCATCAGCCTCCACGGCTACTGCAGGTGGTGATGGCGGTGACAAGGTGTCCTCCAAGGTTCCGCCATCTTCTTAGGACGTGCCTGATGGCTAGTTGATGAAGGAGATTATTCTTCTTCATCCCCCAGCAGCAATCCTTGTGCGTGGTGAATGACCAGCCCGTTGGGAACCCCAAGAGAAAGGTGTGATGAGTATAGCAGTTGGTTTTCCCTCAGTTAAGAAACCAAGGTTTATCGATCAGGAGAGGAGAGACAATGACGACTGAAGGTGTTGTGGAACCTGCACACACACAAACAAATACTTTGTTCCCAACTTGCGATGAGGTTGTCAATCTCACCGGTTTGCTTGAAACAAAGGTTATGAGCCTATCGAGTGGAAAACAGTAGAGTATGCGGGTAAAGTAAACAGTACGAGAAAAGTAAACATGTGATAGCAATATGATGTAAATAGGACCGGGGTCCATAGTTCACTAGTGGTGTCTCTCCATAGATAAAATAACACATGCTGGGTAAACAAATTACAGTTGGGCAATTGATAGAATAGAGATAACGTGATATGTCAAGAAGATCACTATGAGATTTACTCTGGGCATTACAACAAAATACATAGATCGCCATCCAACTGTATCTATGACTAATAATCCACTCCCTGGGATATCAATCCGAACACCCTAGAAGTATTAAGTTGCGAACAACAGATAATTGCATTAAGCAAAGTGTGTAATGTAAACAAAGCATATGCCCTTGAGCATATGGATGTTGTTTTCTCCCTAGTAGCAACAACACATCTACCACCTTAGAGGTTTCTGTCACTCCCCCAGGTGAAATAGAGGCATGAACCCACTATCGAGCATAAATACCCCCTCTTGGAGTCACTAGCAACTACTCGGCCAAGATAGCTACTAACAACGGAGAGCATGCAAGATCATAAACAACATAGAGATAACAAAAGATATAATTCAGTACAGCAACTTAATCATAAACACCAATATTCATCGGATCCCAACAAACCAAACATGTAGAATTACATAACGGTGATCTCAATCATGTATGGCAGCTCATGAGATCTAAACATGAAGCACATGGTGGAGAAGACAACAATCTAGCTACTGCTATGGACCCATAGTCCAAGGTAGACTACTCACTCATCGCTCCGGAGGCAAGCATGGCGATGAAGAAGACCTCCGGTGGCGATTCCCCTCTCTGGCAGGGTGCCGGGAAGAGCTTCTGGACCCTCCCGATCTTCGGTCGACAGCGGCGGCGGATCGCGATGTGTTCTGGAAAACTGATTGGGCACTTAGGTTTTTCTCGTCGGGGGGTATTTATAGGCGAAGGGGCGTCGTCAGAGGAGGGGCCAGGCGGCCACACACGGGGGTGGCACGGGCCAGGGGCTGGCCGCGCCACCTGTGCGTGTGGGCCCCTGGTCCCTCGCCTCCTACTCTCCTTCAGATCTCTGGAAGCTTCCGGGTAAAATAAGACTTCAGGAATGGTTAAAGTTAATGCGAGAACAATTATGATGCATATGCTTGACAAATCATAAGTTGAAAACCTCGTGCCCCGTGAATACGAGTACCCAAACCTCATGCTACTTTACTTAGAGTCCCAAGCAAGGCTCTTGTCATTGTAAGTATATGCATATCATTGAGAACCACCAATGGGGTACCTCCGTGCCCGATGACATGGAACAAGCCCACACCAAAATGACAGGACAAGCAGACAATGAACACCTCGACATCTCTTTTATTTGCCTTTTGTTTTGCTTTTTATTATGAGATGCGTTGTCGAATGTTCACCATGGGTATGCTGCAAATTTCCACCATGAATTATGCATGGCTTAGATTGGCGGCCCGGTGTTTCCCTAACACACATACAAACTCCATGATCCCTACAAGATTCCCAATTCATTTCACACCGCGGGCATCCATAAACAAAAGATCACGATATCAACTCAAAAAGAAGTGCAATGTTGAAAGCTTGCCCCATGACAGCATGGATGGGCTAGATTCCAACTTACAACTTGCAAGCATAACAACTCAACATAAGAGACCACAATGTCAAATTTTTAAGAACAGGAAAAAGTAAAGTGTGCCTTCCGGTTCGTGAGAGCTTTACTGACCGAATTTCGCATAACACTGGTAAGAGTTTAATTTCAAGAGAAAATAAAAGCAAGTCAAATTTACTTGGAATAGCAAATTGCTAGTAGGTATGTATGGTGGACACTTTGGAAAACTTTGGCTTTTAGGAGTTGGATGCACGAGTAGAGCTCATACTCAGTACAAGCGAGGGCTAGCAAAAGACTGGGAGCGACCAACTAAGAGAGCAATAATGGCCATAATCATGCAAAGCGACAAAGCGACATTAAAAGAAGCATAAGATGGCATCAAAAGTCAAAAACTAAGTGATCATGAAGGCTATTGGCGACTTTGTAAGAGTCTAACATGTGTGAGCATGCGCCAAGTCAACCCAAATAAAGCATCAAGGAGAAAACCAAAATAATGCTTCCATACAATAAAAACAACGCATGATTTTTTCAAAGGCTCATTAAGCAATCTCAGTTATTTGAGAAAAGTTATGCTACAGAAAAACCACTAAGCATACTATCAAAAAGACATCAAGCATGACATGAAAAAGCCTAAGCCGCGGTCTACACAAGCTCCTTCTTGTACCACTATTTTGCACAAAGCTTTTTCTCTTTTCCAACACCATTTGAAATTTTTAAAGACACCTCTTTTGATGGAAACCAATAAAGATCAGAGGCAAAAATACACCTTGATGAAAAGATATGACAAGATCTGAACGCAAATCAAGGCGAAAACTAAAACCAAAAGCAGTAGCAGAAAAAGAAGAACGCATCGATGAACGATAAGAGTGAAAAACTGAGCGTTCTTTGCAAATGAAAACGAGTACATCTCCAAAAGAAATTTGTTGGGGTCCAACCATTTATTGCAGCAAACAAACAAACTAAACCAACTAAGAAAACTAAAACAACTGACGCTCCAAGAAAAACACATAGTGAATGAAGCAATAAAAATATAGTGTTTTGAAAGGTGACCTGATTTTTGCCGATGAAGAAGGGGTGCCTCGGGGGCATCCCCAAGCTTTGACGCTTGTACTTCTTGAATATTTCTTGGGGTGATGCATGGGCATCCCCAAGCTTGAGCTTTTGTCCATTCTTCAACTCATCTCATCATTCTCCAATCCCTACACTTGAAAACTTCCTTCATACAAAACTAAACACAAATCTATTAGCAACATTAGTGCAAGCATAACATATAATCAATCCTCTATTTGCTTCAGGTTTCAACTCAAAACTAACACATATATAGCATATACTACTGTAGCAACCTCCCCAAAAGTTCCGTGATCAAAAGAACTCAAAAGGAAGCGATAAAGTGGCAAACACAAATATTGGCAGAAATCTGTCAAAACTAAACAGCTGACAAAGGTCGAATTTTTGAGGGATTTTCTGTTGCTCAAATCAAAAAGTGTTCAACTAAGAAAAGTTTGGATATAACCTGGGGCATATGCACAAGAAATTTCAGGTCCAAAAGATAAACAGAGAATTTTCACGAATTTTTACGGTGCAGCACCGAAAACAGTTTCAGGACAGCAACATCCCCAAATCTTTACCTCACTCAAATTAGAGGCTTCTCTTGGCACAAAAACGAAATAAACAAGATAAGGAGCGGTCATTACATTAGTAATGACTTCCAAGATTCAAATAAAAGAAAAAGTACTGAAAATAAAACATTGGGTTATCTCCCAAGAGTGCTTTTCTTTAACGCCTTTGAGCTAGGCGCAGAAAATTGCGAATCAAGTAATAATGAAAGGGGGATCAGGATCCACTATAGGAATAAAGAAATGAATACTATCCAATTGAGGTTTTGCATATCCCTTGTAGTCACGCTTTGGTACACTATTTTCATCAAAAAGATTTTCAGGACAAATCCAACTAGTATTAGCTACCAAGGCATTATGAATTCCTACAAGCTTACAAAGTATTGGCAATTTAGATTCTTCATTGGGTGTACCAACAATTTCAACAGGCGAGCCAAGCTTATTAAACTTCTTAAAAACTTTCCTAGCCTCAATTGCAACATCTCTAAATTCTATGCGCAAAGTTTCCAAGATAAAAGCTTTCTTTTCGGGATCCTCAATTTCATGAAGCTTAAGGAACATGTATTGCATAAAAGGATTAAGACTAGCAAACCTAGTTTCTAACATGTGAACTAAATGAGCAGAAGCAACTTCATAGCTAGGAGCTAACTCAACCAAAGACTTTTCCTCAACTTCCTTATGCATACTAATGTGATTAAAGAACTCCTCAATGTTACTTTTGCCAATAATCGAACCACTACCTACTGAGAGGTCCTCCAGAACGTACTTAGGGATCAACATGATAAACTAAAGTAAAGAAATAACAACTACCAAGGATTCTAATTTTTTTGGGTTTTTGATAAAAAGCAATGCAGGTAAAATAAATAAAGTAAAGCAAAACAATAACAAAGTAAAGAATGTGTGTGTGAAGAACTCCCCTCGCAGAAGTCTTCTCTTCCTCCCCGGCAACGGCGCCAGAAAAACAGCTGATGGCTAGTTGATGATGGAGATTATTCTTCTTCGTCCCCCAGCAGCAATCCTTGTGCGTGGTGAATGACCAGCCCATTGGGAACCCCAAGAGGAAGGTGTGATGAGTATAGCAGCTGGTTTTCCCTCAATTAAGAAACCAAGGTTTATCGATCAGGAGAGGAGAGACAATGATGACTGAAGGTGTTGTGGAACCTGCACACACACAAACAAATACTTTGTTCCCAACTTGCGATGAGGTTGTCAATCTCACCGGTTTGCTTGAAACAAAGGTTATGAGCGTATCGAGTGGAAAACAGTAGAGTATGCGGGTAAAGTAAACAGTACGAGAAAAGTAAACAGGTGATAGCAATATGATGTAAATAGGACCGGGGTCCACAGTTTACTAGTGGTGTCTCTCCATAGATAAAATAACACATGCTGGGTAAACAAATTACAGTTGGGCAATTGATAGAATAGAGATAACGTGATATGTCAAGAAGATCACTATGAGATTTACTCTGGGCATTACAACAAAATACATAGACCGCCATCCAACTGCATCTATGACTAATAATCCACTCCCTGGGATATCAATCCGAACACCCTAGAAGTATTAAGTTGCAAACAAACAGATAATTGCATTAAGCAAAGTGTGTAATGTAAACAAAGCATATGCCCTTGAGCATATGAATGTTGTTTTCTCCCTAGTAGCAACAGCACATCTACCACCTTAGAGGTTTCTGTCACTCCCCCAGGTGAAATAGAGGCATGAACCCACTATCGAGCATAAATACCCCCTCTTGGAGTCACTAGCAACTACTCGGCCAAGATAGCTACTAACAACGGAGAGCATGAAAGATCATAAACAACATAGAGATAACAAAAGATATAATTCAGTACAGCAACTTAATCATAAACACCAATATTCATCGGATCCCAACAAACCAAACATGTAGAATTATATAACGGTGATCTCAATCATGTATGGCAGCTCATGAGATCTAAACATGAAGCACATGGTGGAGAAGACAATAATCTAGCTACTGCTATGGACCCATAGTCCAAGGTAGACTACTCACTCATCGCTTCGGAGGCAAGCATCGCGATGAAGAAGACCTCCGGTGGCGATTCCCCTCTCCGGCAGGATGCCGGGAAGAGCTTCTGGACCCTCCCGATCTTCGGGTCGACGGCGGCGGCGGATCGCGATGTGTTCTGGAAAACTGATTGGGCACTTAGGTTTTTCTTGTCAGGGGGGGGGGTATTTATAGGCGAAGGGGCATCGTCAGAGGAGGGGCCAGGCAGCCACACACAGGGGTGGTGCGGGCCAGGGGCTGGCCGCGCCACCTGTGCGTGTGGGCCCCTGGTCCCTCGCCTCCTACTCTCCTTTGGATCTCTGGAAGCTTCCGGGTAAAATAAGACTTTAGGAACTTGTTTTGTCCAATTCCGAGAATATTTCCTGTGTATCACTCTGGAACACAAAAATAGCAAAAAACAGGGAACTGGCACTGTGGCACTTCGTTAATAGGTTAGTTCCGGAAAATGCATAAAAATGCCACTAAGTGTAATGAAACAATAGGCAAATGGTGTAAAAACAAGCATGGAGCATCAAAAATTATAGATACATTTGAGACGTATCAGTGCCTTGCAATATGGCAGGAAAAAATACTTTGCATCAATTCGGCCCCTGAGTGGGTCTGTAATTTAAACTTAAGCTGCGTGTGAATGTTTCTGCACTGTGACTGATCTGCTTGTGGCGGATCAGTGGAATGCTTTTGAACTCTTGCAGCTTGTTTTTTATGAAGTGGTTTGATTGTGTGAAGAAACTGCCAGGCCTAGTGTTATGCAACTTGCAGTTTTTGACATGCCCAAAAAACAACACTTTGAAAAAAAAAATTCACGCATAGGATTATGCGATCCGCCATCCGGCTCTCTGTGCTTGACTTTTCGTGAGATGGAAAAATCTTCGCGCAAACAATCCGCTAGGCCGACGATACTTAATAGCAACCGTCCAAAACCCTGAGCAGATGGCGGCTTAGATCGTCAAAAAGTCACTACTCTGGAATCCACACAGAAAACGTCGAATGAAGATCAAAACATAAAAAAAGCTACGCGGACCACTTATGGCGGATTTAAAAGAGACGCAAGTGCAAAGCACAATTGCGCAAAAAGGTTCTATATGATCTAAATGAATAATAAAGGAGGTAAAAGACTCAGAAAAAATCAAGAGTGAACCAAATGCTTTATTTCATTGACCATGTAGAGGTGCCTATTACATAGCTAGAGAAGTGCTAAGTGTAGAAAGGACGTAGCTGTGCGATGTTCCATGGATGATCTGTCTCGTCGTAGATATCGTCAGGGTCTCTTCGTTTGCGCTTCTTACTTGGTCGCTTATCTAGCTCGCGAATATCAATGAGATAGTAGGAACCATTCAGTAGAGCTTTGCTGATGACGAAGGGTCCTTCCCAAGGCGGGGATAGCTTGTGGGACTTCTGCTGCTTGAGGCGTAGCACCAGGTCACCCTCTTTGAACGAGCGTTGGCGAACTCTCCGACTGTGATAGCGGCGGAGATTCTGCTGGTAAATGGTGGATCTCTGGGCTGCTAGGTCTCGTTCTTCTTCTAGCAGGTCCACAGATAGTTGTTTGGACGCTTCTGCATCTTCTTCCTTATAGGCCTCGACTCTTGGAGAATTGTACTGAACATCACTTGGCAAAATTACCTCTGCTCCTTAGACTAAGAAGAAAGGGGTTAGGCCAGTTGATCTGTTTGGCGTGGTTCGTAGACTCCACAGCACAGATGGCAACTCTTCTGCCCAGGCTCCAGCTGCTCTATGTAGCGGTGCTTCTAGGCGTGGCTTGATTCCTGACATGATTAGTCCGCTTGTCCGCTCAACTTGGCCATTAGACTGTGGATGTGCCACAGATGCTAGGTCAAGGCGGATTCCGTTGTGATGGCAGTATTCTTCAACTTCTCCCTGAGACAAATTAGTGCCATTATCGGTGATGATGCTACGTGGGATGCCGAATCTGACCACAATGTCCTTGACAAATTTGAGGGCAGTTTTGCCATCAAGTTTTCCGATGGGCTTAGCTTCCACCCACTTCGTGAATTTGTCTACCGCTACCAGGAGGTGCGTAAATCCCGAAGGTGCTGTTTTTAGCGGACCCACCATGTCCAGCCCCCAGACTGCAAAGGGCCAAGTTATAGGAATCGTATGCAGTGCTGTGGCGGGCATATGGGTTTGCTTGGAGTACATCTGGCAACCGTTGCAGAGCTCCACAATACGGTCTGCATCTGCCTTGGCTGTTGGCCAGTAGAATCCATGGCGGAATGCTTTAGCTACTAGGGATCTGGCGGCGGCGTGATGCCCACATTCGCCTTCGTGGATCTCTCTTAGTATTTCGATTCCATCCACTTGGGATATGCACTTCATGAAAACTCCCCGAGGTGCTTCGTTTGTAGAGCTGGCCATCTATGATGGTGTACGCTTTGGCTCTATGCTCGATTTGTCTTTTTTGGACCTCGTCTTCGGGTAGCTTCTTGTTAGTCAGAAATTCCAGGTAGGGCTCTGCCCATGGCGGATTGCTGGGCAAAACTGGCATAACAGGGGAGCTTGCTAGTTCCGGATTTTCTGGATCCACCATCTTCACCGATGGTATGCGCAGATGCTCGAGGAATACTCCTGGCGGAACTGCCTTATAGCTAGATCCTAGTTTTGACAAGGTATCAGCCGCCATGTTATCTTCTCGTCGTACGTGTTTTATGTCGTAGCCAAGGAAACTTTTGGCCATATCATCCACTTCGTCTCTATATGCCGCCATAACTTCATTCCGAGCTTTGTATGTGCCAGCCACCTGCTGAGCCACAAGGTCAGAGTCTCCACAGCACATGATGTGTTGTACGCCGATCTCCTTTGTGATACGTAGCCCGTGCAGTAAAGCTTCATATTTCGTGATGTTGTTGGTGGTGGGGAAGTGGATCTGGAGAACATAGCTTAGCTCATCTCCCTTGGGAGATTTGAGTGTCACTCCAGCCCCCGAGCCGTGTAGCAACTTTGAGCCATCAAAGTGCATCACCCAATGCTCTGGTTCTGGGACGGGCGTAGTTTCCTGTGCTTCCTTCCAATCCGCCATAAATTCTACCAAAGCCTGAGACTTGATGGCGGTGCGAGGCTTATAGTCGATGTCGAAAGAGGCCAATTCAATGCCCCACTTCACAACTCGTCCTGTTGCGTCGCTGTTGTTGATGATGTCTTTCAGCGGGGCTTTGCTCACCACTGTGATCTTATGGTCATAGAAGTAATGCCTCAACTTACGAGAAGCTAGGAAAACTCCGTATGCCAATTTTTGGTAGTGAGGGTAGCGCTGCTTGGATTCCGTCAGGACCTCGCTGACATAGTAGACTGGTCGTTGTACGCCATACTCCTACGCTTCTTCCTTACGTTCTACCAGCATGACGATGCTGACCACCCTGTTAGTTGCCGCCATGTATAGTAACATGGGTTCCTGGTCTTCGGGAGCCGCTAGGACTGGTGCAGTGGATAACACTCTCTTCAGATCCTTAAGTGCAGCGTCTGCCTCGTCGGTCCAGACGAATTCGTCTGATTTCTTCATCAGCTTGTAGAGTGGCGAAGCCTTCTCGCCAAGACGACTGATGAACCTGCTCACTGCTGCCACGCAACCTGTGAGTCGCTGTACATCTTTTAGATCTATGGGCCGGGAAATGTCGAGGATTGCCTTGATCTTCTCTGGGTTAACCTCAATTCCGCGGTGGGAGACGATGAATCCTAGAAGTTGTCCAGCTGGCACCCCGAAGACACACTTCGTGGGGTTAAGCATCATGTTGTACTTCCTAAGATTGTCAAAGGTCTCTTGCAAATCCACTATTCGGCCATCTTGCTTTTTAGACATAACCGCTATGTCGTCCACGTATGCGTGGATACTTCGTCCGATTTGATCCACCAGGCACTTTTGCATAGTGCGCTGATACGTTGCTCCTGCGTTTTTCAGACCGAATGGCATTGTGACATAGCAATATGTGCCATAAGGTGTTACGAATGACGTAGCGAGCTGATCGGACTTTTCATCTTGATCTGATGGTATCCTGAGTAGGCATCTAAAAAACACAGCAGCTCCGATCCCGCTGTCGAGTCCATGACTTGGTCAATGCGAGGCAAGGGAAAAGGGTCTTTTGGACATGCTTTGTTCAGGCCAGTGTAATCTACACACATGCGCAGAACTTTTGTATTTTTCTTAGGAACTAGCACCAGATTTGCCACCCACTTAGTATGGATCACTTCCTTGATGAAGCCTGCTTTCAACAGCTTGGAAATTTCCTTTGCTATGGCACGGCGCTTTTCATCTCCGAAGCGTCTCATGGCTTGTCTTACTGGCTTGGAGCCAGGAATTATCTGCAGAGCGTGCTCGGCGAGTTCCCTGGGTACACCCGTCATGTCGGATGGCTGCCATGCGAAGATGTTCCGGTTCTCACGGAGGAACTCGACGAGCACGCTTTCCTATTTAGGGGACAAGTTTGTCCCAATGGAGGTGGTCTTGGCGGCATCGCCAGCGACAAGTTCCACCTGTTTTGTGTCGACTGTAGGTTTGAAGGTGGGCGGGGAGGCGGAAATCTCCTGCTTGGATGCCGGCATCTTCGCGGGGTCCGTAGTGGCATGAATTTCTTTGAACTCCTCACCGAAGAACATTGCTTCCGCGAAAGTGGCTTCTCCTTCCTCGCACTCCTTTGCCTTTCTGAAACTGCCATAAACGGTAATTATACCATCCGGGCCTAGCATCTTCAGTTGATTGTAGATGTAACATGGCCTGGCATGGAAGCTGTGGAAGGCAGGGCGACCGAAGATCACATGGTATGTGCTCTTGAACGGGACTACCTCAAAGGTTATAGGCTCTTCACGGTAATTTTCCTCGCTACCAAAGGCAACCTTGAGTGTGATGGACCCGAGGGACTTGGCTTGGCGACCAGGAACCACCCCATAAAAGGTGACCGCGCTATGGCGGAGTTGGGTCTTGGTAAGGCCGAGCTTCATCAAAGTTTCCACGTACATGATGTTCAGGCTGCTGCCGCCATCCATTAAGCATTTGGAGAACTCATAGCCATGGATTATAGGGCATACCACCATGGCATAATATCCATCTGGGATGTGCTCTGGATGATCATCGCGGCTCCAGTGCACCGGTACTTCGGACCATCGGACGTACTGGCAGATTTTTGGCACGGTGGCATTGAGGGAGTGCATAGTAGCTCTCTGTGCCTTGGCCGTGGGGGGTCCAAGGAATGTGTGAAAGGCACCTTTTTTGTCCTTGATTGGGTTGCCCTTGCCAGCGCCACCCTCTGCCTTTTCGGCGGGTTTGGGCACAGGGTCTTCGTCCATGTCACTGCCATCCCTGGACTCCTTGTCTTTGTCTGCTTTCCCTTTGCCACGAGGCCATTGTCGCTGGCTACGCTTGAAGCCAGCCTCTTGATCCGCCTTAAGGTTATTGACAAACTTGCAGTTCCGGTTGGTGTGATTGCACTTTCCCGAGGCGTCACGATGGGCGAAACATGGCATATCGCGGTATTCGTCATAAGACACGGGGGCGGATGGTGCCGAAGCAGGAGTTGCAGAACTCCGCGGCTGGCCACTGCTAGTACCGCGTCCTCTGCCGCGCTGGCCGCTTTGCCCCTTGTCAGCGAAGGTTGTGGCCACCATGTCCGGAGCCTGCTGCTCTTCTAGCGGATTCTTCCATTTGTTGCTGCTATTCCGCTTTCTAGTGTTCTGGATGGCGGAAGCCTTCAGAGATTCACGGGCGTCGTCGTCGGCGGCCGCATAGTTGCTTGCAATGGTGATCATGGAATTTAGGGTCAGTATCCCTTCGTTCCTTTCCCGCAACAGGCGATGGCGGAGCAGTTGGCCTCTCTCCAAACTGTCAATAAACGCGAGGATGGCGGATTCATCAGTAACCCCTTCACAGGAGTTCTTCATATCTAGCCATCGTGCGAGGAAAGTTTGGGAGGTCTCGTCGTCAGCCCGTCGGCACCGTTGGAGGTCACCAATGTTATGGGGTCTTTTGTAAGTCCCCTCAAAATTTTCGGTGAACGCAGTTTGCATATCAAACCAGGTTTGGATGGAGTTTTCTGCCAAGTCATTGATCCACTGCCTCGCAGTGCCGGATAGCATCAGGGGCAAATAGCGGACAGCAACGTTGGGTGATCCCTCAGCGAACTGTACTGCGTTGAAGTAGTCTTGTAGCCAAGTTAAAGGCCTATCGACTCCATTGTACTGGCGGATATTTTTCTCGATCTTGAACCCATGTGGTATGGGCTCATCACGAATCCGTTGTGCAAAGCACTTTGGGCCGAGGAAGAAGGCTGTTTGAGACTTGGCGATCTCGTTTAGATGGGTACGAGCATCGTAGGGCTTCTGGTCTGGCAGATCCTTGCGAGAGTTGCGTGACCTTGCTGGTCCGCCACCACCACCGCCGCCGCCATGGGGGCTCCCTGGTGGGGATGGCGAAGGGTCACGTCGTCATTTACTCTCACCGTCCTGCGACTGATCTTTGCAGCTACGACAGCTTCCTTCTGTTCTTTGTGGAGATGGATGGTCATCATGGCGGCGGGAGCCTTGCCCTTTGTCATCGTGGTGGCGAGTGGAGCAATGCTTGTCTTTGTCGCCGCCACGGTGCACGCCATCGTCATGACGAGATCGGTCCCTTCTCTTGGATCCGCCGTCTCTGCTGGTTTCTCGTCGTGGCGGATCATCTTTGCGTCCAGCGTCATGGCTTCGTCCTCGCTTGCCATCATTGTCGCGTATGACGATCCCTCCCTTTGGGACTTCTAACGTCTTATACTTTGGTGGTGGCATGTTGGTCTTATGGCGAGGGGTAGCATTTTCTTGGCGGTATCCATAGGCAGGGTAGTTCTTGTGGGTGGTGATGGATTTCTCTGTGGGCCTTTGCCATTTGGTTTGTCATCAGAGGATATTGGGATGGCGTTCGCCTGGTTGCGAGCTTCTCTTCTTTGGATTTCTGAGGATCCGATATGAGATTTGTTGTCAGGGCGCGTACCATGGTTGCCAGCCCCCGAGCCTTAGAGGCAGTGCTGGACCTGCATAGCGCGAGATCAGATTCGAGCCGTCGTGACGACGTAGCCTTCTCCTGCTGCACTAATGCTTTGGTCATCAGTTTCACCGCCGTTTCTAGGGCTGCTGGGCTCTTATTATGCTCCAATAGCTCCTTTGCAGCCATGATATTTTCAATGGGCATAGCCCTGACTTCATCGCGGTTTTTATCCACGTATGGCGGATTCTTGATGTACATCTTGGCCAGAGTTTCCGCTGTTGCTACGGTGAACTCAAGGTTTTGTACCAGCTGCGGGTTGCCTCCCTCGGTTATCTGGTTCTGGATGAGAGTAACATACTTCTCCTCCATGTTCCTTGTGCGCTTCAGCGTGTCTTGAGCTTTAGCAATGTCGCCATCAAGCTGCTGGCCCATCTTCTCGACTCGCTTTGCTTCCTTGAGGAGTGCTCGCCTCTTCTTCTCGAGATCGTTCACATCTCTGACATAGTCAGGGGTGATTGGATCTGCTAGATTTTTGTAGACGACCTTATCCAGCGGGGTCATGAAGTCTTCAGGGTGCTGGTCCTCGGGGATGGCGGGTTGCAGAGGCCTGGGTCCGCCGTGGATCTCAGGAAGTTGCTCCGTGGCGGGATCGGCGGCTGGTGGCGGGATGCCCTGCTCTTTGCCGGCATCTCCGTCGTGGACTTTCTGAGATGGCGGATCACCAGTTGTCTACCCAGCATCATCTCCTTTATTGGTTACAAACACCTGCTTGGCCGCTGCTTGCTGTTCTTCAAGTGCCTACTGCGCTAATTCCGCCTCGATTTTTCTCATGGCAGCGTCGTAATGGTCGGAATCATAGCCCTTGCTGTCCCAGTCATCCGATTCACCACTTTCGTTAAGTGCCTCGAGGATGGATTCACCTGGGCTATCTTCTCCATTGGAGGTAGATCCCGAAGTGATGCCTGCGGACGCAATAAGGCAGTACCGTGGTGTCTCTAATGCCAGATTACTCATAGCGGATCCATAGCGGTCTTCCACCACTTCCTCTACCTCTAGGGCGGGCTGGGTGGGATTATTTTTCAGATCCGATCTGGGCAACTTGGAAAGTTCCAGGTCAGATGAGTCCTCCTCCGTCTCCAGCTCGAAAGCGGTCCGTTTGGGGATTTCAGCCATACCGATTCGCCGGAAATTGGTTTCCGTAGCGGGGGTAGGGTTTGTCTCTCCAATGAAGATATGGATATCTCCAATCGGAATGACAGTGAATCGAGCAGGGTCTTCTCTAGCCGGCACCCAGAGGTTATCCGCTGGGACGATGGGGAAGCCAGAATCGTAGAGGACACGCCCGATGGCGACGGTGTCGCCGATGCCTGCAAAGGCGGATCCCGCCTGGATCCGCCCTCCAGACACGCTTCGCCCCATGGTGGGCGCCAACTGTCATGGTTTCGTCAACAGATCTGCCATAGAGGTAGGGGTATTGCGGTTTGTGGAAGGGGGTGAACACGGAGGAGCGATCCGGGACAATGGTAGCACGAGTTTACCTAGCTTCAGATCCCGCGACGGTGGAGAGATCCTACGTGCTGCTATAATTCACTATATGGCAACAAGTGCCCGATTACAATGATGAGGTTGGCTGTTTCGCTATGCGATTGGCCGTATGACTAGAATGTGCCTCAAGGGCTGCTCCACGCCAGGCTTAGAAAGGCGCCTGGCGTGGGCTTCACATTGGTACCGGAGCGGATACAACTTGGAGTCCTAGACTAAGTCCTATGCGTGTACTACAAGGTAACCCGCCATGGGCCGTCTCCGGACCCGCCATGGGCATGTCGTCAGTGGTCCGCCATGGGCCTGTTTCCGGATCCGCCATGGACCTGTCTAAGGATCTGCCATAAGTGCCTGCGTCCAGTACCGTCGTGGCAACTTCAGCAACTGGGCCGCCCGATATGGCGAATCCACCATACCACCCCTGATGGGCCACCCTGGCTTGCTGATTTAGGACTACGTCGCTGGTATACCTATTTGGTATATCCCCAACAAGCAAGTCAAATGTACTTGGAATAGCAAATTTCTAATAGGTATGTATGGTGGACACATTGGCATAACTTGGTTTTTGGGAGTTGGATGCACGAGTAGAGATCATACTCAGTACAAAGTGAGGGCTAGCAAAAGACTGGGAGCGACCAACTAAGAGAGCAAAAATAGCCATAATCATGCAAAGTGATAAAACATCATTAAGAGAAGCATAAAATGGCATCAAAATTCAAAAACTAAATGATCATAGAGCTTATGGTGACTCGTTAGAGTCAAACATGTTGTAAGCATGCGCCAAGTCAACCCAAATAAAGCATCAAAGGAGAAAACCAAATAAATGCTTCCACAAAATAAGAACAATGCATGATTTTTTTCAAAGGCTCATTAAGCAATGTCAGTCATTTGAGATAAGTTATGCTACAGAAAAAATCACTAAGCATACTATCAAAACGACATCAAGCATCGCATGCAAAAGTCTAAGCCGCAGTCTAAACAAGCTCCTTTTTGTACCACTTTTTTGCATTAAACTTTTTCTCTTTTCCAACACCATTCGAACCTTTTTGAAATAACTTTTTTGATGAATACCAACATAGACCAGAGGTCCAAATACACCTTGATGCAAAGATAAAACAAGATCTGAACAAAAATCAAGGCGAAAAACAAAAGCTAAACGCAGTTCTAGAAAAAAAGAGAACACTCGTTGAATGATAAGAGTGAAAAACAGAGTGTTCTTGGCAAATAAAAAATGAGTACATCTCCTCCAAAAGAAATTTTTTGGGGTCCAACCATTTATTGCAGCAAACAAAACAAAATAAAACTGAAAACTAAAGTAATGATGCTCCAAGAAAAATGAATAGAGCATGAAGCAATAAAAATATAGTGTTTTGAAAGGTGACCTGATTTCTGCCGATGAAGAAGGGGTGCCTCGGGGGCATCCCCAAGCTTTGATGCTTGTACCTCTTGGATATTTCTTGGGGTGCGTGGGAATCCCCAAGCTTGAGCTTTTGTCCATTCTTCATCTCATCTCATCATTCTCCAATCCCTACACTTAAAAACTTCCTTCATACAAAACTCAACACAATTCTATTAGCAATGTTACCATAAACATAATAATAAACAACCCTTTTTGGTTCAGGTTTCAACTAAAAAACACCACATATAAAGCATATACTACTGTAGCAACTTCCCCAAAAGTTCCGTGATCAAAAGAACTCAAAAAGAAAGCAATCGAGAGGCAAACACAAATAGTGGTAGAAATCTCTCAAACCCGAACAGCTGACAAAGGTCAATTTTTTCGAGGACCTTCTGTTGCTCAAAATTAAAAGTGTAGAACTATTGAAAGTTTGGATATAACCTGGGGCATATGCACAAGAAATCGCAGGTCAAAAATATATACTGAGAATTTTCATGAATTTTACGGTGCAGCACCGAAATCTGTTTCAGGACAGCAACTTCCCCAAATCTTACCTCACTCAAACTAGAGGTTCTTCTTGGCACAAAAACAAAATAAAAAGGATAAGGAGAGGTTATTACAGTAGTAATAACTTCCAAGACTCAAATAAAAGAAAAAATACTGAAAATAAAACAATGGGTTATCTCCCAAGAGTGCTTTTCTTTAACGCCTTTGAGCTAGGCGCACAAAGTTGGAAATCAAGTATTATCAAATGAAGCATTAAGATCAACTGTTTCCTCAAGATCACCACTTACCACACTAGGCACTTTAGAAGTTACTGAAGATGATTCAACCTGCAAGTCACTCTTAGTTGAACTAAAAGTCTTACCAATCTTTAAAACATGCTGCGGTTTAGGCACAGATACCTTGGGAACATACATAAATTTTTGCTCTTTTCCAACAAAAGCTTTCATCTTCTTAAACTTAAGAGAAGAGAAAATTGAACTTAAAGTTTCCATAGATTCCTCTAGTTTCCCAATCATAAGGTTTTGACTATAAAGAGTAGTGCTAGCCTCTAAAACAGTGATTCTCTTACCGATACTTTCTATCGATTCATTAACCCGGCTAGCGTTATCAAGGATATTTGGCAAACTTTTTTCTAAAGAGCTAAGCTTTTCTAAAACTTCATCCAAAGTGACCTCAGTTTTAACAACATGGATAGGTGGTACTCCCACTAAACTTTCAATTAAAGTGCATGCTTCTAGAGCGGGAGTACCCAGAAAATTACCTCCTGCAAGAGTATCCAGAACGTACCTATTCCAACTAGATATACCAACATAAAAATTTCTAAGGAGGATCATGGTAGAATGCTTCTTCCTACACCTATGATGAGCATTGCTAATACGGTACCAAGCATCTTTCAAACTCTCTCCCCCTTGTAGCTTAAAAGTACGAACCTCAACTTCAGGATTACTCATTCTAACAAGACTAAAAGCAAGTAAATAAAAATAACTATAAAGGAAACTAATTTTTTTTGTATTTTTGATATAATGATGCAAGCAAAAATAAAATAAAGCAAAACAAAAACAAAGTAAAGATTGTGCGTGCGAGACTCCCCTTGCAGAAGTCTTCTTTCTCCCTGGCAACGGCGCCAGAAAACTGCTTGATGGCATGTAGTAACAGCCCGTTGGGAACCCCAGCATCATCACCAACAATGGCACTAACTTGTCTCAGGGAGAAGTTGAAGAATAATGCCATCACAATGGAATCTGCCTTGACCTTGCATCTGTGGCACATCCACAGTCCAATGGCCAGGTTGAAAGGACCAACGGACTAATCGTGTCAGGGATCAAGCCACGCCTAGAAGCACCGCTACATCGCGCAGCTGGAGCCTGGGAAGAAGAGTTGCCATCTATACTACGGAGTCTACGAACCACACCAAACAGATCAATGGGCCTCACCCCTTTCTTCTTAGTCTACGGAGCAGAAGCAATCCTGCCAAGTGATATCCAATATGATTCCCCAAGAGTCGAGGCCTATGAGGAGGAAGATACAGAGACGTCCAGGCAACTATCTATGGACCTGCTGGAAGAAGAACGAGACCTAGCAGCCCAGAGATCTGCCATCTACCATCAGAATCTCCGCTGCTATCACAGCCGCCGAGTTTACAAACGCTCGTTTAAGAAGGAGGCCTGGTGCTATGCCTCAAACAGCAGAAGTCACGTAAGCTATCCCCACATTGGGAAGAACCCTTCGTCATCAGCAAAGCTCTACTGAACGGTTCCTACTATCTCGTCGATATTCGCGAGCTAGATAAGCGACTCAGTAATAAGCGCAAACGAAGAGACCCTGACGATATCTATGACGAAACAGATCGTCCATGGAACATCGCACAGCTACATCCTTTCTACACTTAGCACTTATCTAGGCTATGTAATAGGCACCTCTATATGATCAATGAAATAAAGCATCTGGTTCACTCTTGATTTTTTCTGAGTCTTTTACCTCCTTTATTGTTCATTTAGATCATATGGAGCCTTTGCACAATTGTGCCTTGCACTTGTGTCTTTTAAATCCGCCATAAGCGGTCCGCGTAGCATATCTGTGTTTCAGTCTCCACCTGATGTTCTTTGTGTGGATTCCCGAGTAGTAACTTTTTGACGATCTAAGCTGCTATCTGCTGGGGTTTTGGATGGTTGCTATTAAGTATCATTGCCCTAGTAGATTGTTCGTGCGAAGATTCCGCCATCTCACGAAAAGTCAAGCACAAAGAGCCGGATGGCGGATTGCATAGTCCTACGTGTGAAAAAATTTCGAAGTGTTGATTTTTGGGCATGCTGAACTGCTAAAAGTTGCATAAAATTAGGCCTGGCAGTTTTTTCGCACATAAACCACTTCAAAGACTTGTTAAAAACTTTGCCATAAACTCAAAAGCATTTTCTGATCTGCCACAAGCAGATCAGGCACAGTACAAGCACACATAGCTTAACAAGTTTAAACTTACAGACCCACTCAGGGGCCGAATTGATGCATTGTGTCTTCCTGCCACAATGTAGGGTATGACTCAGGATGGTGGAATAGTAGAGGTAACATCATAACCCCCATCAGCACCTGCAGTAGCTATGGAGACCGATGCCGAAGCTTGGCTTGGAGACCCTAGCAGATCGTATGCTTTATAGTATACATTTAGCTGAGTGCCCAAGGCATAGAGCTGATTGTATCCCAGCACGCTCTGCCGGATGGCGGCTTTGTCCACCGGCGCTCCATCTTCACCACTCTCTAGGATGTCAGAGGTGATCAGATCTAGGTCCAGCTCGGGGTAGTGGGCCTTAGCCAAAGTTAGTGCAGTTCTGGCACCACCCCAAGCGGAAGACTGCTTACAATTCGCCACCAGCCCAAGCACGAGTAGGAGCTTCTTGGTGAGCCCAATGGCAGTAAGGTTGGATGAACCCGCTATCTGCAGACTGCCACATGCCTGACGACCAGCGTTGAGAAGGCCATCCAGTTCCTTCTTCGCGGCGTCCGTAGCAATGTGCAAGCCTGTGGTGGAATCCACCTCTCCTTGCTCCAGAGTCACTGTATAGCAGGAGCAGGCAAAGCGTCATAATCAACACAGCATATTATCACAAACTGCAAAGTGTGGAGAGCCAAGGTTACCTAGCAGTGTCTTCAGAAAATGATCTTGGACCTCGTTGAAGCCCCTCTGCCGCTGTTCAAATTCGGCGGCGGCCTGGCGGAGATCCTCCACCTCTTTCTGCTTCTGGTGGTTCTGGCGCTCCTGGTCCTTGAGTTTTCTCCTCGAGGAGGGTGTTTTTGGTCAGGGATTTCTGGAGCTGCATTTGCAACCCCTCCATCGCAATGGCGTGACCCTTTTCCACCCCCTCGAGAGTGGACTTCAGCTTGGCAGCATCTGCATGGCGGAAGAAATTACAGAATTGGTCAGCTAGTGCAAAGGTACTACACTTGCCAAAGGAAAAACAAAAGTTACCGCTATTCATGAGCTGCTTCTGAAGATCGGCCACAAGCAAACTCTTGTCTGCCAGCTCCTTCTCTTGCGAGCTGACGACTTGGAACAGGTCCTCCACAACTTTCTTATAATTATGTTAAAACATTGTCATATGTTAGTCACTCTTAGAGCTTTATGCCGGACAGAAATCCGCCATAAACGCTCGAGGGCTACTCATGATGATTTTTTAACTTAGTCTTCTTAGAGCTTTATGCCGGACAGAAATCCGCCATAACGCTCGGGGGCTACTCATGATGATTTTTTAATGTCTTCTTAGAGCTTTATGCCGAAATGATCCTCCATAACGCTCGGGGGCTACTCATCGCATAAAAACTTAGGGATTTCTATTTTTGTGCCCTCAGGTCCTTAGTTGTACTTAGTTTTCCCCAGCTCCTTAGTTTTTCCTCAGTTTTCCCCAAGCCCTTGTCTGAAACCCTCAGAAGGAGCTCGGACGGGAGGATTTCCGTTTAGTTGACCGTTCAGTGCTGATGTGTGGGGCCACGTCGTGTGGGGCCACGTCGCGTGGGGCTGGTAGAAAGGGACCGTGTGGGACAGGACAAGACCGCGTCGCGTGGGGCTGGTGGAAAGGGACTGCGTGGGACAGGAAGAGACCGCATTTGGTTGTACGTGAGAGCTCGTGTCTCTCTCGGCCCAAATTGGCATTTTTCAGAGCGCCTTTTTCCCCTCTCTCTCTCTCTCTGTAACAGTTCTCTCTCTTTTCACCAAATTAGTATCAAAATCTAGAGAAGCTTCTATTTTTGTCTTTCTTCAATGATTGTTGCCTTTTGGCCCTCGTTTTTTGCCCAATATGGTAACAAATCTAGTAGCAAATCTAGAAACTAGTATAGGATAAATTCACAGCAGCATAATAAATCCAGAAAACTAAGTATAATACATAAACTACATACAGTAGCCAAAAGCAGCCAATAACGATGTTAATGTTCATGACAAACTAAGCTGAAAATAATACAAAACGCAATGTATGGCCAACATGAAGATTAGGATACCCCAGGATGAATGAATCTGTTCTTCATTCATCATATATATCATCATCACTCCATTCTCTGGTCTGAAAGAAATATTCATTGAACTCCTTCCGTCTGCAGTGTGCAGCCAATACATCCTCCAAACGGTATGGTCTTTGTTCATTTCTCAGACCGTACTTTCCTAATCTATCCACATTTAGTGTCCACTCATCCCAGGCCTTTATATTATCAAACTGGACATTGTTGGTGCACACTAATGTTCCAAACTCAAAATTGTTCACAGCCATTGCATACAATTCACCATTGAACGGGGTAATGCAACGCATAGAATGGTGCTCGATCAAAAATCTTCCTTCTCCCCAATCTTCATCCATACCCTTAGTTGGAGTGCTCTTATCGACCCAAGCAATTTCCATTGGGTAATATGTGGAAACGAAGACCATAGTCGGGGACTTCGTTACAGCGACTGACTCCAGAATAGCAGATGGCATCTGCGCCTCAAACATAGTGTTCAATGTCTTTGTGAGTGGGTTCAGAAGCCGTATCTTGTGCGGCTGATTCTTCTGGGCAAGCACGATGACGCCACGGCAAAAGTCGACAAAGTAGTATCTAAAATATATTGATGAAGATAACATTCAACACTAAGATTTTTACGATTGAAAATAAAAATAGATTAACTCTATAGATATGGAGGAATTTGAACCTTGCATGAACTTCCGTTAGATCGATGGTCATGTAGCAGGATGTGCGGAGGTGGAGGAAGGAGAACTCAGCGGCGCGTGGAAGGGCATGTTCTACCATGATCCATTCGTGCAGGTGCACGTCGGGCTCAGGTAAATCTGAGCGCCAATTTGTACAAACTTGCCTCAAAGCAGAGTAGGTGTCCACGTACTCCTCGTTCGCCAGTAAGCAGTCGCCGATCTTGTGAAGTGGTCTGTCAGCCCTGAGAGAGGCCCAGTTCACGGAGGCGCCGCGCTTGGATGCACCGCCCTCAGAGGCGACGGGCTCGGTGGCGATGGCCTCGGATGCGACGGGCTCAGTGGTGACAGGCTCGGATGCGACGGGCTCAGAGGCGATGGGCTCGGAGGTGACAGGCTCAGAGGCGACGGGCTCGGGGGCGACGGCCGCCGGTGCATTCTTCTTCTCCATCGCCGGCAGGGGAGCGCGCATAGGGCGGTTGGGGTTTTTTCCTTCGAAGTTGATGGGACGTGAGAGGCATGGTTGCGTGCGTGAGTGAGAATGAGACTGTGTGCAGAGGGAGGGAGAGAGGGGCTCTGTACAGGCAAAGTGACGGTTCGTCTCAGCAGTTTCTCAAAAAAACTAGACGTTTGGTCTCAACACGCGTCCGTGGTACTGCATGTCTGCACCGTTACGTGTACTCAGTTCTACCCTCGAGTCTTACACTGGAAAAATATCTATACTCAGTTTTTCCCTTGAGTACTAATACTGGCTAGTGTAATATACTCAGTTTTACCCTCAAGTGGCTGGTCAACAGAGAGTCAACAAATGGGATTAAGCTATCTAATCGAGTCATTTCATGCGCAAAAAAATTCAAAAAAATAAAATCATAGTGTCTCCTACTCATGGAGTCTTGTTACGACACCTGCCACGTAGGAAATCATAACAATCATATATAAATCAAGTTTTAACACAAATGGCCACTTCTCAAATCACTTGTAGCTATGAAGGTTCATGGCTTTCCACTCAAACTCCTTCTCAAAACATCTATACCCAAAACATAGTTTGTCTGAATGAGGCCATAATTTTCACACTCATGTATATTTGAATTGCTAATACTTTGAGGTAGGCCAACCTGGGTTTTATTGTACAAAACATGTGTTTTTTTCTAAATCTCTTATTTGAATTCCTTAGCCTGTTTACTATTTACTTGCCCTTGGATCCTTGATACTACTCAGTTTTACCCTCTCCCTTCTCACAGAAGCCCAAACTTGGCCTGATTGGTCGAGCTGTTGTCACACGGATCATGCCCACCTACCGTCGATCCTATGATCTAACGGGCATGATAACCCCTCTTTCTCTCTCATCATGGCCACCCTCTCTCTATCTGTCGGTGGCAAACTACTACCCCTCTATGTATGCTAAATAATGAGTTTGCCACCGGATTCAACAAGTTTGGTAATCACGAATTTCTTGTAGGCATTACTTTTCACGGTAAAATGATAAACTATCACGAATTTCCATTTCTTTTAGGCATTAGTTTTCACGGTAAAATGATAAACTATCACGAATTTCCATTTCTTGTGGGCATTACTTTTCATGGTAAAATGATAAACTATCACGAATTTCCATTTTTTTAGGCATTACTTTTCATGGTAAAATGATAAACTATCACGAATTTCCATTTCTTGTAGGCATTACTTTTCACGGTAAAATGATAAACTATCGTGAATTTCCATTTCTTGTAGGCATTACTTTTTACGGTAAAATGATAAACTATCACGAATTTCCATTTCTTTTAGGCATTACTTTTTTGTTGAGATATAAACCCCCCACAACAGTCATCTCCTCCTTAATTTATTGTGTAAACCCCACAACGGTCATCTCTACCTCAATTTATGGTGTAAACCCCACAACGGTAATCTCTCCCTTATAAACACCCACAGCGGCCATCCCTCATGTCAATAGGTTCTGCCTCTCTCTTCTTCATTCACATACACTTGATCCATTGCCATGGCTTCCATGTCTCGGACACCGACCAAAAGGGGAAGGGGAAGGGGAAGGGGAAGGGGAAGGGGAAGGGGAAGGGGAAGGGGAAGGGGAAGGGGAAGGGGAAGGGGAAGGGGAAGGGGAAGGGGAAGGGGAAGGGGAAGGGGAAGGGGAAGGGGAAGGGGAAGGGGAAGGGGCGGCCGGGGTGGTGGATCATCATCATTGCCACCACCACCGTCAACACTGCCATTGATCATAGAGGAGTTCTTAATCGTCATCTATGAAGACCCTTTGGCCAAGAAGGTACGTACGCATGATGTCTACGCACGTGTCTGTTCTTGTAGACAGTGTTTGGCCTCCAAGTGCAGAGGTTTGTAGAACAGCAGCAAGTTTCCCTTAAGTGGATCACCCAAGGTTTATCGAACTCAGGGAGGAAGATGTCAAAGCTATTCCTCTCAAGCAACCCTGCAATTACGATACAGAAAGTCTCTTGTGTCCCCAACACACCTAATACACTTGCCAGATGTATAGGTGCACTAGTTCGGCGAAGAGATAGTGAAATACAAGTTGTATGGATGATTACAAGTAGTAAATACAATCTAGAATAAAAATCGCGGCGAGCAAACATGTAACAAAACAGGAAGTAAACGATGTGCAAAGCTTGGAAACAAGGCCTAGGGATCATACTTTCACTAGTGGACACACTCCCAACAAATATAACATAATTGAACCCATAGATAACTTCTCTTCACTATGGTACTCTGAATTACTCTCCTATTGAATAACACTAATCATTGCGTAGGGCTACGAAGCACTCCTTAAAGTTCATCAAGTACTTGACAAACACCACTCATAGAGATATCCAAATCAAATCACAACTCAAGATAGATATTATTGCAACTTAGACCAAGTACTAACACGGTGCACACACTGTCAATATTACACCATGAAAGGAGGAATAGATCACTTCAATACTATCATAGTGATAATTATTCTCATAATCCATAAGAGATCACAATCGTAGCCTAGACCAAGTACCACCACGATGCACGCACTGTCACCGTTACACCATGGCAGGAGGAATAGATTACTTTAATAACACACTAGAGTACACATAATGAAGAAGAGTAACATCTACTTATTCAACATGATACAAAGCTCACAATCACATAAAGATCACATCATGGGAGAGAGAGGTGAACCACATAGCTACCGGTAGATCCCTCAGCCCCGGGGGTGAACTACTCCCTCCTCATCATAGGAGACAGCAAGGTTGATGGAGATGGCGGTGAGGTCGATGGAGACGGCGGAGACGGCGATGGAGACCGATGGAGATGGCTCCGGGGGCACTTTCCCGTCCCGGCAGGGTGCCGGAATAGAGACTTCTATCCCCTGAAATTCGTCGGCAGCGGCGGTGGAGCTACGGAACTGTTCTAGAAATTTCACCGACTCTCCTTGGGTTTTCCGTCCCGAGGCTTTATATAGGCGAAGGGGCGTCGTCAGGAGTGGCCCCAGGCCTCCTCACACCTAGGCGGTGTGGCCAGGGCCTGGGCCGCGCCGGCCTGGTGTGAGGCTGGCATGTGGCCCCTCTCCTTCGCCTCTTCGGATCTCTGGAAGCTTCCAGGCAAAATAAGACTTCAGGAACTTGTTTCGTCCAATTCCAAGAATATTTCCTGTGTATCACTTCTGAAACACGAAAACAGCAGAAAATAGGGAACTAGCACTGTGGCGACTTGTTAATAGGTTAGTTCCGGAAAATGCATAAAAGTGCCACGAAGTGTAACGAAACATTACGCAAATGGTGTAAAAACAAGCATGGAGCATCAAAAATTATAGATACGTTTGAGACGTATCAAGCATCCCCAAGCTTAACTCCTGCTCATCCTCGAGTAGGTAAGTGATAACAAAGAATAATTTTTGAGGTGACATGCACCTACACAATCTTGATCATATATGTAAGCATTTGTGAGCTGGGATCATAAGAACTTAAAACATGGGCATGAAGATATAATCTTGACAATAAGAAACTTAGCAACCGTGTTATAACATGAAGAAGAACACAAACAAAAGATCATAAATAATGAAACAATGAAAGTCAAGTGTGTGTTCAAATCATATGGAAAACATAGCAAATAGTTTTTAGCTTGTCCTTCATGGAGAGCAAAACATAAATGCATAGGACACCTTCAAGTTTAAGAGGGTGACTAGATACAAGTAATTTGAGAACAAGTGAAACCAACAATATGAATCAATCAATGAAAACTTTGGGACAATGCACATTATACTCAGAATGACAATTATGCTCTCTTAATGGTGCATAAAGATAGAAGGTGGTGACTCAACATAAAAGTAAAAGAAAGGCCCTTCGCGGAGGGAAGCAGTGATTAAACATGTGCTAGAGCTTTTCATTTGTAAAACAGAGAGTTAAAAATTGGTTTTGAGATGTGGTTGTCATTGTCAACGACTGGCAATGGGGTTCTTACTATCTTCCATACAAAAATGAAACAAGTTTTTGAGAGAGATTGGCACTTTTGTGCTCTTTTATAAATCTTGGCACTCCTCCCCACCTTTTTTCCTTTCTCAAACCATGCCTAACCGATTCCATCGGGTGCCCACCAACATTCACATACCATGGAGGAGTGCCTTTTTCTTTCTTTTTTTCTCTTTTTTTTCTTTTTGGAATAAGACAATATGGAAGATAGCAAATCCGACCACTATGTCCCCATGAGCTGAAAACAGTGTCACAAAATGAGAAGTATTTTGAAGGTTTTTTGAAAGGTAGCACATGAAAATTTACTTGGAATGGCTTTCAAATACCATGCATAGGAATTTATAGTGGACACAATGGCAAACTTGGTTTTTGGGAGTTGGATGCACGAGTAGAGCTCATACTCAGTACAAAATGAGGGCTACCAAAAGACTGGGAGCGACCAACTAAGAGAGCAATAACGGCCATAATCATGCAAAGCGACAAAGCGACATTAAAAGAAGCATAAGATGGCACCAAAAGTCAAAAACTAAATGATCATAGAGGCTATTGGCGACTTTGTATGAGTCTAACATGTGTGAGCATGCGCCAAGTCAACCCAAATAAAGCATCAAGGAGAAAACCAAAATAATGCTTCCATACAATAAAAACAATGCATGATTTTTTCAAAGGCTCATTAAGCAATCTCAGTTATTTGAGGCAAGTCATGCTACAACAAAACCACTAAGCATACTATCAAAAAGACATCAAGCACAACATGCAAAAGCCTAGGCCGCATGATGACCCACAAGTATAGGGGATCGCAACAGTCTTCGAGGGAAGTATTACCCAAATTTATTGATTCGACACAAGGGGAGCTAAAGAATATATGTAAGCCTTAATAGTTGAGTTGTCAATTCAGCTGCACCTGGAAACAGTCTTACTCGCAGCGGTTTATCAGTAGCAACAGTTTTATAGCAGTGACAGTAGTGAAACAGTAACAGCAGTAGTAAAATAGCAGCAGTAATAGTAACGGTTGTAAACAGTAGGAACAAATACTGTAGGCATAGGGATGGATTACGGGCGTTGCATGGATAAGATAATTCATGAAATCAATGAGATATGGGCATTGCAGATAAATAATGATAAAGCATCCTAGTACAAACAATCATAGGCATGTGTTCCGTATATAGTCGTACGTGCTCGCAAGGAGAAACTTGCACGACATCTTTTGTCCTACCAGCCTGTTGCAGCAGGGCCTCAAGAGAAACTACTGGTAATTAAGGTACTCCTTTTCTGTCACTTTGGGGCCTCGGGTTCCGGACAATAATATGTGTATACAACTTGTAGGTAAGACCATAAACAACAAGTATCATCATAGAAATAATAACAAGTTTAGATCTGAAATCATGGCACTCGGGCCCAAAGTGACAAGCATTAAGCACAACAAGTTGCAACAATGTCATAGGCACTAAATAAAGATACTAGGTACTATGCCTTATCAATCTCATATCAAATTACATGAACAATCTCATCCAATCCCTACCATCCCCTCACCTACAGCGGGGGAATTACTCACACATGGATGGGGGAGTCATGGATGGTTGATGGAGGTGCGTTGGTGGTGATGGTGATGAAGATCTCCTCCAAATCCCTGTCCCGGCAGGGTGCCAGAACGGAGTTTCTGGTTCCGAATCACGGTTTCTGATGGCAGCGGTGCAGCGGAAGTCTATCTGGGAAAAACGCCATCTCCCCGATATTATGTCGTCCGGGGGTATATGTACGCGAGAGGGGAGGTCGAGAGGGGTGCTGGGGCCCCCTCACGCATGGGTGGCGCGGCCAGGGCTGGGCCGCGCCACCTCTGCGTGACGGCCCCTCGAGCCTCCTCTCCCTCCTGTCTTCTGGCTCCGTGGGTCTTCTGGTGAAATAGGATTTTTCATGATTTTTCCCGAATTTTTACTGGAAGTTGAATTTCTGCACAAAAATGAAACACCAGAGCAATTCTGCTGAAAACAGCGTCAGTCCATGTTAGTTGTATTCAAAACACACAAATTAGAGGAAAAACAATAGCAAAAGTGTTCGGGCAAGTAGATACGTTTTGGACGTATCAACTCCCCCCAAGCTTAGCTATTTGCTTGTCCTCAAGCAATTCAGTTAACAACTGAGAGCGATAAAAGAAACTTTCACGAACACATTTGCTCATATGATGTATATATACTAACTATGTGATCAAGTACTCAGGCAATTCATAATAAGAAATATGTAACTAATGTCACCTCATAGTCAAGCAAGCTATGAAAGAGTGCCAATGCACTAATAACAAGTAACATGTGCATGAGAAGCTACAAGATTGTAATATGCATAAATGATATGAAAAGAGTGGTATCCCGCTTGCCTTTATTTGTAGAGCAAAACATAAATGCTGAGGCACCTCTGAAGTCCAAGGGAAGACTAGAAGTAGAAATATCAAAGATACAAGCATCAAAGTTATACCACAATTAATCGTGTTCTGGGACAAGCACATTACACTAAGAATAATAGCTATGCTCTCAAGAAGTGCTTAAAGTTAGAAGATGGTGACTCAACATAAAAGTAAACGAATGGCCCTTCGCAGGGGGAAGCAGTGATTTAACATGTGCTAGAGCTTTTCATTTGTAAAATAGAGATAAAAGTTTCTTTTGAGAGGTGGTTGTTCTATGTCAACGACTAGCAATGGGGACTTACTATCTTCCATAATAAACAAGTGAGAGCGGTTCCGAGTTCTTTGAAATTTGGCACATTGGTGCTCTTTTATAAAGCTTTGGCACTCCTCCCCACCTTTTTCCTTTCTCAAACCATGGCTAACCGATTCCATCGGGTGCCCACCAACTTTCTCATTCCTTTGGAGGAGTGCATTGTTTTCTTTCTTTTAGAATTAAGATTATAATGGTCTGACCAGGTCTCATGCAAAATTAATGACGAGCAGATGAAGCTGCCTAGTCGAGGGGTACTTAATTTAATATGGAAGATAGCAATTCCGACCACTACGTCCCCATGAGCTAAAAACAGTGGCACAAAATGAGAAGCAGTTGAAAGTTTTGAAAGGTAGCACATGAAAATTTACTTGGAATGGCATACAAATACCATGCATAGGAATTTATAGTGGACTCTTTGGAAGACTTGGTTTTTTGGTAATTGGATGCACGAGTAGAACTCATACTCAGTACAAGTGAAGACTAGCAAAAGACAGGGAAGCGACAATCGAGAGAGCAATAACTGTCATAATCATGCTTGCGACAAAACAAAATTAATATAGGCATAAAAATGATACAAGAACTCTAAGGCAATTTAGATCATCGAGGCTTAATTGACTTTTTGTTTAGTCATATGCATGCTTGAGCATGTGCCAAGTCGATTCAAATGAAGCTTCCAGAAGTGGATACCACAATATCATACCATACTATGAATAAAACAATGCATGCAAGCGTCTACATGACATGCTACAGGCTAACGGTGAATTGAAACTAATCATATGAAAGCAAGAACTACAAAGCATCCATTAGATGACATATACCTTACATGAACCGACTAAGCATGTCCACATAGATGAGTATATGTACAAAAATGAAAACAAATAGAGTTCATACCAGCCTCTCACCACATCTCGGATTGTCATATGTCGTCATCATTGCTCTTCACTTGTGTGGCTTGAATAATATAAAGTGAATACCAAGCTCCAATGGAGTAACGGGAGACTGAACTCTGCAATAAACTTTACAAAACCGAAGAAGAACAACAAATATTTTTGGTGTTTTCGATTCTTGAAACAAAAGCAGAAGGGAATAGCAAACAAAGCAAAATATTTTTGGATTTTCAAATAGCAAAACGAAATAGCAAGTAAAGCAAACCAAAGGTAAAAAACTAAAGAACCAAATAGAGAGAAACAACGGAAATATTTTTGGTCTTTTTGTGTTTTGGAAAAATGGAAACAAGAACGAGAACAATAAAGAAAGCGAAACATGAATGTACAAAGGACCGACTAAATATGATGTGTAGATGAGTGAATTGTCGGCGTACCTCCCCCCAAGCTTAGGCTTTTGGCCTAAGTGGAGATCAATTTCGACTTTGATAGCTGCCCCAGGCTGGTGGGTCATCATATGTGTAATCGTACCCGGGCTCTCGTGAAGATGAAGCTGATGGCGCATAATCATAATAAGGCTGCTCATATGGGAAGTTCATAGTGTTGGAGGGCTTCCCCGATTCTTCGGCGCCCTCCTCATCGTGTATAGGCGGCGGGTGCTCCTCCACGTACATATCAAGCTCATCTTCCGTAAGCGACCATCCATTCCTGCGATCAAGGTTAAACAAAAGGGGTGCAGGCAAATGGACTGATCGTTCAGTCTTTACTACCCTCCAGGTAGTCTTCTTGAAAAAGGTTAGCTGAAATGTTAAATTAATCAAACTAGCAGGAGGAGAAATAAACTTATGTTGAACCATAGAATCAAGACCAAGTTTCTCCTCGGGGAACTGCAGATCTCGAAAATGAGGCACAACGCCATGCAGAGCTAACAGGCGTGAAGCTATAAGTCCCCCACAGATTCCGCTTTTCTCACGATTAAGATCAAGACGGAAAGCTATTAAGGCACCCAAATGGTAAGTCCTATCACGCCTCAAAGCAGCAGCAATAAAAGCTAAATCATGGAGAGACAATCTACTTGCAGATTTCCTAGCAAGAACACATTTGGTAATAAAGAGGGCAAAATATCGAATGGATGGGAAATGAATATTTCGAATTTTACCACCCTCTCCTGTAAAGCTTCTTCCTTGACAAATCTCTTCGTAAAGTTCCAACAATGGCCTAGGCTGACCTCTTATCTTCTCGAGCGATCCCCACTGTGGTACTCTAATAGCTGTACAGAAAACATCAAGAGGCAAGTCCACAGATTTATTATAGATTTTGTAATGAACCATGGGGTTAGAAGTGGACCAACTAAATCTGAAATCCTGCACCACAGACATTGTTAGTTTAGCATATTGGGGAGGTTCACCCTCAACAAAATATTCTAATCCTGCATTAGAAAGTAAAGTTTGAAAATCCTGCAGGATTCCAGCAGCACTCAAGAATGCTGAGCATGGATAGAGTGAGGGAAAAACCTTCTCTTCACGGTGAACTTTCATAACATCATGCACTTCTAGTTCATGTTGAGAGAGTTGATACACATGTCCTCCATTTCTGAAATTTTTGACAAACTCATAAAAAGCGATTTAAAGACAAGCAAGTGTAGGAAACTACTATAGTGGGTTACTAGAGAGCTATCATGCATCAAAATAACCTTTCTAAACAATAGAACAAGCATGCATACTCATTTATACTATCACCTACAATGCTAAAATACTCAAGAAATACTTTAGCAAAAGAAATTCTACTTGGACAAGTGGAGGAGTCACATACCGGTGAGCAAATGATCCAAATTTCAGCAGAAATGTTGGGCTGAGCAAGGAGATCGAAAAATAGCGGTGAAGAACAGCAAGAACTCAAGCTTGAGCAAATGGGGCGGTGTTTTTCGGGAGAGAGAAAGAGCTGGGGAAGAAGAGATGAGTGAGGGGCCTGGTGGGGCCCTCTCACACATGGGTGGCGCGGCCAGGGCTGGGCCGCGCCACCTGTGTGTGAGGTGGCGTGGCTGCCCCACCTAGTGCCTCCCAGGTGTCTCTCTGCCCCATTTTTGGTATAAAAATTTATAAAGAATTTTCTAGAATTTTTCGAGAAACTTTATTTTCGAGGATTTTTCGGAAATTGGCATATCGATAAAACTCAAAAAAACTTAGATGAAAAGATTTCAAGCAAATCAAAACCAAGCATGCAGCAGCTCTCAGATACTCTTAATCATACAACTAAACTGAAGGAATAACATTTTGATGAAAGTAAATACAAGTAAGATGGAGTGGATGCGGTGAAAACGAAGTTTCGTTCATATAAAATCACTTTGTTAACAAGGTTGATCAAGTCTTGTTACCAAACTAACTTTTTATGAGGCAAAACTTTGCACTTCACTTAATGCTTATGTTACCTCAACTTTGATAGGTACAGCCCCAACCATAACAATTTGATATTCTTCCTTGGGCTTTCGCTCTGAACAAATAATTTGACCAACTTTGATGGTCTCAACATGCTTGATTGAACTTAGAGCATTCTTCCTATCAATCTTCTTGGGAAAATAAACCATATATTCTTTGTCATTAACATTAAAAGTAACTTTTCCTTGATTGCAATTAATAACAGCTCCTGCAGTGTTTAGAAAAGGTCTCCCAAGAATAATAGACATATTATCATCCTCAGGCATTTCCAACACGACAAAATCAGTTAATATTAAACAACTGTTTGCAACTTGAACAGGAACATTTTCACATATACCAATAGGAATAGTAGTAGACTTATCAGCCATCTGCAAAGATATATCAGTTGATACCAATTTTTCTAAATCAAGTCTCTTATAAAGAGAAAAAGGCATTACGCTAACTCCAGCTCCCAAATCACATAAAGCAGTTCTGACATAGTTATTTTTAATGGAGCAAGGAATAGTAGGTATACCTGGATCTCCAAGCTTCTCTGGAACTTTACCATCAAAAGAATAGTTAGCAAGCAGTGTGGAAATTTCCTCACTAGGAATTTTCCTTTTGTTAGTGACAATATCTTTCATATACTTTGCATAAGGAGGCATTCTAATAGCATCAGTCAAAGGAATTTGCAAAAATAAAGGTCTCATCCATTCACAAAACCTGTTGTAGTGTTCTTCTTCCTTGGACTTGTGTTTCTTACTAGGAAAAGGCATTGGTTTCTGTACCCAAGGTTCCCTCTCCTTACCATGCTTGTTGGCAATGAAGTCTTCTTTAGTATACTTTGCATTTTTATCACTCTTCTCTGGTTCTTCTTCAACTTCTTCTTTATCTCCTTCTTTATCGGAAGCATCTCCTGGTTCAGTTTCAGCATCAGAAATAGAAACACTGTTAGGATCTTTACCTGCATCAGAGGATTCTACAGTTGTTTTATGCTTCTTCTTCTTCTTCTTGGAAGGAATATCATCGCTTGAAGTTCGTTGAGAATCTTGCTCAACCCTCTTAGGATGTCCTTCAGGATATAATGGGTCTTGAGTAGCAGCACCACTTCTTGTGCGTATTTCACATGCTTGCTTCTCTCTTGTAGCATTAACTAGCAAGTCTTTTTGCACCTTGGTAAGCTGATCAATTTGTGTTTGAACCATTTGAAAATGTTTAGCAAGTATCTTCACATCATTGGCGATTCTCTCCACAATATCCTGCAACTTGTTAATAACTCTAGAATTCTCCAACAGATGATTATGCACCATTCTATTAAAATTTTCTTGCTTAACAATAAAGTTATCAAACTCATCTAAGCATTGATCAGGAGGTTTAGTATAAGGAATATCTCTTTCATCAAAGCGTTGGACAGAGTGTACCTCAATGGTAGATGAGTGAGGGATAGGCTTACATAATTCTTCTATAGGAGGTAAATTCTTCACATCTTCAGCCTTAATACCTTTCTCCTTAAGAGATTTCTTAGCCTCCTTCATAACTTCATCATTTAATTCAATCATCCCTCTCTTCTTCGGCGTAGGCTCTGTAGATGGCGCAGGAGTTGGTGCTGGTGTTGGCTCAACCAAAGTCCAATCATCATGATTCCGGCTTATTTTAGCCATTAATTCTTCAGCTTCAGCCGGAGTTCTTTCCCTGAAAACACAACCAGCACAGCTATCCAAATATGACTTAGATTCATCCGTTAGTCCATTATAAAATATATCAAGGAGTTCATTTTTAGGCAATGGTTCTTTAGGCAAAGCTCTAATTAAAGAACAAAACCTTGTCCAAGATTCAGGCAATATCTCTCCTTTTCCCTGTTCAAAATCAAAGATTTTCTGCACAACAGCATGTTGAGCACTAGCAGGAAAATATTTCTGAAAGAAAGCATTAACCAAAGCAATAGGACTAGTAAGAGATCCAGGAGACAAGCTATTAAACCAAATTTTAGCAGCATCTTTCAACGAGAAAGGAAAAATCTTAGCAACAAAATAAGTGCGGAGCTTAATATCATCAGAAAACAAATTACTCAAAGTAGAAAGCTCATTCATGTGCTCCATAGCACTCTCATCTTTAGTACCACAAAAAGGAGTTTTCTCAACAATAGATATGTAAGATAAATCCAAAGAGAAATCATAATCCTTGTCTCTAATATTTATAGGAGAAGCAGCAAACTTCGGATCAGGAGACAAATTATATCTAATAGAACGTCTAGCAAGAAGTTCTTTAACATTACCTGCATTACGAGCAGCACGTGCTTCTGCAATAAAATCATCATTAAGCTCAATGTAAGCATCATCATCATAATCATCACTAGAACATTCTCTAGATTCAGGTGAACTAAAAGGTGTAACAGTGGTGTTTCCCAACTTAGCTCTAGCAATAGTAGCACCTAAAAAGGAACCTAGTGAACCTCTCTCATCAAGCACAGTGGAAGCATCATCTAAATTATCAGTGGCATTTTCAATCTCAGCAGAAGTAGTAGCAGTAGCGTGTGGGTGTGGTGGTGTAAGCAACTTACTCATAACAAATGGCGAATCAAGAGCAACAGAGGTGTTGAGAGTCGTACCTCTCCTTGTAGTGGATGGCAATATAGGAACTTTTCCATCACGAGGTTTACCCATGATGAAAGGATTGCAGCGACCAATATGAATACCAAGTGAACTTACAAATAAAGCTATGGCTCCCCGGCAACGGCGCCAGAAAATAGTCTTGATGACCCACAAATATAGGGGATCGCAACAGTCTTCGAGGGAAGTATTACCCAAATTTATTGATTCGACACAAGGGGAGCTAAAGAATATATGTAAGCCTTAACAGTTGAGTTGTCAATTCAGCTGCACCTGGAAACAGTCTTACTCGCAGCGGTTTATCAGTAGCAACAGTTTTATAGCAGTGACAGTAGTGAAACAGTAACAACAGTAGTAAAATAGCAACAGTAATAGTAACGGTTGTAAACAGTAGGAACAAATACTGTAGGCATAGGGATGGATTACGGGCGTTGCATGGATAAGATAATTCATGAAATCAATGAGATATGGGCATTGCAGATAAATAATGATAAAGCATCCTAGTACAAACAATCATAGGCATGTGTTCCGTATATAGTCGTACGTGCTCACAAGGAGAAACTTGCACGACATCTTTTGTCCTACCAGCCTGTTGCAGCAGGGCCTCAAGGGAAACTACTAGTAATTAAGGTACTCCTTTTAATAAAGTACCGGAGAAAAGCATTAGCACTCGGTGAACACATGTGATCCTCACATCATAGCCATCCCCTCTGGTTATCCCAATTTCTGTCACTTTGGGGCCTCGGGTTCCGGACAATAATATGTGTATACAACTTGTAGGTAAGACCATAAACAACAAGTATCATCATAGAAATAATAACAAGTTCAGATCTGAAATCATGGCACTCGGGCCCAAAGTGACAAGCATTAAGCACAACAAGTTGCAACAATGTCATAGGCACTAAATAAAGATACTAGGCACTATGCCCTATCAATCTCATATCAAATTACATGAACAATCTCATCCAATCCCTACCATCCCCTCACCTACAGCGGGGGAATTACTCACACATGGATGGGGGAGTCATGGATGGTTGATGGAGGTGCGTTAGTGGTGATGGTGATGAAGATCTCCTCCGAATCCCCGTCCCGGCAGGGTGCCAGAACGGAGTTTCTAGTTCCAAATCGCGGTTTCTGATGGCAGCGGTGCAGCGGATGTCTATCTGGAAAAAACGCCATCTCCCCGATATTATGTCATCCGGGGGTATATGTACGCGAGAGGGGAGGTCGAGAGGGGTGTTGGGGCCCCCTCACGCATGGGTGGCGCGGCCAGGGCTGGGCCGCGCCACCTGTGCGTGATGGCCCCACGAGCCTCCTCTCCCTCCTGTCTTCTGGCTCCGTGGGTCTTCTGGTGAAATAGGATTTTTCATGATTTTTCCCGAATTTTTACTGGAAGTTGAATTTCTGCACAAAAACGAGACACCAGAGCAATTTTGCTGAAAATAGCGTCAGTCCATGTTAGTTGTATTCAAAACACACAAATTAGAGGAAAAACAATAGCAAAAGTGTTCGGGCAAGTAGATACGTTTTGGACGTATCAACTCCCCCCAAGCTTAGCTATTTGCTTGTCCTCAAGCAATTCAGTTAACAACTGAGAGCGATAAAAGAAACTTTCACGAACACATTTGCTCATATGATGTATATATACTAACTGTGTGATCAAGTACTCAGGCAATTCATAATAAGAAATATGTAACTAATGTCACCTCATAGTCAAGCAAGCTATGAAAGAGTGCCAATGCACTAATAACAAGTAACATGTGCATGAGAAGCTACAAGATTGTAATATGCATAAATGATATGAAAAGAGTGGTATCCCGCTTGCCTTTATTTGTAGAGCAAAACATAAATGCTGAGGCACGTCTGAAGTCCAAGGGAAGACTAGAAGTAGAAATATCAAAGATACAAGCATCAAAGTTATACCACAATTAACCGTGTTCTGGGACAAGCACATTACACTAAGAATAATAGCTATGCTCTCAAGAAGTGCTTAAAGTTAGAAGATGGTGACTCAACATAAAAGTAAACGAATGGCCCTTCGTAGAGGGAAGCAGTGATTTAACATGTGCTAGAGCTTTTCATTTGTAAAATAGAGATAAAAGTTTCTTTTGAGAGGTGGTTGTTCTATGTCAACGACTAGCAATGGGGACTTACTATCTTCCATAATAAACAAGTGAGAGCGGTTCCGAGTTCTTTGAAATTTGGCACATTGGTGCTCTTTTATAAAGCTTTGGCACTCCTCCCCACTTTTTTCCTTTCTCAAACCATGGCTAACCGATTCCATCGGGTGCCCACCAACTTTCTCATTCCTTTGGAGGAGTGCATTTTTTTCTTTCTTTTAGAATTAAGATTATAATGGTCTGACCAGCTCTCATGCAAAATTAATGACGAGCAGATGAAGCTGCCTAGTCGAGGGGTACTTAATTTAATATGGAAGATAGCAATTCCGACCACTACGTCCCCATGAGCTAAAAACAGTGGCACAAAATGAGAAGCAGTTGAAAGTTTTGAAAGGTAGCACATGAAAATTTACTTGGAATGGCATACAAATACCATGCATAGGAATTTATAGTGGACTCTTTGGAAGACTTGGTTTTTTGGTAATTGGATGCACGAGTAGAACTCATACTCAGTACAAGTGAAGACTAGCAAAAGACAGGGAAGCGACAATCGAGAGAGCAATAACTGTCATAATCATGCTTGCGACAAAACAAAATTAATATAGGCATAAAAATGATACAAGAACTCTGAGGCAATTTAGATCATCGAGGCTTAATTGACTTTTTGTTTAGTCATATGCATGCTTGAGCATGTGCCAAGTCGATTCAAATGAAGCTTCCAGAAGTGGATACCACAATATCATAGCATACTATCTACTATATACTAAAAGTACAATACGGGGGATCTAAAATAGAGCCACTACGTTAAGCCACATTAGACAAAAATATATAGTCCGTTGATTCTAAATATAACGGTTTAGATGAAAAGGTACAACAAGTTACGGTTAACATTAAATGCGTACAAAAATATCTAAGGCTGACACGTTTGAAATCAATCTGGAAAAATAAGTTACGAATCGTGTACGTAACATCCGCCTGTTCCGAACGAGCTGGCCCAAGCGGCGAAGGCATGTTCAAAAAAAAAAAACCAAGGGAAGCCTACCCGACACACATCTTGGACTCATATCATCGTGTACATGTATGTGGGACATTATTTATTGGTGTGCAGATATAAAAATTAAGATGTGCATGGAGAGCCAAAGCTAATGGCACTAGCCATAGATTTCATGTCAATTCAAGCAGAAAAATGATATGTATTCATTAAATTTATCACATGTTAACAAAGATCACATAAAATAGTACTTCCATCTCTTAATAGGTGAATAAATACAACTAAAATTCTATGTAAATTTCGAAATAACAATTGGTATATCTAAATCAATTTTTGTTAGAAAAGTTTTAGGTTTGGGTGGGATTAAATACGCAGTGTAACCTGAAATGTTGAACATGGAATGAAATAAAAATCCAACTATAGTGGTGATCTATTAACAATTGATTGATACTTAAAATAATTGATAAAAACTCTCTTTACTATTTTAATTATAAATCATCCTATTAAAACCATTTCTTTAAAATCTCATAGGCCCTAATTTATATTGACTAAGAGTTAAAAACTCGAGAAAATCTTAGTTGATCGATCAGTGAGACATTAGATCTCTACTACATGGTAAAGTATTATAAAAAAAAATTAGATATAGTATAAAAACGACACAAACTTAGAAAACCTTAGCTGATCGATGAGTGATATATTGGATATTATTTGCCATAAGCCAAGTGCATTGAAACAATATATTGATAAATGATTGGTTAATATACATAATTAATACATGTCCTCAAAGTTTACATTAGATTAATTATTTACTAATTTTTTCCTATGTTAAATTAGATAATATGAAAAGTGTAACTAAGTATAGTAGATAATTTTTTGGTTCAAGAAATCTACAAGATCATAAATAAGCACTCTAAAGGATATACCTCACTATACTGAAATACTTAGATTTTACCAATTGATTAAAGCTTTATAGCTCAATTCCAGTTCTCTAAATTGAAGGCATGCCTCAGTTTTTTTAAACGAGGTAAAGGACTTGTCATTTTTGTTAATTAAGAAGAAGAGAGTTGATCGGCTAATTAAAAGGAAATCGGCCAAAATTTGGTACATGCATCTTCGTCAACCATCATAGAACACGACCATCGCAAGAGCATACACATCCATGCTGACTATCAAACATAAACTACACACACAGTTGTAGACGAGGGTCATCGTCGAGATTGCTCACTGGTGTTAACTCTAACGTATGTTTTATGTTCTTTATTTAGAAGTACATATGCTCAGATTTATACGTTTAAATTACCAAAGAAATAAATTTACATCCATGGAAAGAATCAAAACAATGATTGATATTTTGCCTACATCCTAAAAAAGTTTCATGTTTTCTTCTATTACTTAGCAACAACATAAAATATAAAATTAATCTCTTAAATATTGTGTATATTTCAATGGACGAGATAAACAAGAGAAAATGTATATACCTACAAAAGATAAATATAAATAACTAATACTTTAAACATGCACAAGATGAGGCCCTTACTTTTGCGAGGGCTACCTTGCTAGTGAATAAAACAATGCATGCAAGCGTCTACATGACATGCTACAGGCTAACGGTGAATTGAAACTAATCATATGAAAGCAAGAACTACAAAGCATCCATTAGATGACATATACCTTACATGAACCGACTAAGCATGTCCACATAGATGAGTATATGTACAAAAATGAAAACAAATAGAGTTCATACCAGCCTCTCACCACATCTCGGATTGTCATATGTCGTCATCATTGCTCTTCACTTGTGTGGCTTGAATAATATAAAGTGAATACCAAGCTCCAATGGAGTAACGGGAGACTGAACTCTGCAATAAACTTTACAAAACCGAAGAAGAACAACAAATATTTCTGATGGCGGCGGCGCAGCGGAAGTCTATCTGAACGGTCAATGGAGTAACGGGAGACTAAACGGTCAAACCGAAGAAGAACTCTCCAATGGATGGGGGAGTCATGGATGGTCGATGGAGGAGCGTCGGTGGTGATGGTGATGAAGATCTCCTCCGAATCCCCGTCCCGGCAGGGTGCCAGAACGGAGTTTCTGGTTCCGAATCGCGGTTTCTGATGGCGGCGGCACAACGGAAGTCTATCTGGGAAAAACGCCGTCTCCCCGATATTATGTCGTCCGGGGGTATATGTACGCGAGAGGGGAGGTCGAGAGGGGTGCTGGGGCCCCCTCACGCATGGGTGGCGCGGCCAGGGCTGGGCCGCGCCACCTGTGCGTGACGGCTCCTCGAGCCTCCTCTCCCTCCTGTCTTCTGGCTCCGTGGGTCTTCTGGTGAAATAGGATTTTCATGATTTTTTCTGAATTTTTACTGGAAGTTGAATTTCTGCACAAAAATGAGACACCAGAGCAATTCTGCTGAAAACAGCGTCAGTCCGTGTTAGTTGTATTCAAAACACACAAATTAGAGGAGAAACAATAGCAAAAGTGTTCGGGCAAGTAGATACGTTTTGGACGTATCACCGTAGTCTACACAAGCTCCTTCTTGTACCACTTTTTTGCATAAAGCTTTTTCTCTTTTTCAACACCATTCAAAAAAAATTATAAACAACTCTTTTGATGAAAACAAATAAATATCAGAGGAAAAAATACACCTTGATGAAAAGATATAACAAGATCTGAACAAAAATCAAGGCGAAAAATAAAGACTAAACGCAGTAGCAGAAAAAGAGAACACTCGTTGAACGAAAAGAGTGAAAACTAGAGTGTTCTTGGCAATGAAAACGAATTCATCTCCTCCAAAAGAAATATGATGTGATCTAACCATTTATTGCAGCAAACAAAACTAAACTAACTAAGAAAACTAAAAAACTAATGCTCCAAGAAAAACACATGCAGCATGAAGCAATAAAAATATAGTGTCTTGAAAGGTGACCTAATTTTTGCCCATGAAGAAGGGGGTGCCTCGGGGGCATCCCCAAGCTTTGACGCTTGTACTTCTTTGGATATTTCTTGGGGGTTGCATGGGCATCCCCAAGCTTGAGCTTTTGTCCATTCTTCATCTCATCTCATCACTCTCCGATCCCTACACTTGAAAACTTCCTTCATACAAAACTAAACATAAATCTATTAGCAAAATTAGTGTAAGCATAACATATAATCAACCCTTTTTGCTTCAGGTTTCAACCTAAAACCACCACATATTAAGCATATACTACTGTAGCAACTTCCCCAAAAGTTTCGTGATCAAAAGAACTAAAAAAGAAAGCGATAAAGCGGCAAAAACGAATAGTGGCAGAAATCTGTCAAAACAGAACAGCTGACAAAGGTCAAATTTTTGAGGGGTTTTCTGTTGCTCAAATCAAAAAGTGTTTAACTAATGAAAGTTTGGATATAACCTGGGGCATATGCACAAGAAATTGTAGGTCCAAAATATATATAGAGAATTTTCACGAATTTTTACGGTGTAGCACCAAAAACTGTTATAGGACAGCAACATCCCCAAATCTTACCTCACTCAAATTAGAGGCTTCTCTTGGCACAACAATGAAATAAACAAGATAAGGAGCGGTCATTACAGTAGTAATGACTTCCAAGACTCAAATAAAAGAAAAAGTACTGAAAATAAAATATTGGGTTATCTCCCAAGAGTGCTTTTCTTTAACGCCTTTGAGCTAGGCGCAGTAATTTGCAAAGATACTCATGTGGGCGCCATATAAGAGCTTGAGGCAAAGGCGCCATATAGGAACTTAAAGCAATAGAGGGCATCAAAAAGCAGATATGAAACACATTTAAATCTGAACCACTTCGTATGCATAGGAATCTTGTAAGAAAATAAATCAACGAGGCATATAGTAGCAAGCATGGATAGATAAAACAAGTGCCACTTCAAGATTTGCAACATAAAGAGGGGAAAATTAATATTGTTGAGATCCATCAAACCATGTCTCCCTCTCTCATAATAACTTTCAGTAGCATCATGAATAAAACTAACAATATAATATAAAGCATCCCTATCATGAGCCACATGCATAAAAGGATTAATACTCCCCACATGAACAATAGTAATAGGAGCAGATTCAACAGAATAATTATTCTCATCACCATAATCATCATAAATAGGAGGCATATTGTAATCATAACTAATTTTCTCCTCAAAAGTAGGTGAACTAAAAATATTATACTCATCATCATAGCCATCATAAACTAGAGGTTTAGTATCACCGCAAGCTAAAGAACAGCTATTTAAAGCATATTCTTCAAACATATCATCATAAGAAGGAACATCACATATGGGAGATAAAATATTATCAGAACAAACTTTCTCCACTAAAGCTGGGGAACTAAAAATATCATGCTTAACAAAACCAGCTTCCCCAAGCTTAGACTTTTCTATAGCATAAGTAATAACAGTGTTCAAAGCATTCATACTAACAACACTATTAGCATGCAAATTAAGCTCCAAAGGTTTTTCAATTTTCTCTTCAAACACTTCATATCTAAACTCTGGAAGAAGACTACAGAACTCTTTGTTTTCCATTAAGCCTAATTAGTGAAAATAAAAACAAGAAATAAAAAGATGTAATTGCAGAATCTAAAGGAAATAACTTCGAGCACTCACTAGCAACTAAAAGACTTAGTAGCCAAAGGATGTGAGTATCTTTTACCTTACCTCCCCAGCAACGGCGCCAGAAAAGAGCTTGATGTCTACGCACACGTCTGTTCTTGTAGACAGTGTTGGGCCTCCAAGTGCAGAGGTTTGTAGAACAGCAGCAAGTTTCTCTTAAGTGGATCACCCAAGGTTTATCGAACTCAGGGAGTAAGAGGTCAAAGCTATCCCTCTCAAGCAACCCTGCAATTACGATACAGAAAGTCTCTTGTGTCCCCAACACACCCAATACACTTGTCAGATGTATAGGTGCACTAGTTCGGCGAAGAGATAGTGAAATACAAGTTGTATGGATGATTACAAGTAGTAAATACAATCTGGAATAAAAATCGCTGCGAGCAAACATGTAACAAAACAGGAAGTAAACAGTGTGCAAAGCTTGGAAACAAGGCCTAGGGATCATACTTTCACTAGTGGACACACTCCCAACAAATATAACATAATTGAACCCATAGATAACTTCTCTTCACTATGGTACTCTGAATTACTCTCCTATTGAATAACACTAATCATTGCGTAGGGCTACGAAGCACTCCTTAAAGTTCATCAAGTACTTGACAAACACCACTCATAGAGATATCCAAATCAAATCACAACTCAAGATAGATATTATTGCAACTTAGACCAAGTACTAACATGGTGTACACACTGTCAACATTACACCATGAAAGGAGGAATAGATCACTTCAATACTATCATAGTGATAATTATTCTCATAATCCATAAGAGATCACAATCGTAGCCTAGACCAAGTACCACCACGATGCATGCACTGTCACCGTTACACCATGGTAGGAGGAATAGATTACTTTAATAACACACTAGAGTACACATAATGAAGAAGAGTAACATCTACTTATTCAACATGATACAAAGCTCACGATCACATAAAGATCATATCATGGGAGAGAGAGGTGAACCACATAGCTACCGGTAGAGCCCTCAGACCCGGGGGTGAACTACTCCCTCCTCATCATAGGAGATAGCAAGGTTGATGGAGATGGCGGTGAGGTTGATGGAGACGGCGGAGACGGCGATGGAGACCAATGGAGATGGCTCTGGGTGCACTTCCCCATCCCGGCAGGGTGCCGGAATAGAGACTTCTGTCCCCCGAAATTCGTCAGCGGCGGCGGCGGAGCTATGGAACTGTTCTGGAAATTTCGCCAACTCTCCTAGGGTTTTTTGTCCCGAGGCTTTATATAGGCGAAGGGGCGTCGTCAGGAGTGGCCCCAGGCCTCCTCACACCTAGGCGGCGCGGCCAGGGCCTGGGCCGCACCGGCCTAGTGTGAGGCTGGCCTGTGGCCCCTCTCCTTCGCCTCTTTGGATCTCTGGAAGCTTCCGGGCAAAATAAGACTTCAGGAACTTGTTTTGTCCAATTCTGAGAATATTTCCTGTGTATCACTTCTAAAACACAAAAATAGCTGAAAACAGGGAACTGGCACTGTGGCGACTTGTTAATAGGTTAGTTCCAGAAAATGCATAAAAGTACCACGAAGTGTAACGAAACATTAGGCAAATGGTGTAAAAACAAGCATAGAGCATCAAAAATTATAGATACGTTTGAGACATATCAACGCGTTCCCACATATATGATACATGTGATTAATTATGTGCATGTTCTAAAAAACCTTTAATTTCAAACGATCGGCGCTCGATCTCTTTGAAGGCACTCCCAAAAAAGTTTGCGGACTATCTTGATGGCCAGGAGCCCGCTAAGGTGTATCTGCGAGCAGCTGACTGCGGTCCTCGTCTCTGGACCATAGAGGTCCTATTTGACGGACAAGGCCGGATGTACCTCGACAAAGGCTGGGAGAATTTCGCCATCGCGCACGGTGTGGATTTTGGCTGCTTCCTACACTTCAAATATGAAGGCGATGATGTACTCACAGTGAAGGTGTTCGACAGAACAATGTGCAGGAAGTACTACTACACGGACGACGAAGATACTGACGATAAAAGCGACGACGACATGAAGCCATGCATCCATCCCCTTTAGATAAGGGGATTATGACCAAGAATATATATGTAGCTTCATATGCATCGATTTAGAGACCTAGCTATTTTCTATATATTATGCATGTAAAATTAATATCGCAATTTCCACCATGATTTGAGCACCACAGCCTCCAAACGATGCCGATGCCGATATCGGCATGGTCAGAACGGCTATGCATGCTCGCCGCCACTGCTAGGTCACCGTCGGGATGCACCCTCAATCCTGTCCCCTCATTCGATCACTGAAACACCAGAGATACCGCCGAGGCCAATGACGAACGTATATGCTGATGGCAATGCCAAACGTGCACGCCGCTATGGGCACGACCACGCCGCCCCGCTATGCTGGACGCCACAGACCACCGCGAGGTCTTTCCCTTCGCCACCACACTCCCCTAGCACCCATCTATACACGCCAGAAAGGAGAGACACTAGTTTTCTCTACATTGCTCGCGTTCATGTCCGACACCGTCAGTCCAAGTGTTGAGGTCGTCGTCGATGTCCTCGACCATTTCTTCTCTTCTTTGCATGGTTAAACGCATCTAGTTCATATCTATCTAATGCGTCTGGTCTCGCCTCATGCAGTTCTTTGTGGACGTCGATCTCATCTCGGCACCCCGCAGGCCACCTCCTCTGTGCCATCGCTGTAGAGCTCCGTTTAAAAATCTAATCCTACCCATGTATTGCCCCTTGTATCAGAATCATGGCCCCACTTGTCATTCGATATACCGAAGCCCCACTCGTTCGCATTTTGGTCAGAGATACGGCGATGCTTACGGTCAAACAAAGATGGATGATCTGATGTGTTTTTGCAGGCTCTACATGGCCCCACTAGTTAGCAGATAATGGTCAAAGTTGTTGACCCATCGGGCAACCGGCCGTTCCAGCACTTGTGAGGGTTTCAGACAAGGGCTTGGACAAAACTGAGGAAAAACAAAGGAGCTGGGGAAAACTGAGTACATCTAAGGACCCGAGGGCACGAAAATAGAAATCCCGAAAACTTAAGTTCTCTGAGAGCACCGCTGCAGTTAATGTATGGCGGCGCTCGGGGGTTATATGGTGAAAAATTCAAAGGTAGTTTCTCTTAGAGCACCATCACGAATTTTCTATGGAAATCCGCCATGGCGCTTGGGGGTACTGGGAATACATACCTTCTTCATTGTTGACGTTTTCTCTACAAAAGCGGAAATACCGCTGGATAGCTGATTGCTGGCATCTTCTTGGCTGGTAATAAGCTCGACAATCGCAAGCTGCTTCTGCTTCCAAAATGAGATGCCCCCCACAGAAGCATCCGCCATTTGACCTTGGAATGAGCCAGAGGCCTTTTCACTTTGTACGACATCATTAGCCGTAGCTTCAGTCGTTGGGTTGGTCTCTGGCACCGAACCAAACTAATCACCAGCATCCTCCATGTAAATATCGTTACGAGTAGGAGAGGGAGTTGGTACATCAGGGGTCGGCGGGATGGCGGCAGGGGAAGGCTTAGCACGCTTGGATGGTGGCTCTTTGACAGCGGGCTTCTTCCTTCTAAACAAAAGAGGATTAGTAAAGAAACAATAACAATGAAGTAAAAAAGGCAGTGGAGGATTACCTAGATTTTGGCAGGTTGATAGTGGCGGTAGCCTCGGATGGTGTTTCCAGCTCCGCCTGGCTTTGAGCTTCGAAACGGCGGGAATCAGTAGATCTCCCGCCACCACCACGAGATTTTCCGCCACCACCCCGCTTCTTGGTAGCCACTTTAGCTTTGCCCGAGCGGGCTGAATCATCCACGTCCGCCGCCGTCTCCTCCTTGTTTCCACTGGAATAGACGTCCTCCTCTTTGTCAGCGGTGGGTTTAGGAGCAGATCGGCGGATGGGACGGGCAAAATCTATGGGACCAAGCGATTTCAGCTGAAAGTCAGAAAACTGAAAACGTTAACTCTCATGAAATTTAAAGGTATCATGTGTACTATGGTGGAAAAGTGACGAACCAGAGGGCAGCTGCCATTCTCAAACATAGCCATGCAAAATTTGAGGGGCTTCTTCCTTGGCGACTTCATAACCGAGCGGATGCGCTTCTCGACCACCTTGGGGTCCAGCTCTTTCTCCGAATATCGCATGCCATCCTTTGCACCAGTATACTCGTGCATCAGGCGATCACGATGCTGTAGAGGCTGGATTCGCCGAGATATCCAGCAGTTGATGGTATCAATTCCCTTGAGACCATCCTTGGATAATTTGGCGATCCACCGTGCGAGGAGCTTGACGTAGGGGGTGGCAGATTCATTGTTGACAGGCTTCCAGGAGTCGAGGGGCTGAGCTGCTATGTTCTCAAAAGGATGGAGGCCGCGGTTGTGAGATGGCGCAGGCTGGTCCGCCATATAGAACCAGGATCCTCTCCATCCTATAGCGGAATCCAGGGGGTGATGAAGGGATATTCTTTGGACCTCCGAGGAACAAAGCATATTGTTCCGCAGGTCCGAAGGAACTCGTCGTTCTCGTAGTTGGGCCGCACGGAGAAGTATAGTTGGAATAGATCTACCCTGGGACGAATTCCGAGGAATCCTTCGCACAAGGCCACATAACCCGCCATAGACACTAGGCTGTTGGGAGCTATGTGGTGGAGCTGCAGCCCGTAATATTTTAGGAGGTTCATGAAAAAGTGGGATGGCAGCATGCTAAGACCCCTCTCCACGTGAGATTTAAGCATTAAAATCTCGGTAGAGTTTGGGGCCGGTACCAAGGCTTTATGATCAGTCCGCCAGTGGGACTCTGCTTGAGGTGCCACGGTACCCTCATTTTCCAGAGCCTGGACATGAACATCTTTGACATGGCAATTTACCCAGTACCCGTGAAGGTTCCTGGGAATCTACTCTTCCTCGGCTTGGACTCTGCCATCCTGCTCTTCTTCCTCAGCTCTGCCGTTGTTTCCCTCTTCTTATGCAACCTCCTCCGCAGCTTGTCCCGCCATTTCCTCCTCCCCTTCAGATGTGACGTCCTCCGGATAGGAATCTGCCGTTGGAGGATAGGAAGTGTAAGCAGACTGCTGCAGAGGAGAGTCTTCTTCCTCAGCATCGAAAGAGTGGCGGGAAGGAGATCTAGGATCCATGGTGATGGCGGATGAAGATTGGTTCCCGCTACGAAATACAACTCATGCTCAGATGAGCTGCTCCGGCGGAAAGTGACCGGCGTCGAGGAATTCTGGGTGATGGCTCACGGGAGATCGCGGAGCTCCCGCAGCGGTGCTGAGGAGAGAGAAGGTGCGCAATGGAATGAGGTGTGAAATGGCAGGGGGTGACCGGCCGGGGTATATATAGGCCCCGAACCTCGAGATTTGTGCCGGCCATCTGAACCATTCATCCCAGTCTCGCAAACCCTAGATCAATGACATGTGTCCAAGGGAAAAACAGTAATCTATACCAACGGTGCTTATACCATGAATCTTACCCTAGAAGGAACTACGTGGCAAAAGTTATGGTGGATTTTGTGGTAAGATCCAACGGATCCCAGAAATCTCGCTGAGCTGAAACTATGTCGCACAATCCGCTATCTATGGCAGATTGAGACATGAAGAAAGGAGGAACGCCAAGAACTGCCATCCAGACGCAAAAATAAGACGAGCTATGGCGGATGGTCTTCACCAAAAATTGAGCATAGCGGATGAAGGTGGCGATCTTGAAGTTCCCCAGGGGCTACTATTGGAGATATACCAAATGGGTATACCAGCAACGTAGTCCTAAACCAGCAAGCCAGGGTGGCCCATGGAGGTGGTATGGTAGATTGCCTACCGGGCGGCCCAGTTGCTGGAAAGCCCATGGCAGATACTGGACACAGGAGCTCATGGCGGATCCGAAAACAAGCCCACGGCGGGTTGCCTTGTAGTACACGCATAGGACTTAGTCTAGGACTCCATGTTGTATCCGCTCCGGTATCATCGTGATGCCCACGCCAGGCGCCTTTATAAGCCGGCATGGAGGAGCCGTTGAGGCGAAGAATCAGCAAGACTTAGATACGGCTAATTGCATAGCGAAACAGCCAACCTCATCATTGTAATCGAGCACTTGTTGCCATATAGTGAATTATAGCAGCACGTAGGGTCTCACCACCGTTGCGGGATCTGAAGCTAGGTAAACTCGTGCTACCACCGTCCCGGATTGCTCCGCCGTGTTCACCCCCTTCCACAAACCACCATACACCTACCCCTATAGCAGATCTGTTGACAAAACCACGACAGATGTTGAATGCAATGCTTCATGTCCTATTATTTTGGGAAGACCTTTTCTTCGAACTGTAGGTGCCATCATTGATATGAAGGAAGGCACTATTAAATATCAATTCTCACTCAAGAAAGGTATGGAACACTTCCCTAGAAAGAGGAAGAAATTACTTTTTGACTCTATTCTTAGAGCAAATTATGATCTTCATGCCTCATTTGATATTACTTGATTTCCACTTTCTGCGCCTAGCTCAAAGACGTTAAAGAAAAGCACTCTTGGGAGGTAACCCAATGTTTTCTTTTTAGTACTTTTTTCTTTTATTTGAGTCTTGGAAGTTATTACTACAGTAATGACCTCTCCTTATCATTTTTATTTCGTTGTTGTGCCAAGAAGAACCTCTAATTTGAGGGAGGTAAGATTTGGGGAAGTTGTTGTCCTGAAACAGATTTCAGTGCTGCACCGTAAAAATTTGATGAAATTCTCAGTATATCTTTTTGATCTGAAATTTCTTGTGCATATTCCCCAGGGTATATCCAAACTTTTATTAATTTTGCACTTTTCGATTTGAGCAATAGAAGGTCCTCAAAAAAATCGAGCTTTGTCAGCTGTTCTGTTTTGACAGATTTCTGCCACTATTTGTGTTTGCCTCTCGATCGCTTTCTTTTTGAGTTCTTTTGACCAAATAACTTTTGAGGAAGTTGCTATACTAGTATATGCTTTATATGTGGTGTTTTTGAGTTGAAATCTGAACCAGAAGAGTTGATTTACTATTATGCTTATGCTAACGTTGCTAATAGAATTGTGTGAAATTTTATATGAAGGAAGTTTTCAAGTGTAGGGAATGGAGAGTGATGAGATGAGATAAAGTATGGACAAAAGATCAAGCTTGGGGATGCCCATGTCACCCCAAGAAATATCCAATAGGTACAAGAGTCAAAGCTTGGGGATGCCCCCGAGGCACCCCTTCTTCATCGGTAAAAATTAGGTCACCTTTCAACACACTATATTTTTATTGCTTCATATTCTATGCATTTTTCTTGGAGCGCCTTTACTTTTGCTTTCAGTTTTATTTTGTTTCATTTGCTGCAATAAATGGTTGGACCCCAACAAATTTCTTTTGGAGGAGATGCACTCCATTTTTCATTTGCCAAGAACACTCTATTTTTCACTCTAATCGTTCAACGAGTGTTCTCTTTTTCTAGAACTATGTTTAGCTTTCGTTTTTCGCCTCAATTTTTATTCAGATCTTGTTATATCTTTGCATCAAGGTGTATTTAGACCTCTGGGCTATGTTGGTTTTCATCAAAAGAGTTGTTTCAAAAGGGTTGAATGGTGTTGGAAAAGAGAAAAAAGTTTCATACAAAAAGTGGTACAGAAAGGAGCTTGTTTAGACTGCCGCTTAGACTTTTGTATGCCATGCTTGATGTCATTTTGATAGTATGCTTAGTAGTTTTTGTTGTAGCATGACTTGTCTGAAATGACTAAGATTGCTTAATGAGCCTTTGAAAAAATCATGTGTTGTTTTTATTATATGGAAGCATTTATTTGGTTTTCTCCTTGATGCTTTATTTGGGTTGACTTGGCGCATGATTATGATGACCCACAAGTATAGGGGGTGTATCGTAGTACTTTTGATAAATAAGAGTGTAGAACACAATGAGGAGCAGAAGGTGTTGACAAGTGGTTTTGATCAAGGACTCACTGTAAATACTAGCAAACGGGTTTTCAGGGGTATTTGGTAATGCAAATAAATAAAGTGCGAGTAAATAAAAGACAGTAGTAACAATTGCAGCAAGTGGCCCAATCCTTTCTAGAGCAAAGGACAAGCCAGTTGTGTAACTTATGATGACCAAACGTTCTCGAGGACACACGGGAGTTTCTGTCAAGAGATTTCGCTTCATGCCGCTAAATAATCTTTATTGGTTTGATAAGTGTTATGGGGGTGAACCTGTGCTAGCGCACTACCCTTACTAGGATAAATACACACTTGTGATTATACCCCTTGCAAGCATCCACAAATACAAGAAAGTAATTAAGATAAATCTAACCATAGCCTTAAACTCTAAGATCCTATGCTCCCTGGTGCAATGGTTTCCTAACGGAGGTTTAGCTTTCTGTCACTCCAGCAACCCCATAATTAGTAGCCAAATACACAATGCATCTCACTAGGCCCATAAATGGTGAAGTATCATGTAGTCGATGTTCACATGACACCACTAGTGAAATAGCACCACAACAAATAAATATCAAACCATTAAATATTACTTAACATAATTCCACTACTAACATCTTGACTTCTCCCATGTCCTCAAGAACTAAATGAACTACTCACAAGACATCATATGGATCATGATCAGAGGTGAAATAATGGTAAATAACAATCTGAACATAAACCTTAATTCAATGATTCCACTCAATAGCATCAACCACAAGAGTAATCAACACCGGGAAAGTTTCCCCTAAGAATTTAACAAGATTCAACTCAAGATGTTACATTGGGATGGCATGGTGATGGTGGAGATGAAGGTGCTGGTGATGGAGATGATGATGATGATGATCCCGATGAAGTCTAGTATGATGGCGACAATCTCCCCTCTCCGGGAAGGAATTTTCCTGGTAGATTCCTGCCTGCCGGAGAGCTTTTCTCTCTCTAGTGTTTTCCACCCCGCAGAGGCGGCGGTGTCTATCTCTTAGCCCCCCCTTCACTTAGGTTTTCAGGGACGATGAAATGTGCGAAGGGGCGATGGCAGAAGTGGGCTAGGGTGGCCTCACCACAGGCCGGCGCGGCCAGGGGTGGGCCCGCGCCCCCTAGTGGTGAGCCTGCCCTGTTGCTCCTCTCGCCTTCTCCTTCTGGCTTCTTCAGTCTTCTGGTAAAATATAATTTCCTGGTATTTTTCTGGAATTTCCTGATCTTTCGCAATATGGTGTCTTGACAGTCCTTTTTCCAGCAGAATCCTAACTCCGGCAGCAAATCCTCCAATGATCATCAAACATGTAAAAACAGAGGAAACAACATAAGTATCATCTCTAAATGTGAAATATATCAATGAATAACAATAAATTATGATACAAAATAGTGATGCAAAATGGACGTATCAACCCCCCCAAGCTTAGACCTCGCTTGTCGCCAAGCGAAAACTGAACTCGGTAAACAAGACCACAGGTTTATGGAGTGAAGTGTTGATAATCAAAATACAGACAAGAAGCATCACATTTACCAAGGCACAAGGTATAATAGACAGCAACTTCCCTTTATATGATAAAGACTTGCAATAAGTAAAAGGGAATCACAAATAAGGATGCACAAGGTAAACTATAATTGGTGATGGCAAACCTAAGTTCTTGGTCAGAGAACAATGAACAAACTATTCTTTCTTTTGAACGGAGCCTTTTTAAAACAGAGCTAATATAGCAAAAACTATATGCTCAACAAAACAAACTCTTTGCAATCATAGAAAGCTTTCAAAGATATATTCCTTTAGGTAAAAGCATTATACTAAACAAAGGAAGATAGTAAACATGATCGAACGGATCAACATATGGTTGAATGAAACATAACAATTCAAATGCTTGCTTGAGATAGAGGGGAATAGGTTGACTCAACATAAAAGTAAAAGACATGCCCTTCGCAGAGGGAAGCAGTGATTAAACATGTGCTCGAGCTTTTCATTTGTAAAACAGAGGTAAAAGTTGTTTTGAGAGGTGGTTGCTTTTGTCAACGACTAGCAATGGAGTTCTTGATATCTTCCATACTAAACAAGTGAGAGCGGTTCAGAGATGTTTGATTAGTTGGCACAATTGTGCTCTTTTATAGCTTAGCACTCCTTCCCACCTTTTCTTTTCTCAAACCATGGCTAACCGATTCCATCGGGTGCCCACGAACTTTCACATACCATGGAGGAGTGCTATTTTTTCTTTTCTTATTTAGATTACAATGATCTGACCAGCTTCCTTGCAAAATTAATGATGAGCAGATGAAGCTGCCTAGTCGAGGGGTACTCAATTTAGTATGGAAGATAACAAACCCAACCACTACGTCCTCATGAGCTAAAAACAGTGGCACAAAATGAGAAGTATTTGAAGGTGTTTGAAAGGCAGCACATGAAAATTTACTTGGAATGGCTTGAAATGCCATGCATAGGAATTTATAGTGGACCCTTTGGAAGTAACTTGGCTTTTGGGAATTGGATGCACGAGAAGTAATCCCTCTCAGTACAGGTTTTTGGCTAGCAAGGCTGGGTAGCAAGCATAAGAGTTGCATGAAACAAACAAATATACATATAATAAGAACAATCATGCAAACTTCCTTGAAAGTACAACGATTTTAACTTGAGAATACTATTGCTTATGAGCCAAACATGAAGGAAAGCTAAGATGATATATCTACTAGCACTTCTTTTCTTTTCTTTTCTACTCAAAACTCAAGGTAATGTTGCTACTGACCAAGCTAAGTTTGCATAAACCAACTAAATTTACTCATGCTCCCAAAGTGATACCAATACTAATCAACAAGATTAATCATATAAGAGAGATTGCAAACTAAAATAAAGTGTGTGGAAAGTAAACGATAAAACTTCTCATTAATATTTCATTACCACAACTCACACCAAGGGATACATAGATAATCAACTAAGGAGGATACTTCCACACTACAAACTATTCTATAAGATAACTTCTTTATTCATGATATGACTCAACTTGAAAAGTAAATGAGCAAAAGATGATGTGATACCACGGCACCCCCCCCCAAGCTTGGAACAAGCCAAGGGGATGCCTATACCCATGACGAATTACTCCTTCGGCGGTGGTGGGTAGTCTTTAATAAGCTTCTCAATCAAATCTTTCAAGTCATCGATCTTGTGACTGAGGTTACGAATCATCTCTGAATTGTGCTCAATACGGCTCATGAACCTGTCAGCCAGAGAGTCCCAGCTCTTGGAATTATTTCCCCATCCTTCTTCACACTTAGAACTTTCTTTCCCTGCACTGTTAGAACGATCTATATCCCAACTAGAGGGCAATCGTGATCTAGGCACCTTTTGAATCTGATGTTCATGTATTAGAGTATGGAAAGGGTTGTTGCCTGACGGAGATGTCCGTGGAGCTAAGTTGTGGCGCGGCACACCCCCTCCGGTCCTTATACGTGCACTCTTCTTGAACTTGTCATGACTTGTCACCACACCAATGCTTGCGATCATGGTACTCGGGCATGAACTTTGATCTTCTTCCACCTCTTCTTCCTCGGCCTCACTTTCAACTTCTTCCTTCAACTAAAGGTCTTGGTGGTCCTCTTCCCTAGGCCTTTTGCCCTTGTCGTCGCTTGAAGGAGCCATGATCCGCCCAAAACTAAGAACAATCTCCTGACAGAAATAGCTTGAAATGAAAACACTGCAAAAACATGATATACAAACCTTGGGTAGTCCAGGGGGTTATGATACGTCTCCAACGTATCTATAATTTTTGATGCTCCATGCTTGTTTTTACACCATTTGCCTTGTGTTTCGTTACACTTTGTGGCATTTTTATGCGATTTCCAGAACTAACCTATTAACAAGTCGCCACAGTGCCAGTTCCCTGTTTTCTGCTGTTTTTGTGTTTCAGAGTGATACACAGGAAATATTCTCGGAATTGGACGAAACCACATCCTGAAGTTTTATTTCACCGGGAAGCTTCCAGAGATCTGAAGAAGAGTCAGAGGGGGGCCACCAGGGCCCCACATGCATGGGTGGCGCGGCCAGGCCCCTGGCCGCACCAGCCATGCGTGAGGGCGCCTGGTCCCACCTCTGACGATGCCCCTTCGCCTATATAAAGCCTCGGGACGGAAAACCCTAGGGGAGTCGGCAATTTTCCAGAAAGAGTTCTGCAGCTCCGCCGCCACCGCCGACGAATTTCGGGGGACAGAAGTCTCTGTTCTGGCACCCTGCCGAGATGGGGAAGTGCCCCCGGAGCCATCTCCATTGGTCTCCATCGCCGTCTCCGCCGTCTCCATCGACCTCACCGCCATCTCCATCAACCTTGATGTCTCCTATGATGAGGAGGGAGTAGTTCATCCCCGGGGCTAAGGGCTCTACCGGTAGCTATGTGGTTCACCACTCTCTCCCATGATGTGATCTTTATGTGATCGTGAGCTTTGTATCATGTTGAACAAGTAGATGTTATTATTCAGATATTATGTGTACTCTAGTGATGTTATTAAAGTAATCTATTCCTCCTGCCATGGTGTAACGGTGATAGTGCATGCATCATGGTGGTACTTGGTTTAGGCTATGATTGTGATCTCTTGTGGATTATGAGAGTAATTATTACTATGATAGTATTGAAGTGATCTATTCCTCCTTTCATGGTGTAATGTTGACAGTGTGTGCACCGTGTTAGTACTTGGTCTAAGTTGCAATAATATCTATCTTGAGTTGTGCTTTGATTTGGATATCTCTATGAGTGGTGTTTGTCAAGTATTTGATGAACTTTAAGGGGTGCTTTTGTAGCCACTACACAATGATTAGTGTTATTCAATAGGAGAGTAATTCAGAGTACCATAGTGGAGAGAAGTTGTTTATTTGTTCAATCATGTTATATTTGTTGGGAGTGTGTCCACTAGTGAAAGTATGATCCCTAGGCCTTGTTTCCAAGCATTGCACACCGTTTACTTGCTGTTTTGGTACATGTTTGCTCGCAGCAATATTTATTTCACATCACATTTGCTACTTATAATCATCTATACCACTTGTATTTCACTATCTCTTCACCGAACTAGTGCACCTATACATCTGACAAGTGTATTGGGTGTGTTGGGGACACAAGAGACTTTCTATATCGTAATTGCAGGGTTGCTTGAGAGGGATAGCTTTGACCTCTAACCTCCCTGAGTTCGATAAACCTTGGGTGATCCACTTAAGGGAAACTTGCTGCTGTTCTACAAACCTCTGCACTTGGAGGCCCAACAAGTGTCTACAAGAATAGAAGTGCGTAGACATCAAGCTCTTTTCTGGCGCCATTGCCGGGGAGGTAAGGTAAAAGGTACTCGCATCCTCCTGTGTGAGTGCTCAGGGTTATTTCCTTTAGATTTTGCAATTACATATTTTTGTTTCTTGTTTTTATTCACACTAGTTAGGCTTAATGGAAAAAAAGAGTTCTGTAGTCTTTTTCTGGAGTTTAGATATGAAGTGTTTGAAGAGAAAATTGAAAAACCTTTGGAGCTTAATTTGCATGCTAATAGTGTTGTTAGTATGAATGCTTTGAACACCGTTGTTGCTAATGCTATAGAAAAGTCTAAGCTTGGGGAAGCTGGTTTTGTTATGCATGATATTTTTAGTTCCCCAGCTTTAGTGGAGAAAGTTTGCTATGATGATATGTTTGATGAATATGCTTTGCGACATAGTAGTTCTCTAGCTTGTGATGATACTAAACCCCTAGTTTATGATGGCTATGATCATGAGTATAATATTTTTAGTTCACCTACTATTGAGGATAAAATTAGTTATGATTACAATATGCCTCCTATTTATGATGATTATGGTGATGAGAATAATTATTCTATGGAATTTGCTCCTACTACTATTGTTCCTGTGGTGAGTATTAATTCTTTTATGCATGTGGCTCATGATAGGGATGTTTTATGTGATAGTTATATTGTTAGTTCTATTTATGATGCTACTGAAAGTTATTATGAGAGAGGGAAACATGATTTGATGGACCTCAACAATATTAAGTTTCCCCTCTTTATGTTGCAAATCTTGAAGTGGCACTTGTTTTACCTATCCATGCTTGCTACTATGTGCCTCATTGATTTATTTTCTTACAAGATTCCTATGCATAGGAAGTGGTTCAGATATAAATGCTTTTCACATTTGCTTTTTGATGCTCTCTATTGCTTTAAGTTCCTATATGACGCCTTTGCCTCAAGCTCTTATAGCTCTTATATGGCGCCCACATGAGCATCTTTGCAAATTACTGCACCTAGCTCAAAGGCGTTAAAGAAAAGCACTCTTGGGAGATAACCCATTGTTTATTTTTAGTACTTTTTCTTTTATTTGAATCTTGGAAGTTATTACTACTGTAATAACCGCTCCTTATCCTTTTTATTTTGTTCTTGTGCCAAGAGAAGCCTCTAATTTGAGCGAGGTACGATTTGGGGATGTTGCTGTCCTGAAACTGTTTTCGGTGCTGCACCGTAAAAATTCGTGAAAATTCTCTGTATATCTTTTTGACCTGCGATTTCTTGTGCATATGCCCCAGGTTATATCCAAACTTTCATTAGTTGAACACTTTTTGATTTGAGCAACAGAAAATCCCTCAAAAATTCGACCTTTGTCAGCTGTTCAGTTTTGACAGATTTCTGCCAATATTTGTGTTTGCCACTTTATCGCTTTCTTTTGAGTTCTTTTGATCATGGAACTTTTGGGGAGGTTGCTACAGTAGTATATACTATATATGTGGTGGTTTTGAGTTGAAACCTAAAGCAAAAAGAGGTTGAATATATGTTATGCTTACACTAATGTTGCTAATAGAATTGTGTTTAGTTTTGTATGAAGGAAGTTTTCAAGTGTAGGGATTGGAGAATGATGAGATGAGTTGAAGAATGGACAAAAGCTCAAGCTTGGGGATGCCCATGCATCACCCCAAGAAATATCCAAGAAGTACAAGCGTCAAAGTTGGGGGATGCCCCCGAGGCACCCCTTCTTCATCGGCAAAAATCAGGTCACCTTTCAAAACACTATATTTTTATTGCTTCATGCACTATGTGTTTTTCTTGGAGCGTTAGTTGTTTTAGTTTTCTTAGTTAGTTTAGTTTGTTTGTTTGCTGCAATAAATGGCTAGATCACATAATGTTTCTTTTGGAGAAGTTGTCTTGCTTTTCATTTGCCAAGAACGCTCTAGTGTTTATTCTTATCAAAAACCGAGTGTTCTTCTTTTTCTGCTACTGCTTTTGGTTTTCGTTTTCACCTTGATTTGTTTTCAGATCTTCTTATATCTATTTATCAAGGTGTATTTTTGCCTCTGATCTTTATTGGTTTTCATCAAAAGAGGTGTCTTAAAAAAGTTTGAATGGTGTTGGAAAAGAGAAAAAGCTTTATGCAAAAAAGTGGTACAAGAAGGAGCTTGTGTAGACTGCGACTTAGGCTTTTGCATGTCATGCTTGATGTCTTTTTGATAGTATGCTTAGTGGTTTTGCTGTAGCATGACTTGTCTCAAATAACTGAGATTGCTTAATGAGCCTTTGAAAAAATCATGCGTTGTTTTTATTGTATGGAAGAATTATTTTGGTTTTCTCCTTGATGCTTTGTTTGGGTTGACTTGGCGCATGCTCACACATATTAGACTCTTACAAAGTCACCATAAGCCTCTATGATCATTTAGTTTTTGACTTTTGATGCCATCTTATGCTTTTTTTAATGTCGCTTTGTTGCTTTGCATGATTATGGCCATTATTGCTCTCTTAGTTGGTCGCTCCCAGTCTTTTGCTAGCCCTCATTTTGTACTGAGTATGAGCTCTACTCGTGCATCCAACTCCCAAAAACCAAGTTTGCCATTGTGTCCACTATAAACTCCTATGCATGGTATTTGTAAGCCATTCCAAGTAAATTTTCATGTGCTACCTTTCAAAACTTTCAACTACTTCTCGTTTTGTGCCACTGTTTTTAGCTCATGGGGACGTAGTGGTCAGATTTGCTATCTTCCATATTGCTTATTCCAAAAAGAAAAAAAAGAGAGAAAAAAAAGAAACGAAAAAAGGCACTCCTCCATGGAATGTGAATGTTGGTGGGCACCCGATGGAATCGGTTAGCCATGGTTTGAGAAAGGAAAAAAGGTGGGGAGGAGTGCTAAGCTTTATAAAAGAGCACAAAAGTGCCAATCTCTATCTCAAAAACTTGCTTCATTTTTGTATGGAAGATAGTAAGAACCCCATTGCCAGTCGTTGACAAAGACAACCACCTCTCAAAACCAATTTTTATCTCTCTGTTTTACAAATGAAAAGCTCTAGCACATGTTTAATCCCTGCTTCCCACTGCGAAGGGCCTTTCTTTTACTTTTATGTTGAGTCACCACCTTCTATCTTTATGCACCATTAAGAGAGCATAGTTGTCATTCTGAGTATAATATGCATTGTCCCAAAGTTCATTGATTGATTCATATTGTTGGTTTCACTTGTTCTTAAATTATTTGTATCTAGTCGCCCTTTTAAACTTGAAGGTGTCCTATGCATTTATGTTTTGCTCTCCATGAAGGACAAGCTGAAAACCATTTGTATGTTTTTCCTTATGATTTGAACACACATTTGACTTTCATTGTTTCATTATTCATGATCTTTTGTTTGTGTTCATTTTCATGTTTATAACATGGTTGCTAAGTTCTTATTGTCAAGATTATGTCTTTTATGCCCATGTTTTAAGTTCTTTTGATCCCAGCTCACAATGCTTACATACATGATCAAGATTGTGTAGGTGCATGTCACCTCAAAAATTATTTCTTTTGTTATCACTTACCTACTTGAGGACGAGCAGGAGTTAAGCTTGGGGATGCTGATACGTCTCCAACGTATCTATAATTTTTGATGCTCCATGCTTGTTTTTACACCATTTGCCTTGTGTTTCGTTACACTTTGTGGCGTTTTTATGCGATTTCCAGAACTAATCTATTAACAAGTCGCCACAGTGCCAGTTCCCTGTTTTCTGCTGTTTTTGTGTTTCAGAGTGATACACAGGAAATATTCTCGAAATTGGATGAAACCACATCCTGAAGTTTTATTTCACCGGGAAGCTTCCAGAGATCTGAAGAAGAGTCGGAGGGGGGCCACCAGGGCCCCACATGCATGGGTGGCGCGGCCAGGCCCCTGGCCGTGCCAGCCATGCGTGAGGGCACCTGGTCCCACCTCTGACGATGCCCCTTCGCCTATATAAAGCCTCGGGACGGAAAACCCTAGGGGAGTCGGCAATTTTCCAGAAAGAGTTCTGCAGCTCCGCCGCCACCGCCGACGAATTTCGGGGGACAGAAGTCTCTGTTCTGGCACCCTGCCGAGATGGGGAAGTGCCCCCGGAGCCATCTCCATCGGTCTCCATCGCCGTCTCCGCCGTCTCCATCGACCTCACCGCCATCTCCATCAACCTTGCTGTCTCCTATGATGAGGAGGGAGTAGTTCATCCCCGGGGCTAAGGGCTCTACCGGTAGCTATGTGGTTCACCTCTCTCTCCCATGATGTGATCTTTATGTGATCGTGAGCTTTGTATCATGTTGAACAAGTAGATGTTATTATTCAGATATTATGTGTACTCTAGTGATGTTATTAAAGTAATCTATTCCTCCTGCCATGGTGTAACGGTGACAGTGCGCGCATCATGGTGGTACTTGGTTTAGGCTATGATTGTGATCTCTTGTGGATTATGAGAGTAATTATTACTATGATAGTATTGAAGTGATCTATTCCTCCTTTCATGGTGTAATATTGACAGTGTGTGCACCGTGTTAGTACTTGGTCTAAGTTGCAATAATATCTATCTTGAGTTGTGCTTTGATTTGGATATCTCTATGAGTGGTGTTTGTCAAGTATTTGATGAACTTTAAGGGGTGCTTTTGTAGCCACTACACAATGATTAGTGTTATTCAATAGGAGAGTAATTCAGAGTACCATAGTGGAGAGAAGTTGTTTATTTGTTCAATCATGTTATATTTGTTGGGAGTGTGTCCACTAGTGAAAGTATGATCCCTAGGCCTTATTTCCAAGCATTGCACACCGTTTACTTGCTGTTTTGTTACATGTTTGCTCGCAGCGATATTTATTTCACATCACGTTTGCTACTTATAATCATCTATACCACTTGTATTTCACTATCTCTTCGCCGAACTAGTGCACCTATACATCTGACAAGTGTATTGGGTGTGTTGGGGACACAAGAGACTTTCTGTATCGTAATTGCAGGGTTGCTTGAGAGGGATAGCTTTGACCTCTAACCTCCCTGAGTTTGATAAACCTTGGGTGATCCACTTAAGGGAAACTTGCTGCTGTTCTACAAACCTCTGCACTTGGAGGCCCAACAAGTGTCTACAAGAATAGAAGTGCGTAGACATCAGGTTATAAAGGCGAAAATTAAACATCGAGGCGAAATCACAGGAGGAAACTGGGACGGAAATGAACTCCGGGGTGGTCTCACCACAGGGTGGTGCGGCCAGGAGTGGGCTCGCACCTCCTGGTGGTGAGGAGCCACCGGACTCCGTCTCCTGCCCGTTTTCATCTCATGTTTTTTCATATTTAATAAAAACAACAAAAATATTAATAGAAAAGTTTTTCGCGAACCTTTTCTAACTAGAACTGTTACCTATTCAAAAATGAACTCTGCAGGTTCCTGCATATTGTCCTGGATGAATTCTTCCGAAGAAACTATTTGAATAACATCAACATCTTCATTATAAGAATCTCCAGCAATATAATGTTTGAGTCTTTGACCATTCACCACTTGTGTAGTGTCACCTTTTAATGAAGCAATATTTATCGCACCTGAGCGGTACACTTCCACAATAACATAAGGTCCTTCCCATTTTGAGAGTAATTTTCCTGCAAAAAATCTGAGACGAGACCTATACAATAGAACTTTCTCACCAACGTGAAACTCTCTCTTAAGAATTCTCTTATCATGCCATTGTTTGACTTTCTCTTTGAAAAGTCTGGCATTCTCATAAGCTTTGTTTCTCCACTCATCTAGGGAACTCAAATCAAGCAACCTTTTCTTACCGGCGAGTTTAAAATCCCTATTAAGCTCTTTCACTGCCTAAAAAGCTTTGTGTTCTAATTCTAAGGGCAAGTAACATGCTTTTCCGTAAACCATCTTGTAAGGAGACATGCCCATGGGATTCTTATAAGCAGTTCTATAAGCCCATAAAGCATCGTTTAACTTGCTAGCCCAGTTTTTCCTAGATCTATTGACAGTCTTCTGCAAGATAGACTTGATCTCTCTATTTGAAAGCTCTACCTGCCCACTAGTTTGGGGATGATAAGCAGAAGCAATTCTATGATTAACGTCATATCTAGCAAGAGTTTTCCTAAAACCACCATGAATAAAATGAGAACCTCCGTCAGTCATAACATATCTAGGCACACCAAACCTAGGAGAAATAACATCCTTAAGCATTTTTAACGAGGTCTCACCATCGGCACTCTTTGTAGGTATGGCTTCTACCCACTTGGTAACATAATCAACAGCAACAAGAATATGAGTATACCCTTTTGAAGGAGGAAAAGGACCCATAAAGTCAAATCCCCAACAATCAAATGGTTCAATAACAAGAGTGTAACTCATAGGCATTTCATTGCATCTAGAAATTTTACCAACTCTTTGACATTCATCACAAGATAAAACATACCTTCTAGCATCTTTAAAGAGGGTTGGCCAATTAAAACCTGATTGTAGAACTTTTTGTGCAGTTCTATCTCCAGCATGATGTCCTCCATAAGCACTACCATGACACTTTCTTAATATTTCTTGTTTCTCATACTCTGGAACACATATTCACATAATACCATCAACTACTTCTTTATATAGGTGTGGGTCATCCCAAAAATAATGCCTCAAATCATAAAAGAATTTTCTTCTTTGCTGAGATGTAAAGGTTGGAGGCAAATACTTGGAAACAATAAAGTTAGCATAATCAGCATACCAAGGAAGGTCTCGCGAAGTTACATTTATTGAGGCCAACTGTTCATTTGGAAAACTATCATTAACAGGAATAGCATCAAAAGAAATATTTTCCAATCTAGACAAATTGCCAGCAACAGGATTTTCAGCACCTTTCCTATCTACAATATGCAGATCAAACTCTTGTAAAAGCAACACCCATCTAATAAGCCTGGGTGACAAGGGTTTCACTCGACAATTGTCCTAGATGAAGGACTTAGGATCGGGGAGATAGGGCGTCGGATGAACTCGAAGGTAAAATCAGTCAAACAAGGTGGCTATGAAAGTAAACGTGGGTGTAGAACCTGGCTTGCTTTCAATCTGTCCCACACCGTCCCCTCCTAGCCCCTATATATAGATGGCCAGGTCTCAAGGATCGGGTGGGATCCGATACAGATTACAATATCGGCATACGACATGAACTCGTATTTCGACTAGTATTACAATTGGGCCTAGTCTAACGGGCCTCAGGGGTACTCAACTGACGGGCTCTATTATCTATACCCTTGTCAGTAGGCCCCGAGATTCTACCAGAATTGCAAATTTGGGTTGAATCTCAGATTTTCAATTCTTTGACTTGATCAATACTTGACTTCTTCAGATCTTCAAATCTTCGACTTGGCCTTTCGACTTATCTTTTATTTTAATATTTTGCAAGGGGTTTTTGATGAACAAGCCTGACAACTCTGACGGATCAAGAGGCCAGTTAACTGCCGGAACAGATACTTGCCACCTACTTCAAATTCAATCCCCTTGGACCTGAATTTGGGAAACCGGTCAAACCCATTCTTTTGCCGCATTTAGGACTTACAAAGAATGAGTCCCAGTGGTTCTCAGGGTACCCAGTGCGTCCACCAGGATTTTCTTTGCATCGTAGACACGGATACATACCAGCAGAGCGCATCCATGTGCGTATACCGGGTCACACAGGACGGATCCTGGGATCTTACCTTCATGATTACATTTTAATCACGACATTCGAGTTTTCTCGCGATGACGCAACTCGAGAATCATATATCGTAGCCTTGTTTGACTATTCCGGTGTACAAAATATTCGGGTTATTCAACCTTGATCGATGAAAACTCCCTCCCGATGGGAGTAATGATGCTTCCTGAATCTTCTTTCGCCTTCCTTGCTCCAGTATGAATAAATATCATCGGGTGCGCGCCTAGCGCTCCCGATGGGAGTAGCCCCCAAGGCTATAGCCGAATTTTGTCGGGTATAGGCTCAAAACTATAGACATATCTATACCATATATTCTGTTTTTCAATATTTATCTTCATATCTCGCCCTTCTAGTTATTCTTCCCTTCTTTATGACCGAAGCCCCCGAGTCCAAAAACGAGGTATACTGTGCTTCTTTATAGATAATTTCTTTTCTTCTCTCTTTTTATTTTTATTTTTCCTCATACCTTGTCCTTTGATACGTTGATCTTTCTTTTATCGTCTGCATTAAGCAGCATATAAGAACTTGTAATAATATGTTGGATCGTACCCACGTAAAGGCCCATTAGTGCGTGCTTATAAATAAAGCATGCCCGGCGAGGGTAAAAAACCCTAATCCAGTCATTAGCATCTCCTTCCGTGGCATCATCTTCTTCCTCTTTAACTCATCTAGGGTTTCTTCTTTTCCACCACCTATCTCCATGGCTGATGCGGGTGAATCGTGCCTGAACATCAGTGCCCCAATGGAGAAACGGGGTCGCGGCCGCCCTCACGGCAGTAAGAACAAGGCTTCAATTGATGCTGCGGTGGCTTCGTGGTCCACTCTGGTGAAGTGGCGCCCCGGCCATCCAGCTGGGAGCAAAAACAAACCCAAGGTGCCTTTTGTTGCACCCGGTCCAAGTGCTCCTTCCGCTAATGCTTCTTCTCCTCCGCCCAGACTCTTCTCGTTCTTCTGCATCGCCGGCCCGCAATGCCGTGATATTCAGCGTCTACCTCTGAATTTTACGAAGTTTATGGATGGGCGAGAACTGCGGGAAGCTGTTCTTCGTGAACACTCTGGGGAGGAACTCCCTATGAAGTGGAAGTCTGGTACGACAGCGCCGGTGAGCAATACTTTAAGGGCGGCTGGTCGCAATTTGCAGAGGACCACGACCTCCATCAGGGCTTCTTCATGACTTTCAACTTCCACATTGGGACGTCAAAATATGAAGCTAAAGTGCATTTTCACTAAATTTATGTAATCCTTTTGTTCGCGTTGTTCTTCCTTGTGCTATTCGTAAGAAGAAGTCATGTTTATGTACTGTTCTCGTGCTATTAATAGACCAGAGGAACAAATCATTGTTCCGAGGTGTTTATTTAATATATTATCAGGTTCTTTTGAACCAGCATGTGTTGCTGCTGAATGTCGGGTTGTGAGCAACCTTGTAGTATGTCGAAGATAATAATCATGGTACTCAATAATAACCTTTTATTCTTTATTTTGTACGACTCGAGGGTCTGAGCCCCTGAGTGGAAAGACAAAAATATTTACACATATTTGTCGAGTTGTCCCAAGGAACCCAACCTATGGCCTCATGTTCTGGGTTTAGAAGGTCAGAACTTGAAGAAATCCTTTATCGCCTTATGTCATCTATGCGTAGAACCATCATAGTTGCTCTGCATTCCACGGGTTACTCTCATTTTGCCCTGTTTTCTTGTCTTGTAGTCGATAAGCTCCTCCTGGTATCATGATCCCTTTTGATGGTGCCTAGTTGATGTGGGAGCAGACAGTCCTTGTGCGTGGTGAATAACCAGCCCGTTGGGAACCCCAAGAGGAAGGTATGATGAGTATAGCAGCTAGTTTTCCCTCAGTTAAGAAACCAAGGTTTATCGAACAGGAGAGGAGAGACAATGACGACTGAAGGTGATGCGGACTGGCTTAGTAACACTCCAACAAGGGCGCCGTTAACGATACTTGTTGACTCGTCTTTGGCCAGTAGCAACGTGGAACCTGCACACAACACAAACAAATACTTTGTTCCCAACTTGCGATGAGGTTGTCAATCTCACCGGTTTGCTTGAAACAAAGGTTATGAGCGTATTGAGTGGAAAACAATATAGTATGCGAGTAAAGTAAACAGTGCGAGTAAAGTAAACAGGTGATAGCAATATGATGGAAATAGGACCGGGGTCCACAGCTCACTAGTGGTGTCTCTCCATAGATAAAATAACACATGCTAGGTAAACAAATTACAGTTGGGCAATTGATAGAATAAAGATAACGTGATATGTCAAGAAGATCACTATGAGATTTACTCTGGGCATTACAACAAAATACATAGACCGCCATCCAACTGCATCTATGACTAATAATCCACTTGTGGTGAATCAATCCGAGAACTCCACAAGTATTAAGTTGCGAACAACAGATAATTGCATTAAGCAAAGTGTGTAATGTAAACAAAGCATATGCCCTTGAGCATATGAATGTTGTTTTCTCCCTAGTAGCAACAGCACATCTACCACCTTAGAGGTTTCTGTCACTCCCCCAGGTGAAATAGAGGCATGAACCCACTATCGAGCATAAATACCCCCTCTTGGAGTCACTAGCAACTACTCGGCCAAGATAGCTACTAACAACGGAGAGCATGCAAGATCATAAACAACATAGAGATAACAAAAGATATAATTCAGTACAGCAACTTAATCATAAACACCAATATTCATCGGATCCCAATAAACCAAACATGTAGAATTACATAACGGTGATCTCAATCATGTAAGGCAGCTCATGAGATCTAAACATGAAGCACATGGTGGAGAAGACAACCATCTAGCTACTGCTATGGACCCATAGTCCAAGGTAGACTACTCAGTCATCGCTCCGGAGGCAAGCATGGCGATGAAGAAGACCTCCGGTGGCGATTCCCTCTCCGGCAGGGTGCCGGGAAGAGCTTCTGGCCCCTCCCGATCTTCGGGTCGACGGCGGCGGCGGATCGCGATGTGTTCTGGAAAATTGATCGGGTCCTTAGGTTTTTTCTGTCAGGGGGTCTTTATAGGCGAAGGGGCGATGTCAGAGGAGGGACCAGGCGCCCTCACGCGGGCCCGGCGCGGCCAGGGGGCTGGCCACACCACCCCTGCGTGTGGGGCCCTGGTGGCCCCCCTCCTACTCCTCTTCAGATCTCTGGAAGCTTCCGGGTAAAATAAGACTTCAGGATGTGGTTTCATCCAATTCCGAGAATATTTCCTGTGTATCACTCTGAAACACAAAAACAGTAGAAAACAGGGAACTAGCACTATGGCAACTCGTTAATAGGTTAGTTCCGGAAAATGCATAAAAGTGCCACTAAGTGTAACGAAACAATAGGCAAATGGTGTAAAAACAAGCATAGAGCATCAAAAATTATAGATACGTTGGAGACGTATCAAGCATCCCCAAGCTTAACTCCTGCTCGTCCTCAAGTAGGTAAGTGATAACAAAAGAATAATTTTTGAGGTGACATGCACCTACACAATCTTGATCATATATGTAAGCATTGGTGAGCTGGGATCATAAGAACTTAAAACATGGGCATGAAGATATAATCATGACAATAAGAACTTAGCAACCATGTTGTAAACATGCAAATGAACACAAACAAAAGATCATGAAAATGAAACAATGAAAGTCAAACGTGTGTTCAAATCATAAGGAAAAACATACAAATGGTTTTCAGCTTGTCCTTCAAAGAGAGCAAAACATAAATGCATAGGACACCTTCAAGTTTAAGAGGGCGACTAGATACAAATAATTTAAGAACAAGTGAAACCAACAATATGAATCAATCAATGAACTTTGGGACAATGCATATCACACTAAGAATGACAATTATGCTCTCTTAATGGTGCATAAAGAAAGAAGGTGGTGACTCAACATAAAAGTAAAAAAAGGCCCTTCGCAGAGGGAAGCAGTGATGGCAAGTTTTATAACCTTCAAAAATTATGGTACTTACCGGCTTTGAGCTCTCATTGCCCCCATCATAAGCATCTTGAATGGTTAAAGTTAATGCGAGAACAATTATGATGCATATGCTTGACAAATCATAAGTTGAAAACCTCGTGCCCCGTGAATACGAGTACCCAAACCTCATGCTACTTTACTTAGAGTCCCAAGCAAGGCTCTTGTCATTGTAAGTATATGCATATCATTGAGAACCACCAATGGGGTACCTCCGTGCCCGATGACATGGAACAAGCTCACACCAAAATGACAGGACAAGCAGACAATGAACACCTCGACATCTCTTTTATTTGCCTTTTGTTTAGCTTTTTATTGTGAGATGCGTCGTCAAATGTTCACCATGGGTATGCTGCAAATTTCCACCATGAATTATGCATGGCTTAGATTGGCGGCCCGGCGTTTCCCTAACACATATACAAACTCCATGATCCCCACAAGATTCCCAATTCATTTCACACCGCGGGCATCCATAAACAAAAGATCACGATATCAACTCAAATAAGAAGTGCAATATTGAAAGCTTGCCCATGACAGCATGGCTGGGCTAGAATCCAACTTACAACTTGCAAGCATAACAACTCAATATAAGAGACCGCAATGTCAAAATTTTAAGAACAGGAAAAAGTAAAGTGTGCCTTCCGGTTCATGAGAGCTTTACTGACCGAATTTCGCATAACACTGGTAAGAGTTTAATTTGAAGAGAAAAAAAAGCAAGTCAAATTTACTTGGAATAGCAAATTGCTAGTAGGTATGTATGGTGGACACTTTGGAAAACTTTGGCTTTTAGGAGTTGGATGCACGAGTAGAGCTCATACTCAGTACAAGGCGAGGGCTAGCAAAAGACTGGGAGCGACCAACTAAGAGAGCAGTAATGGCCATAATCATGCAAAGCGACAAAGCGATATTAAAAGAAGCATAAGATGGCATCAAAATTCAAAAACTAAATGATCATGAAGGCTATTGGCGACTTTGTAAGAGTCTAACATGTGTGAGCATGCGCTAAGTCAACCCAAATAAAGGATCAAGGAGAAAACCAAAATAATGATTCCGTACAATAAAATCAACGCATGATTTTTTCAAAGGCTCATTAAGCGATCTCAGTTATTTGAGACAAGTCATGCTATAGCAAAACCACTAAGAATACTATCAAAAAGATATCAAGCATGACATGAAAAAGCCTAAGCCGCAGTCTACACAAGCTCCTTCTTGTACCACTATTTTGCACAAAGCTTTTTCTCTTTTCCAACACCATTCGAAATTTTTAAAGACACCTCTTTTGATGAAAACCAATAAAGATCAGAGGCAAAAATTCACCTTGATGAAAAGATATGACAAGGTCTGAACACAAATCAAGGCGAAAACGAAAACCAAAAGCAGTAGCAGAAAAAGAAGAACACTCGATTTTTGATAAGAGTGAAAACTAGAGCGTTCTTGGCAAATGAAAACGAGTACATCTCCTCCAAAGAAAATTTGTTGGGGTCCAACCATTTATTGCAGCAAACAAACAAACTAAACCAACTAAGAAAACTAAAACAACTGACGCTCCAAGAAAAACACATAGTGCATGAAGCAATAAAAATATAGTGTTTTGAAAGGTGACCTAATTTTTGCCGATGAAGAAGGGGTGCCTCGGGGGCATCCCCAAGCTTTGACGCTTGTACTTCTTGGATATTTCTTGGGGTGATGCATGGGCATCCCCAAGCTTGAGTTTTTGTCCATTCTTCAACTCATCTCATCATTCTCCAATCCCTACACTTGAAAACTTCCTTCATACAAAACTAAACACAATTCTATTAGCAACATTAGTGCAAGCATAACATATAATCAACCCTCTTTTTGCTTCAGGTTTCAACTCAAAACTACCACATATATAGCATATACTAATGTAGCAACCTCTCCAAAAGTTCCGTGATCAAAAGAACTCAAAAGAAAGCGATAAAGTGGCAAACACAAATATCGGCAGAAATCTGTCAAAACTGAACAGCTGACAAAGGTCGAATTTTTGAGGGATTTTCTGTTGCTCAAATCAAAAAGTGTTCAACTAACAAAAGTTTGGATATAACCTGGGGCATATGCACAAGAAATTTCAGGTCCAAAAGATAAACAGATAATTTTTACGAATTTTTACGGTGCAGCACCGAAAACAGTTTCAGGATAGCAACATCCCTAAATCTTTACCTCACTCAAATTAGAGGCTTCTCTTGGCACAAAAACGAAATAAACAAGATAAGGAGAGGTCATTACAGTAGTAATGACTTCCAAGACTCAAAAAAAAGAAAAAGTACTGGAAGTAAAAACATGGGATTTCTATTTTCGTGCCCTCAGGTCGTTAGTTGTACTCAGTTTTCCTCAGCTCGTTAGTTTTTCCTCAGTTTTCCCCAAGCCATTGTCTGAAACCCTCAGAAGGAGCTCGGACGGGAGGATTTCCGTTAAGTTGACCGTTTCCATGCTGATGTGTGGGGCCGCGTTGTGTGGGGCCGCGTCGCGTGGGGCTGGTAGAAAGGGACCGCGTGGGACAGGACGAGACCGCGTTTGGTTGTACGTGAGAGCTCGGTTCTGTCTCTCTCGGGCCAAATTGGCATTGACTTTTCAGAGCGCCTTTTTCTCCTCTCTCTCTATAAGCAGTTCTCTCCCTTTTCACTAAATTAGTATCAAATCTAGAGAAGCTTCTATTTCTGTCTTTCTTCAATGATTGCTGCCTTTTGGCCCTCGTTTTTTGCCCGATATGGTAACAAATCTAGAAGCTAATCTAGAAGCTAGTATAGTATAATATATAAAATGCATACAGCAGCCAAAAGAAGCCAATAACGATGTTAATGTTTGATGACCCACAAGTATAGGGGATCGCAACAGTCTTCGAGGGAAGTATTACCCAAATTTATTGATTCGACACAAGGGGAGCCAAAGAATATATGTAAGCCTTAACAGATGAGTTGTCAATTCAGCTGCACCTGGAAAAGTCTTGCTCGCAGCGGTTTATCAGTAACAACGGTTTTATAGTGGTGACAGTTGTGAAACAGTAACAACAGTAGTAAAATAGCAGCGATAAAAGTAGCAGTTGTAAATAGTAGGAACAAATACTGTAGGCATAGGGATGGATTACGGGCGTTGCATGGATAAGATAGTTCATGAAATCAATGAGATATGGGCAATGCAGATAAATAATGATAAAACATCCTAGTACAAACAATCATAGGCATGTGTTCCGTATATAGTCGTACGTGCTCACAAGGAGAAACTTGCACGACATCTTTTGTCCTACCAGCCCGTTGCAGCAGGGCCTCAAGGGAAACTACTGGTAATTAAGGTACTCCTTTTAATAGAGTACCGGAGCAAAGCATTAGCACTCGGTGAACACATGTGATCCTCACATCATAGCCATCCCCTCCGGTTATCCCAATTTCTGTCACTTTGGGGCCTCGGGTTCCGGACAACAATATGTGTATACAACTTGTAGGTAAGACCATAAACAACAAGTATCATCATAGAAATAATAACATGTTCAGATCTGAAATCATGGCACTCGGGCCCAAAGTGACAAGCATTAAGGACAACAAGTTGCAACAATGTCATAGGCACTAAATAAGGATACTAGGCACTATGCCCTATCAATCTCATATCAAATTACATGAACAATCTCATCCAATCCCTACCATCCCCTCACCTACAGCGGGGGAATTACTCACACATGGATGGGAGAGTCATGGATGGTCGATGGAGGAGCGTCGGTGGTGATGGTGATGAAGATCTCCTCCGAATCCCCGTCCCGGCAGGGTGCCAGAACGGAGTTTCTGGTTCCGAATCGCGGTTTCTGATGGCGGCGGCGCAACGGAAGTCTATCTGGGAAAAACGCCGTCTCCCCGATATTATGTCGTCAGGGGGTATATGTACGCGAGAGGGGAGGTCGAGAGGGGACCTGGGGCCCCCTCACACAGGGGTGGCGCGGCCAGGGCTGGGCCGCGCCACCACCGTGTGATGTCCCCTCGAGCCCCTTCTGCTTCCTGTCTTCTGGCTCCGTGGGTCTTCTGGTGAAATAGGATTTTTCATGATTTTTCCCGAATTTTTACTTGAAGTTGAATTTCTGCACAAAAACGAGACACCAGAGCAATTCTGCTGAAAACAGCGTCAGTCCGTGTTAGTTGTATTCAAAACACACAAATTAGAGGAGAAACAATAGCAAAAGTGTTCAGGAAAGTAGATACATTTTGGACGTATCAACTCCCCCCAAGCTTAGCTATTTGCTTGTCCTCAAGCAATTCAGTTAACAACTGAGAGCGATAAAAGAAACTTTCACGAACACATTTGCTCATATGATGTATATATACTAACTATGTGATCAAGTACTCAGGCAATTCATAATAAGAAATATGCAGCTAATGTCACCTCATAGTCAAACAAGCTATGAAAGAGTGCCAATGCACTAATAACAAGTAACATGTACAAGAGAAGCTACAAGATTGTAATATGCATAAATGATATGAAAGAATGGTATCCCACTTGCCTTTATTTGTAGAGCAAAACATAAATGCTGAGGCACCTCTGAAGTCCAAGGAAAGACTAGAAGTAGAAATATCAAAGATACAAGCATCAAAGTTATACCACAATTAACCGTGTTCTGGGACAAGCACATTACACTAAGAATAACAGCTATGCTCTCAAGAAGTGCTTAAAGTTGGAAGATGGTGACTCAACATAAAAGTAAACGAATGGCCCTTCGCAGAGGGAAGCAGGGATTTCACATGTGCTAGAGCTTTTCATTTGTAAAACAGAGATAAAAGTTTCTTTTGAGAGGTGGTTGTTCTATGTCAACGACTAGCAATGGGGACTTACTATCTTCCATAATAAACAAGTGAGAGCGGTTCCGAGTTCTTTGAAATTTGGCACATTGGTGCTCTTTTATAAAGCTTTCGCACTCCTCCCCACCTTTTTCCTTTCTCAAACCATGGCTAACCGATTCCATCGGATGCCCACCAACTTTCACATTCCTTTGGAGGAGTGCCTCTTTTTCTTTCTTTTAGAATTAAGATTATAATGGTCTGACCAGCTCCCTTGCAAAATTAATGATGAGCAGATGAAGCTGCCTAGTCGAGGGGTACTTAATTTAATATGGAAGATAGCAATTCCGACCACTACGTCCCCATGAGCTAAAAACAGTGGCACAAAATGAGAAGTAGTTGAAAGTTTTGAAAGGTAGCACATGAAAATTTACTTGGAATGGCTTACAAATACCATGCATAGGAATTTATAGTGGACTCTTTGGAAGACTTGGTTTTAGGTAATTGGATGCACGAGTAGAGCTCATACTCAGTACAAGTGAAGGCTAGCAAAAGATTGGGAAGCGACAATCGAGAGAGCAATAACTATCATAATCATGCTTGCGACAAAACAAAATTAATATAGGCATAAAAATGATACAAGAACTCTGAGGCAATTTAGATCATCGAGGCTTAATTGACTTTTTGTTCAGTCATATGCATGCTTGAGCATGTGCCAAGTCGATTCAAATGAAGCTTTCAGAGGTGGATACCACAATATCATACCATACTATGAATAAAACAAATACATGCAAGCGTCTACAAGACATGCTATAGGCTAATAGTAAATTGGAACTAATCATATGAAAGCAAGAACTACGAAGCATCCATTAGATGACATATACCTTACATGAACCGACTAAGCATGTCCACATAGATGAGTATATGTACAAAAATGAAAACAAATAGAGTTCATACCAGCCTCTTACCACATCTCGGATTGTCATATGTCGTCATTATTGCTCTTTACTTGTGTGGCTTGAATAATATAAAGTGAATACCAAGCTCCAATGGAGTAACGGGGAACTGACTCTGCAACAAACTTTACAAAACCAAAGAAGAACAACAAATATTTTTGGGGTTTTCGATTTTTGAAACAAAAGCGGAAGGAAATAGCAAACAAAGCAAAATATTTTTGGGTTTTTCAAGTAGCAAACCGAAAATAGCAAATAAAGCAAACCAAAGGTAGAAAACTAAAGAACCAAATAGAGAGAAACAACGGAAATATTTTTGGTCTTTTTGTGTTTGGAAGAAATGAAAACAAGAACAAGAACAGTAAAGAAAGCGAAACATGAATATACAATGGTCCGACAAAATATGATATGTAGATGAGTGAATCGTCGGCGTACCTCCCCCCAAGCTTAGGCTTTTGGCCTAAGTGGAGATCAATTCCGGCTCTGGTAGCTGCTCCAAGCCGGTGGGTCATGATAGGTGTAATCGTACCCCGGTTCTCGTGAAGATGAAGCTGACGGCGCATAATCATAATAAGGCTGCTCATATGGGAAATTCATAGTGTTGGAGGGCTGTCCCGACTCCTCGGCGCCTTCCTCATCGTGCACAGGCGGCGGATGCTCCCCTATGTACGCGTCAAGCTCATCTTCAGTAAGCGACCATCCATTCCTGCGATCAAGGTTAAACAAAAGAGGTGCAGGCAAACGGATTGATCGTTCAGTCTTTACTACCTTCCAGGTAGTCTTCTTGAAAAAGGTTAGCTCAAATGTTAAATTAATCAAACTGGCAGGAGGAGAAATAAACTTATGTTGAACCATAGCATCAAGACCAAGTTTCTCTTCGGGGAACTGCAGATCTCGAAAATGAGGCACAACACCATGAAAAGCTAACAGGCGTGAAGCTATAAGCCCCCCGCAGATTCCCCCTTTCTCACGGTTAATATCAAGACGGAAAGCTATTAAGGCACCCAAATTGTAAGTTCTATCACGCCTTAAAGCAGCAGCAATAAAAGCTAGATCATGGAGAGACAATTTACTTGCAGATTTCCTAGCAAGAACACATTTGGTAATGAAGAAGGCAAAATATCGAATGGATGGGAAATGAATGTTTCGAATTTTACCACCCTCTCCCGTGAAGCTTCTTCCTTGACAAATCTCCTCGTATAGTTCTAACAATTGCCGTGGTTGTCCCCTTATCTTCTCGAGCGATCCCCACTGTGGTACTCTAATAGCTGTGCAGAAAACATCGAGAGGCAAGTTCACAGATTTGTTATAAATTTTATAATGAACCATGGGATTAGAAGTGGACCAACTAAATCTGAAATCCTGCACCACAGACATTGTTAGTTTAACATATTGGGGAGGTTCACCCTCAACAAAATATTCTAATCCTGCATTAGAAAGTAAAGTTTGAAAATCTTATAGGATTCCAGCAGCACTCAAGAATGCTGAGCATGGATAGAGTGAGGGAAAAACCTTCTCTTCACGGTGAACTTTCATAACATCATGCACTTCTAGTTCATGTTGAGAGAGTTGATACACATTCTCTTCCATTTCTGAAATTTTTCAACAAACTCATAAAGGGTGATTTAAAGACAAGCAAGTGTAGGAAACTACTATAGTGAGTTACTAGAGAGCTATCATGCATCAAAATATCAATTCTAAACAATAGAACAAGCATGCATACTCATTTATACTGTTACCTACAATGTTAAAATACTCAAGAAATACTCTACCAAAAGAAAATCTACTTGGACAAGTGGAGGAGTCACATACCGGAGAGCAAATGATCCAAGTTTCAGCAAAAATGTTGGGCTGAACAAGGAGATCGAAAAATCCAGGTGAAGGACAGCAAGAACTCGAGCTTGGGCAAATGGGTCGGAGTTTTTCGGGAGAGAGAAAGAGCAGGGGAAGAAGAGATGAGTGAGGGGCCTGGTGGGGCCCCCTCACACCTGGGTGGCGCGGCCAGGGCTGGGCCGCGCCACCTGTGTGTTAGGTGGCGTGGCTGCCCCACCTGGTGCTTCCCAGGTGTCTCTCTGCCCCATTTTTGACATAAAAATTTATAAAGAATTTTCTGGAATTTTTCGAGAAACTTTATTTTCGAGGATTTTTCAGAAATTGGCATATCGATAAAACTCAGGAAAAACAAGGATGAAAAGATTTCAAGCAAATCAAAACTAAGCATGAGCAGCTCTGAGATACTCTTAATCATGCAACTAAACTGAAGGAATAAAATTTGATGAAAGTAAATACAAGTGAGGTGGAGTGGATGCGGTGAAAACGAAGTTTCGTTCATATAAACTAGCGTAACGGCCCGCGCATTTGCGCGGCTAGATATATATTTTTAAGATTGGTTGTATCGTATGTAGTATTTCTTGCCATCTAATTTTGTGTGTGGCAAATGTAACCTTAATTAGCTTCCATATAAAATAAAATTGATCTTTTGTTAAAAAAATGTATAGCCCGAAGAAGCATACTCAGAATTTGTAAGAAACCTTTCCATTGATTATATTCAGATGTTGGTAAGAATTTTCGTGTCTGACACCGGCAACAGGTCAATGTCCTCTCATGCAAAATTACATCCTGTCACATTAATCTCCATGTTTTATATTTTCTACTCCACCTCACCCGACCTGTCGCTTATATTTTGTCACCGATCAACAAATCAAAATGTGGAGCCTCATAGCTAATCTCCGTCTTATAGTCTTGCTTATCCCTCATTGTCTGATTTTCATCGTTATTTTGCTGGGGCATCTACACCAAAAGTTAATGTTTATAATGGTGTGCCTTGTATGTTATAAGATTCCTGTTCTCTTTTTACCACTACGACATAACTACCCCATACATTAGTATCATGGTTGAATTATTCATTCAAGGTTGCTACACCTATTCTTGCTTTCTGTAGTTCGTTATTTCTGATTCTGCCCATTTTGCCCGGAATTGACTTGTACTACCTCCGTTCTAAAGCTAAATTAGGGTTTTAAAACATAATATATTTTGGAACGTAGGTAATATTTCTTAGGGTAAGTGAAGCATATTATCAAATTCCCTCCATGCGTTTTTTCTAGGTCAAATTTGTAAACACTGAAAAAATGGTAAATATAACTTACAGATTGTCATGTATGCTTGGTACAGGGCCCATTGTTCCTCCACAAAACATTCTTTGGCTCTTTCGAGTCTACAACCTCTTCGTTCCTTTGAGCCGACTTGAACTCCGATGGTGCTCATCATCTATGCACATCTCTGTTTCTTTTTGTTATACTCATACCGGTCTCTTTCTCCAACTAACCACCATCACTTCACCGCTATATCCATGTGGCAGCATCCATGCAAGATGCATCCTTAATTATCAGAACAAAACATAAGCAGATATGGGCTACGACACTATTCCCTCTCATATTTATAATTGAGGAAAATTTTTGTTCTTTAATATTTATAAATACTTAAATTCTTTCAATACGTGAGATGACCTTACTGCTTGGATATGCATCCATGCAAGATGCATACTTAAATCCATGCAAGATGCATACTTAATAAAAGCATCCTTAAATCCTCTTGGATATTTATAAATACTTAAATTCTTAATATTTATAAATACTTAAATTCTTTCAATACTTAAATCCTCTTGGATATGCCCATGTTCCAATGATGATCTTAGTGCTTTATCTTTGATGTCCCTTACCCTTAAATTGTAATACGTAGTACGGCAAAATTTGGCCACTAATTTGGTCAATAAAATATGTGATATATTTCACAAAAATTGTACCATTGAAAACTTCTTTTCAATATGAATCAAATGGTACAAATTTTATGACAAAGTTTTCCGTATACTAAGTGTGTGCCTGTTAAACTGAACTGGAGGGTGTATTAATCAGTTATCTGTCTGCCTTCAAGGGTTAGTAAAAAAATGATTCACATAGAAGCTCGAATTTATTCTTGTGAAACTTCATCGGGATTAAGAAATGAGAAAATTATGAAATACACTTCACAATATGTCGAATATAGATGAAAGTAATATTGTATATTTAATGCAAAGTATAATTGAATTTTTCCTCCTTGTTAGATGATTTAATTACTTCCCTGTGTAATTTCAAAATTGTGATTTGCACTAACAATTTGTAATTAAGTTAGTACTGCCATTCTAGAAACAGAAGTTGAAGATTAAATAAATTTGTCATTTCAAGATATATTGCATTGTCTTCAGGATTGGTTGTTTGTTATTTCATTAGTACCCATCTAATTGCAAAATTACTGTGTAATCGACAAACTTGTGGTCTATCCATAACACCCAGGATATTTTTTATTGATAGATACATACAAAAAAAAAGTTTAAACTTTGAAGATGTGTGTAAACAAATACGTACTTGCAAAATCTTACCAGCCTCCATCCTCTTGAAAAATGCCCGACCTATCTATCTCACCCTTCATGTCAAAACAACGTTGATGTGTTTTCCATAGCCGTTCAGATAATTGCATAGCTCTTGCTGGTGCTTAGCTCGACCTTTTCTTCCTCAGAGCAGTGCGAAGCAAATGTGATTCTGTTTCATGCATCTTTTTTTTTCACCCAGATGAAATCCAGCGGCGACCCTCCATATGCTCCATGTATCCATGGATACGTGTTCTCTACTGTGTGAAACTTGCTACTGCAGCCTCTTGAAGCTATGAGCATCTGACGAAATCAAGGAACGATGTCTAATTGCACTTACAACAGACCAGATAGATTTTTCATATACTAAAGAAAGAGAAGAATTCACGTAAGATCAAAGGCTGATTTGGCTTGCGTGACCCTTGACATGCAAAGGCTGAGGATATAAGTATAACCTTCAGTGTGCAGAAGGGTGCTCGTCACTCAAGCTAATATCCGTCAGCTCTCGCACCATCGATCTACATCTGCATGAGAGCGACTCCCTGCCGCCGGCGGACTTTATCTTCTCGGTAGGGACGCGTCTAGCATGGAACATGTAGTAGTACGTTGTGACTTTGTGAGTCGCCCGACATCTGATGTGACGGTATTGGGATTTGGGAACAATCTGCATTGGATCGTTGCCTTTCTTAGAACAATCTGGTGAGAGCCTGGATTGGATCGTTGCCTTGTTGGAACGATCTACATAATTAGAGCATAAGAGACATCTCAATTCTGTTTGATCGGAAGACGCATCTATTATGATGAACACAACCTGATCAAAATCAAACGCCAGGGAGCAATCCACATGCAGGCTTCGCGATCGTCGGAGACATCGTCAATAATGCGTGTGGAAATTCTTAGTAGGTTGGAACATGATGGCTGATATACCGGCCTACCGCCGGACATGCATTAATCAATTAGAGTCCAGCTTTGTATAATTCTGCTCACGTGCCTGCCGTGGAGTACAGTCTCCTAGGAAGATTGCAAATCGTGTGTGCCGGGGAGTCCATCTTGTATACAACTTCGTGGAAATTGCGAACGCGCGTGTCATGGATGGCTGTAAATCTAAGCCCTTGAGATACCGTAACTTTTAGGCGATCAATCTCCACCACTGATTGTTAGTTGTTTTAATAATATAATAGATTCACTTTGCTAACAAGGTTGATCAAGTCTTGTTACCAAACTAACTTTATATGAGGCTAAACTTTGCACTTCACTTAATGCTTATGTTACCTCAACTTTGATAGGTATAGCCCCAACCATAACAATTTGATATTCTTCCTTGGGCTTTTGCTCTGAACAAATAATTTGGCCAACTTTGATGGTCTCAACATGCTTGATTGAATTTAGAGCATTCCTCCTATCAATCTTCTTGGGAAAATAAACTGTATATTCTTTGTCATTAACATTAAAAGTGACATTTCCTTGATTGCAATTAATAACAGCACCTGCAGTGTTTAGAAAAGGTCTCCCAAGAATAATAGACATATTATCATCTTCAGGCATTTCCAACACAACAAAATCAGTTAATATCAAACAGCTGTTAGCAACTTGAACAGGAACATTCTCACATATACCAATGGGAATAGTAGTAGACTTATCAACCATCTGCAAGGATATATCAGTTTATACCAATTTTTCTAAATCAAGTCTCTTATAAAGAGAAAAAGGCATGACACTAACTCCAGCTCCCAAATCACATAAAGCAGTTCTAACATAGTTATTTTTAATGGAGCAAGGAATAGTTGGTATACCTGGATCTCCAAGCTTCTCTGGAACTTTACCATCAAAAGAATAGTTAACAAGTAGAGTGGAAATTTCCTCACTAGGAATTTTCCTTTTGTTAGTGACAATATCTTTCATTTATTTTGCATAAGGAGGCGTTCTAATAGCATCAGTCAAAGGAATTTGCAAAAATAAAGGTCTCATCCATTCACAAAACCTGTTGTAGTGTTCTTCTTCCTTGGACTTGTGTTTCTTACTAGGAAAAGGCATTGGCTTCTGTACCCAAGGTTCCCTCTCCTTACCATGCTTGTTGGCAATGAAGTCTTCTTTGGTGTACTTTGCATTTTTATCACTCTTTTCCGGTTCTTCTTCAACTTCTTCTTTATCTTCTTCTTTATCGGAAGCATCTCCTGGTTCAGTTTCAGCATCAGAAATAGAAACACTGTTAGGATCTTTACCTGCATCAGAGGATTCTGCAGTTGTTTTATGCTTCTTCTTCTTCTTCTTGGAAGGAATATCATCACTTGAAGTACGTTGAGAATCTTGCTCAACCCTCTTAGGATGTCCTTCAGGATATAATGGGTCTTGAGTAGCAGCACCACTTCTTGTGCGTATTTCACATGCTTGCTTCTCTCTTGCAGCATTAACTAGCAGGTCTTGCTGCACTTTGGTAAACTGATCAATTTGTGTTTGAACCATTTGAAAATGTTTAGCAAGTATCTTCACATCATTGGCGGTTCTCTCCACAATATCCTGCAACTTGTTAATAACTCTAGAATTCTCCAACAGATGATTACGCACCATTCTATTAAAATTTTCTTGCTTAACAATAAAATTATCAAATTCATCTAAGCATTGATCAGGAGGTTTAGTATAAGGAATATCTCTTTCATCAAAGCGTTGGAGAGAGTGCACCTCAATAGTAGATGAGCGAGGGACTGGCTTACATAATTCTTCTATAGGAGGTAAATTCTTCACATCTTCGGCCTTAATACCTTTCTCCTTAAGAGATTTCTTAGCCTCCTTTATAACTTCATCATTTAATTCAATCATCCCTCTCTTCTTCGGCGTAGGCTCTGTAGATGGCGCATGAGTTGGTGCTGGTGTTGGCTCAACCAAAGTCCAATCATCATGATTCCGGCTTATTTTAGCCATTAATTCTTCAGCTTCAGCCGGAGTTCTTTCCCTGAAAACACAACCAGCACAACTATCCAAATATGACTTAGACTCATCCGTTAGTCCATTATAAAATATATCAAGGAGTTCATTTTTAGGCAATGGTTCTTTCGGCAAAGCTCTAATTAAAGAACAAAGCCTTGTCCAAGATTCAGGCAATATCTCTCCTTTTCCCTGTTCAAAATCAAAGATTTTCTGCACAGCAGCATGTTGAGCACTAGCAGGAAAATATTTCTGAAAGAAAGCATTAACCAAAGCAATAGGACTAGTAAGAGATCCAGGAGACAAGCTATTAAACCAAGTTTTAGCAGCATCTTTCAACGAGAAAGGAAAAATCTTAGCAACAAAGTAAGTGCGGAGCTTAATATCATCAGAAAACAAATTACTCAAAGTAGAAAGCTCATTCATGTGCTCCATAGCACTCTCATCTTTAGTACCACAAAAAGGAGTTTTCTCAACAATAGATATGTAAGATAAATCCAAAGAGAAATCATAATCCTTGTCTCTAATATTGATAGGAGAAGCAGCAAACTTAGGATCAGGAGACAAATTATATCTAACAGAGCGTCTGGCAAGAAGTTCTTTAACATTACCTGCATTACGAGCAGCACGTGCTTCTGCAATAAAATCATCATTAAGCTCAATGTAAGCATCATCATCATAATCATCACTAGAACATTCCCTAGACTCAGGTGAACTAACAGGTGTAACAGTGGTGTTTCCCAACTTAGCTCTATCAATAGTAGCATCTAAAAAGGAACCTAGTGAACCTCTCTCATCAAGCACAGTAGAAGCATCATCTAAATTATCAGTGGCACTTTCAATCTCAGCAGAAGTAGTAGCAGTAGCGTGTGGGTGTGGTGGTGTAAGCAACTTGCTCATAACAGATGGCGAATCAAGAACAACAGAGGTGTTGAGAGTCGTACCTCTTCTTGTAGTGGATGGCAATATAGGAACTTTTCCATCACGAGGTTTACCCATGATGAAAGGATTGCAGCGAACAATATGAATACCAAGTGAACTTACAGATAAAGCTATGGTCCCCGGCAACGGCGCCAGAAAATAGTCTTGATGACCCACAAGTATAGGGGATCGCAACAGTCTTCGAGGGAAGTATTACCCAAATTTATTGATTCGACACAAGGGGAGCCAAAGAATATATGTAAGCCTTAACAGATGAGTTGTCAATTCAGCTGCACCTGGAAACAGTCTTGCTCGTAGCGGTTTATCAGTAACAATGGTTTTATAGTGGTGACAGTAGTGAAACAGTAACAGCAGTAGTAAAATAGCAGCGTTAAAATTAGCAGTTGTAAACAGTAGGAACAAATACTGTAGGCATAGGGATGGATTACGGGCGTTGCATGGATAAGATAGTTCATGAAATCAATGAGATATGGGCAATGCAGATAAATAATGATAAAGCATCCTAGTACAAACAATCATAGGCATGTGTTCCGTATATAGTCGTACGTGCTCACAAGGAGAAACTTGCATGACATCTTTTGTCCTACCAGCCTGTTGCAGCAGGGCCTCAAGGGAAACTACTGGTAATTAAGGTACTCCTTTTAATAGAGTACCGGAGCAAAGTATTAGCACTCGGTGAACACATGTGATCCTCACATCATAGCCATCCCCTCCGGTTATCCCAATTTCTGTCACTTTGGGGCCTCGGGTTCCGGACAACAATATGTGTATACAACTTGTAGGTAAGACCATAAACAACAAGTATCATCATAGAAATAATAACATGTTCAGATCTGAAATCATGGCACTCAGGCCCAAAGTGACAAGCATTAAGCACAACAAGTTGCAACAATGTCATAGGCACTAAATAAGGATACTAGGCACTATGCCCTATCAATCTCATATCAAATTACATGAACAATCTCATCCAATCCCTACCATCCCCTCACCTACAGCGGGGGAATTACTCACACATGGATGGGGGAGTCATGGATGGTCGATGGAGGAGCGTCGGTGGTGATGGTGATGAAGATCTCCTCCGAATCCCCGTCCCGGCAGGGTGCCAGAACGGAGTTTCTGGTTCCGAATCGCGGTTTCTGATGGCGGCGGTGCAACGGAAGTCTATCTGGGAAAAACGCCGTCTCCCCGATATTATGTCGTCAGGGGGTATATGTACGCGAGAGGGGAGGTCGAGAGGGGACCTGGGGCCCCCTCACATAGGGGTGGCGCGGCCAGGGCTGGGCCGCGCCACCACCGTGTGACGGCCCCTCGAGCCCCTTCTGCTTCCTGTCTTCTGGCTCCGTGGGTCTTCTGGTGAAATAGGATTTTTCATGATTTTTCCCGAATTTTTACTTGAAGTTGAATTTCTGCACAAAAACGAGACACCAGAGCAATTCTGCTGAAAACAGCGTCAGTCCGTGTTAGTTGTATTCAAAACACACAAATTAGAGGAGAAACAATAGCAAAAGTGTTCGGGAAAGTAGATACGTTTTGGACGTATCAATGTTCACGACAAACTAAGCTAAAAATAAAATAAGACGCAATGTATGCCCAACATGAAGGTTCTTCATTCTTCATCATATATTTCGGAGTCGCTATATTCCATGAGACGAAAAAAATATTGACTGAACTCCTTCCGTCTGCAGTGTGCAGCCAATAGATCCTCCAAACGGTATGGCCTTTGTTCTATTTTCATACCGTTGGAATCTAATCTATCCACATGTCGTGGCCACTCATCCCAGGCCTTTCTATCATCAAAGTACTGTCTGATATAACCGCCCTCGTAGTAGATGCAGCCAGGTCGAACTGTCGGGTGCACTCTGGTGTCGACGGAGATACACCGTTTATAACTGACGAAGAAGGCACGACTGCCAATGTTGACGGCATGGAGAGAGCGGCTCTCAGTGTCCACACGGTACACCAATGGTTGACCTTCCTCCAAATGCCTGTTGCCAGGGCTGCCGCCGAACAACACAAGCAGCAGATCACCATCAGACTCCACAAGGTAGCACTTGTCATCATTTCCAAGTTCTAGAAATGAAAATAGTGTCTCCATGTTGATAGTGCTCACGCGCTTCTCCGACTGGACATTGTTGGTGCACACTAATGTTCCGAAATCAAAATTGTTCACAGCTATTGCATACAATTCACCATTGAACGGGGTAAGGCAACGCAGAGAATCGTCGTCGATCGAAAATCTTCCTTCTCCCCAATCTTCTACATCTATATCCTTAGTAGGAAAGCTCTCATCGACCCAAGCAATTTCATTGGGGTAACCTGTGCAAATGAAGACCATAGTCAGGGACTTCATTACAGAGACTGACTCCACAATCATAGATGGCATATGCGCCTTAAATGTAGCGTTCAATGTCTTTGTGAGTGGGTTCAGAAGCCGTATCTTGTGCGGCTGGTTCCTCTGGGCAAGCACGATGACGCCACGGTAAAAGCCAACGAAGTAGTATCTAAAAGGGAGTTGATGAAGATAACATTCAGCACTAAGATGTTTACGATTGAAAATAAAAATAGATTAACTCTATAGATATGGAGGAATTTGAACCTTGCATGAACTTCCATTAGATCGATGGTGACGTAGCGGGATGTGCGGAGGTTGAGGAAGGAGAACTCAGCGGTGCGTGGAAGGGCGTGTTATACCATGATCCATTCGTGCAGGTGCACGTCGGGCTCAGGTAGATCTAAGCGCCAATTTGTACAAACTTGCCTCAAAGCAGCGTAGTTGTCCACGTATTCCTCGTTCGCCAGTAAGCAGTCGCCGATCTTGTGAAGTGGTCCGTCACCCTTAAGAGAGGCCCAGTTCACGGAGGCGCCGCGCTTGGATGCGCCGCCCTCGGATGCGATGGGCTCGGTGGCGACGGGCTCAGATGCGACGGGCTTGGAGGCGATGGGCTCGGGGGCGACGGCCGCCGGCGCATTCTTCTTCTCCATCGCCGGCAGGGGAGCGCGCGTAGGGCGGCTGGGGTTTTTTGGAGAGGGTGATGGGACGTGAGAGGCGTGGTTGCGTGCGTGAGTTATGATGAGACTGTGTGCAGAGGGAGGGAGAGGGGCTCTATACTGGCAAAGTGACGGTTCGTCTCAGCAGTTGACGTTTTGGTCTCAACATGCGCACCGCGCGGCTAACCGCTGCTCACCGCGACACGCGTCCGTGGGACTGCACGTCAGCACCGTTACGTGTACTCAGTTCTACCCTCGAATCTTACACTGGAAAAATATCTGTACTTAGTTTTCCCCTCGAGTACTAATACTGCCTAGTGCAATATACTCAGTTTTACCCTCAAGTGGCTGGTCAACAGAGAGTCAACAGATGGGATTAAGCCATCTAATTGAGTCATTTCATGCGCAAAAAAATTCAAAAAAATAAAATCATAGTGCCTCCTACTCATGGAGTCTTGTTACGCGACCTACCAGGTAGGAAATCATAACAATCATATATAAATAAAGTTTTCACACAAATGGCCACTTCTGAAATCACTAGTAGCTATGAAGGTTCATGGCTTTACACTCAAACCCCTTCTCAAGACATCTATACCCAAAACATAGTTTGTCTGAATGAGGCCATAATTTTTACACTCATGTATATTTGAATTGCTAATACTTTGAGGTAGGCCAACCTGGGTTTCATTGTACAAAACATGTGTTTTTCTTTTTCTAAATCTCTTATTTGAATTCCTTAGCCTGTTTACTATTTACTTGCCCTTGTATCCTTGATACTACTCAGTTTTACCCTCTCCCTTCTCACAGAAGCCCAAACTTGGCCTGATTGGTCGAGCTGTTGTCACACGGATCGTGCCCACCTACCGTCGATCCTATGATCCAACGGGCAGGATCGTGCCACCCTCTCTCTATCTGTCGGTGGCAAACTACTACCCCTCTATGTATGCTAAATAACGAGTTTGCCACCGGATTCAACAAGTTGGGTAATCACGAATTTCTTGTAGGCATTACTTTTCACGGTAAAATGATAAACTATCACGAATTTCCATTTCTTGTAGGCTTTACTTTTCACGTTGAAATGATAAACTATCACGAATTTCCATTTCTTGTAGGCTTTACTTTTCACGGTAAAATGATGAACTATCACGAATTTCCATTTCTTTTACGCATTACTTTTCACGGTAAAATGATAAACTATCACAAATTTCCATTTCTTGTAGGCATTACTTTTCACGCTGAAATGATAAACTATCACGAATTTCCATTTCTTGTAGGCTTTACTTTTCATGGTAAAATGATGAACTTTCACGAATTTCCATTTCTTTTAGGCATTACTTTTTTGTTGAGATATAAACCACCCCCACAACGGTCATCTCCTCCTTAGTTTATTGTGTAAACCCCACAATGGTCATCTCTACATTAATTTATGGTGTAAACCCCACAACGGTCATCTCTCCCTTATAAACCCCCAGAACGGCCATCCCTCATGTCAATAGGTTCTGCCTCTCTCTTCCTTGTTTCTGCCTCTCTCTTCTTCGTTCACATACACTTGATCCATTGCCATGGCTTCCACGTCTTGGACGCCGACCGGAAGGGGAAGGGGAAGGGGAAGGGGAAGGGGAAGGGGCGGCCGGGGTGGTGGATCATCATCATTGCCACCACCACTATCAACACTGCCATTGATCATAGAGGAGTTCTTCATCACCATCTATGAAGACCCTTTGGCCAAGAAGGTACGTACGCGTTCCCACATATATGATGCACGTGATTAATTATGTGCATGTTCTAAAAAACCTTTAATTTCAAACGATCGGCGCTCGATCTCTTTGCAGGCACTCCCACAAAAGTTTGCGGACTATCTTGATGGCCAGGAGCCCGCAAAGGTGTATCTGCGAGCAGCTGACTGCGGTCCTTGTCTCTGGACCGTGGAGGTCCTATTTGACGGACAAGGCCGGATGTACCTCGACAAGGGCTGGGAGAATTTCGCCATCGCGCACGGTGTGGATTTCGGCTGCTTCCTACACTTCAAATATGAAGGCGATTATGTGCTCACAGTGAAGGTGTTCGACGGAACAACGTGCAGGAAGTACTACTACACGGACGACGAAGATACTGACGATGAAAGCGACGACGACGTGAAGCCATGCATCTAAGGGGATTATGACCAAGAATATATATGTAGCTTCATATGCATCGATTTATAGATCTAGCTATTTTCTATATATTATGCATGTAAAAATAATAGGAAATCGCAATTTCCACTATGATTCGAGCACCACAGCCTCCAAACGATGCCGATGCCGATATCGGCATGGTCAGAACGGGTATGCATGCTCGCCGCCACTGCTAGGTCACCGTCGGGATGCACCCTCAATCCCGTCCCCTCATTCGATCACTGACACACCAGAGATACCGCCGAGGCCAATGACGAACGTACATGCTGATGCCAATGCCGAACATGCACGCCGCTGTGGGCACGGCCACGCCGCCCCGCTATGCTGGACGCCACAGACCACCGCGAGGTCTTTCCCTTCGCCACCACACTCCCCTAGCACCTATCTATACACGCCAGAAAGGAGAGACACTAGTTTTCTCTACATTGCTCGTGTTCGTGTCCGACACCGTCAATCAAAGTGTTGAGGTCGTCGTCAATATCCTCGACCATTTCTTCTCTTCTTTGCATGGTTAAACGCATCTAGTTCATATCTATCTAATGCGTCTGGTCTCGCCTCATGCAGTTCTTTGTGGACGTCGATCTCATCTCGGCACCCCACAGGCCACCTCCTCCGTGCCATCGCTATAGAGCTCCGTTTAAAAATCTAATCCTACCCGTGTATTGCCCCTTGTATCAGCGTCATGGCCCCACTTGTCATTCGATATACCGAAGCCCCACTCGTCCGCGTTTTGGTCAGGGATACGGCGATGCTTACGGTCAAACAAAGATGGATGCTCTGATGTGTCTTTGCGGGCTCTATGTGGCCCCACTAGTTAGCAGTTAACGGTCAAAGGTGTTGAACCGTCGGGCAACCGGCCGTTCCAGCACTGGTGACGGTTTCAGCCAAGGGCTTGGACAAAACTGAGGAAAAACTAAGGAGCTGAGGAAAACTGAGTACAACTAAGGACCCGAGGGCACGAAAATAGAAATCCCTAAAAACATTGGGTTATCTCCCAAGAGTGCTTTTCTTTAACGCCTTTGAGCTAGGCGCAAAAAATTGCGAATCAAGTAATATCAAGTGATGAAGCATCAAGCTCATAATTTGCTCTAAGAATAGAGTCAAAAAGCAATTTCTTTCTTTTCCTAGGGAAGTGTTCCATACCTTTCTTTAGCGGGAATTGATATTTGATTGTGCCTTCCCTCATATCAATGATAGCACCTACAGTTCGAAGAAAAGGTCTTCCCAAAATAATAGGACATGAAGCATGGCATTCAACGTCCATAACAAGAAAATCAACGGGAACAAGGTTATTGTTAACCACAATAAGAACATGATTAATTCTTCCCAAAGGTTTCTTCTTAGCAACATCAGCAATAGGAACATCAAAATAACAATTTTCAAGCGGTGGTAAATCAAGCATGTCATAAATCTTTCTAGGCATGATAGAAATACTGGCACCTAGATCACATAAAGCATGGCAATCATAACCATTAACATGCATATCAATGATGGGTTCCCAACCATCTTCTAACTTCTTGGGAACAGAGGCTTTTTGCTTCAACTTTCGATCCCTAATTTTTATAAGAGCATTGGTAATATGCTTAGTAAAAGCAATATTTAAAGAACTAGCATTGGGAGTCAAAGCAAGCTTTTGCAAGAACAAAATTACTTCAGATATATTGCAGCCATCAACATCAAAATCATTAAAAGAAATAGAGCTATCATCTCCCACACTCCGAAAAATTTTAGCACTCTTTTGAGAAAAAGTTTTGGCAGTTTTAGGCTTTTTAACACAAGGAGTGGGAGTTTTCTCTACACCAATCAAAGTAAGAGGATTGCTAGCAGTAGGAGCAACATCATTAGGGGTAGTAATAGTACATATCTTCATCTCTCTAGCCATCTTATCTTCTCTTTCCCACTTGGCATGCAATTCCGCTAAGAATCTAATATTTTCATCAATTCCAACTTGAATAGCATTAGCGGTAGCAAAAACATTGTTCTCTTTCTCATCATTAGGAAACACTTTTAATTTCATAAGTTCAACATCATGAGCAAGGCTATCAACTTTAGAAGCAAGAATATCAATTTTGCCTAACTTTTCCTCAACAGACTTGTTAAAAGCAGTTTGCTTACCGATGAAGTCCTTGAGCATTACCTCAAGCTCGGAGGGCGCGGCCCTAGTGTTGTTGTAGGAATTACCATAAGAGTTACCATAACCATTACCATTGGTAGAAGGATACGGCCTATAATTGTTACTAGCAAAATTGTTCCTATAAGCATTGTTGTTAAAATTATTGTTTCTAATGAAATTCACATCAACATGCTCTTCTTGAGCAACCAGAGAGGCCAAAGGAACATTATTAGGATCAACATGAGTCCTATCATTAGCAAGAATAGCCATAATGGTATCAATCTTATCATTCAAGGAAGAGGTTTCCTCAATAGAATTTACCTTCTTACCTTGTGGAGCTCTCTCGGTGTGCCATTCAGAGTAATTTACCATCATGTTGTCGAGTAGCTTTGATGCGGCGCCCAAGGTAAGGGTCATAAAAGTGCCTCCAGCAGCTAAATCAAGTAGGTTCCTTGAAGAAAAATTCAGTCCTGCATAAAAAGTTTGGATAATCATCCAAGTAGTCAGTCCATGAGTGGGGCAATTCTTTATCATAGATTTCATTCTTTCCCAAGCTTGAGCAACATGTTCATTATCAAACTGAGTAAACTTCATAATATTGCTACGCAACGATATAATCTTAGTAGGAGGATAATATCTACCAATAAAAGCATCCTTACACTTAGCCCATGAATCAATACTATTCTTAGTCAAAGACAGCAACCAATCTTTAGCTTTTCCTCTCAAAGAAAAAGGAAACAACTTGAGCTTAATAATATCACTATCAACATTCTTATATTTCTGCATCTCACATAGCTCAACAAAATTGTTGAGATGAGCTGCAGCATCTTCAGTACTAGCACCAGAAAATTGCTCTTTCATAACAAGGTTCAACAAAGCAGGCTTAATCTCATAAAAGTTTGCAGCAGGAATAGGTGGTGCAATAGGGGTGCAGATAAAATCACTATTGTTTGTGCTAGTAAAGTCACACAACTTGGTGTTTTCAGGATTGGCCATTTCAGCAAAACGAAAGTAAACAAGTAAAAACAACTACCAAGGATTCTAATTTTTTGGGTTTTTGAAATAAAGCAATGCAGGTAAAATAAATAAAGTAAAGCAAAGCAATAACAAAGTAAAGGATGTGTGTGCGAAGAACTCCCCTCACAGAAGTCTTCTCTTCCTCCCCGGCAACGGCGCCAGAAAATTAGCTGATCCCTTTTGATGGTGCCTAGTTGACGTGGGAGCAGACAGTCCTTGTGCGTGGTGAATAACCAGCCCATTGGGAACCCCAAGAGGAAGGTATGATGAGTATAGCAGCTAGTTTTCCCTCAGTTAAGAAACCAAGGTTTATTGAATAGGAGAGGAGAGACAATGATGACTGAAGGTGATGCAGACTGGCTTAGTAACACTCTAACAAGGGCGCCATTAACGATACTTGTTGACTCATCTTCGGCCAGTAGCAACGCGGAACCTGCACACAATACAAACAAATACTTTGTTCCCAACTTGCGATGAGGTTGTCAATCTCACCGGTTTGCTTGAAACAAAGGTTATGAGCGTATTGAGTGGAAAACAATATAGTATGCGAGTAAAGTAAACAGTGCGAGTAAAGTAAACAGGTGATAGCAATATGATGGAAATAGGACCGGGGTCCACAGTTCACTAGTGGTGTCTCTCCATAGATAAAATAACACATGCTGGGTAAACAAATTACAGTTGGGCAATTGATAGAATAAAGATAACGTGATATGTCAAGAAGATCACTATGAGATTTACTCTGGGCATTACAACAAAATACATAGACCGCCATCCAACTGCATCTATGACTAATAATCCACTTGTGGTGAATCAATTCGAGAACTCCACAAGTATTAAGTTGCGAACAACAGATAATTGCATTAAGCAAAGTGTGTAATGTAAACAAAGCATATGCCCTTGAGCATATGAATGTTGTTTTATCCCTAGTAGCAACAGCACATCTACCACCTTAGAGGTTTCTGTCACTCCCCCAGGTGAAATAGAGGCATGAACCCACTATCGAGCATAAATACCCCCTCTTGGAGTCACTAGCAACTACTCGGCCAAGATAGCTACTAACAACGGAGAGCATGCAAGATCATAAAAAACATAGAGATAACAAAAGATATAATTCAGTACAGCAACTTAATCATAAACACCAATATTCATCGGATCCCAACAAACCAAACATGTAGAATTACATAACGGTGATCTCAATCATGTAAGGCAGCTCATGAGATCTAAACATGAAGCACATGGTGGAGAAGATAACCATCTAGCTACTGCTATGGACCCATAGTCCAAGGTAGACTACTCACTCATCGCTCCGGAGGCAAGCATGGCGATGAAGAAGACCTCCGGTGGCGATTCCCCTCTCCGGCAGGGTGCCGGGAAGAGCTTCTGGACCCTCCCGATCTTCGGGTCGATGGCGGCGGCGGATCGCGATGTGTTCTGGAAAATTGATCGGGTCCTTAGGTTTTTTCCGTCGGGGGGTCTTTATAGGCGAAGGGGCGATGTCAGAGGAGGGGCCAGGCACCCTCACGCGGGCCCGGCGTGGCCAGAGGGCTGGCCGCGCCACCCCTACGTGTGGGGCCCTGGTGGCCCCCTCCTACTCCTCTTCGGATCTTTGGAAGCTTCCGGGTAAAATAAGACTTCAGGATGTGGTTTCGTCCAATTCCGAGAATATTGCCTGTGTATCACTCTGAAACACAAAAACAGCAGAAAACAGGGAACTGGCACTGTGGCAACTCGTTAATAGGTTAGTTCCGGAAAATGCATAAAAGTGCCACTAAGTGTAATGAAACAATAGGCAAATGGTGTAAAAACAAGCATGGAGCGTCAAAAATTATAGATATGTTAGAGACGTATCATATCACTTCTGTCACGATGTAATGTCCCACCCATGGGGACTTGAGTTTTCCATGCCCATATTGCTTGAGTCGTAAGACGAGGTCTCCCACTACAAAAGATCGTGGACGAACTCGACTTTGCTGATATTGAGTGGCTCTAGCGAGTGCTACATCCCTCGCCTCGTCGAGTGCATCGACATCATCCTGAAGCGCTTCTGTAGAAGTTGTCTCATCATATGCCGCGATTCTTGGAGCTTCATGTGTGATCTCTACTGGAAGCACGGCTTCTGCGCCGTGGACCAGGAAGAAAGGTGTTTCTTGAGTAGCTGCATTGGATGTAGTTCGTAGACTCCAGAGCACGGAGGGTAACTCATCTACCCAAGCGTGCTTGGCTTTCTCGAGAGGTGCCAACAGCCATTTCTTTATCCCGTTGCATATTAAGCCATTGGCTTTTTTGACTTGCCCGTTTGTCTTTGGATGTGCTACAGATGCAAATTTCAATTTGATTCCCAGTCCTTCACAGTAGTCCTTGAATTTCTTTGACATAAAATTTGTACCATTGTCTGTGATTATGCTGTGTGGTACTCCGAAGCGAAAGACTATGGACTTGATGAAATTTATTGCGGCTTTAGAATCTTGGGTTGTTACTGGGGCTGCTTCTACCCACTTTGTGAACTTGTCGACTGCCACCAGCATATAAACATGCCCTCCTGGCCAAGATTTATGCAATTTCCCCACTATGTCGAGACCCCACTGCACAAAGGGCCATGATAATGGTATTGGTTGTAACTCTGTTGTTGGCGCGTTTGGTCGAGATGCAAATCTTTGATATGCTTCACACTTTTGAAATATGTCTTTTGCGTCCTTGATGGCTGTTAACCAATAGAATCCTGCCCAAAAGGCTTTTGCCGCGATAGCTCTGCTACTCGCGTGATGTCCACACACTCCTGCGTAAATATCCTTTAAGATTTCTTGCCCTTCTTGAGGAGTGACGCATCGTTGCAAGACACTTGATATACTCTTCTTATATAACTTTCCTTGTAACACGACAAAAGCCTTGGATCATCATATTATCCTTTTTGCTTCTACCGTGTCTTCAGGTAGCGTTTTGTTTATCATGTACGCCAGATATGGCTGCATCCAAGTTTCTTCTATCATCATAACTTCTTCTGGTTCTGCTACTCTTGCTTTTCCAGCCCCTGAGCCTGTTGCTTGGTGCTGACCTTGTTCTTCTGTTGTCGAGGTTTTGCTATTCTTTATTGATCTTTCTATGATTTCCTCGCAAAAGACTCCTTGCGGTATGGGCAAGCATTGGGACCCGATGTTTGCTAAATTGTCTGTCTCCTCGTTACTGGCTCTGCTGACATGCAAAACTTTGCATCCATCGAATGTTCCTTCAAGATAATAGTATAAATTTCTGTACGCTGTCATGTTGTCACTGATGGCATCACATTTGTTCATTACTTGTTGGACGACGAGATTCGAGTCTCCAAATATTTTCAGTCGAGTTGCTCCGCAAGCTTTTGCCATTTTCATTCCGTGGAGCAACGCCTCGTATTCGGCTTCATTGTTGGAAGCTTGGGGAAAACTCGTCCTTAGTACATACTTCAATTTTTCACCTTGTGGTGATATCAGAACTACTCCTGCTCCTGCACCTTGGATTCATTTAGAACCGTCGAAGTACATTATCCACACACTCAATAAATCTGGCGGACCTGCACTTTGTAACTCCAACCACTCTGCAGTGAAGTCTGGTAGGATTTGTGATTTGATCGCCTTTCGTTTTTCATATGTGATGTCCAGGGGTGATAGCTCAATTCCCCATAAGGAGACACATCCTGTTACTGAAGGGTTATTCAATATATTGGATAGTGGAGCTTCGTTAACCACTATTATTGGGTGTACGGCAAAATATTGTCGTAGCTTCCGTGCTGTTGTGAAGACACTGTATGCGAGCTTTTGATAATGCGGGTACCTTTGCTTTGTCGGAGAGAGTACTTCGCTGATAAAATATACTGGCCTCTGGACGCCTTGGGCTTTTCCCTCTTCACTTCTTTCGACTACCAATACTGTACTCACCACTTGATGTGTTGCTGCGATGTACAGTAGTAGTGGTTCTTTTTTCTTTGGTGCGACCAACACTGGAGGTGTGGAGAGCACTTTTTTCAACTGCGTGAAGGCTACGTCTGCCTCTTCTGTCCACTCGAATTTGTCATCTGATTTTTTCATGAGCGCGTAGAAAGGTAGTGCTTTCTCTCCCAATCGAGCAACAAATCGACTTAGCGCCGCGACGCTCCCTGTGAGCTTCTGTACGTCGTGTAACTTTGTTTGTTTCCCCATTATTAGAACGAGTGGCGGCACCCCCTGGCGAGGCGACACGTGGCACGTGCCGCCTGGGCCAGTGCCGGCAGGCCCCTGCCACCGTTGCCGTTGTCGGCACGTAGTCTCCGGTCGGCATGCGCCACGTCACCTGCCGCCAATGGCAATGGCGGCATGGTGTGAGCCACGTCACCTGCCGCCAATGGCAATGGCGGCATGGTGTGAGCCACGTCACCCGCGTCCATCGCATGCCAGGGTGCCGCCAATGGCAACGGCGGCAGGGGCCTGCCGGCACTGGCCCAGGCGGCACGTGCCATGTGTCGCCTGGCCAGGGCTGCCGCCACTCGTAGGGGGTCTTTTTTGACAAAAATTTTCGCAGGTGGTCTTTTCTAGCATTTCACTCGCGCAGGTGGTCTCATTTGTCAAAAATTCTCAAAGGCGCTGAAAGCAAGGACTGTGCCCTTAGCATATCTGCCATAATACCGTAAAAATAATTACCACAAAAAAATGAAGAAATACTATTTAAAAAATGTAAAAAGTTGGCCTGAAACACTGTTTATGTGCACTGTTCATCTGCGCACATGATGGCCTCACAATGCAAGAAATCAAAGGCGCTGAAAGCAAGGACTGTGCCCTTAGCATATCTGCCATAAAGATTGGATCTAAGGGAGAAAACAACAATGGTTACTGTAGATATAAAAGTTGTTACGTGGCATCTCCAATAGGGGGCTGAAACGGTTAGGCATTATATAGGTAGATATGTATTCAGTGCAAATAGAAGTTCAGAAAACAGCATATATGTAACAACATGATACTGAACATCATATCGCTGTAAGAAAGTATCAGTGGCCTGAACACTGACTGATCCGCATAGCCACCGTTAACAACTATCTCAGAATATCTCAGAATATTCGGATTATTAGACATGTCTCGCAGAACATACGCTTATGTGTAGCTTAGGTGGCCAGTGGAATACTAACTGCAAATAAACAACACACAAAAAAGAAAATAACTATATTGCACCATGTCTTTTTATGAAAGAATATATCCTTTTTTATTTGGCAAGTACAATTCATATTTGCACATCGCATGTGTACCCAGAAGTACATAATTAGATTATATTCTAGTTTACTTGATTGAGAATCAAAGTAGCTAAATATGCTTGTCAAATTTCAAACTTGATTACTAAATTAATCACACACCTAGGTTGCATGGCCCAGTGCTAAAATATATAAGGAGGATCAAGATCGATGAAGGGGAAGGATTATAGAACTGAGTAGAGAAAAGATGGACATACTTTTCTTTTGGCTGGACATGTAGATGCACGGATTAGAACAACTCGTGCATATTCAGTACAACAAGGTTCATGTTCGGCAAATCGCAGGGCATAATTGTAGGTCACGTTGATCTCTTCCGCTCGACTCAGGTGACTAATCTGCATCTGCTAGACTGCCATCGACCTAGCTTCGCAGGCATCAGCCATGCATGGTACGTCCTACATCGTCGGCTGGACGGCCGGCCGGCGGAGACCCCATATATACACGTATGCAAGCCAGGCAGGAGGAATAGGCAAAGCCTACCAGCAGATCCGAAGCCCTAGGATGATCTCCACGCCCAAATTTTCTTTACTTTTTTTCTTTCCAATGAAAACTGGGAGAGACCAAGTAGATGACGACCCGCGGGCGTGTTCTAGGCGATGGCGCGTTTAATGTTTCATCCAACGGTGGGACATAAAGCATATACTAATCGGATGGATTACATAGCTTAAACTCTAGGATTAACGTGGTGTCTCGTACGGTGCCTTCAATTAGTAAATATAAGATTGCTTGGATATTTTCTGGGTTCGCCTCTATCCCTCTTGCTGACACCAAGAAACCCAGGAGTTGCCCTGTGGATACACCAAAAGAGCATTTTGTCGGGTTAAGCCTGAGCTTGTACCTTTTCAGGTTGTCGAAAGTTTCCGCCAGGTCGCTGATCAGAGACTCCTCCCTTGTGGTGATAACCACGTCGTCGATGTAGACTTGGATATTGCATCCTATTTGACATCCGAGGCAATTTTGCATCATCCGTTGGTAGGTTGCTCCTGCATTTTTTAGGCTGAAAGGCATGACTTGATAACAAAACACGCCGTATGGTGTGATGAAAGATGTTTTTTCCTTGTCTTCATTTTTCAATTTGATCTGGTTATAACCAGAATATGCATCTAGAAAGGAAAGCCTTGTGCACCCCGCTGTTGAGTCGATTATTTGATCAATGCGAGGTAGAGGGAAGGGATCCTTTGGACAGTGCTTGTTGAGAGATGTGTAGTCGACACATACTGTTTGTACGTCTGTATTTTTCTTGGGGACTATAACTGGATTAGATACCCAAGTCGACGTTTTGATTTCTCAGATGAACCCTGCGTTTTCCAGCCTATGTAGTTCTGATGCTATTGCTTTCCTCTTGGGTTCATCAAATCGTTGTAGTGGTTTCTTGACTGGCTTTCCTTTAGGATCCACGTTTAGTGCATGCTCGACGAGTTCCCTGGGAACACCTGACATATCTGAAGGACACCAGGCGAAGATTTCCTAGCACTCATGGAGGAACTCGACGAGCGCGCTTTCCTATGCGGGATCCAGGTTTACTGCTATGGAGGTGGTCTTGTTCGGGTCCGTGGGGTGGACCTGTATTTTCTTCGAGTCTTGAGTTGCATCGAAAGCCTGATCTGGCAGGGATCGCCCGACATTGGGTAGCACGTTGTGGTCGGTTTCGCCTTTTAGCCTTGCGTACTCTGCTGTCATGCCAAAAGTTTGTGCCAACCTATTAAATTCTTTGTCACAAGTGTTGGATACTTCAAAGCTGCCTTGCACTATGATTGTTCCTTTGGGCCCTAGAATCTTGAGTGTTAGATATGCATAGTGAGGTACTGCCATGAATTTTGCAAATGCTGGGCGCCCCAGGATTGCATGATACTGTGAGGGCCAATCCATGACTTCAAACTCAAGCTTCTCTCTGCGATAGTTGCTGCTGTTACCGAAGCAGACATCGAGTTCTATTTTCCCCAAAGGATAATTTGTGGCTCCTAGTACTATTCCATGGAAAGAGCAATCTGTTGGCTTTAGATTTTCCAGTGATATGCACATTGCCTTCAACGTTCTTGCGTATATTAGGTTTATGCCACTTCCTGCATCCATGAATACTCTCCCGACATCATATCCTCCTATTTTTGCTTTCAGCACCATCGGTGAGTCGCCCGGTCTGGGCACTTTCCTCGGGTGGTCTGCTCTACTGAATCTAATTGGTTGATCGGACCACTGCAAATACTCTGTAGTGGCTGGTGGCGACGAGATAGCTAGATTTACCTGTTTGGATATGCTCTTCCGTTCTTTCTTTGACTTTGGCACTGGTTGGATCATTGCAGATATATAAACTTTCGACTCCAGATGCTTTGCTAGCCGCTGTACTTGATATCCTTGACTCATGTTCTTCTTTCCTTGCCATGCTCCTTGATTCGAGTCCATGGCACTTTGCAACCTTAAGAAGGTTCTGCAATCCTTCATCTGGTGGTTGGAAACCCTCTTTCCATCTAGATACGTGATATGTCTCAAACGTATCTATAATTTTTGATGCTCCATGCTTGTTTTTACACCATTTACCTATTGTTTCGTTACACTTAGTGGCACTTTTATGCATTTTCCAGAACTAACCTATTAACGAGTTGCCACAGTGCCAGTTCCCTATTTTCTGCTGTTTTTGTGTTTCAGAGTGATACACAGGAAATATTCTCGGAATTGGACGAAACCACATCCTGAAGTCTTATTTTACCCGGAAGCTTCCAGAGATCCGAAGAGGAGTAGGAGGTGGGCCACAGGGGCCCCACACACACAGGTGGCGCGGCCAGGCCCCTGGCCGCGCCAGCCATGTGTGAGGAGGCCCTGGCCCTCCTCTGACATCGCCCCTTCGCCTATAAGAAGCCTCGGGACGGAAAACCCTAAGGGATTCGGCAATTTTCCAGAAACAGTTCCGCAGCTCCGCCGCCATCGCCGACGAATTTCGGGGGACAGAAGTCTCTGTTCCGGCACCCTGCCGGGACGAGGAAGTGCCCCCGGAGCCATCTCCATCGGTCTTCATCGCCGTCTCCGCCGTCTCCATCGACCTCACCGCCATCTCCATCAACCTTGCTGTCGCCTATGATGAGGAGGGAGTAGTTCATCCCCGGGGCTGAGGGCTCTACCGGTAGCTATGTGGTTCACCTCTCTCTCCCATGATGTGATCTTTATGTGATCGTGAGCTTTGTGTCGTGTTGAACAAGTACATGTTATTATTCAGATATTTTGTGTACTCTGGTGATGTTATTAAAGTAATCTATTCCTCCTGCTATGGTGTAACGGTGACAGTGCGTGCATCATGGTGGTACTTGGTTTAGGCTATGATTGTGATCTCTTATGGATTATGAGAATAATTATTGCTATGATAGTATTGAGTGATCTATTCCTCCTTTCATGGTGTAATGTTGACAGTGTGTGCACCGTGTTAGTACTTGGTCTAAGTTGCAATGATTTCTATCTTGAGTTGTGATCTGATTTGGGTATCTCTATGAGTGGTGTTTGTCAAGTACTTGATGAACTTTAAGGGGTGCTTCTGTAGCCACTACGCGATGATTAGTGTTATTCAATAGGAGAGTAATTCAGAGTACCTTAGCAAAGAGAAGTTATTTGTTCAGTCATGTTATATTGTTGGGAGTGTGTCCACTAGTGAAAGTATGATCCCTAGGCCTTGTTTCCAAGCATTGCACACCGTTTACTTGCTATTTTGTTACTTGTTTGCTCGCAGCGATATTTATTTCACATCACGTTTGCTACTTATAATCATCACTATTACTTGTATTTCACTATCTCTTCGCCGAACTAGTGCACCTATACATCTGACAAGTGTATTGGGTGTGTTGGGGACACAAGAGACTTTCTGTATCGTAATTGCAGGGTTGCTTGAGAGGGATAGCTTTGACCTCTAACCTCCCTGAGTTCGATAAACCTTGGGTGATCCACTTAAGGGAAACTTACTGCTGTTCTACAAACCTCTGCACTTGGAGGCCCAACAAGTGTCTACAAGAATAGAAGTGCGTAGACATCAATACGCGTAATGGATTCGACAAGGTCCGTATAGCATATCCTCTGCCGACGGGCCGGAGTATTTTTGTTTTTCTGCGGCATGTTTTCCTCTTGCCTAGAACTCCTTATTTTCATAGCCTTCCTCGTCTCTTCTTTCGTATCCTGCTGCTACCTGATTTCTCCTTGCGTGGTTACCTTCTCTGCCTGCTTGCTTTGTCAAATTCTGGTGAACGTCCCCTTTTGTTGTTGTATGCCTCTTCTTCATCGGTGAATCTGATGGCTACTTCTATTAGCTCAGACACTGTTCTTGGCCTTGTTCTCCCTATCTCTTCCACTAGGTCCGAACGATGAAGGCCACCCGAAAAAGCGTCTATCGCTCTTTCGTCGGAGACGTCTTCTGCTGAGTTTTTGATTACACTCCAGCGTTGTATGTAAGAACATAAGGTTTCGCCTTTTTGTTGCACGCACGACTTGACTTCTTCTAGCGATGCTGGGCGCTTATACGTTGAGCGAAAATTTCTCGCGAATTGATTCTCTAATTCTCCCCAACTTCCGATGGAATCATTGGGTAGGGTGCTTAACCAAGACCGTGCTGCACCGGTGAGGTGTAACTGCAAACTTTGCATGGCTATTGCTCTTGTTCCCCCTAGTATCTATACTGCTTGTAGGTAATCTGACAACCATAGAATTGGCTCTTGCGACCCATCATATTTTTCTTGGTCATGTGGCAACTTTAAACCTTTGGGTACCCGCGTTTTGTGAACCCTGCGGGTAAAGCATAACGCGCCCATCTCCTTTTCATCGTCTTCGTAATTTTCTTCTTTCCACGTATATCGTGAGTTGTTTACTTGTGCTTGTGCTATTATTTTTCTTGCATCCTCCTTCCTTTTTTGTCGCCTCTCATCTTCTGATGCATCACTGGATTCGTTTCGTGAGGTTTTGCGCTTGAGTTCTTCTTTTTGCCTTTCCTTTCGATGTGTCGCCTTTTCCTCTAGAAGCTTTCCCATCAACCTGTCTTCTACTAGCTCGAGGCTTTGTATTGCGGCCTGATGCATATGCTCCCATGGATCTCCAGGCTCTGGCCATGTAGTTAGTAGGTATGCCTGTGCTGCTATCAATGCTGCTTCTGGTGTCTCTTGAACAAAGTCTTCTTCCTCTTCTGACTGTTGTGCGCTTTGACTTTTCGCGTAGCTCTCCTCTCTCATCTATGCTGTTGTCCTCCTGTTATGCTTTGGGTCTCTGTGTCTTTCCATGCTACTTTCTAATGCGTCGCTATACTCATCCCAGTATCCTCCACTTGACGTACTGTCGTCACCTCAGCTTCTCATGAACATGTCTCTTTCCTCCCTTAGCTTCTTTTTGTGCTGGTGCAGTGTGTACTGGTACCCCATCAGAACTTCTCTCCTTGAATCTGCGGGTACCTCTATGCCGTGATTGATGGCTGACATGATGATTCTCCACTCTCCGGTTGAAACATGAATTTTCTCCTTTTCCTTTTTGCTGTTATTCCTCGGTTTGTCGACTTGCAAGTCGACTTCTTTGTTGCCTTCATGATTGTCCTCTTCTGCTGCTTCAGTGATAATGACACATAAGTGATGCACGCTTCTGGAGACGCCACTCTTTTTGATGGCGAAATCCCTTGAGTTGTCATGAGTTTTGGCCACTGCTTCTTCTATGTCGGGCTTTCCCCGAGTTTCGTCGAATTCCTCGAGTGTTTCTACTATATCTTCTGTTGCTGTGAGACTGACCGGCGAGTTTACCTCACTAGAAGAGCCCATAGATGATCCGAATGTTGTGATTCTCTCGGTTTTGCTTGCCGACGGACCTGATTTCGTCGGATCCAAAAGGCGAGTTGAACCCGAAGGTCCGATGTAGAATCTTAAGCTCCCGAACGTCAGCTCCATCTCCTGATTTTCGTCGACTTCTGGATTGTTACTAGCTAAAGGTGAAAAAGCTGTTGAATTCATGATTCCAATGCCCAGAGTCCCCACGGTCGGCGCCAATTGACGAGGGGTTAACTCGACAACTGTCCTAGATGAAGGACTTAGGATCGGGGAGATAGGGCATCGGATGAACTCGAAGGTAAAATCAGTCAAACAAGGTGGCTATGAAAGTAAACGTGGGTGTAGAACCTGGCTTGCTTTCAATCTGTCCCACACCATCCCCTCTTGGCCCCTATATATAGATGGCCAGGTCTCGAGGATTGGGTGGGATCTGATGCAGATTACAATATCGGCATACGACATGAACTCGTATTTCGACTAGTATTACAATTGGGCCTAGTCTAACGGGCCTCAGGGGTACTCAACTGACGGGCTCTATTATCTATACGCTTGTCACTAGGCTTAGCATCCTTCTTCGACATAAGATATCTAATAGCAGCGTGATCAGTATGAATAGTAACTTTAGAATCAACAATGTAAGGTCTAAACTTATCACATGCAAAAACAACAGCAAGAAACTCTTTCTCAGTAGTAGCATAATTCTTCTGAGCAGCATCAAGAGTCTTACTAGCATAATGAATAACATTTAAATTCTTATCTATGCGCTGTCCAAGAACAGCACCAACAGCAAAATCACTAGCATCGCACATAATTTCAAAGGGTAAATTCCAATTAGGTGGTTGAACAATAGGAGCAGTAGTTAAAGCCTTCTTAAGAGTTTCAAAAGCTTCCCTACAATCATCATCAAAGACAAATGGTACATCTTTTTGAAGAAGATTAGTAAGAGGCTTTGAAATCTTAGAGAAATCTTTAATAAACCTCCTATAGAAACCAGCATGGTCGAGAATACTACGAATACCTTTAACATCCCTGGGACAGGGCATTTTCTCAATTGCTTCAACTTTCGCTCTGTCAACTTCAATACCCCTTTCAGAAATTTTATGTCCAAGAACAATTCCTTCATTCACCATAAAGTGGCATTTATCCCAATTAAGAACAAGGTTAGTTTCTTCACACCTCTGCAAAACTTTATCAAGATTGTGCAAACAATTATCAAAAGAAGTTCCATAGACGGAGAAATCGTCCATGAAAACCTCCACAATTTCTTCACAAAAACCATGAAAAATAGCAGACATGCATCTTTGAAAAGTAGCAGGAGCATTGCACAAACCAAACGGCATACGTCTATAAGCATAAGTTCCATAAGGACAAGTAAAAGTGGTTTTCTCTTGATCTTTCTTTCTAACAGCAATCTGAGAGAAACCAGAATAACCATCAAGAAAACAAAAATGAGTCTTCTTAGACAACCGTTCTAACATTTGATCTATAAACAGTAAAAGATAGTGATCTTTCTTAGTAACTTTGTTTACCTTTCTAAAATCAATGCACATCCTATTACCAATTACTACCCTTTGAGGAATAAGCTCGTTATTCTCGTTAGGCACAATAGTGATACCTCCTTTCTTAGGAACACAATGAACAGGACTAACCCATCTACTATCTGCAATAGGATAAATAATACCAGCATCAAGGAGCTTCAATACCTCATTTCTTACCACTTCCTTCATCTTGGGAATTAAGCGGTGTTGATGTTCCATAACTGGCTTTGCGTCTTCCTCCGTGTTAATAGCATGCTGGCATAAGGTGGGAGAAATCCCTTTTAAATCATCAAGAGTATATCCCATAGCTCCTCGATGTTTCCTCAATATCTCCAATAATCTTTCTTTTTTTCCTTTCCTGAAAGCTTAGAACTGATAATAACAGGATATATTTTCTTATCATCTATATAAGCATACTTAAGATCATCAGGTAAAGGTTTTAATTCAAAAACAGGATCTTCTTTAGGTGGCAAAGTGGTACCAAGATCCTCCACAGGTAAATTGTGCTTAATCAACGGTTGTTGACGAAGAAAAATATCGTCAATCTCTTCTCTGTCCTTCCTGAAAATATCACTTTCATGGTCCTCCATAAATTACTGCGAAGCATTGTTAGGAGCAAGAGCAATAGAGGAAGGCTGTTCAACTCGAAAACTTTCATCAGGCAATTCAATTTCAAAAGGAGTTTTAGCAAACTTAGAAAAATTAAAATCATAAGATTCTCCATTAAACTTAGCAAAAAAATTCTCCTTCTTACAATCTATCACAGCGCCACAGGTATTCAAAAAGGGTCTACCAAAAATAATAGGGCAAGTTTTACTAGCTTCCTTAACAAGTACTAGAAAATCAGTAGGATATTTGGTCTTACCGCATAGAACTTCCACATCTCGAACAATACCAAGAGGCCAGATAGTCTCTCTGTTAGCAAGTTGAATAACCACATCAATCTCTTCTAATTCACAAGGGCCAATCTCATGCATGATTTCTCTGTAGAGCTCTAAAGGAATGGCGCTCGAACTGGCACCAATGTCACATAAACCATAATAGCAATGATCGCCAATCCTGACAGAAATAATAGGAATACTTGTTTTCCTATGCCTATTAGGATGTGTGATGCGGGCAGGATAACCACCTAGTTGGGAACCCCAAGAGGAAGGTATGATGACTATAGTAGCAAATTTTCTCTCAGTAAGAAACCAAGGTTTGTCAGTCCAGGAAAAAGCCAAACTCTAGAAGGTGATGCTGACTAGCCTACTAACACTCCAACAAGGGTGCCGTTTACGACACTTGTTGACTCCTCTTCAACCAGTAGCAACGCGGAACCTGCACACAACACAACCAAATACTTTGCTCCCAACTTACGATGAGGTTGTCAATCTCACCGGTTTGCTTGAAACAAAGGAATGAGCATATCGAGTGGAAAGCAATAGTAGTATGCGAGTAAAGTAAACAGTGCGAGTAAAGTAAACAGGTGATAGCAATATAAAGGAAATAGGACCAGGGTCCACAGTTCACTAGTGGTGTCTCTCCATAAGATAAAATAACACATGCTGGGTAAACAAATTACAGTTGGGCAATTGAAAGAATAAAGACAACGTGATATGTCAAGAGGATCACTATGAGATTTACTCTAGGCATTACAACAAGATACATAGACCGCCATCCAACTACATCTATGACTAATAATCCACTTGTGGTGAATCAATCCGAGAACTCCACAAGTATTAAATTGTGAACAACAGATAACTGCATTAAGCAAAGTGTGTAATGTAAACAAAGCATATGCCCTCGAGCATATGAATTTTGTTTTCCCCCTAGTAGCAATAGCACATCTACAACCTTAGAGGTTTCTGTCACTCCCCCAGATTAAATAGAGGCATGAACGCACTATCGAGCATAAATACCCCCTCTTGGAGTCACTAGCAACTACTCGGCCAAGATAGCTATTAACAACGGAGAGCATGCAAGATCATAAACAACATAGAGATAACATAAGATAATATTCAGTACATCAACTCAATCATAACACCAATATTCATCGGATCCCAACAAACACAACATGTAGAATTACAATGGTGATCTCGATCATGTAAGGCAGCTCACGAGATCTAAACATGAAGCACATGGTGGAGAACACAACCATCTAGCTACTGCTATGGACCCATAGTACAAGGTAGACTACTCACTCATCATGCCAGAGGCAAGCATGGCGATGAAGAAGACCTCCGGTGGCGATTCCCCTCTCCGACAGGGTGCCTGGAAGAGCTTCTGGACCCTCCTGATCTTGGGTCGATGATGGCGGCGGATCGCGATATGTTTCTAGAAAAGTGATCGGGTGTTTAGGTTTTTCCCATTGGGGGGTCTTTATAGGCGAAGGGGCAGCATCAGAAGTGGACCAGGGGGCCCACACCATAGGCCGGCGTGCGCCAGGGGCAGGCCGTGCCCCCTGGTGGTGTGGCCGCCCTCTGGATCCTTTCCATCTCCTCTTCGGTTCTCTGGAAGCTTCGGTAAATATCTGGACGTCTGGCTTTTATTTCGTCCAATTCTGAGAATATTTCCTGTGTAACTTTTCTGAAACACAAAAACAGCAAAAAACAGGGAACTGGCACTGTGGCATCTCGTTAATAGGTTAGTTCCGGAAAATGCATAAAAATGCCACGAAGTGTAACGAAACACTAAGCAAATGGTGTAAAAAAAAGCATGGAGCATCAAAAATTATGGATACGTTGGAGACGTATCAGCATCCCCAAGCTTAACTCCTGCTCATCCTCGAGTAGGTAAGTGATAACAAAAGAAATAATTTTTGAGGTGACATGCACCTACACAATCTTGATCATATATGTAACCGTTGTGCGCTGGGATCAAAAGAACTTAAAACATGGGCATGAAAGATATAATCTTGATAGAAGAAACTTAGCAACCATGTTATAACATGAAAATGAACACAAACAAAAGATCATGAAAATGAAACAATGAAAGTCAAACGTGTGTTCAAATCATAAGGAAAAACATAGCAAGTGGTTTTCAGCTTGTCCTTTATGAGAGAGCAAAACATAAATGCATAGGACACCTTCAAGTTTAAAAGGGCGACTAGATACAAGTAATTTAAGGACAAGCGAAACCAACATCATGAATCAATCAATGAAAACTTTGGGACAATACACATTATACTCAGAATGACAACTATGCTCTCTCAGACGGTGCATAAAGATAGAAGGTGGTGACTCTACATAAAAGTAAAAGAAAGGCCCTTCACGGAGGTAAGCAGTGATTAAACATGTGCTAGAGCTTTTCATTTGTAAAACAGAGATATAAAACTTGGGTTTTGAGAGGTGGTTGCTTTTGTCAACGACTGGCAATGGGGTTCTTACTATCTTCCATACAAAAATGAAGCAAGTTTTTGAGAGAGAGATTGGCACTTTTGTGCTCTTTTTATAAAGCTTGGCACTCCTCCCCACCTTTTTCTTTCATAAACCATGGCTAACCGATTCCATCGGGTGCCCACCAACATTCACATACCATGGAGGAGTGCCTTTTTTCTTTCTTTTTTCTCTTTTTTTTTGGAATAAGCAATATGGAAGATAGCAAATCCGACCACTACGTCCCCATGAGCTGAAAACAGTGTCACAAAACGAGAAGTATTTTGAAAGTTTTTTTAAAGGTAGCACATGAAAATTTACTTGGAATGGCTTACAAATACCATGCATAGGAATTTATAGTGGACACAATGGCAAACTTGGTTTTTAGGAGTTGGATGCACGAGTAGAGCTCATACTCAGTTCAAAATGAGGGCTAGCAAAAGACTGGGAGCGACCAACTAAGAGAGCAATAATGGCCATAATCATGCAAAGCGACAAAGTGACATTAAAAGAAGCATAAGATGGCATCAAAAGTCAAAAACTAAATGATCATAGAGGCAATGGCGACTTTGTATGAGTCTAACATGTGTGAGCATGCGCCAAGTCAACCCAAATAAAGCATCAAGGAGAAAACCAAAATAATGCTTCCAAATAATTAAAAGCAATGCATAATTTTTTCAAAGGCTCATTAAGCAATCTCAGTCATTTGAGACAAGTCATGCTACAGCAAAATCACTAAGCATGCTATCAAAAAGACATCAAGCACGACATGCAAAAGCCTAGGCCGCAGTCTACACAAGCTCCTTCTTGTACCACTTTTTTGCATAAAGCTTTTTCTCTTTTCCAACACCATTCGAACTTTTTATAAACAACTCTTTTGATGAAAACCAACATAGACCAGAGGAAAAAATACACCGTGATGCAAAGATATAACAAGATCTGAACACAAATCAAGGCGAAAATCGAAAGCTAAATGCAGTTCTAGAAAAAGAGAACACTCGTTGAAGCGACAAGAGTAAAAAACTGAGTGTTCTTGGCAAATGAAAAGCAAGGCAACTTCTCCCAAATAAATTTGTTGGGGTCCAACCATTTATTGCAGCAAACAAAACAAAAGAAACTAAAAACTAAAACAACTGACGCTCCAAGAAAAACGCATAATGCATGACGCAATAAAAATATAGTGTGTTGAAAGGTGACCTGATTTTTGCCGATGAAGAAGGGGTGCCTCGGGGGCATCCCCAAGCTTTGACGCTTGTACCTCTTGGATATTTCTTGGGGTGACATGGGAATCCCCAAGCTTGAGCTTTTGTCCATTCTTCAACTCATCTCATCATCCTCCAATCCCTACACTTGAAAACTTCCTTCATATAAAACGAAACACAAATCTATTAGCAACATTAGTGTAAGCATAACATTGAATCAACCCCTTTTTGCTTCAGGTTTCCACTCAAAACCACCACATATAAAGTATAAACTACTGTAGCAACTTCCCCAAAAGTTCCGTGATCAAAAGAACTATAAAAGATAGCGATAAAGCGGCAAACACAAATATTAGCAGAAATCTGTCAAAACAGAAGAGCTGACAAAGGTCGAATTTTTAGAGGGGTTTCAGTTGCTCAAATAAAAAAGTGTTCAAGTAATGAAAGTTTGGATATAACCTTGGACATATGCACAAGAAATCACAGGTCCTAAAGATATACAGAGAATTGTCACGAATTTTTACGGTGCAACACCGAAAACTGTTTCAGGACAGCAACATCCCCAAATCTTACCTCACTCAAATTAGAGGCTTCTCTTAGCACAAAAACGAAATAAAAATGATAAGAAGAGGTCATTACAGTAGTAATAACTTCCAAGACTCAAATAAAAGAAAAAAAACTAAAAGTAAAAATATTGGGTTATCTCCCAAGAGAGCTTTTCTTTAATGCCTTTGAGCTAGGCGCAGAAAGTGCGAATCAAGTATTTTCGAAAGAAGCATTAAGATCAACTGCAGAAGTCTTTTCAATAAGGCATTGTACTTCATCCACATAAGTTTTTGAAGACCCTTTGTGATCATTCTTTGGTTCACTCAAATCACTAAAAAGATTTTTGGGACAGATCCAATCAAAATTATTTTCAAAAGCTTCATACAATCCCAAGAGTTTGCTAGGTATTGGTATATCGGTTCCTTCATTGTTTGTACTAAAAACCTTTATAGGTGAACCAATTTTATTAAAGTGCTTAAGATAAAAGCCTTCTTTTCAGGATCTTCAATTTTATGAAGCTTAAGGAACATGTGTTGCATAAAAGGATTAAGGCTAGCAAACCTAGCTTCCAACATGTGAATTAAATAAGCAGAAGCAACTTCAATACTAGGAGAAAGCTCAGCCAAAGACTTATCCTCAACATTTTTATGCATACTAATATGATTAAAGAACTCCTCAATGTTACTTTTTCTAATAATTGAACCACTACCTACTGAGAGGTCCTCCAAAACGTACTTAGGGAACAACATAATGAACTAAAAGTAATAAAGTAACAACTATAAAGGATACTAATTTTTTTGTGTTTTTGATAAAACGATGCAAGTAAAAATAAAGTAAAGCAAAACTTAAAACAAAGTAAAGGATGTGCGTGCGAAACTCCCCTTGCAGAAGTCTACTTTTCCCCAGCAACGGCGCCAGAAAATTATCTTGCTGGCGCGTAGTTGACGTGGGAAAATGTAGTTGATGTCGGAGCTTCTTCTTCTTCAGTCCCCGGCAATAGCGCCAAAAAATTATGCTTGATGCGGGCAGGATAACCACCCAGTTGGGAACCCCAAGAGGAAGGTATGATGAGTATAGTAGCAAATTTTCCCTCAGTAAGAAACCAAGGTTTGTCAGTCCAGGAAAAAGCCAAACTCCAGAAGGTGATGCTGACTAGCCTACTAACACTCCAACAAGGGCGCCGTTTACGACACTTGTTGACTCGTCTTCAACCAGTTGCAACACGGAACCTGCACACAACACAACCAAATACTTTGCTCCCAACTTACGATGATGTTGTCAATCTCACCAGTTTGCTTGAAACAAAGGAATGAGCGTATCGAGTGGAAAGTAATAGTAGTATGCGAGTAAAGTAAACAATGCGAGTAAAGTAAACAGGTGATAGCAATATAAAGGAAATAGGACTGGGGTCCACAGTTCACTAGTGGTGTCTCTCCATAAGATAAAATAACACATGCTGGGTAAACAAATTATAGTTGGGCAATTCATAAAATAAAGACAACGTGATATGTCAAGAGGATCACTATGAGATTTACTCTGGGCATTACAACAAGATACATAGACCGCATCCAACTGCATCTATGAATAATAATCCACTAGTGGCAAATCAATCCGAGAACTCCACAAGTATTAAGTTGCGAACAACAGATAACTGCATTAAGCAAAGTGTGTAATGTAAATAAAGCATATGCCCTCAACCATATAAATGTTGTTTTCCCCCTAGTAGCAATAGCACATCTACAACCTTAGAGGTTTCTATCACCCCCCCCCCAGATTAAATAGAGGCATGAACCCACTATCGAGCATAAATACCCCCTCCTGGAGTCACTAGCAACTACTCGGCCAAGATAGCTAGTAACAACGGAGAGCATGCAAGATCATAAACAACATAGAGATAACATAAGATAATATTCAGTATATCAACTCAATCATAACACCAATATTCATCGGATCCCAACAAACACAACATGTAGAATTACATAACGGTGATCTCGATCATTTAAGGCAACTCACGGGATCTAAACATGAAGCACATGGTGGAGAAGACAACCATCTAGCTACTGCTATGGACCCATAGTCCAAGGTAGACTACTCACTCATCGCGTCGGAGGCAAGCATGGCGATGAAGAAGACCTCCGATGGCGATTCCCCTATCCGGCAGGGTGCCAGGAAGAGCTTCTGGACCCTCCCGATCTCGGGTCGACGACGGCGGTGGATCGCGATATGTTTCTGGAAAAGTGATCGGGTGTTTAGGTTTTTCCTATCGGGGGGTCTTTATAGGCGAAGGGGGAGCATCAGAAGTGGACGAGGAGGCCCACACCACAGGCCAGCACGGGCCAGGAGCAGGTCGTGCCCCCTGGTGGTGTGGCCGCCCTCTGGCTCCTTTCCGTCTCCTCTTCGGTTCTCTGGAAGCTTTGGTAAATATCTGGACGTCTGGCTTTTGTTCCATCCAATTCCGAGAATATTTCCTGTGTAACTTTTCTGAAACAAAAAAATAGCAGAAAACAGGGAACTGGCACTATGGCATCTCGTTAATAGGTTAGTTCCGGAAAATGCATAAAAATGCCACGAAGTGTAACGAAACACTAAGCAAATGGTGTAAAAACAAGCATGGAGCATCAAAAATTATGGATACGTTGGAGACGTATCAATGTGAAACAATGTTAGCAGCGTCTTCACAAAAGACAATATGTTCATCTCCCACATCTTTAGTTACAAGGTCCTTCACTATAGCTACAAGAGACTTAATAATAATTTCCTCATCAGGTTCTACAGCTTTCTTAGTACTTTTACTAAGCACACTTACCAATGTAGAATGCTCTTTTACCTTAGCAGGGAAAGGCGTCTTCTCGAAATAAGGTTCAGGCAAAATGCTATCAACAGTACAAACTTCAGTAGCTGTAGCAGGAATATGACTAATAGAATCTTTATAAGGCGCATGATATTTGTTCCAATCTTTCTTTGGAACATCAAGATAAGAGGCAAAGGCCTTAAAACAGTTAGCAAGTATTTGAGAATCAAGACCATAAGCAGTGCTAACATTATGAAAGTCATCGGTTCCCATAAAAGCTTTAATGCATTCATAATCATAATTTATACCTGATATCCTACCTTTGTCATTTTCCCATCCTTCAGCATTTTCTTGGATATGGTCAAGAAGTTTCCACTTAGCATCTTCTTTCATATGGGTAAATGATCCAAAATAGGAAGCATCCAAAAATTCCTTCTCATGAAGAGTAAGCCTCGCATAAAAGTTATCAATAACAATATTACTGGGGAGCTCATGAATGGGACATTTGAGCATTAGTAACTTCAATCTCCCCCATGATTGGGCAATACTCTCTCCATCATGAGGCCAAAAGTTATATATTCGATTATGATCTTTATGAATTTCACTTGGAGGACAAAACTTGGAATAAAAGAGAGGTACAATTTCCTCCCAAGCAGTAGATGGACCATCTTTTAGCAGCCGATACCACTCCTCAGCTCTGCCTTTCAGTGATAAAGAGAATAGCTTCCTCTTGACCTGGCTCGGTGAAATACCTGCACACTTGAACAACTCACATAATTTATGTATAAAGAGTAAATGATCACCCTGATGGACAGTTCCATCTCCTGAATAGCAGTTATCCATAACACGTTCAACAATTTTCATAGGTATTTTAAAAGGATCTAATTGAGCAGGTGGTGGTTGTGGTTCATCCACATCCGCAACAGTGGTAGTAGTTTTCCCGAATAGGAACCCAAATGGAGAACTCTCCATAGCAAAATAAAATAAAAATAAAAGACAGAAATAAAAATAATACTCACAGCAACAGTTACCTTTACCAATTCCACTCTTCAATAGCGCTTCACTCCCCGGCAATGGCGCCAGAAAATAGTCTTGATGACCCACAAGTATAGGGGGTGTATCGTAGTACTTTCGATAAATAAGAGTGTCGAAACCAACGAGGAGCAGAAGGTGTTGACAAGTGGTTTTGATCAAGGACTCACTGTAAATACTAGCAAATGGGTTTTTAGGGGTATTTGGTAATGCAAATAAATAAAGTGCGAGTAAATAAAAGACAGTAGTAAAAATTGTAGCAAGTGGCCCAATCCTTTCTAGAGCAAAGGACAAGCCGGTTGTGTAACTTATGATGACCAAACGTTCTCGAGGACACACGGGAGTTTCTGTCAAGAGCTTTCGCTTCATGCCGCTAAATAATCTTTATTGGTTTGATAAGTATTATGGGGGTGAACCTGTGCTAGCGCACTACCCTTAATAGGATAAATACACAGTTGTGATTATACCCCTTGCAAGCATCTACAAATACAAGAAAGTAATTAAGATAAATCTAACCACAGCCTTAAACTCTAAGATCCTACGCTCCCTCGTGCAATGGTTTCCTAACAGAGGTTTAGGTTTCTGTCACTCCAGCAACCCCACAATTAGTAGCCAAATACACAGTGCATCTCACTAGGCCCATAAATGGTGAAGTATCATGTAGTCGACGTTCACATGACACCACTTGTGAAATAGCACCACAACAAATAAATATCAAACCATTAAATATTACTTAACATAATTCCACTACTAACATCTTGACTTCTCCCATGTCCTCAAGAACTAAACGAACTACTCACAAGACATCATATGGATCATGATCAGAGGTGAAATAATGGTAAATAACAATCTTGTCGTGGTAATTTAGAGACAGTAGCCATGGGGATGGCTTAACGAAGGGGCTCGACGGTGTGCGACGATGGGTCCGGCTCGGGATTGTGCCAACTGAGACACCTCGGTTTACCTAGGTTCAGGGCCCTCCACGCTGGAGGTAAAACCCCTACTTCCTGCCTTGTTTCGTATTATCTTCACAGTGGTTACAACGCTCCTCGAGCTGTTCAGTCTAGAGGAGGAAGAAGAAGATCGGATCTCCTTAGACTAAGGGTCCAGACCCCCCTATATAGGCGGGGGTCTAGTTACAGGTTAGGTGGCCGACTGTCTGGCTGCCGGCTTCTCTGTGGCTGCGTGTTCGGCGTGATCTTCTGGCCCTCCTCTGTCCTCGTCTGATGACAGCACTTTATAAAGCGCCTTTTCCCCCTTGGACCGGCATCTAGGAGGCATATGCCCTCCCTTTTGCCTCGGATCCTTTCGTGGGGAGGGCTCTCATTCGCTGGTTGGTGGAGCCTGGACGTGGCCTGCATCATGCCCATCCTTTGCCTCTGTCGATCCTGTCGGGGCCAGGCCACTTTCGGTGACACAGCCGTTGGAGGAATCTTGTCTTCATCGCCCGGCTTTGGCTCTCCTCGGTGGAGTCGCCAGCCGGCTGTTGGCGTAGCCGGCCCTTTGGGCAGAGCCGGTCTTCTTAACCTAGCGCCGTGGAGATTCCTAGGATGCCAGCCGGCAGATAGCACGACCCTTGGCATGCCCCAGAAGCCATCCCCACGACGCTAGCCCCCAAAACTGGCGAAGTCTCATGGATTTGCATGGGGCTTCGGCGGGTTCTTCTCCTCGCCGAAGTCTTGTTCGTTTCCGTCGAAGTCCCAGGATTCCTCGTCTGGCCCGGAGGTTATTGGTCTTGAGGTCAGGCCTCGCGGAGCATCACCGGCCGTCACGGGATGTGTCGGCTCCAAGACCAATCCGGCTGGCGACCGCCATGCGGCCGCCAGCTGGTACGCGGCCCCTCGGAACTTGTGCCGCTTCGGGTTCTGATCCCACGCTATGGCCAGCGCAGTGCTGCAGTGTTATGTCTTGTCATTTGGACTCTTCGGTCTCCGTAATGATTCCAGAGAACGTCATGTGGCGAGATGAGGCTTACGTCAGTGATGCGTCCCATCGAAATGCCATACGTTTGATTTACTCGCATTAAACCAACTCGACTTTCCATGCCTTGCCATCCTTTAAAGTCTTGGAGCTCTCAAGTGTTTTTCCCCACTCCCGAGCACCTTCACTCTTCCTCTTCGCTGAGCGGTTCCCTCGGCATCTCCAGCTCATCTCCTTTGCCTCAATGTCATCGACCGGAGCCCTTAGCGGAGCCGGGGCTGGAGTCCCCAGCGGATCGGGCGGGCGCAAGCGTGGCCGCCTGTTTGGGAGCAGGAACGGGGCGAAAGACCCAGCGGCGACACCGCCAGTTCCTTGCAGACGCGGCCGCCTAATGTATATGCACGCGTCTGTTCTTGTAGACAGTGTTGGGCCTCCAAGTGCAGAGGTTTGTAGAACAGCAGCAAGTTTCCCTTAAGTGGATCACCCAAGGTTTATCGAACTCAGGGAGGAAGAGGTCAAAGCTATCCCTCTCAAGCAACCCTGCAATTACGATACACAAAGTCTCTTGTGTCCCCAACACACCCAATACACTTGTTAGATGTATAGGTGCACTAGTTCGGCGAAGAGATAGTGAAATACAAGTAGTAGTGATGATTATAAGTAGCAAATGTGATCTAAAATAAATATCGCTGCGAGCAAACATGTAACAAAACAGTAAGTAAATGGTGTGCAATGCTTGGAAACAAGGCCTAGGGATCATACTTTCACTAGTGGACACACTCTCAACAAATATAACATAATTGAACCAATAGATACTATCATCCATATGCAACTCAAAACAATTCTCCAATGGAAAACGAACACTAATCATGCGTAGGGCTACGAAGCACTCCTCAAAGTCCGTATGTACCCAAACTAGATTGTCCCAGACTATCACCATGTACGCACTAGATGGTTCCAACAAACACCAACAATTCATAGAGACATTAACCAAAAAGATGCACATGATGCACACACTAGTCACCTTTACACCATGATACGAGGTATCTCAGGAGAGTATAATAATTAAGCATAGGAGTAGCATAATATCTGAATAATAACATCTACCAATTCAACTAGATACAAAGCTCATGATCACATAAAGATCACATCATGGGAGAGAGAGGTGAACCACATAGCTACCGGTAGAGCCCTCAGTCCCAGGGGAGAACTACTCCCTCCTCATCATAGGAGACAGCAAGGTTGATGGAGATGGCGGTGAGGTCGATGGAGACGGCAAAGATGGCGATGGAGACCGATGGAGATGGCTCCGGGGGCACTTTCCCGTCCCGGCAGGGTGTCGGAACAGAGACTTCAGTCCCCTGAAATTCGTCGGCGGCGGCGGTGGAGCTGCGGAACTCTTCTAGAAATTTTGCCGATTCCCCTAGGGTTTTCCGTCCCGAGGCTTTATATAGGCGAAGGGGAATCATCAGGGGGCTGCCAGGGCGCCCTCACACGTAGGGGGCGCGGCCAGGGGCCAGGCCGCGCCACCCTATTGTGTGGGGCCCTCGTGGCCCCACTCCGTCTCCTCTTTGGTTCTCTGGAAGCTTCGGTGAATTTGTAGACGTTCGGCTTTTGGTTCGTCCAATTCCGAGAATATTTCCTGTGTAACTTTGCTGAAACACAAAAACAGCAAAAAACAGGGAACTGACACTGTGGCGACTTGTTAATAGGTTAGTTCTAAAAATCGCATAAAAACGCCATGAAGTGTAACGAAACACAAGGCAAATGGTGTAAAAACAAGCATGGAGCATCAAAAATTATAGATACGTTTGAGACGTATCAGCATCCCCAAGCTTAACTCCTGCTCATCCTCGAGTAGGTAAGTGATAACAAAAGAAATAATTTTTGAGGTGACATGCACCATCATAATTTGATCAGCGAGGTAGAGCATTGAGTGTTGAGATCAAAGAACTTAAAACATGGGCATGAAAGACATAATCTCAATAGAAGAAACTTAGCAACCATGTTATAGCATGAAAAAGAACACAAATGAAAGATCATGAAAATGAAACAATAAAAGTCAAACGTGTGTTCAAATCATATGGAAAACATAGCAAATGGTTTTCAGCTTGTCCCTCATGGAGTAGCAAAACATAAATGCATAGGACACCTTCAAGTTTAAGAGGGTGACTAGATACAAGTAATTTAAGAACAAGTGAAACCATGATCATGAATCAATCAATGAAAACTTTGGGACAATGCACATTATACTCAGAATGACAACTATGCTCTCTTAGACGGTGCATAAAGATAGAAGGTGGTGACTCAACATAAAAGTAAAAAGAAAGGCCCTTCGCAGAGGGAAGTAGTGATTAAACATGTGCTAGAGCTTTTCATTTATAAAATAGAGAGATAAAAAATTGGTTTCGAGAGGTGGTTGTCTTTGTCAACGACTGGCAATGGGGTTCTTACTATCTTCCATATAAAAATGAAGCAAGTTTTTGAGAGAGATATTGGCACTTTTGTGCTCTTTTATAAAGCTTGGCACTCCTCCCCACCTTTTTCCTTTCTTAAACCATGGCTAACCGATTCCATCGGGTGCCCACCAACATTCACATACCATGGAGGAGTGCCTTTTTTCTTTCTTTCTTTTCTCTTTTTTTTTCTTTTTGGAATGAGACAATATGGAAGATAGCAAATCCGACCACTACGTCCCCATGAGCTGAAAATAGTGTCACAAAATGAGAAGTATTTTGAAGGTTTTTTGAAAGGTAGCACATGAAAATTTACTTGGAATGACTTGCAAATACCATGCATAGGAATTTATAGTGGACACAATGGCAAACTTTGTTTTTGGGAGTTGGATGCACGAGTAGAGCTCATACTCAGTACAAAATGAGGGCTAGCAAAAGACTGGGAGCGACCAACTAAGAGAGCAATAACGGCCATAATCATGCAAAGCGACAAAGCAACATTAAAAGAAGCATAAGATGGCATCAAAAGTCAAAAACTAAAAGATCATAGAGGCTATAGGTGACTTATTTTTGTAGTCAACATGGTGTAAGCATGTGCCAAGTCAACCCAAATAAAGCATCAAAGGAGAAAACCAAATTAATGCTTCCAAATAATATAAACAACGCATGATTTTTTCAAAGGCTCATTAAGCAATCTCAGTCATTTGAGACAAGTCATGCTACAGCAAAACTACTAAGCATACTATCAAAAAGACATCAAGCACGATATGCAAAAGCCTAGGCCGCAGTCTACACAAGCTCCTTCTTGTACCACTTTTTTGCATAAAGCTTTTTCTCTTTTCCAACACCATTCAAACCTTTTTGAGACAACTCTTTTGATAAAAGCCACCATAGACCAGAGGTCCAAATACACCTTTATGCAAAGATAAAACAATATCTGAACAAAAATCAAGGTGAAAAATGCAAGCTAAACGCAGTAGCAGAAAAAGAGAACACTCATTGAACGATAAGAGTGAAAACTAGAGTGTTCTTGGCAAATGAAAAGCGAGTTCATCTCCTCCAAAAGAAACATGATATGATCTAACCATTTATTGCAGCAAACAAAGCAAAAAAAACTGAAAACAAAAAAAACTGACGCTCCAAGAAAAACACATAGTGCATGAAGCAATAAAAATATAGTGTCTTGAAAGATGACCTGATTTTTGCCGATGATGAAGGGGTGCCTCGGGGGCATCCCCAAGATTTGACGCTTGTACCTCTTGGATATTTCTTGGGGGTTGCATGGGCATCCCCAAGCTTGAGCTTTTGTCCATTCTTCATCTCATCTCATCATTCTCCAATCCCTACACTTGAAAACTTCCTTCATACAAAACTAAACACAATTCTATTAGCAACATTAGTGTAAGCATAGCATTGAATCAACCCTTTTTGCTTCAGGTTTCAACTCAAAACCACCACATATAAAGTATAAACTACTGTAACAACTTCCCCAAAAGTTCTGTGATCAAAAGAACTCAAAAAGAAAGTGATAAAGCGGCAAACATAACTATTGGCAGAAATCTGTCAAAACAGAATAGCTGACAAACGTCGAATTTTTAGAGGATTTTCTGTTGCTCAAATCAAAAAGTGTTCAACTAATGAAAGTTTGGATATAACCAGGGGCATATGCACAAGAAATCGCAGGTCCAAAAGATATACAGAGAATTTTCACGAATTTTTACGGTGCAGCACTAAAATCTGTTTCAGGACAGCAACATCTCCAAATCTTACCTTACTCAAATTAGAGGCTTCTCTTGGCACAACAACGAAATAAAAATGATAAGGAGAGGTCATTACAGTAGTAATGACTTCCAAGACTCAAATAAAAGAAAAAGTACTGAAAAATAACAATAGGTTATCTCCCAAGAGTGCTTTTCTTTAACGCCTTTGAGCTAGGCGCAGTAATTTGCAAAGATGCTCATGTAGGCGCCATATAAGAGCTTGAGGCAAAGGCGCCATATAGGAACTTAAAGCAACAGAGAGCATCAAAAAGTAAATGTGAAAGACATTTAAATCTAAACCACTTCCTATGAAAAATAGTCTTGTAAAGAGACAAGTCATGAAAGCGCAAAGCAAAAAGCATAGGAAGGCAAAACAAGTACAACTTCAAGAATTGCAACATAAAGAGGGGAAACTCAATATTGTTGAGATCCATAAAACCATGTTTCCCTCTCTCATAATAACTTTCAGTAGCATCATGAATAGAACTAACAATATAACTATCACATAAAGCATCCCTATCATGAGCCACATGCATAAAAGAATTAATACTCCCCACATGAACAATCATAGTAGGAGCAGATTCAATAGAATAATTATTCTCATCACCATAATCATCAAAAATAGGAGGCATATTGTAATCATAGCTAATTTTCTCCTCAAAAGTAGGTGAACTGAAAATATTATACTCATCATCATAACCATCATAAACTAGAGGTTTAGTATCATCACAAGCTAGAAAACAGCTATTTCGCAAAGCATACTCATCAAACATATCATCATAAGAAGGAACATGGATAGTACTAATGGTACAACAATTATTAACCTTAGAATTGGTACCAAAAAGATTTTCAATATCAAAAGTAGAGTGCTTTTCCCAATCATGATCACTAACATAGGTAACAGGCATAGGAACATCACATAGGGGAGATAAAATATCATCAGAGCAAACTTTCTCCACTAAAGCTGGGGAACTAAAAATATCATGCTTAACAAAACTAGCTTCCCCAAGCTTAGACTTTTCTATAGCATTAGCAACAACGGTATTCAAAGCATTCATACTAACAACACTATTAGCATGCAAATTAAGCTCCAAAGGTTTTTCAACTTTCTCTTCAAATCTAAACTCAGGAAAAAGACTAAAGAACTCATTACTTTCCATTAAGCCTAACTAGTGAAAATAAAAACAAGAAACAAAAAGATATAATTGCAAAATCGAAAGGAAATAACTCCGAGCACTCAATCAGGAGGATGCGAGTACCTTTTACCATACCTCCTCGACAACGGCGCCAGAAAAGAGCTTGATGTCTACGCACGCGTCTGTTCTTATAGACAGTGTTGGGCCTCTAAGTGCAGAGGTTTGTAGAACAGCAGCAAGTTTCCCTTAAGTGGATCATCCAAGGTTTATCAAACTCCGGGAGGAAGAGGTCAAAGCTATCCCTCTCAAGCAACCCTGTAATTATGATACAGAAAGTCTCTTGTGTCCCCAACACACCCAATATACTTGTCAGATGTATAGGTGCACTAGTTCGGCGAAGAGATAGTGAAATACAAGTAGTAGTGATGATTATAAGTAGCAAATGTGATCTAAAATAAATATCGCTGTGAGTAAACATGTAAGAAAACAGTAAGCAAACGGTGTGCAATGCTTGGAAACAAGGCCTAGGGATCATACTTTCACTAGTGGACACACTCTCAACAAATATAATATAATTGAACCAATAGATACTATCATCCATATGCAACTCAAAACAATTCTCCAATGGAAAACGAACACTAATCATGCGTAGGGCTACGAAGCACTCCTCAAAGTCCGTATGTACCCAAACTAGATTGTCCCACACTATCACCGTGAACGCACTAGATGGTTCCAACAAACACCAACAATTCATAGAGACATTAACCAAAAAGATACACATGATGCACGCACTAGTCACCTTTACACCATGATACGAGGTCTCTCCGGAGAGTATAATAATTAAGCATAGGAGTAGCATAATATCTGAATAATAACATCTACCAATTCAACTAGATACAAAGCTCACGATCACATAACTCACATCATGGGAGAGAGAGGTGAACCACATAGCTACCAATAGAGCCCTCAGCCCCGGGGAGAACTACTCCCTCCTCATCATAGGAGACAGCAAGGTTGATGGAGATGGCGGTGAGGTCGATGGAGATGGCGGAGACGGCGATGGAGACCGATGGAGATGGCTCTGGGGGCACTTCCTCGTCCCGGCAGAGTGTTGGAATAGAGAGTTCTGTCCCCCAAAGTTCGTCGGCGGCGGCGGAGCTGCAGAACTCTTCTGGAAATTTCGCCGATTCCCCTAGGGTTTTCCGTCCCGAGGCTTTATATAGGCGAAGGGGCGTCATCAGGGGGCTGCCAGGGCGCCCTCACACGTAGGGAGCGCGGCCAGGGGCCAGGCCATGCCGCCCTATTGTGTGGGGCCCTCGTGGCCCCACTCCGTCTCCTCTTCGGTTCTCTGGAAGCTTCGGTGAATTTCTGGACGTTCGGCTTTTGTTTCGTCCAATTCCGAGAATATTTCGTGTGTAAATTGTCTGAAACACAAAAACAGCAGAAAATAGGGAACTGGCACTGTGGCGACTTGTTAATAGGTTAGTTCCGGAAATCGCATAAAAATGCCATGAAGTGTAATGAAACACAAGGCAAATGGTGTCAAAACAAGCATGGAGCATCAAAAATTATAGATACGTTTGAGACGTATCACCGCCCACTGGGCAGCCGCAACAAGAAGACCATGGCGGCGCTCGCGGCTGCTGCCACCGCAGAGGCTGCTAGGGCGGCTTCCGCCGTTTCCGTTGCTGCGGCCCCCGCAGGGGTGGTTGCCTTGGCCGCCACCAACACCGTGGCCCCCGCGGGCGCAACCTCCGTCACCGGCCTCGCCGCGACTCCCATAGAGGTAGCGGCCGCCATCATCGGAGCCGCAATCGCGGTCGGGGTTGCTCCTCGGGGCCTTGCCGGCGCAGGCGTCGGCTGCTCATCCAGTGCGGCCACCGCCAAGGCACGCAAGCCTCGGCACTCACCACCGCGGCAGCGGCTCTCCTATGTCTCGGAGCATGGATTCACCACCTTCGTGGTGCATCTGTGGGCCGGGTGCGAGGAGCGCCTGCCGCTCCCCGCCAGCTTCATCGGCACTATGGGGAGGAACCCCCCGACGAGCATCATGGTGGAGGAGGGCAGCGGCGGCCAGCCCCTGTACCTCGTCGAGATCCTCCATGACGAGCAGGGGAAGAGCTACCTCACCGACGGCTGGACGAGGTTCATCAACAACTATGACCTGAAGTGCGGCTGGTCCCTCATCATGACCTGTCGCACCGAGTTGCCCATCCTGTCGTGTGGATGAATTATGGGGCATGCCACGGACCGAGCTAAATGCCGTCTGGCGTTCGAGGAGTCCTCATGACTCTAGGATGAGAAGACCGGCTCCACCCGAAGGGCCGGTTGCGTCAGCAGCCGGCTGGCGCCTCCACCAAGGAGAGCCGGAGCCGGGCGATGAAGATAAAAGCCTCTGAACGGCTGTTTCGCTGAAAGTGGGCTTGCCCCGACAAGAACGATAGAGGCCAAGGACGGGAGTGATGAGCGCCCCGACCGGCCTCAGCCAATCAGTGATCGAGGCCCCTTCCCCACGACGGGATCCTAGGCAAGAGGGAGGGAATATGCCTCCCAGATGCCGGTCCAGGGGAAAGGCGCTTTATAAAGCACCTTTGTCAGAGCAGGGCCAGAGGATCACGTCAAGGACGCCGCCGCCGAGGTGCCGGCAGCCGGCCGAAACGCTACCTAACCTGTAACCAGGCCCCCGCCTATATAAGGGGGCCTAGACCCTTAGTCCGAAGGGATCTGTCGTGGGGATGACTTAGGGGGCGCACCACGGGCCGGGCAGTATGCCGGCCCGCATCCCAGGAGTCCCCACGGCTTCAGCACGAGAAGACCGGCTCCGACCGAAGGGCCGGCTGCGCCCGCGGCCGGCTGACGACTCCACCGAGGAGGACTGGAGCCGGGCGATGGAGACAAAACTTCCTAACGGCTGTCTCGCCGAAAGCGGAACGGCCCCGACAAGATCATCAGGGGCGCAGGACAGGAGTGATGAGCGCCACGACCACATCCAACCAATGAGAGACCGAAGACCCTTCCCCACGACGGGATCCGAGGCAGAGGAGAGGGGATATGCCCCCCAGATGCCGGTCCAGGGGAAAGGCACTTTATAAAGTGCCTTTGCCAGAGCAGGGTCAGAGGATCACGCCAAGGACGTCGCCGCCGAGGAGCCGGCAGCCGGCCGAATCGCCACCTAAACATGTAACCAGGCTCCCGTCTATATAAGGGGGCCTGGACCCTTAGCGTAGGGGGGATCCGATCTTCTTCTTCCTCCTCTAGCCGAACAGCTCTAGGAGCACTGTAATCGCTACTACCCGATCAATACGAAGCAGGCAGGAAGTAGGGGTTTACCTCCAACCGGGAGGGCCCTGAACCTGGGTAAACCGTGGTGTCTCTGTTGGCACAATCCCGAGCCGGACCCATCGTCACCAACTTCGAGCCCCTCCGATAAGCCACCCCATGGCTACTGTCTCTAAATTCCCACGACAGGATCTGATCTTCTTCTTCCTCCTCTAGCCCGAACAGCTCGAGGAGCACTGTAATCGCTACTGTCCAATCAATACAAAGCAGGCAGGAAGTAGGGGCTTTACCTCCACCTTGGAGGGCCCTGAACCTGGGTAAACCGAGGTGTCTCCGCTGGCACAATCCCGAGCCGGACCCATCGTCACCACCGTCGAGCCCCCTCGATAAGCCACCCCATGGCTACTGTCTCTAAATTCCCACGACAGTTGGCGCCCATCGTGGGGCAAAGCGAGGCGGTGAGCGGAGTCAAGTTCCGGCCGGGACCCTCATCGGCTCTCGGCGAGAAGGTTGCCTCCGACCTCGTATGGAGGTTCGGCACCTTCGACTGCGTCAGCGACAACTTGTCCCACTTCGAGAATGGCTTCGGCAATAGCGGCTCCTTCCTCGACGTCGACAGCCACTGCTTCTACATCACCAAGCCCTTCCCAGAGGAGGTGACCGACGTCTTCGACCCTCTCTGCGATGGAGGCTTGAGCTGCGGTGAAAGCAGCAGTCTTGGTGCCATGGTCGAGGTGATGGCCCTGAGAGAAGAGGAGGGTGGCGACTCCTTGCGTCCCGAGCGCCCGTCGCCCGAACGCCTTCTTCCACAGGAGCAGGATGCTCCACTCCCAGAGCAGGACACCCCGGACGTCTCTGTGGTGGACCTGCGCGCACCCCTCAGCCGCGTCATCAACCCCGCCCGGGTCGCCGAGGCCCTGGAGTGAACGCGTCTCGTCCTCCTCAGCAAGGTGGCTGAGGACGAGGCCAACTGGTGCCGCGGAAGCGCCACGCTCAGCGAGTTCTATGACGTGCATGGAGACGCACCAATCGAGCTCACTCATGACCTACGGCGCAGCTTCGCCACCGCGGGCCTCGGCCAGATCCAACGGTCGCCAGCGGCAAGCCGAGGCCGTGGAGGGCGCGGACAGGGCGGCCGTGCTTCGAGCGGCAACGCCCAAGGCCGCCGCGCCCAGCAAAGTGGCGGAGCAAGCAGGCCACGCCAAATCTCGGTGCCAGCGCCAGGGTCGGAGTCCCAGACTCGCCCATCGGCGCTGCACATCCACCTGTGGCTTGACCACGTCGACACGTTCCCCAGAGGATCTGCTAGCTCAAAGCGAGCGGCTTCTGACCAAGGAGGCCCGGGGGCTGCCGGTAGCGGTCATGGGCGCAAGGAGGGCAAATACACCCTCGATGCCGCACTTGATCAGCCGTGTAATTTCCACACCTCCCCGGGCAGGGAAGCGACCCACTCCACGCGTCAGTGCCGTTTCCTGAGAGAGCTGGAGCAACACGCTCGGCAGATCCCTGATGCGTCGCAAGCGCAGCCAGCTGGAGATCAGGAGGACCAACAGCACGACCCGGCTGGAGGCAAGCCGGACCAAGATGATGACTTCCCGGCGGATGTTGAGCAATATCACATCTTTACTACCCCCAGCAAGGATAAAAGGAACGACCTTTGGCATGAGGCAGAGGTGAACACTGTAATGCCTGCAGAACCCCAGTTCATACACTGGTCTAAGGCGGCCATCACCTGGCCAAGTTCATGGTGGTGCCACATTACGCCTATCTGAAGATGAAGCTCCCAGGACCCAGAGGCGTAATCACTATCATGGGAAGCTTCAAGAAGTCCCTGGCCTGCGCAAAGGAGAGCTCGTAGCTGGCAGAGGCACTGGTCATCGCCGAGGAGAAGCGGCAGCTTCTACATCGTGTGGAGCTGGCCCAGCAAGATGTGCCAGTTCACCAGTCGCCGGTGGAGCAGTTGAAGTCGGCCAATGACACCAAGAAGATCCTGCTGGATGAGAGCGATCCCTCCAAGTACGTCATCATCGGCACCGGCCTTTCTGCTAAATAGGAAAGCGAGCTCACCAGCTTCCTCTGTGAGAATCGGGACATCTTTGCATGGTCTCCAAAGGACATGCCAGGTGTGCCAAGGGAGCTGGCTGAGCACTCACTCAACGTCAGGCCGGACGCCAAGCCGATCAAGCAACCGCTGCGGCGCTTTGCAGAAGAGAAAAGGAAAGCTATTGGCGAGGAGATTGCCCGGCTCCTCGCAGCCGGCTTTATCACGGAGGTACTTTACCCTGACTGGCTGGCGAACCCAGTCTTGGTTCTAAAGAAGAACAACACTTGGCGAATGTGTATCGACTACACCAGCCTCAACAAGGCTTGCCCCAAGGATCCTTTCGCACTACCACGGATCGACCAGGTGATCGACTCCACAGTCGGCTGTGACCTGCTGTCCTTCCTGGATGCCTATTCAGGCTACCACCAGATCCTGCTCTTCCAGCCGGATCAGATCAAGACGTCCTTCATCACCCCATATGGAGCCTACTGCTACGTCACCATGCCATTTGGCCGAAAGAATGCTGGAGCCACTTACCAACGAACCATGCAGTGATGTCTGCAAGGGCAGATTGGGAGAAACGTGCACGCTTATATGGATGACGTGGTGGTGAAGACCAAGCAGAGCGGCATGCTCCTGGATGACCTCAAGGAGACCTTCGCCAACCTACGGCGCTATCGCATGAAGCTCAACCCAGAGAAGTGCACCTTTGGTGTGCCGGTTCGTCAGCCTGCTCGGGGAGAAGGCCATGCCGCTGTACCAGCTGATGAAGAAGGCAGACCACTTCGTTTGGTCCCAGCGCGCTGATGATGCCTTCAACAATCTCAAGCGAGCCTTGTCTACCGCGCCAATCTTGGCTGCGCCGGCTCCGTGAGAGCCAATGCTGCTCTACATCGCGGCTACCCCGTGAGTCATTAGCATCGTGATCATGGTGGAGCGCACCGAGGAAGGCAAGGAGCTACCGGTTCAGCGCCCGGTGTACTACCTGAGTGAGGTGCTCACTCTCTCCAAGCAGAACTACTCGCACTACCAGAAGGTCGCATACGGCGTGTACATGGCAGCCAAGAAGCTGAAGCACTACTTCGAGGAGCACCCAATCACGGTGGTGAGCACCACTCCGCTCTCGGAGATCATCGGGTGCAAGGACACGTTAGGAAGAGTGGCCAAATGGGCGATTGAGCTCGCTGCTCATACCATTCAGTACAAGCCCAGGACAACGATCAAGTCGCAGATCATAGCAGATTTCTTCGCTGACTGGGGAGAGCACCAGTACCTGCCGCCGGCTCCAGACTCCACCCACTGGCGCATGCACTTCGATGGCTCCAAGCTGCTCGGGGGCTTGGGAGCTGGCGTCGTCCTCACCTCTCCTAAGGGAGACAAGCTGCAATACGTGCTGCAGATGCACTTCCATGCGTCGAACAACGTCGCCGAATACGAAGCCCTGGTACATGGGCTCAAGATGGCCAAGCAGATTGGCATTAGGAGGATCCTCTGCTTTGGAGACTCCGACCTGGTAACGCACTAGGTTTTGGGGGATTGGGACGCCAAGGACACCAACATGGCCTCCTACCGCTTCTACGTACAGCAGCTCAGCGAATTCTTTGAGGGCTGTGAGTTCCACCATGTCCCCAGAGCAAACAACGATGAGGCGGACCAGCTATCCAAGATCGGCTCCACCAGGCAGGATATCCCAGCCGGGGTGTCGCTGGAGATCATCCGCAAGCCGTCCATCAAGCCTTCGCCGGAATCTATGTCCATCTACGTGCCTGGAGACCCCGCCCCGGCTCAGGTCCCACCACCAGACCTAGGGGCTGCCACTTTGGGGCTGAAGGGGGCAGCTGGCCAGCCCAGCGCGGCCAGCTCGGCAAAGGACATGGGGGCTGCCGGCTCCACGCCCGCTCCCCCAGCTGGACAATCAGATGAGGCCGGCACAATGACAGAACCGGGGGCTGCTGATCCCCTGGTCGCCAGTGTCTTCCACATACGGGAGATACCTTCCTGGGCGGAGCCATTCTCCAACTACCTCATCACTGGGGACTTGCCGCAAGACGAAGTGGAGGCTAGGCGAATTCAACGCCGAGCAGGGGCATACACCATCATCAACAGCGAGCTGTACAAGCGCAGTGTGTCAGGCGTCTTCCAGAGGTGCATCGAGCCAGAAGAAGGGATAGAGCTGCTAGGAGAGATGCACCAAGGGGAGTGCGGACATCATGCATCTTCCAGAGATTTGGTGGCCAAAGCCTTCCGCCATGGTTTCTATTGGCCAACGGCCAAGCAGAATGTAGAACAACTAGTGAAACAGTACAACGGCTGCCAGCGCTTCTCCAAGCATAGAAACACTCCAGCGGCAGCCCTCAAGACCATCCCGCTCACCTGGCCGTTCGCTGTCTGGGGCCTGGACATGGTAGGACCATTCAAGACCGCACCCGGGGGCTTGATGCATCTGTTGGTTTCCGTGGACAAGTTCACCAAGTGGATCGAGGCCAAGCCAATCAAAAAACTCAACGGCTCGTCCACCATCAAGTTCTTCAACGAGATCATCACAAGATATGGAGTTCCCCACAACATCATCACTAACAACGGGACGAACTTTGCGAAGGGAGTCTTTGCTGATTATTGTGGCAAGAAGGGCATCCGGCTGGACTTAGCGTCAGTAGCGCACCCTCAGACAAATGGGCAATTGGAGAAGGCAAATGGGCTGATCCTAGCCAGCATCAAACCAAGGCTGGTCGAGCCTCTTGAACGCTCAGCCGGCTATTGGGTCAAAGAGCTACCCTCAGTGCTCTAGAGCCTGCGCACCACTCCAAATCGTTCTGTTGGCTTCACACCTTTCTTCCTGGTCTATGGAGCAGAAGCGGTGTTGCCCACGGACATCGAGTTCGATGCGCCCAGAATTGTCCAGTACATAGAGAAGCAAGCAAAAGAAGCTCGCGAAGATGGTGTCGACCTCCTCGAGGAGGCACGAGAGCAGGCTTTGGCCAGATCAGCGCTCTATCAGCAACAGCTGTGACAATACCACAACCGGAAGATTCGCCCGCTCGTGTTTCACAAAGGAGATCTCGTACTCCGGCTGGTCCAAAGCACTAAGGGCATGCACAAGCTGTCTCCTCCCTGGGAGGGACCGTTCATTGTTAGCCGCCCGCTAGGCAATGGGGCATATTACCTCATCGACGCACAAGAGCCCAGAAAGAATAAGGCAGATAACTCTGAAAAGGAGACGGAGCGTCCCTGGAATGTCGGCCTCCTAAGACCTTTCTTCTGCTAAGGCAAAAGCTTGTACCCCAAAAAACTTGTCAATGAATAAAGGAAAATGGAGCGGCTAGTTACGGCCGGCTCCGAGGAAAACACTTCGTGTATGTTTTGCTTCCTGCGTTATTCACTTGACCGGCAGCCGGCTCCGAGCACCGAGCCACAGCCGGCAGTCCTTAAAAACGATCAATCTCTCGTCAGCCGGATGAGTACTAAGTATGAAGAAGGTCTCGAGCCCAACCTCCACCTTCCGGCTCCGCGCAGCCGGCCGGATAGGAGTCGACAGGCCACATACGAAGGAAAGCCATAGGGCAGAACCATAAACGATAAAAAAATCACTCAACCAGACGCTAGGAGCAGTGTCTGTTAACTAAGCGCTGGCTAGCACGAGTCGGGGGCTTGATAGACCAAAGTACTACTTCTCATTCCGCGGCACACTCCCACCCTAGGCCGACATTCAGCTGTCGGCCCAAGGGAGACCAACCGGCATCAGGCTGCCGGTTGGGGGTAGAAGGGCCGAAGGGTGGGAAGATTAAGGAAAAAGTTGAGGGAACTGGACAAAGGCAAAGCTAGCGAATGGCTGACAATCACAGTCTCTCGACGTCTGGGCTGAGTAGCCACACCAAAGAGGTTCGAAGCTCGAGCTGCCTCATTCGGTGTTGGCACCGTACAAGAAAAGGTTAGTTTCGAGCCAGCTATCAGTCCAGCTGCCCCAAAACTCGGGGGCTAGGGGGAAAGGGAATTGGCCCTCAGAAGTGAGCCGGCTCCAGTACCTCGCCGGCTGTCCCATCAGCTGGCGCTGCGACATGATCAGTAAACGAGCAACGAAATCGAAACCTAACACTCGCAAAATAGTGGCTAGAGCCACAAACTAGGAGATTCACTCCACCCACAGCAAGGGAGGCATGCTAGCTCTAGTCTCGCCCGAGCCGGCACAGGATTCAACTTCCACTCCGACCCCGCCAAGCCGGAACTAGTCCGTCCTTCCCAGAGCCGGCTAGCAGAAGCACTGCTCCTTTCGCGCTGAGGTTGAAGGATCTCGCCCTAAGCGTCTGTGCAAGCCAGTGACCATCGTAGTATCTATCTACAGATTCGCACGGCAATGGTTCTATCCAAGGAAGAATCCTAGTCGGGGAATCGGCACGGCACGGCGATACAAGCACAAGAACATTCACACAGTCAATGGAGAAGGACAAGCAAAGATTCACAGGAAATTAAAAGAGTTCTTAAACATACGACTGGTGATTACATGACATAGGCCACGCTAAGGGCCGAAGCAACAAAAGAACTCCCCCTCCTAACCCCTAGACCTCTGTTGACAATGCTGCTGTCAGAGGGGGGCTTCGAGGGCGCTCGCCGATCACGGCCAGGGGGAGTAGGCACGGGCGTAGCCGGAGTCGTCGACGACGCGGACGTACAGGATGGGCGACTGGAAACGGTGGGTCAGGATGAGAGACCAGCCCTGTTCTAGGCCGTAGTCGATGAAGAACTGCTCCCAGCCCTCGGTGAGGTAGCTCTTCCCCTCCTCGTCGTGGAGGACCTCGACGTGGTACAGAGGCTGGCCGCCGCTACCATCCTCCACCATGAGGCTCGTTGGGGGGTTCTTACCCATCGTGCCGATGAAGCTGGCGGGGAGTGGCAGACGCTCCTTGCACCCGGCCAGCAGGGGCACCACGAAGGTGGTGAACCCATGCTTCGGGATGTAGGAGAGCCGCTGCCTAAACGGCGGGCACGGCGGCCGCGTGCGCGCCTTGCTGGCGGCCGCGCTGGAGGAGCCACCGACGCTCAGGCCGGTGAGGCCCAGAGGGGCGGCCCCGAGCGCCATCGCGGCGCCGACGAGGGCCACCGCCACCTCTAGGGGAGTCCCGGTGAGGCCGGCGACGGAAGTCACGGCCGCGGGGACTGTGGCTTTGGCAGCGGCCAAGGCAACGGCCCCTCCGGGGGCCGCGACGACGGCGGTGGAGTGGCCGGCCCCGAAAGGCTCGGCGGCGGCCGCGGCCGTGAGCACCTCTAGGGTCTTCTTATTGCGGCTGCCCGGGGGGCGGCCGCGCCTCCGGGGCACCGGTGGCGTCGCCGCCGGGTCCTTGGCCTTGTTCAGGCTCCCGAGCGGGTGGCCGCGCTTGCGCCCGCTTAGCCCGCCGACGGTCCCGGCCCCGGCTCCGCCGAAAGCCTCCAGCGACAACATTGAGGTCGCAGGGGGAGAAGCGGAGACGACGATTTGGCGAGGCGAAGGAGTGGGGATGCTCGGGAGTGGGAAAACCCTTGAGAGCTCCGAGATTTAAAGGCTAGCGAAGCACAAAAAGTTGAGCCAGTTTAATGCGAATAAATCATGCGCGTGGTGTTTCGATGGGACTTATCGCTGATGCAAGCCTCGTCTCGTCGCCTGACGTCTATTGAAATCATTACGGAGGCCGAAGAGTCAAAGCGATGGGACGGGACGCTGGCCACTGGCGCACTGTACCGACCGCAGCGTGGGAGCAAGACCCGAAGCGGCACAAGTTCCAAGGAGGCAGCACACCGGCTCGCGGCCGGCGGCTTGCGGCCGCTGGCCGGGTTAAGCCTGGAGCCGGTACGTCTCGAGACAGCCGGAGGAATTCCGCGTGACTTGGCCTCGAAGCCAGCAACCTCTAGACCAGACGGAGAATCCTGGGACTTCGGTGAAAACGAGCAAGACTTCGACGAGGGGAAGAACCCGCCAAAGCCCCATGCTAACCCATGAGACTTCGCCAGTTTCGGGGGCTAGTGTCGTGGGGATGACTAATGGGGCATGCCACAGACCGAGCTAAATGCCGGCTGGTGTCCCAGGAGTCCTCACGACTCTAGGATGAGAAGACCGGCTCCACCCGAAGGGCTGGCTGTGTCAGCAGCCGGCTGGCGCCTCCACCAAGGAGAGCCAGAGATGGGCGATGAAGACAAAAGCCTCCCAACGGTTGTTTCGCTAAAAGTGGGCTTGCCCCGACAAGAACGACAGAGGCCAAGGACAGGAGTGACGAGCGCCCCGACTGGCCTCAGCCAATCAGCGATCGAGGCCCCTTCCCCACGATGGGATCCGAGGCAAGAGGGAGGGGATATGCCTCCCAGATGTCGGTCCAGGGGAAAGGCGCTTTATAAAGCGCCTTTGTCAGAGTAGGGCCAGAGGATCACGTCAAGGACGCCGCCGCCGAGGAGCCGGCAGCCGGCCGAAATGCTACCTAACCTATAACCAGGCCCCCGCGTATATAAGGGGGCCGATCTTCTTCTTCTTCCTCCTCTAGCCCGAACAGCTCGAGGAGCACTATAATCGCTAATGTCCAATCAATATGAAGCAGGCAGGAAGTAGGGGCTTTACCTCCACCCGGGAGGGCCCTGAACCTGGGTAAACCGAGGTGTCTCCGTTGGCCCAATCCCGAGCCGGACCCATCGTCACCACCATCGAGCCCCCTCGATAAGCCACCCCATGGCTACTATCTCTAAATTCCCACGACACATCCTCTGCATCCGCGTCGTCGACACCTCCGGCTGCGCCCGCGCCTACTCCCCCTGGTCATGATCGGCTAGCACCCCCAAAGCCCCTTCCTTGACAATGGCTTTGTCAATGGAGAATTCCGGGTGCTTAGGGTGGGGGAGTATCTTTTATTTCCTCGGCCCTTAGCGTGGCCTTAATTATGTAACCGCCTGATACGTCTCCAACGTATCCATAATTTTTGATGCTCCATGCTTGTTTTTACACCATTTGCTTAGTGTTTCGTTACACTTCGTGGCATTTTTATGCATTTTCCGGAACTAACCTATTAACGAGATGCCACAGTGCCAGTTCCCCGTTTTCTGCTATTTTTGTGTTTCAGAAATATTACACAGGAAATATACTTGGAATTGGACGAAACAAAAGCCAGTCGTCCAGATATTTCATGGAGCTTCCAGAAGACCGAAGAGGAGATGGAGCTGAGCCAGAGGGCGGCCACACCATAGGGCGGCGTAGCCTAGGGCTACCCCATGCCCCCTGGTGGTGTGGGACCCCTGGTCCACCTCTAACACTGCCCCTTTGTCTATAAAGACCCCCCGACGGGAAAAACCTAAACACCCGATCACTTTTCCAGAAACACATCGCGATCCACCGCCGTCATTGACCCAAGATCGGGAGTGTCCAGAAGCTCTTCCCGGCACCCTGCCAGAGAGTGCAATCACCACCGGAGGTCTTCTTCATCGCCATGCTTGCCTCCGGCACGATGAGTGAATAGTCTACCTTGGACTATGGGTCCATAGCAGTAGCTAGATGATTGTCTTCTCCACCATGTGCTTCATGTTTAGATCTCGTGAGCTGCTTTACATGATCGAGATCACCGTTATGTAATTCTACATGTTGTGTTTGTTGGGATCCGATGAATATTGGTGTTATGATTGAGTTGATGTACTAAATTTTATCTTATGTTATCTCTATATTGTTTATGATCTTGCATGCTCTCCGTTCTTAGTAGCTATCTTGGCCGAGTAGTTGCTAGTGACTCCAAGAGGGGGTATTTATGCTCGATAGTGGGTTCATGCCTCTATTTAATCTGGGGGAGTGACATAAACCTCTAAGGTTGTAGATGTGCTATTGCTACTAGGGGGAAAACAACATTCATATGCTCGAGGGCATATGCTTTGTTTACATTACACACTTTGCTTAATGCAATTATCTGTTGTTCGCAACTTAATACTTGTGGAATTCTCGGATTGATTCGCCACAAGTGGATTATTAGTCATAGATGCAGTTGGATGGCGGTCTATGTATCTTGTTGTAATGCCCAAAGTAAATCTCATAGTGATCCTCTCGACATGCACGTTGTCTTTATTCTATCAATTGCCCAACTGTATTTTGATTACCCAGCATGTGTTATTTGTCTTATGGAGAGACACCACTAGTGAACTATGGACCCCGGTACTATTTCCATTATATTGCTATCATCTGTTTACTTTACTTGCATACTATTACTATTTTCCACTCGATACGCTCATTCCTTTGTTTACAGCAAACCGGTGAGATTGACAATCTCATCGTAAGTTGGGAGCAAAGTATTTGGTTGTGTTGTGTGCAGGTTCCGCGTTGCAGCTGGCAAAGCAAAGCACTGGACGAGGTGCCTTATAAATTGTCCGGAGCTGTCGCAAGCTAGCAAGCATCACCTTCAGTCATTTGGCTTCTTCCCCTTCGGATCGATAAACCTTGGTTTCTTACTGAGGGAAAACCTTGCTGCTATACTCATCATACCTTCCTCTTGGGGTTCCCAACTGGACGGTGCCTTTCATCATCAACACCGTACCGCAATAAGCAGCACCGCCCGCCAGATGTTAAGGACTTTTTAATTTTCTACAAGTCTTGTTTGTCTTTCTTCATTTGTTGTGTGCTTGTTCTTGCATGAATGTCCTCTGCTTCCATCGGAGTGCGGTGACGATTTCACAGTTAGGATTCCTCCTGCGCTAGGACCGTCGCTGTGCAGGCTTGTAGGTAGAGGCTAAGATAGCCACCCACTTAAGCAGACATTCCTGGCGAGGTCTTCCGGTTTCAGCATGGAGGGAGAAGTGCCTCTGCTGGCTGGCGTCAGGAGACGTAAGCTAGCACCAGCTTGAGGAGACAGAAATGGAAACTAAGTCCTATCGTCGCGGTGAAACAACATATGCCATGGGATGGCTTAAATGGGGGCCGAACTAGGTGCTCGAGGATTCAGGAGAGGGAAACGTACTAAGAAGCACGACAGAGAGTGACTCAGATCTACCCAGGTTTGGGGCTCTCGTAAGGAGATAAAACCCCTACTCCTGCTCTAGTGCCTGTATATCTCTGGATCGATGGAGTGTACAACAATGGTGCTTCCTAGCTCTCTACTGGAGGAGGAAGATGAACTGCTAAGTGTAAGACTACTGAATGCTCAACCCCCTACTAGGGTTCCCTGTGCCACCTTATATAGGGGTGGCCAGGGTTACAACGGTCACATGGGACCAAGAGACACCAGCTACACTCCAAATGGGACATGCTGACGATGGCAGAGACCCTTGACTTTTTCCCTGATTGCTCTCGATGGGACTCAGCATCCCTGTACTTTGTACTTCTGCGACTGTGAGGTAAGGACTGTACTTTGGCATAGTGATGGTTGGTAAACCACCACTGTGCACCCTGTCATCATGATCTCCCTCCATGCTTGGCAGGATCTCTCCTTGATTGTAGGGATGTGACCCCTTAGTTGACTTCTATATCCCGGATATAGCCGTTGGCCATATACCGGACCTATATGCCGGACCAATGACCCATGGTCGGGTAATCCGGCCTTCCTTGTTCCTGCATAATATAACAACTTGGTTAGGCCGGCATATCTATGTATATGCCGTCACTCATTATCATGTATCCCGGCTATGCCGACATATCTGAACACTGGCCGGGATACGGCTTATATGCCGGCCTGGCCGATACTCCTATATGCCAGCCAGGACCAATCTTGGTCAACAATCACAAAGTCAACCACTTTCCTCATAACTTTGTAGTCTCTTGACCCTACCGGGGGTCATCCCCCCGACAAGTCCTATGCCGGCTTGGGCAAGGCCGGAGCTGGCACGTCTCCCTTTCCCGAGCCTTCGCATAAGCCTTGCCGCGGCTGGAGTGAACCTCCAGATCTCTGGCTTTAGCCATTTCTTTGCGAACGCTAAATTTCAATTTTGACGCTCTTTTGCTGGTCATGTCGCAGTGCCAACTGATCGAATAGCCGGTGAGGGACTGGAGCCAGCCCACTTCTAAGGGCCAATTCCCCTTCCCCCTAGCCCCTGAGTTTTGGGGCAGCTGGAATGACAGCTGGCCTAAAACTAGCTTGTTCGCATACGGTGCCGACATCGAGCGAGGCAGCTCTAGCTGCGAACCTCTTTCACGTGGCTACTCAGCCTAAACATTGAGAGACTGTGATCATCGACCATTCGCTGGCCTGCCTTAGCCCGGTTCCCTCAACTTTTTCCTTAATCGCCCCACCCTTCGGCCCTTCTTCCCCCAACCGGCAGCCTGGTGCCGGTTGGTCTCCCTTGGGCCAGCAGCCGAATGCCAGCCTAGGGTGGGAGCGTGCCGCGGGGTGAGAAGTAGTACTTCGGTCTGTCGGGCACCCGGCTCGGGCTAGCCAACGCATGGTTAACGAGCACTGTCTTCAACGCTTAGTTGAGCGACTGTTTATTGTTTGCGGTTTTTCCTTGTGGCTTTCGTGCGTATGTGGCCTGCTGGCTCCTACCCGTCCGGCTGCGCGGAACCGGGGGATGGAGGTTGGGCTCGAGACCTACTTCACACGTAGTACTCATCCGGCTGATGAGGAATCGATCTTTTTTGGGCGGCCGGCTGTGGCTCGGTGCCCGGAGCCGGCTACCGGTCAAGTGAATAACACAGGAAGCAAAACATACACGAAATGTTTTCCTCAGAGCCGACCATAACTAGCCGCTCCGTTATCCTTTATTCATTGACAAGTTTTCGGGGTACAAGCTTTTGCCTTAGCAGAAGAAAGCTCTTAGGAGATTGACATTCCAGGGACGCTCTATCTCCTTGTCAGAATTATCTGCCTTGTTCTTTCTGGGCTCTTGTGTGTCGATGAGGTAGTATGCCTCATTGCCTAGCACCCGGCTAACAATGAACGGTCCCTCCCAAGGAGAGGACAGCTTGTGCATGCCTTTAGTGTTTTGGACCAGCCAGAGTACGAGATTTCCCTCACGAAACGCGAGTGGACGGATCTTTCGGCTGTGGTATCGTTGCAGCTGCTGCTGATAGAGCGCTGACATCGCCAAGGCCAGCTCTCGTGCCTCTTCGAGGAGGTCGACGCCATCTTCATGAGCTTCCTTTGCTTGCTTCTCCATGTATTGGACAACTCTGGGCGCATTGAATTCGATATCAGTGGGCAGCACCGCTTCTGCTCTATAGACCAGGAAGAAAGGCGTGAAGCTGACAGAGCAATTTGGAGTGGTGCGCAGGCTCCAAAGTACTGAGGGTAGCTCTTCGACCCAACAGCCAGCTGAGCGCTCGAGAGGCTCGACCAACCTTGGTTTGATGCCAGCCAGGATCAGCCCATTTGCTTTCTCCACTTGCCCATTAGACTGAGGATGCGCGATGCTAAGTCCAGCCGTTTGCCCTTCTAGCCACAGTACTCTGCGAAGACTCCCTTTGCAAAGTTTGTCCCGTTGTCAGTGATGATGTTGTGGGGAACTCCATATCTCGTGATAACCTCGTTGAAGAACTTGATGGTGGACAAGCCGTCAAGTTTTTTGATTGGCTTGGCCTCGATCCACTTGGTGAACTTGTCCACTGCGACCAACAGATGCGTCAAGCCCCCGAGCGCGGTCTTGAATGGTCCCACCATGTCTAGGCCCCAGACAGCGAACGGCCAGGTGAGCGGGATGGTCTTGAGGGCTGCCGCTGGAGTGTTTTGATGCTTGGAGAAGCGATGGCAGCCGTTGCACTAGTTCACCAGTTGTTCTTCGTCCTTCTGGGCCGTCAGCCAGTAGAAACCATGGCGAAAGGCCTTAGCCACCAAGGCTCTGGAAGATGCGTGATGCCCGCACTCCCCTTAATGTATCTCTCTCAGCAGCTCTATCCCTTCTTTTGGCTCGATGCACTTCTGGAAGATTCCTGATACATTGCGCTTGTACAGCTCGCTGTTGATAATGGTGTATGCTTGCGCATGACGTTGAAGTCGCCTAGCTTCCACTTCGTCTTGCGGCAAGCCCCCAGTGATGAGGTAGTTGGAGAATGGCTCCGCCCAGGATGGTATCTCCCGTATGTAGAAGACACTGACGACCAGGGAATCAGCAGCCCTCGGGTCCATCGTCACGCCGGCTTCGTCTAGTCGGCCAGCTGTGGGGGCTAGCCTGGAGACGGCAGCCCCCGAGTCCTTCGTCGAGCTGGCCACGCTGGGCTGGTCGGCTGCTTCCTTCAGCCCTGAGACGGCAGCCCCCAGGTCCAGTGGCGGCACCTGAGCCGAGGCGGGGTCTTCAGGCACGTAGATGGAGGTGGACTCTGGCGAGGGCTTGATGGACGGCTTGCGGATGATCTCCAACGACACCCCAGCTGGGATATTCTGCTTGGTGGAGCCAATCTTGGATAGCCGGTCTGCCTCATCGTTGTTTGCTCTGGGGACATGATGGAACTCGCAGCCCTCGAAGAATCCACAGAGCTGCTGCACGTAGAAGTGGTAGGAGGCCATGTTGGCGTCCTTGGCATCCCATTCCCCTGAGACCTGGTGCACCACCAGGTCAGAGTCTCCGAAGCAGAGGATCCTCCGAATGCCAATTTCCTTGGCCAGCTTGAGCCCATGCACCAGGGCTTCATATTCGGCGACGTTGTTCGACGCACAGAAGTGCATCTGTAGCACGTACTGCAGCTTGTCTCCCTTGGGAGAGGTGAGGACGACACCGACTCCCAAGCCCTCGAGCATCTTGGAGCCATCGAAGTTCATGCACCAGTGTGTTGAGTCCAGAGCCGACAGCAAGTACTGGTGCTCTCCCCAGTCAGCGAAGAAATCCGCTATGATCTGCGACTTGATCGTCGTCCTGGGCTTGTACTGAATGGTATGAGCGGAAAGCTCAATCGCCCATTTAGCCACTCTGCCCGTTGCATCCTTGCACCCTATGATCTCCGAGAGCAGAGTGGTGCTCACCACCGTGATTGGATGCTCCTTGAAGTAGTGCTTCAGCTTCTTGGCCACCATGTACACGCCATACGCGACCTTCTGGTAGTGCGGGTATTTTTGCTTGGAGAGAGTGAGCACCTCACTCAGATAGTACACCAGGCGCTGAATCGGCAGCTCCTTGCCCTCCTTGGTGCGCTCCACCACGATCACAACGCTGATGACTCGCGGAGTAGCTGCTATGTAGAGCAGCATTGGCTCCCGCGGAGCCGGTGCCGCCAAGATTGGTGCAGTAGACAAGGCTGGCTTGAGGTCATTGAAGGCATCATCAGCGCGTTGGGACCAAACGAAATGGTCCGTCTTCTTCATTGGCTGGTACAGCGGCATGGCCTTCTCCCCGAGCCGGCTGACGAACCGGCTGAGCGAGGCCAAACATCCAGCAAACTTCTGCACATCCCTGAGCTGGGTGGGCGGCTCTAGGGCCTCAATGGCTTTTATCTTCGAGGGGTTAGCCTCGATCCCACGCTGGGAAACGATATAACCTAGGAGCTGTCCAGCCGGCATGCCAAAGGTGCACTTCTCCGGATTGAGCTTCATGCGATAGCGCTGCAGGTTGGCAAAGGTCTCCTTGAGATCGTCCAGGAGCGTACCGCTCTGCTTGGTTCTCACCACCACGTCGTCCACATAAGCGTGCACATTTCTCCCAATCTGCCCTCGTAGACATCGCTGCATGGTTCCCTGGTAAGTGGCTCCAGCGTTCTTCAGGCCAAATGGCATGGTGACGTAGCAGTAGGCTCCATATGGGGTGATGAAGGACGTCTTGATCTGATCTGGCTGGTATAGCGGGATCTGGTGATAGCCTGAATAGGCATCTAGGAAGGATAGCAGGTCACAACCGGCTGTGGAATCGATCACCTGGTCGATGTGCGGTAGCGCGAAGGGATCCTTGGGGCAAGCCTTGTTGAGGCTGGTGTAGTCGATACACATGCGCCAAGTGTTGTTCTTCTTCAAGACCAAGACTGGGTTTGCCAACCAGTCAGGGTAAAATACCTCCATGATGAAGCTGGCTGCGAGGAGCTGAGCAATCTCCTCACCAATGGCTTTCCTTTTCTCCTCTGCAAAGCACCGCAGCGGTTGCTTGACCGGCTTGGCATCCGACCGGACGTTGAGTGAGTGCTCAGCCAGCTCCATCGGCACACCTGGCATGTCCTTTGGAGACCATGCAAAGATGTCCCGATTCTCACGGAGAAAGCTGGTGAGCTCGCTTTCCTATTTGGCAGACAGGCCAGTACCAATGATGACGTACTTGGAGGGATCACTCTCATCCAACAGGATCTTCTTGGTGTCGTTGGCCGGCTTGAACTGCTCCACGGGCGACTGGCAGACCGGCACATCTTGCTGGGATAGCTCCACGCGATGGAGAAGTTGCCGCTTCTCCTCGGCGATGACCAATGCCTCTGCCAGCTGCGAGCTCTCCTTGGCGCACGCCAGAGACTTCTTGAAGTTTCCCAAGACTGTGATCACACCTCTGGGTCTTGGGAGCTTCATCTTCAGATAGGCGTAATGCGGCACCGCCATGAACTTGGCTAGGGCTGGGTGGCCAAGCAGCACATGGTAGGGACTGTTGATGTCCACCACCTCGAACCAGATGGGGTCGCGGAGGCTGTTGCCTTTCTCCCCGAAGAGAACCTCCAGCTGCACCCTGCCCATAGGGGTGCACGAATGCCCAGGCATGATGCCATGGAAGGTGAGCCGGCTCGGTTTCAACTGAGCAAGCGGGATGCCCAGCTTCTCCATGCAGCTCTGGTAAAGAAGGTTGATGCTGCTGCCACCGTCGATGAGCATGCGGGAGAACCGGCATGTGTGCGTATCGGAGCACATGACGGGATCTAGGACCAGAGTGTATTCTCCAGGGCTGGGCATCAGTTGCGGATGGTCCTCGCGCCCCCTGGTGATGGCTGCCTCAGACCAGTGCATGAACTGGGGTTCCGCAGGCATGACAGCATTTACCTCCGCCTCGTGCCAAAGGTCGTTCCTTTTGTCTTTGCCTGGGGTGGTAAAGATGTGATACTGCTCAACATCCGCCGGAAAGTCGTCATCACCTTAGTCCGGCTTGTCACCAGCCGGCTCGTGCTGTTGGTCCTCCTAACCTCCAGCCGGCTGTGCTTGCGAAGCTCCAGGGAGCTGCCGAGCGCGTTGCTCCAGCTCTCTCATGAACCGGCACTGACGCGTGGAGTGGGTCACTTCCCTGCCAGGGGTGTTGTGGAATTTGCATGGCTAGTCAAGCGCAGCATCGAGGGTGTACTTGCCCTCTTTGCGCCCCTGACCACTGTCGGCGGCCCCCGAGCCTCCTTGGTCAGTCGCCGCTCGCTTTGAGCTAGTAGATCCCTTGGGGAGCGCCTTCATGTGCTCAAGCCACAGATGGATGTGTAGGGCCGGCTGGCGGGCTTGAGGCTCCAGCGCTGCTGTCAGCGCCGGGACTTGGCGTGGCCTACCAGCTCCGTCGGCCTGCTGGGCGCGGCGGCCTCGGGCGTCGCAGCTCGGAGCACGACCGCCCTGTCCGCGCCCTCCGCGGAATTGGCCTGCCGATGGGGACCGCTGGATTTGGCCAGGGCACATGGCAATGAAGTCGCATCGCGGGTCATGAGCAAGCTCGACCGGTGCATCTCCATCCACGTCGTAGAACTCGCTGAGCGTGGTGCTCGCACGGTGCCGTCGATCTCATCCTCAGCCACCTTGCCGAGGAGTATGAGGCGTGTCCGCTCTAGGGCCTCTGCAACCTGGACGGGGTCGATGACGTGGTCGAGTGGTGCACGCAGGTCCACCACGGCGATGTCCGGGGTGTCCTGCTCTGGGAGCGGAGCGTCCTGCTCCTATGGAGGAAGGCATTCGAGCGGCGGGCACGCGGGGCGCGGTGAGTCGCCGCCCTCCTCTTCTCCCAGGGCCATCACCTCGACCATGGCGCCAAGGTCGCTGCTTTCAATGCAGCTCGAGTCTCCATCACTGAGAGGGACGAAGATATCAATCACCTCCTCCGGGAAGGGCTTGGCAACATAGAAGTGGTGACTGCCGACGTCGAGGAAGGAGCCGTTGTCGCCGAGGCCGTCCTTGAAGCAGGCCAAGTTGTCGCTGACGCAGTCGAAGGTGCCGAACCGCCAGACAAGGCTGGAGGCGACCTTCTCGCCGAGAGACGATGAGGGTCCCAACCGGAACTTGACTCCGGTCGCCGCCGCATGTAGCCCCACGGTGGGCGCCAATTGTCGTGGGAATTTAGAGACAGTAGCCATAGGGATGGCTTAACGAAGGGGCTCGATGGTGTGCGATGATGGGTCCGGCTCGGGATTGTGCCAACTGAGACACCTCGGTTTACCCAGGTTTAGGGCCCTCCACACCGGAGGTAAAACCCCTACTTCCTGCCTTGTTTCGTATTATCTTCACAGTGGTTACAATGCTCCTCGAGCTGTTCGGTCTAGAGGAGGAAGAAGAAGATCGGATCTCCTTAGACTAAGGGTCTAGACCCCCTTATATAGGCGGGGGTCTGGTTATAGGTTAGGTGGCCGGCTGTTCGGCTGCCGGCTTCTCCGTGGCTGCGTCTTCGGTGTGATCTTCTGGCCCTCCTCTGTCCTCGTCTGACGACAACACTTTATAAAGCGCCTTTTCCCCCTTGGACCAGCATCTGGGAGGCATATGCCCTCTCTTTTGCCTCGGATCCTTTTGTGGGGAGGGCTCTCATTCGCTGGTTGGTGGAGCCTGGATGTGGCATGCGTCATGCCCATCCTTTGCCTCTGTCGATCTTGTCGGGGCCAGGCCACTTTCGGCGACACAGCCGTTGGAGGAATCTTGTCTTCATCGCCCGGCTCTGGCTCTCCTCGATGGAGTCGCCAGCCGGCTGCTGGCGCAGCCGGCCCTTCGGGCAGAGCCGGTCTTCTTAACCTAGCACCGTGGAGATTCCTGGGACGCCAGCCGACAGATAGCACGGCCCTTGGCATGCCCCAGAAGTCATCCCCACGACAAATCTAAACATAAACCTTAATTCAACGGTTCCACTCAATAGCATCAACCACAAGAGTAATCAACACCGGGAAAGTTTCCCCTAAGAAGTTAACAAGATTCAACTCAAGATGTTACAGCGGGATGGCGTGGTGATGGTGGAGGTGAAGGTGCTGGTGATGGAGATGATGATGATCCCGATGAAGTCTGGTGCGATGGCGATGATGATGGCGACGATCTTCCCACTCCGGGAAGGAATTTCCCCGGCAGATTCCTGCCTGTCGGAGAGCTTTTCTCTCTCTAGTGTTTTCCACCCCGCAGAGGCGGCGGTGTCTATCTCTGAGCCCCCCTTCACATAGGTTTTCGGGGATGATGAAATACGCAAAGGGGCGATGGCAGAAGTGGGCCAGGGTGGCCCCACCATAGGCCGGCACGGCTAGGGGTGGGTCTGCGCCCCCTAGTGGTGAGCCTGCCATGTTGCTCCTCTTTCCTTCTCCTTCCGTCTTCTTTAGTCTTTTGGTAAAATATAATTTCCTAGTATTTTTCTGAAATTTCCTGATCTTCCAAAATATGGTGTCTTGACGGTCATTTTTCCAGCAGAATCCTGACTCCGGCAGCAAATTCTCCAATGATCATCAAACATGTAAAAACAGAGGAAATAACATAAGTATCATCTCCAAATGTGAAATATATCAATGAATAACAGTAAATTATGATACAAAATAGTGATGCAAAATGGACGTATCAGCTTACAACATGTCTGACTCTAACAAGTCGCCAGGAAAGCCTCTATGATCATTTGGTTTTTGACTTGTGATGCCACTTTGTGCGTCTTTTAATGATGTTTTGTCACTATGCATGATTATGGCCGTTATTGCTCTCTTAGTTGGTCGCTCCCAGTCTTTTGCTAGCCTTCATTTTGTACTGAGTATGAGCTCTACTCATGCATCCAATTCTCCAAAACCAAGTTATTCCAATGTGTCCACTATAAATTCATATGCATGGTATTTGCAAGCCATTCCAAGAACATTTTTATGTGCTACCTTTCAAAAAACCTTCAAAATACTTCCCGTTTTGTGACACTGTTTTCAGCTCATGGTGTTGGGGATATACCAAATAGGTATACCAGCGACGTAGTCCTGAATCAGCAAGCCAGGGTGGCCCATCAGGGGTGGTATGGCGGATTCGCCATACCGGGCGGCCCAGTTGTTGAAGTTGGCACGGCGGTACCAGATGCAGGCGCTTATGGCGGATCCGGAGACAAGCCTATGGCGGGCTACTGGCGGCAAGCTTATGGCGGATCCGCAAGACGGCCCATGGCGGGTGACCTTGTAGCGCACGCATAGGACTTAGTCTAGGACTCCAGGTTGTATCCGCTCCGGTACCAACGTGTAGCCCACGCCAGGCGCCTTTATAAGCCCGGCGTGGAGCAGCCCTTGAGGCAGAGACCAATCTTACGGCCAATCGCATAGCGAAACAGCCAACCTCATCATTGTAATCGAGCACTTGTTGCCATATAGTGAATTATAGCAGCACGTAGGATCTCGCCACCGTTGCGGGATCTGAAGCTGGGTAAACTCGTGCTACCACCGTCCTGGATTGCTCCTCCGTGTTCACCCCCTTCCACAAACCGCCATACACCTACCCATATGGCAGATCTGTTGACGAAACCACGACAGTTGGCGCCCACCGTGGGGCTTAGCGCATCTGGAGCGCGGATCCAGGCGGGATCCGCCTTCGCAGGCATCGGCGACACCGTCGCCATCGGGCGCGTCCTCTACGATTCCGGCTTCCCCATCGTCCCAGCGGATAACCTCTGGGTGCCGGCTAGAGAAGACCCTGCTCGATTCGCCGTCATCCCGATTGGAGATATCCATATCTTCATTGGAGAGACAAATCCTACCCCCGCTACGGAAACCAATTTCCGGCGGATTGGTATGGCTGAAATCCCCAAACGGACCGCTTTCGAGCTGGATACGGAGGAGGACTCATCTGATCTGGAAGTTTCCAAGAGGCCCAGATCGGATCTGAAAAATAATCCCACCCAGCCCGCCCCAGAGGTAGAGGAAGTGGTGGAAGACCATAGTGAATCCGCCATGAGCAATCTGGCGTTAGAGACACTGCGGTACTGCCTTGTTGCGTTCGCAGGTATCACTTCGGGATCTACCTCCAATGGAGAAGATAGCCCAGGTGAATCCATCCTAGAGGCACTTAACGAAAGTGGTGAATTGGATGACTGGGATAGCAAAGGCTATGATTCTGACCATTACGATGCCGCCATGAGGAAACTCGAGGCGGAATTGGCGCAGCAGGCACTTGAAGAGCAGCACGCAGCGGCCAAGCAGGTGTTTGTCACCAACAAAGGAGATGATGCTGGGCAGACAACCGGTGATCCGCCATCTCAGGCAATCCACGACGGAGATGCCGGCAATGAGCAGGGTAACCCGCCATCAGCCGCCGATCCCGCCGCGGAGCAACTTCCCGAGATTCATGGCGGACCCAGGCCGTTACCCGCCATCCCTGAGGACCAGCACCAAGAAGACTTCACGACCCCGCTGGATAAGGTCGTCTACGGAACTCTGGCAGATCCAATCACCCCTGACTATGTCAGAGATGTGAACGATCTCGAGAAGAAAAGGCGAGCACTCCTCAAGGAAGCAAAGCGAGTCGAGAAGATGGGCCAGCAGGTTGATGACGACATTGCTAAAGCTCAGGAGACGCTGAAGCGCGCAAGGAACATGGAAGAGAAGTATGCCACTCTCATTCAGAACCAGATCAACGAGGGTGGCGACCCGCAGCTGGTACGAAACCTTGAGTTCACCGTACCAACAGCGGAAACTCTGGCCAGGATGTACATCAAGAATCCGCCATACGTGGACAAAAACCACGATGAAGTTAGGGCTACGCCCATCAAGAACATCGTGGCCGCAAAGGAGCTATTGGAGCATAACAAGAGTCTAGCAGCTCTAGAGACAGCGGTTAAACTGATGACCAAAGCATTAGTGCAGCAGGAAAAGGCTACGTCGTCACGGCGGCTCGAATCTGATCCTGCGCTATGCCGGTCCAGTACTGCGTCTAAAGCTCAGGGAGCTGGCAATAAGGGTGGTCGTCCTGACAACGAATCTCATACCGGATCCTCAGAGATCCGAAGAAGAGAAGCTCGCAATCGGAGACATGCCATACCAATATCCTCCGATGACGACAAACCACATGGCAAAGGCCCACAGAGAAATCCATCGCCACCCCGCAAGAATTACCCGGCTTACGGATACCAACAAACCACTGCTGCTCCTCGCCATAAGACCAACATGCCGCCGCCAAAGCACAGGACGTTCGAAGTCCCTAAGGGAGGAATCGTCATAATCGACAATGATGGCAAACGAGGACGAAGCCATGACGCTGGACGCAGAGATGATCCGCCACGAAGGGAAAACAGCAGGGATGGCGGATCCAAGAGAAGGGACCGATCTCGCCATGACGACGGCGCGCATCGTAACGGTGACAAGGATAAGCATCGCTCCGCTCGCCGCCACGATGATAAAGGGCAAGGCTCCCGCCGCCATGACGATGACCCATCGCGAAGAACGGATGGAAGTCGTAGCTGCAGAGAACAGTCGCAGGACGGCGAAAGTAAGCGCAGACATGACCCTTCGCCATCCCCACCAGGGAGCCCCCATGGCGACGGTGGTGGTGGCGGTGGGCCTGCAAGGTCGCGCAACTCCCGCAAGGATCCGCCGGACCAGAAGCCCTACGACGCCCGTACCCATCTAAACGAGATTGCCAAGTCTCAAACGGCCTTCTTCCTCGGCCCAAAGTGCTTTGGACCACGGATCCGTGATGAGCCCATCCCGTATGGGTTCAAAATCGAGAAAAATATCCGCCAGTACAATGGAGTCGATAGGCCTTTGACTTGGCTACAAGATTATTTCAACGCAGTGCAATTCGCCGGGGGTTCTCCCAATGTTGCTGTCCGCTATCTCCCCCTGATGCTATCAGGCACTGCGAGGCAATGGATCAATGACCTGGCAGAAAACTCCATCCAAACCTGGTTCGATATGCAAACTGCGTTCACGGAAAATTTCGAGGGGACTTACAAGAGACCCCACAACATTGGTGACCTCCAACGGTGCCGACGAGCCGACGACGAGACCTCCCAAACTTTCCTCGCGCGATGGCTGGATATGAAGAACTCCTGTGAGGGGGTTACTGACGAATCCGCCATCCTCGCGTTTATTGACAGTTTGGAGAGAGGCCAACTGCTCCGCCATCGCCTGTTGCGGGAAAGGAACGAAGGGAAACTGACCCTGAATTCCATGATCACCATCGCAAGCAACTACGCGGCCGCCGACGACGACGCCCGCGAATCTCTGAAGGCTTCCGCCATCCAGAACACTGGAAAGCGGAATAGCAGTAACAAACGGAAGAATCCGCCAGAAGAGCCGCAGGCTCTGGATATGGTGGCCACAACCTTCGCTGACAAGGGTCAAACCAGCCAGCGCGGCAGGGGACGCGGAGGTGGCGGTGGCCAGCCGCGGAGTTCTGCAACTCCCGCTTCGGCGCCATCCGCCCCCGTGTCCTACGACGAATACCGCGATATGCTGTGTTTTGCCCATCGTGATGCCTCGGGAAAGTGCAGCCACACCAACCGGAACTGCAAGTTTGTCAACGACCTCAAGGCGGATCAAGAAGCTGGCTTCAAGCGCAGCCGGCGACAACGGCCTCGTGGCAAAGGAAAAATGGATAAAGACAAGGAGTCTAGGGATGGCAGTGATATGGATGAAGACCCTGCGCCCAAACCCGCCGAAAAGGCAGAGGGTGGTGCTGGCAAAGGTAACCCAATCAAGGACAAAAAAGGCGCTTTTCACACATTCCTTGGACCCCCCACGGCTAAGGCTCAGAGAGCTGCTATGCGCTCCCTTAATGCCACCGTGCCAAAAATCCGCCAGTACGTCCGATGGTCCGAAGTGCCGGTGCACTGGAGCCGCGACGATCATCCAGAGCACATCCCAGATGGCTATTACGCCATGGTGGTATGCCCTGTAATCCATGGCTACGAGTTCTCCAAATGCTTAATGGATGGCGGAAGCAGCTTGAACATCATGTACGCGGAAACGCTGACAAAGCTCGGCCTCACCAAGACCCAACTCCGCCATAGCGCGGTCACCTTTTATGGGGTGGTTCCTGGTCGCCAGGCCAAGTCCCTCGGGTCCATCACGCTCAAGGTCGCCTTCGGTAGTGAGGATAACTACAGAGAAGAGCCCATAACCTTCGAGGTGGTCCCGTTCAAAAGCACTTACCACGTGATCTTCGGGCGTCCGGCCTTCCACAGCTTTCACGCAAGGCCATGCTACATCTACAATCAACTGAAGATGCCAGGACCGGATGGCATAATCACCGTTTATGGCAGTTTCAGGAAGGCAAAGGAGTGCGAGGAAGGAGAAGCCGCCTTCGCGGAAGCAGTGTTCTTCGGTGAGGAGTTCAAAGAAATCCACGCCGCTACGGACCCCGCGGAGATGCCGGCATCCAAGCAGGAGGTTTCCGCCACCCCGCCCACCTTCAAGCCTACAGTCGATACAAAACAGGTGGAACTTGTCGCTGGCGATGCCGCCAAGACTACCGCCATTGGGACAAATCTGTCCCCCGCATAGGAAAGCGCGCTCGTCGAGTTCCTCCGTGAGAACCGGGACATCTTCGCATGGCAGCCATCTGACATGACGGGTGTACCCAGGGAACTCGCCGAGCACGCTCTGCAGATAATTCCTGGCTCAAAGCCAGTAAGACAAGCCATGAGACGCTTCGGAGATGAAAAACGCCGCGCCATAGCAAAGGAAATTTCCAAGCTGTTGAAAGCAGGCTTCATCAAAGAAGTAATACATACCAAGTGGGTGGCAAATCCGGTACTAGTTCCTAAGAAAAACACAAAAGTTCTGCGCATGTGTGTAGATTACACCGGCCTGAACAAAGCGTGTCCAAAGGACCCTTTTCCCTTGCCTCGCATTGACCAAGTCATTGACTCAACGGCGGGATCGGAGCTACTGTGTTTCTTGGATGCCTACTCCGGATACCACCAGATCAAGATGAAAAAGTCCGATCAGCTCGCTACGTCGTTCGTAACACCTTATGGCACATATTGCTATGTCACAATGCCATTCGGTCTGAAAAACGCAGGAGCAACGTATCAGCGCACTATGCAAAAGTGCCTGGCGGATCCAATCGGACGAAATATCCACGCATACGTGGACGACATCGCAGTCATGTCCAAGAAGCAAGATGGCCTTATAGCGGATTTGCAAGAGACCTTTGACAATCTCAGGAAGTACAACATGATGCTTAACCCAACGAAGTGCGTCTTCGGGGTCCCAGCTGGACAACTCCTAGGATTCATCGTCTCTCACCGCGGAATTGAGGTTAACCCGGAGAAGATCAAGGCAATCCTCGACATCTCCCGGCCCATCGACCTAAAAGACGTGCAGCGACTCACAGGCTGCGTGGCAGCAGTGAGCAGATTCATCAGGCGTCTTGGCGAGAAGGCTTTGCCACTCTACAAGCTGATGAAGAAATCAGACGAATTCGTCTGGACCGACGAGGCAGATGCTGCACTTAAGGATTTGAAGAGAGTGTTATCCACTGCACCAGTCCTAGCGGCTCCCGAAGACCAGGAACCCATGTTACTGTACATGGCGGCAACCAACAGGGTAGTCAGCATCGTCATGGTGGTAGAACGTAAGGAAGAAGCGCAGGAGTATGGCGTACAGAGACCAGTCTACTATGTCAGCGAGGTCCTGACGGAATCCAAGCAGCGCTACCCTCACTACCAAAAATTGGCATACGGAGTTTTCCTAGCTTCTCGTAAGTTAAGGCATTACTTCTATGACCACAAGATCACAGTGGTGAGCAAAGCCCCACTGAAGGACATCATCAACAACAGCGACGCAACAGGACGAGTTGCGAAGTGGGGCATTGAATTGGCCTCTTTCGACATCGACTACAAGCCTCGCACCGCCATCAAGTCTCAGGCTTTGGCGGAGTTTATGGCGGATTGGAAGGAAGCGCAGGAAACTACGCCTGTCCCAGAACCAGAGCATTGGGTAATGCACTTTGATGGCTCAAAGTTGCTACACGGCTCAGGGGCTGGAGTGACGCTCAAATCCCCTAAGGGAGATGAGTTAAGCTACGTGCTCCAGATTCACTTCCCCACCACCAACAACATCGCGGAATATGAAGCGCTACTACATGGGCTACGCGTCGCAAAGGAGATCGGCGTACAGCACATCATGTGTTGTGGAGACTCTGACCTTGTGGCTCAGCAGGTGGCTGGCACATATAAGGCTCGGAACGAAGTCATGGCGGCATACAGAGATGAAGTGGACGAGATGGCCAAAAGTTTCCTCGGCTACGACATAAAACATGTACGGCGAGAAGATAACATGGCGGCCGATACCTTGTCCAAACTGGGATCCAGCCGTAAGGCAGTTCCGCCAGGCGTGTTCCTCGAGCATCTGCGCATACCATCAGTAAAGATGGTGGATCCAGAAAATCCGGAGATGGCGAGCTCCCCTGTAATGGCGGTTTTGCCTAGCAATCCGCCATGGGCAAAGCCCTTCCTGGAATATCTGACGAGCAAGAAGCTTCCCGAAGACGAAGTCGAGAAAAGACAGATCGAGCGTAGAGTCAAAGCGTATACCATCATAGATGGCCAACTCTACAAACGAAGCACCTCGGGAGTTTTTATGAAGTGCATATCCCATGTGGATGGAATCGAAATACTAAGAGAGATCCATGAAGGCGAATGTGGGCATCACGCCGCCGCCAGATCGCTAGTAGCAAAAGCGTTCCGCAATGGGTTCTACTGGCCAACAGCCAAGGCAGATGCAGACCGCATTGTGGAGCTCTGCCACGGTTGCCAGATGTACTCCAAGCAGACCCATATGCCCGCCACAGCACTGCATACGATCCCTATAACTTGGCCTTTTGCAGTCTGGGGGCTGGACATGGTAGGTCCGCTAAAAACAGCGCCTTCGGGATTTACGCACCTTTTGGTAGCGGTTGACAAATTCACGAAGTGGGTGGAAGCTAAGCCCATCAGGAAACTTGATGGCAAAACCGCCCTAAAGTTTGTCAAGGACATTGTGGTCAGATTCGGCATCCCACACAGCATCATCACCGATAATGGCACAAACTTGTCTCAGGGAGAAGTTGAAGAATACTGCCATCACAACGGAATCCGCCTTGACCTAGCATCTGTGGCACATCCACAGTCTAATGGCCAAGTTGAGAGGACCAACGGACTAATCATGTCAGGGATCAAGCCACGCCTAGAAGCACCGCTACATAGAGCAGCTGGAGCCTGGGCAGAGGAGTTGCCATCTGTACTGTGGAGTCTACGGACCACGCCAAACAGATCAACCGGCCTTACCCCTTTCTTCTTAGTCTACGGAGCAGAGGCAATCTTGCCAAGTGATGTTCAGTATGATTCTCCAAGAGTCGAGGCCTACAAGGAAGAAGATGCAGAAACGTCCAGACAACTATCTGTGGACCTGCTGGAAGAAGAGCGCGACCTAGCAGCCCAGAGATCCGCCATCTACCAGCAGAATCTCCGCCGCTATCACAGCAGGCGAGTTCGCCAACGCTCGTTCAAAGAGGGCGACCTGGTGCTACGCCTCAAACAGCAGAAGTCCCATAAGCTATCCCCGCCTTGGGAAGGACCCTTCGTCATCAGCAAAGCTCTACTGAATGGTTCCTACTACCTCGTTGATATTCGCGAGCTAGATAAGCGACCAAGTAAGAAGCGCAAACGAAGAGACCCTGACGATATCTACGACGAGACAGATCGTCCATGGAACATCGCACAGCTACGTCCTTTCTACACTTAGCAATTTTCTAGCTTTGTAACAGGCACCTCTATATGATCAATGAAATAAAGCATTTGGTTCACTCTTGATTTTTTTGAGTCTTTTACCTCCTTTATTGTTCATTTAGATCGTATAGAACCTCTTTGCGCAATTGTGCTCTGCACTTGCGTCTTTTAAATCCGCCATAAGCGGTCCGCGTAGCTTTTTTATGTTTTGATCTTCATTCGATGTTCTCTGTGTGGATTCCAGAGTAGTGACTTTTTGACGATCCAAGCCGCCATCTGCTCAGGGTTCTGGACGGTTGCTATTAAGTATCGTCGCCCTAGCGGATTGTTCGTGCGAAGATTTCGCCATCTCACGAAAAGTCAAGCACAGAGAGCCGGATGGCGGATCGCATAATCCTACGCGTGAAAAATTTTAAGTGTTGTTTTTTGGGCATGGCAAAAACTGCAAGTTGCGTAAAACTAGGCCTGGCAATTTCTTCGCGCAATTAAAACCACTTCATAATAAACAAACTGCAAAAGTTCACAAGCATTCCACTGATCCGCCACTAGCAGATCAGTCATAGTGCAGACACATCACACGCAGTTTAAGTTTAAATTACAGACCCACTTAGGGGCCGAATTGATGCAAAGTATTTTCCTGCCATGTTGCAGGGCACATCTCAAGAAGATGGCAGAACCTTGGAGGACACCTCATCCCCGCCATCACCACCTGCTGTAGCCGCGGAGGCGGATGCCGAAGCTTGGCTTGGCGAACCTGGCAGCTCGTATGCTTCATAGTATACGTTCAACTGAGTGCCAAGGGCACACAGCTGATCGTACCCAAGCACGCTCTGCCGGATGGCGGCCTCATCCACCGGTGCGCCATCCTCGCCGCTCTCAGGGATGCCGGAGGTGAGCTGGTCCAAGTCCATCTCGGGGTAGTGGGCCTTCGCCAAAGTCAGCGCTGTTCTGGCACCACCCCGAGCAGAGGACAGCTTCCAATCCGCCACTAGCCCTGGCACCAGCAGCAGCTTCTGCGTGAGAGCGATGGCGGAAAGGTTGGACGAACCCGCTATCTGCAGGCTCCCGCACGCTTGGCGACCAGCGCTGAGGAGGCCTTCAAGCTCCTTCCTCGCTGCGTCTATGGCCAGGCGCAAGCCCTCAGCGGTGTCCACCTCGCTTTGCCCCAAGGAAGCTGCATGGCGGAAAAAAGAGGATGCGTCATGGATTGCATAGCAGAAATTGAAAAATTTTACGCTATAAGAAGAAACGGTACCTAGCAAGGTGTTTTGGAAGTGATGGAGGAGCTCGTTAAAGCCTTCACGCCGCTTCTCAAAGTCAGCGGCGGCTTTGCGGAGATCCGCTATCTCCTTGTCCTTCTTCTTGCCCTGGTTCTCCTGGTCCTTCAGCTGCCTCTCGAGGGTGGCGTTTTCGGCCAGTGATTTTCGGAGCTGTTGGTTCAGCCCATCCATCGCAATGGCATGGCCCTGCTCCATCCCCTCGATTGTGGACTTAAGCTTGGCAGCATCTGCATGGCGGAATTTTGTCAGCTCAGCATTTGATTGAATAAGCATAAAGGAAACTTAAGGTATATTACCGCTATTCTCAAGCTGCTGCTGCAAGTCCGCCACAAGAGCGCCTTTGGCCGCCAGCTCCTTCTCCTGCGAGCTCACGACCTGGACCAGGTCCTCCACCACCTTCTTGTAGTTCTGGCAAAATTTGAAGTGTTAGTCACTCTTAGAGCATCATGATGGATGGAATCCGCCATGACGCTCGGGGGCTACTCATGTTAATTTTTTAGCTACTCTTAGAGCATCACGATGAATGGAGTCCGCCATGATGCTCGGGGGCTACTTATGCTGATTTTTTGTCTTCTAAGAACTTTATGACGGATAAGTATCCGCCATAACGCTCGGGGGCTACTCAGTATGAAAATTTTCTATAGAGCACTGTGTGAACTACCAGCGCTCGAGGGCGAAGCTATTTAAAAAACTTACAGAAGTCAACTTTGGAGCCCCATAGCGGATTAACTTTGCAAATCCGCCATGGCGCTCGGGGGCTACTGGGAGTACATACCTCTTTAACAATACTGGTTCTCTGAACGAACGCCGCCATTGCAGATGACACATGGTTACTGGCCTCCTCTTGCATATTGTCAAGGCGAAAAAGAGCAGTTGCTTTCTTCTTCCACTTTGAAGCTTCTTCAGCTCCTGTATCCGCCTGGATTGTTTTTCCGCTAAAACTCACCTTCTTAGCACCCTTAGCGGGGCGATCTGATGGTCCAGCACTTTTTCCTGGAGCATCCGCCACCTTGCTGGTATGATGAGAAGAGGTGGAAGGCCCAGTTGGGCGAGCAGGAGCATCTGGTGTAGGTGGAATGGCAGCAGGAGATGGTTTGGCTAGCGGAGGTTTCGGGCCAGAAACCTTTCTTCTTCTGTGTGCAAAAGAGACAGATCAGAAAAGTTATGCATGGTATGAAGCCGAATGGTGATTATACTTACTTCGGCTCCGGTAAATTTATGGTGGCGGAATGTTCTGGCACGGTGTCCAGATGGCCGCGAAGGGCAGGGGACGAATGGCGAGAGATCACTCTTTTGCCCATTCCACGAATGCGCCCGCCAGCACCGCGAACGCCACGAGGAACCGCCACTACGGGCTCATCCGCCACTACCTCTGCTTCCGCCACTTTTTGTCCTTTGGGAGATGAGGAAGTCTCGTCTTCATCGTCAGTAAGATCCTTCGTCCGAGGATAGCGGACGAGACCGCTCAGCTCAGAGGGTGGCAGAGAAGAGAGCTGCGGAGAAATGTGAAGTTATTCAAGGAAAATTATCTGTTATGGCGGAATATGGAGAAGCACTTACCTTTGGACAACTGCCATTCTCATACATAGGGATTCTTAGCTTCAGAGGTTCATCTCGCCCCACCTTAATGATGTTGCGGATCCGAAGCTCGATCTATTCAGCGGACAGTTCCTCCTTGGAATAGCGTTGGGGATCGTCTATTCCGCTATATTCGCACATCAGGCTTGGGTGATACTGAAGAGGCTGAATCCGCCGTGAGATCCAGCAGTAGATAGTGTCAGCACCTGTCAGTCCAGAGAAGACAAGTTTTGAAATCCGCCGTGAGCATAATTGGCATTCGTCATCCATTGTGAAGTCATCCATGACACCCCAGCTATCCTGCTCCTCGGCGAGGCCATCAGTAAAAGACCGCAGGCCGAACTTCCTTTCAGGAGGGGCCTGGTTAGCCTGATAGAAGAAGGAACCCCGCCATCCCTTAGCAGAGTCATGGGGGACAATGTAGGGGTAGGATTTCCCATGCCGAGGAACAAAGGAGATTGACCCGCAATTGCGAGGATTCCCGTTCGTGTCCCGGTTATGGCGGATATTAAAGTATAAACGGAATAAGTCTCCACGGGGGCTGATGCCTAGATACCCTTCGCATAGCGCAACGAAGCCTGCTAAGGCAGTGAAACTATTCGGAGCAATGTGGTGCAGCTGTAACCTGTAATGGCGGAGAACTTCCCTCAGGAAGTAGGGTGGCGGAAGGCTGAGGCCACGATCAATGTGAGACTTCAACATGACGACCTCCTCATCTGAAGGAGTTGGCAACGCTTCACCAGGCACAACCCGCCATTTGGAGGTCTCCTTGGCAACTATGCGGCCATCCCGCTCCAAGGAAGATAGAACTTCTTCGCTTAGACTGCAGGGGTCCCAATCCCCTCCTGAGGTTTCGGGCATGGCGGAATCTGTGTCAGAGGATCGCACAGAGCCCTCAGCAGCTTCAGACTTTGAAGTTTGGTGAGGAGATTCGGGCTCCATGGCGGCCAGTGGCGTGGCGGTAATGATTTCTAAAACTTCAAGCGAGGACGAGGAAGACGAGGCCAGCTTGTGGCGGAAAGTGCTGCCGGCGGTGAGGTCTTTCGCGGTGGCTCGCCGGAGATGGCGAAGCTCTCGTGGCGGCGCTGAAGAGAGAGAGGCGACGGGGGCGAATGAAGGAGTGACCGGCCGGGGGTGAGAGGCTGGGGTATATATAGACCCTGGGCCTCGAGATTCGTGCCCGCCATCACCACCGCTCGTCCCGATCGCAGAAACCCTAATCTGGCGACACGTGTCCAAGGGTAAAAAAGTAACTCTGTGAATCTTGCCCTAGAAGGAACTGTATACCGAAATTTACGGCGGATTTCAACGGTATGATCCACCAGATCCCAAAAATCTCGCTAAGATAACTACGTCGCTTGATCCGCTATTTACGGCGGATTGATAGATGGAAAAGGAACCTCAAGATAACCGCCATCCCAGTGAAGATGAGCTATGGCGGAAACGACCTATCAAGGACAAGCATGGCGGATGAAGATGGTGATCTTGAAGTTCCCTGGGGGCTACTGTTGGGGATATACCAAATAGGTATACCAGCGACGTAGTCCTGAATTAGCAAGCCAGGGTGGCCCATCAGGGGTGGTATGGCGGATTCGCCATACCGGGCGGCCCAGTTGCTGAAGTTGGCACGGCGGTACCAGATGCAGGCGCTTATGGCGGATCCGGAGACAAGCCTATGGCGGGCTACTGGCGGCAAGCTTATGGCGGATCCGCAAGACGGCCCATGGCGGGTGACCTTGTAGCGCACGCATAGGACTTAGTCTAGGACTCCAGGTTGTATCCGCTCCGGTACCAACGTGTAGCCCACGCCAGGCGCCTTTATAAGCCCGGCGTGGAGCAGCCCTTGAGACAGAGACCAATCTTACGGCCAATCGCATAGCGAAACAGCCAACCTCATCATTGTAATCGAGCACTTGTTGCCATATAGTGAATTATAGCAGCACGTAGGATCTTGCCACCGTTGCGGGATCTGAAGCTGGGTAAACTCGTGCTACCACCATCCTGGATTGCTCCTCCGTGTTCACCCCCTTCCACAAACCGCCATACACCTACCCATATGGCAGATCTGTTGACGAAACCACGACACATGGGGACGTAGTGGTCGGATTTGCTTTCTTCCCTATTTTTTTATTCCAAAAAGAAAAAAAAAGAATTTTTTTAAGAAAAAGGCACTCCTCCATGGTATGTGAAAGTTGGTGGGCACCCGATGGAATTGGTTAGCCATAGTTTGTGAAAGAAAAAGGTGGGGAGGAGTGCCAAGCTTTATAAAAGAGCACCAAAGTGCCAATCTCTCTCTCAAAAACTTGCTTATTTTTGTATGGAAGATAGTAAGAACCCCATTGCCAGTCGTTGACACAGACAACCACCTCTCAAAACCAATTTTTATCTCTCTATTTTATAAATGAAAAGCTCTAGCACATGTTTAATCTCTGCTTCCCTCTGCGAAGGGCATTTATTTTACTTTTATGTTGAGTCTCCACCTTCTACCTTTATGCACCGTCTAAGAGAGCATAGTTGCCATTCTAAGTTTAATGTGCATAGTCCCAAAGTTTATCATTGATTGATTCATGATTATGGTTTTGCTTGTTCTTAAATTATTTGTATCTAGACGCCCTCTTAAACTTGAAGGTGTCCTATGCATTTATGTTTTGCTATTCCATGAAGGACAATTGAAAACCACTTTGTTATGTTTTTCCATATGATTTGAACACACGTTTGACTTTCATTGTTTCATTATTCATGATCTTTCGTTTGTGTTTCTTTTCATGTTATAACATGGTTGCTAAGTTTTATTATCAAGATTATGTCTCTTATGCCCATGTTTTAAGTTCTTTGATCCCAGCACTCAATGCTTTATCACTTACCTACTCGAGGACGAGCAGGAGTTAAGCTTAGGGATGCTTGATACGTCCCAAACGTATCTATAATTTTTGATGCTCCATGCTTATTTATACACCATTTGCTTTGTATTTTGTTACACTTCATAGCATTTTTATGCATTTTCGGAAACTAACCTACTAACGAGATGCCACAGTGCTAGTTCTCTATTTTCTGCTGTTTTTTGTGTTTCAGAAAAGCTACACAGGAAATATTCTCGGAATTGGACGAAACAAAAGCCAAACCTTCTATTTTCCCGAAGCATCACGAAGTCCGAAGATGAGACGGAGGGGGGCCAGGAGCCAGGCTCACCCTAGGGCGGCGTGGCCCAGCCCCTAGCCGCGCCACCAGGGGGTGAGACCACCTGGTCCACCCTCTTACGCCCCCCTTTCGCCTATATATTCCCCTCGATGGAAAAAACCTAAAGAACGGATCGCTTTTCTTCAAAACATACTGCAAGCCGCTGCCGTTGTCGTCGCGAGATCCGGAGGATCCAGGAGCTCTTCCCGGCACCCTGCCAGAGAGGGAAATCCTTGCCGGAGGCCTTCTCCACCACCATGGTCGCCTCCGGAGTGATGTGTGAGTAGTCTACCTTGGACTACGGGTATAGCAGTAGCTAGATGGTTGTCTCCTCTGCCATGTGCTTCATATTTAGATCTTGTGAGCTGCCCTACATGATCAAGATCATCTTTATGTAATTCTACATGTTGTGTTTGTTGGGATCCAATGAGTATTGGTACTATGTTAAGTTGATGTGCTGAATATTATCTTTATGTTATCTCTATGTTATTTATGATCTTGCATGCATTCCGTTGCTAGTAGATATCTTGGCCGAGTAGATGCTAGTGACTCCAAGAGGGAATATTTATGCTCGATAGTTGGGTTCATGCCTCTAGTAATCTGGGGGAGTGACAGAAACCTCTAAGGTTGTAGATGTGCTGTTGCCACTAGGGAGAAAACAACATTCTTGTATCCAAGGACATTTACTTTGTTTACTTTATGCACTTTGCTTAATGCAATTATCTGTTGTTCGCAACTTAATACCCGATGGTTGCTCGGAAGACATTCGGAGGGTGGATTATTAGTCATAGATGCAGTTGGATTACGGTCTATGTATTTTATCGTAATGCCCAGAGTGAATCTCATAGTGATCCTCATGACATATGTATGTTATCTTTACTCTATCAATTGCCCAACTGTAATTTGTTTACCCAGCATGTTGTTATTTATCTTATGGAGAGACACCACTAGTGAACTGTGGACCTTGGTCCAATTTCCTTTACATTGCTATTACCGTTTACTATTTTACTTGCTTATTTACATTTACGTATACTATTACCTTTTACCACTCGATACGCTCAATCCTTTGTTTACAGCAGACCGCTGAGATTGACAACCTCATCGTAAGTTGGGACAAAGTTCTTGTTTGTGTTATGTGCAGGTTCCACGTTGCTGCTGGTGCAAAGCAAAGCCCTGGACGAGGCGCCTTTTAAATTGTCCGGAGTTGTCGCGAAGCTAGCAAGCATCAACTTCTGAAGTTTGGCTTTCTCCTACTGGTTCGATAAACCTTGGTTTCACAACTGAGGGAAGACTTGTTGTTGTGCTCATCATACCTTCCTCTTGGGGTTCCCAACAGGGTGTAATCTACACGCCATCACGCGCCGAGCGGTACTACTGGCCTGGGGGCAATAGTACCGGCCGCCGTCTTCGCTTCCTTTGTTTGAATCTGGTCGCAGAAAAACTCGGTGGGCGGTAGTACCGCTGTCCCCAGCGATAGTACCGGCCACGGCTTCGTCTTCACCAGAAGCGGGCTCGCCGGTAGAACTGTGGCACTTCCGCCCCAGTACCGCTTAAGCTTTAAGCGAGTACTAGGAGCAAAAACGCCCCAGCCGATAGTTGCCCGGTACTACCCGGCGGTAGAACCGCCCGCTTCAGTCTGACCAAAACCGTCTCGGGCGGTAGTATCGATCGACCAAGAGCGGTACTACTAGGCTGCCTTGAACGCGCGTCGACTCCAGCGCCCGGCGGTACAACCGGGCAGGTACTGTCCCACTACCGCTTATTAACTTAGCCATTGCTGGGGCCCGAGCGGTATTGCCATGGTAGTACATCTGGGCAGCCCTGGCCTGTGCAGAAAGCGGCATGGACGGTAGTACCGGCTGTGGGGGCGGTACTACCGCTCAACTGGTTTCTGCTTTGTTTTCCAGCAAATTCAGAATACGACAAGAGCTATATTTGTTGATTAACACACGTCATCAATACTAAAACATATATTATAAAACAATAAATATTCTTTCAAAGGAGCAGCCCATCGCAAGCGGCAACTGCTCCTATAGTCCGGAACCACCTCGAGACGTAGCCCTAGCGGCCTCCGCCGCCTACTCGTTCCCAAATGCTTGAACCTTCCACCACCTCCACACATACCGTCTCACCGCTGCCTCCACACGTAGATGGCGAACGGCTCACCGCCCACAGCCCCGAGCATGCCGCGCCGCAACCTCCATCTCACGCATGGCCACCAGATTGATTATAGTGAAAGTTGTTCTTCATGGCGCTGGGAGGATGCTGCATAGGAAATCGTACATTTATTTACATGGTGCACTGAACCAATCTACAGTTTGCTAGTGGCCTCTTTGTCGGAACCTAATTCTTTTATAGCCTGGGATGTTTTTGTCTTGTATTAAGATTTCATAATCTAGCATCTGGGGAAAAGTAACAATGTGTTTCACATTTCTTTTAAACATTGGCATGATCCAAAATTTCTTAAGAGTGAATGACAGGGCTGTCAGAGGTCTTGAGAAAGGGTGCTGCGAATCAGGGACGATCGAAGTTGGTCAGACATGCAAAGGGCAAGGGACACTTCCAGATCCTATCAAGTATCTCTCAACTAGAGGGAGAAGGGTATTGCTTTCGTACACTTTTAGTTATTTCCAGAAATGAAAGCATAAACACAGTTAAAATTGAATCAATAAGGACAAGACGGTCACCATACGAAGGTAATTTTCCTTGCCAATATCTTAGCTTGGTATCAAAACGACTCAATTAGACTCCATTCAACATTGCTCAATTGTGTATATGGATAGGTACTCTAAGTTACCGAAAAGGCAAGGACCCAAACTAACATCCAAAAAATGGTTTGTATTGAAGTTTCATATATTTTGCTTTTCCAAAAGATAAAATCTCACTTTTGTGAAAGTTTATTTTTAAGCCTGGTAGTTATTCAAATAGGAAAAGGGTTTGCTCATATTTACAACTTTCCTAAATCATGTTTCTTAAATAGAATTGTATCATTAGCATATTGCAAAACAGGAACCCCTATCTATATCAAATGAGGTACGAGACTCTTTTACTTGAGCATACACTTTTGCCCGTGCAATAAGGATAGCCAAAAAATCAACTACAATGCTGAAAAGTATTGGAGAATGTGGATCACCTTGTTTCAAGCTTTTTCTTGTTTTGGAAATGTGACCAATATTATCATTCATCATTATTCTAACATTGCCTCCTTGCACAAAGTTTTTAATCCAGTCACGTCGGAACCCTTCATGCGTAAAACTTGCTGTAAAAAGGCTATTTTAGTTCATCGCATGCCTTTTCATAACCAATTTTAATGAGAACCCATCTAACTTATTTCGATGAAGCTCATGAATAGTCTCATGTAACTGGTAGAAAAAAGGGCTTTAGTCCCGATTGGTAAGGGGCTTTAGTCCCGGTTGTCCAACCGGGACTAAAGCCCGGGACTAAAGGTCCTCTACATGGCCCGCGTCATGTGCAGAAGGCTGGAGGACCCTTTAGTCCCGGTTGGTGACTCCAACCGGGACTAGAAGGGTTCGGTAAAATTTCAAGTAGAATTATTGAAAAAACCCCCCCAAAAAATTGGATTTTTTTTAATTTCCATATTTTCGAATATTTGAATTGTTTATCAGTTTCCACTCTCCACTTAATCTTTAATCTCTAATCACCTCTATTCTCATGTCAAATTACATACTTGTGGTCCTCACTTCCCGGTCGGTCACCCATCCTCACACTACTCCACCCTTAGCACGCTTAACTTCTTTATTCCTTCTCTACTAGCTTCCAAGACTGCGCTCGCGACTTCTCGATAATGCTATGCTATCAATTCTATGAACCCATAGACTTTGGTAACATATGATTTTACTTTTTTAAATTCCAAATAATTTACAAAATAAGCAACAATGATTAAGTAATAATAAGCATCAATGAATTCGAAATAATCTTTATGCATAATTTAATTATTAATTTTTAAACTCAAAATATTCAAAAAAAATTAAAAAATTAAAAAATTAAAAAATTCCAAAATTATTAAAAACTTCAAAATAACCAAAAAGTAGAAGAAACAACAAAAGAAATGAAAAAATTGAAAAAATATATTTTTTTCTCATTTTTTCTGACAAAATCTAAAATCTTCCTGCTTTCATATTTCCCTTTGGAATTTTGAGAAACAAGAAATTGTGCAAACGGCCATAGGCCGTTGAAATCGGATGTAAAATTTTGTGTAGATAGTTTTTCATATATTATACATTTTTTTCGAGTCCGTATGCAAAAGTTATAGCCGTTTTAATTTGGAACAACCTTTTTTTGCAAAAAATATCAAAATTCAAATTTTCCATAAAAGTTGGTTGCATGAGGTACATGCATGTCAAAGGATTTTGAAAATTGAAGTTTTTATCATTTTTGTTTATTTGTTTTAGATGTTTTTTCTGCGCGGGGGCGGGGGGGGGGGGGGGGGGGAGGGGTAGGAGTGAGAGGAAAAATGGGCGCCGGACCTTTAGTCCCGGTTTGAGCCACAAACCGGGACTAAAGCCTCCATTTGAACCGGGACTAATGCTTCCTGGCCTACATTTTCATTTGAACCGGGACTAATGCTCATATTAGTCGTGGATCAAATTGTTTGGGGACTAAAGGATGCGAATGAAAGCCTTTTTTTCTACTAGTGTGTAACACAACCACGCCTTCTAAGATATGTCAACCAGGCTAGTTTGCGTAGGTCTTATCACTTTATCAGCCAAACCTGAAATGTGATTGATAGCTGGTCTATATTGTTGTATTTGCATCACATTTTCCTTTTTTGGTATATGATTATAATAACCTTAAAATTCAACTTAAATAGAGAGGTGGCTCTCCTGTTTGTAGATGGCCAAATAATGTCATTAAGTCAACTTTAATCACCTCCCCAAAAACGCTGGTGAAACTCCGCAGGGAGTACCATACCATTAAAAATGGCATTAAATCAAAAACAGTCTACACAGCCCAAAGTACCAAACAATCCCATGAACAACAATCTGAATATCTGATCCGTACGAACATATTATACACCTTTCACCTTGAGATGATACGCTACGGAGGAAAATACGAGAGACATATATATCACCACGTATGCAAAGCTTAGCTAGCTCGCAGGGTGTCGTACGTATATAAAACGGCCTCAATGCATACAGGCGACAGGCGTAGCCGCGGTTAAGCAATGGTGTGTCCCCCGTCGACGCAGAGGACTTGGCCGGTGATGTAGGAGGCCGCCGGCATGCAGAGGAAGGCTACCACCGAAGCCACTTCCGCCGTCTCGCCCATCCGCCCCATCGGCACCCGCGCCGCCTGGCTCTTCGCCATCTCCGGGTCGCAAGTCTCCTGCTCCACACAACAAACAAAAATCAGAAAAAGGTCAAACTGATCGACATTACAACGACGGGAGAAAATTGCTAGCAATGGACAGTCTAGATCCATTAATTGAGATTCTGGACATTTACCACGTCTCTGGCGATGTCGGTGTTGATGCCGCCCGGCGCGACGCAGTTGACGCGAATGCCGTCGCCGGCCCACTCGGCGGCGAGGCTGCGTGTCAGCTGGTTCATGGCTCCTTTCGCCATGGAGTAGACGGCGAGACCAGCGAAGCCCACAGAGCCCGCGATGGAGGAGATGTGGACGACGCTTCCTCCGCCACCGCCGGAGAGGAGCAGCGGGTGCGCGAGCTGGGCGAGGTGGAAGCACGACTCGAGGTTGGTGGCCATCACCAGCGCGTAGTCCTCCCCGGTGCACGCCGTCGCCGCCTTCACCATCGACTGCCCGGCGTTGTTCACCAGGACGTCCAGCTTGCCGCCGAAGGCTTGGTTCACCGTGTCCATGAGCTTCTCCCTCTCGGCGCGCACGGAGACGTCGCAGACGGAGACGGTGACGCGGAGGTTCATGTACTCCCACCGGCGCCGGCACTCCTCCAGCTCCTCCGCGTTCCGGGAGCACGTGTGCACCCTCGCGCCGAGCGCCGCCAGCTCCTCCACTATCGCATGCCTGTCGATCGAGACCACCATGAAAGCAGAACCACATTATAACACCGCCCAACCCTTTAATATCGATGGAAGCTCGCTCGGAGGAGTAAGCATATATGTACCCGATCCCTTTGCTGCCGCCGGTGACGAGCGCCGTGGTGCCGGCGAGGCCCCACTTCTCCCCCATGCCCCGGCGTGAGGCGGCGGCCATGAAACTCGAATTTCCGACCTAGTCGATCGATCTTCTTCTCCACGTGAACGTGATTGCGTAGGTGACAGCTGCTACTGATACAAGCTGAGACATGTCCATGCTAGGTTATTTATAGGGATTGCATGATGGCTGATGGAGAGGAGGTGTACAAGTCGTCGCTGATAATTTTTTTTAACTAAGACCTACTAGTAGCTGTTCTGATCTCTGACTGCCGGATATGCAGAGATATGCAGCACTACTACAAGAAGAGGCCCGGCCGGGAGTGCGTCGATATGGGAGACGAGCGGCGTGGAGCGCGATATCCCGAGCAATGATTTGGGCTTAGGGATCTGTGTGTGTCAGAAGCCTTTAGAAATACGGACCGAAATACGGGCATATAAACAGTCGGATGTACGCGTGCTGGACATGTGAACCAATAACCCGGGAACAGGTTGCCGGGGGGACGGGGCTGGTGGAACATAGTCCATGTTCATTTCGAACTGGCCCATGGACCTGGCCAGTAAATGTAAGGGGCCCTCAGTTATTGGTACATCTCCTCCCCGTCCACCAGCCGTCTCCGCTCTCAGATCCGGCGAACGCGAGCGCATCGCAGCACGGAGGTGCGCCCTGCCCAGGAGACGGTGGTGGCATGGGGGACAAAGAGACGTGGGACGTGTACAGGTGAGCCTAGCCGTTTGTTCTTGTTCTGGTGTGGGCTATTTTCTCCTCTTCCCCGCGAGTAATGGAGCTCTTTTCCTCTTGTGCATAGCATCGCCGCTGGGGGGGATCTGTTGGAGAAACAGATCCATGGTTATGCGGGGGTGCTGATCCTGTAATCCGGGTGGAATCGAGAGACGGGAAAAGTGTAACGGTTTCCGGAGGCGCAGTTGATTCAGCTACTGGGGGCGGCGCGGCTGAGTTTCATTCTGAAGCTACATCTGGATGGACAAGGAGGTACGTGCTGCCAGGTTTTTTGGTTGTGGCTTGTCATTTTGTCGGTAAGTATAGATTCGGTGCTTTGGTTTCCTAATGTGTGTAGCTGGTTCGTATAGCTTAACTGAAGGTATGGACGTGTTCGTTCTGCATCCGTCAGTTTTAGGTCTGGTAGGCAAAATTAGCACGACGGGGATTTGATTTTAGGTTTACTTTTGTTATTACTAGGAAGCAACGGAGTGGGATCCAATCTGTTGCCGCATGTAAACTTGATTTGTAATTGCATTGTGTTTGATGGCCACGGCATACTGCATCTGAACTTAGTATCATTACTAGATGCTTATTTTTCATTTCCTGATATGTGATTGCATTTGTGCTGCTTGATTGGTCTGGCATGGCCTGCTAAATGTAAAAGTAGAAAAAGGGATCTTATTTACTATATTCAATTCTATTTTTTTTGCGAGGAATATTCAATTCTATTTGCTGACAAGGCAAAGCCCCTGGCTTCCTGAATATGTCGTACAACATTGTTCGTTTTCAAGTTTTTTTGATCTTGTCTTTTAATTGGTAGGGTGCGGATTGGGAAGGCACCGGCCGAGCGGGCACCTAATCCAGATCGGAAAAGTGCTATGGAATTGGCTCTCCGGTCATATGTCGACCGGAAAGAAGGTGTGGTGGTAGATCAAGTGGTTGGGACGTCGTTTGATTCGCTAGAAGAAGCTTACGAGTTTTACAATTTATACGAGTTGAACATATGTTCTCATTTGATGTGCTGCTTAGTTCCATGGGCGTGTGTCCAAATCCTAGTTTTGAAATTTAATCCAGATTTCAAACAAAAATGGAACGAAAACACACAATGTTGGAACAAATTTGTAATGTGGGTAAAAATGTGATGTGTACAAATTTTGGTTTAGGAACATAATTTAAACTTGAAGATATTCTAGCTTTGAGAGAATGGTCGAATCTTAACGAAACCTGGAATATGAACGATTTTCTTATCTAGGTGTAAGATGAGAATGTGGATAAAATCGAAGTGACTAGAACTTCGAATGTGGAAAAATTGTAAATTTGAACAGATTCCAATTAAGCCAGAGAATGGAAAAACAACTAGCCCGCATGAATCTCGAATTAAAAACGGACGGTACATCAACAAAAACTTATCTCTAGTTAGAAAGCCGGCACCAGATTTCTAGCAAATCCGTGGTTTCGTATAAAAATTTGCAACCTAGATTTTTTCCTGGCTTGCCATGCCACATGTCGACTAATAGAAGAACAAAAAGAGTAATCATAAAGCATAAAAAACTAAGGTAAAAAAATTCGTGAGTGTAATGACCTAAAATGAAAATGTCTAACTACAGAGAAGGCGATTACAAGAGATGAATTATGGGTGGAATTTAATTATAGATTATTACTAGATTTCGACCATATAAGTTGTACGGAAAAAGGTTGCATGTGATCAAGAAAAAAGGGTGCTCATTAGGTTGCCATGCAAGATTACGACAAATTAACTTACAATTAAAAGACAAATGTAACACTGTAAAGAACAGAGCCATCGCTAATTGCAGACTAACTAAGCACACTTTGGTCGCAGGTGTGCCTGCGATGGACCGCGCGCGGAACAGGAATCTTAGGGATGGGCGATCGAGGGCGGCCTGGTCAGGTCGCCCAGGAATCTTTGGTGAGGGAACAGCTACGACCTGAGTCCATCCAGGGGGCCCACACGGTTATACGGCATTTCTGCGCGTGACGGATAGCAGGAATACGGCCCGGGGTGGAATCCCTAGGCGGCCTGCGCGGACAGGATTCAGAGCCCCACGCCGCTCGGCCACCATATCGATTTTTCGCCCGGCCGGCGACTACCCTGCAGCCGGCCGCCCAGCCAACGACCTTCGGTTTATTCGAAGCGATCGATCGCGCCCAGCATATGGAGTGGCCATGCAGGGAAGAACATACTCCTTCTTTTTTTTTTGCGGGGGAAAAAGAGTATGAATTAAACCTTGACATCCAGAGCAATGGTTGTCTCTACTTCCTGCGGAAAGCTTGCAAGCCAAAACTCAGTTCTACCTGACAACCGACTAAGTTTGGCCAACTCATGAGCTGGTCCATTGATATCACGACTAATTTTGACTAACTTAGTCTCCCTCTCCCTAAACATATTACGAATATCACTCACACGAAAGGCATTGACAGAGGAGTTCATGGTACTCCCGTTGATGAGCTCGATTGCTCCTGCACAGTCTGATTCGACCGAAAAACGTAGACTTGTCCATTGCAGAGCCAACTTGGAGCCTTCCTCTATCGCTCTCATCTCCGCGTCAGCTGCATCCCTGCAGTGCGGAAGGTGACGACATGCTGTGAAGATCACCTCACCCAGATGGTCTCTTAATATCATACCAATACTGGCTCCATCATTCGCAAAGGCACCGTCCACATTCAGTTTGGCCTCCCCAGGTCTCGGTGGCGTCCATCTTGGAATGTTTTTGGGTTCCTTTCGTGTCTTCTTATACTGAGGGTCCTCGTCCCACCCAGCCGGCATCTTACCCTTCACCAAGTCTGCATCAGGGTATTTCTTGATCATAAGTAACGAGTTACGATAGCTTACCAGGAACCTCCGCGAACCTTCGATTGGCGGGCAAGGTTTTCCGTGTGTAATTTCATTGTGAGCGTGCCAGATACGCCAACACGTCATCAAGGTTGTCATACGTTGTTCATCTGGTATGGAGTGCAAGAGATGCAGCAGCCATTCCGTTCCTGTATTCTTCAGCAGCTCTTCTTTTGGCATCGGCCAGGACTCAGCCATTGCTAACCAGAGCTGACGAGCGTGCGGACAGCGCATGAAGACGTGAAAGGAGTCCTCATCCTCCATGCCGCAAATCGGGCACAAAGCAGATAAGCTCATCTTCCTTCTTACCATGTTGCTCTGAGTGGATATGGTGTTGCTGCATATTCTCCAAGCAAGAGTTTTCACTTTGGCCGGTACATTGCATTGCCAGATAAGCTTCCAACCTGGACGTTGTCCTTGTGGTCTCTGACTTGTTCTGAAAATAGTCAGTATCCAGAAGAGCTAAACGATACGCACTTTTAACAGTGAATAATCCGCGCTTCTCAGGGTGCCATGCGATGAAGTCTTTCTCATGCCTCGCCGACGTCCGTATCTAACAGATCACATCAATGTCCTCTTGACAGAAGTACAGCTGCAAGCGTTGCATGTTCCAATTCCCTTCAGGTGTTAGGAAATCAGCCACCCATCGGTATCGACAACGGCCCTGGCTCGTGCATGGCAGGTGGGTCGAATCTCTGGGTATCCAGGGATCTCGCCAAGCTCTGATCTCAGTCCCGTTGCCGACCCTCCATATTACTCCCTTCTTCAGTAACTCCAGTCCGTGCTCAATAGCATGCCAGGTTGTCGATGCATTCCCGGTGAAGACCGTGTCGATGATCGATCCATTCGGAAAATATTTTGCCTTCAGGAGACGGGCACAAAGAGTATCGGGGCACTGTATTAACCGCCAAGCCTGTTTCGCTAGCAGCGCTTGATTGAAGAGGCGCATATCGCGGAAACCAAGCCCTCCACACTCCTTTGGTCGCATCATGATATCCCAGGCCACCCAGTGCGTCTTCCTTTTGCCATTCTCTGCACCCCACCAGTATCTTCTGATCATTTTTGTTAACTCATCACACAGTCCTAGCGGTAGTTTGAATACACTCATAACATATAAAGGAATGGCCTGTGCAATTGCTTTGATTAGCACCTCTTTTGCCGCTTGAGACTTGTGACAGTCATCCCACTCCACCAGACATTTTGCAAGTTTGGCTTGTAGGCTCTGGAACTTACCACTACTCATCCGACCCTCAGGAGTAGGCAGCCCCAGATATTTAGACTCAAACGTCTCCTGTGTGATTTGTAGCCTATTCTTTATCTCCTCCCGTACATCTAAGGGGCATGATTCACCAAACATAATAGAGCATTTCCCGGGGTTTATGAGTTGGCCAGTGCTTGCGGCATAAACATTCAGTATACTTTGAATTCTGGTTGCTTGCTCCGCTTGCGCTTTGAAGAATAATAAACTATCATCTGCAAATAAGAGATGCGAAATTCCTGGGGCACGGCGACAAATCTTGACTGGGGTGATATGGTTAGAGTCCACTTCTCTTTGTAGCAACGTAGACAGACCATCGGCGACAAACAAAAACAAGAATGGAGAGAGAGGATCACCTTGTCGAATACCACGAGAAGGTGAAAATGTATCTAGGAGGTTTCCATTGAATTTTACTTGGTATCTTACCGAGGTGACGCATGACATTATCCAGTCCACCCATCGGCCAGAGAAACCCAACCTTTGCAACACTTTCTTCAGAAAATCCCAATCCACCCTATCATATGCTTTCGAGAGGTCTAGTTTGTACGCACAGAAGTTCTTCTCTGCATTTGTATTTTGCTCAATAAAATGAAGGCACTCAAAGGCTACTAGGGCATTATCTGTTATCAGTCTCCCAGGAACGAATGCACTCTGGTTGATCGACACAATCTGTCCCAAAATTGGTCTCAGCCGATTAGCCATGCATTGAAGAACATACTCCTTCAATATTACAAATAAGTAGGTGTTTTTGGCTCCTGAGTGCATATGTTCTTTTATTCTAAAATACATCTTTGATATATTTTAAAGTTTCAAAAAAATTCAAACAAAAAATTAGCGTGTACATCTTCATATGCTACGTACGTGCGCACAAACCCTTCCATAAAAAGTCTAACTTTCATTTAAGTTATGTAAAAAAGACAAAATTTGGTGCTAAAGATAAAGCTTTTTATGAGACATGTTTTGTCTTTTTACATCGACCATGAAAAGCACAATATATTGTCGAGTGGTGATTAATTCCCCCTGAAAATTCAAAAAAAAATAGATTATCGCAATGTACATATATTTTTTGAAATTTTTCATAATTAGAAATATATTTTTCAATGGAGGGAGCGTATATATGCACCCTGGAGCCGATTTAAATTTCTGGCAAAGGGTCTTCATAATACTCGGCAAACATAAATGAAGACTCGCAATCTAATTAGCACGAGGCCTTGTCAGCTGATGACTACACGATTTCCTACGTATTGCAATCATAGGTCTCAATGAGCCAGGAATCCGCAATGCTATCACCAAACTCCGCATGTGGTTCAACAATCAGCATGATCGCTGAGATGTGAATCACATTGTTCGTTCCACATGAAACTGGAGGATGAGATCATTAGCATTATATTTTAGATATATATTTCCCTCCATAATCCTCTGATATTATCATGGGTCATCATCTCATAATCATGTATATCGTCCTAGAGATACTTGCTCAAGGTTATTAAAACTAGTGTTTTATTTATGATCGATCTGTTTATGTCTAAATACGTGTCTAAAATACATGTTATATATTTATGTGGGTATGATGTGTTCTTCCGGGTACCTAGGGCTACTGAGGCGACACTGCTAGGGGTGCAAGGATTTTTCTGGACCTGCTGATATAGTTGCCGCCCCACCTTCAAGAAGCACAGGGTAACCGGGTAAGTAATTAACCACCAAGGAGCAGACACCCAGCCCGTCGGTGGTGAACTTCCGTCGGCGGCCATCTATGCAGATTGTATTGATCTAGCAACTAATGTTGGTTCTATCTAGTTCTCGCACATTTCGAGGGAGGCAAATCAAGTAGCAGATAAGATAGCTAGGAAATGTTTTAGTGATGAAGTCAATTGTAATTGGGACGATGAGCCCCCTAGCTTCCTTTTACCCTTGCTGATACACGATATAACTGAACTTTGATTGAAGCAGCAAGTTTCAGACGCACTCTTTTCCTTACCAGGGTACCTAAGGGGACTGGAAGGTTTTTAATGAGACGACTTGCTAGCTTAATATATTATGTGCTTTAAAAAAAAGTCCTAGTACGTAGGTGGAAGAGCATACGCATACACAGCACCATGCCCCTAATTAGCAACTCTGTTGTACTAGTGAACTAACATGTTTAGGAACTATAGATAGTAACTTTATTGTTATATAGTCCTAGTAGAGGGAAGAGCATGAACAGAGATGTGCCCTCGTCTCAATTCGCTGACTTTGGCAATAAAATGATAAAAATGTCCATGATCTAACCAAATGAAGTGTCCAGGACAAGACTAGAAAAATGTACCGTTCATCGACTAAGAGTATTGAACTACACGGTGGAGTATATCATATAAGGAAACGCGACATAATAGATATTCCACATTATATGGATGAGGACATCACTCATGAACGTTAGATTTATTTCATGTTGGTTCAGTTTTTAGGAGAGTATCATGTGAACCCAAAATTTCATGAAGATTTAAGATCAATAGCGCCATTCTTTACATCAGAAGCGTACAAACTAGCAGTTGATACGGCAACGTACGTAGACAGCTACAGATTTCATTAAAAGTAGACCTTTTGGTAAGCAAGAAATACACTGCATTTTTTTTTGTCGTTAGGCGATTATACATTGAATATCAGTGCTCTGACTTGGTTAGAAGAATAAATACTTTACTAGCTAAGCATGGAGCTTGCATGTGGACCGAACTTGTTTAGTCAAGCAAGGAAAATTTAAGAAATGAAACTATACACAAACCGAGAGAGACAATCGATCAGAAGAAAACCAACTGACCTAGGAATATTGAATTGAACCGAGAGATTTGCTAGGCCGGCCTTATCATTACAAATGCTTTTTCTGGGGGCGCAGGGCACTGGCATGATCTTTTTAGGACGTGGAGAATCTGGTTAAATAAGAACTGAATCAGGTCAATTATTATTTTAGTTTACTCATAGTGTTCGATCCATGAGTAAAAATACTCTTAGCCGATGGTGTAAATAGAAAAATAAATTGACTTTGAAATAAATGCAACAAGCTTGCCAACCACTAAGTCATCTCTCGTTGCAACAAGAAAAATAAGAAGACAAAGATAAATTGTCGATAAAATAAGATGCGGATTCGCAAGTAAAAAGGGGGTGGTCTCTCAAAACTACTAGGGGTAATAGATTCTTTTTTACAAACGCTAGATACATGTATTCACCAATAGAAAAGACATTGATTGGTTAAGTTTGAGCCTTTTAATTTTTCGTACTCCTAAAACTGAATATTTATTTAGTTTCATCGTGCCTTATTTTTGAAAAAAAATGTCCTCGTTCCTTTTATTGTTTTCCAAGAGAATTTGAGAAGCTTTAATTAAGACAACTACTAATTAGCTCCCTAATGCACCCCTTAATGGATGATGGTTAGGAGGAACAAGGTTTTATTAGGGCTAAACACTTAAACTACACGGAGAGCTATAGCAGGCAGGCAGGCAGGAAGGCATGCTATCACATCATCCATGACGCTAGCCAGTAAGCAAACGTACTGCTTTGTTCCTTTAAATTAATCTTCAAATTAAATCATAGTTTACCAATGTCCCGCTTTGTTGGGAAAAGTTTATTGATCCCTGAAGTAATGATTTTCTCTCTCTACAAGCAAATACGCTTGTCCTTGAACTATTAATATATACACTATCCATAGTGTATATACAATTATACATTCAGTTAGTTTCTCAAAAAAATTGTTTTAACTCTTTAAAATGGTCTAACCAACATTTGGTGCCTACATATATGCTCCTTCCTATTCGAAGCAACCACTGACACAGATGTATTTTGCAAGACAAATACACCTATATTACTTTTACATACCTGACTCATATACTTCCAAATATTAGTGACCAATTTAAAAGGTTGATATATTACTAGCTAGGGTTTGTTCTTTAGGAAGGAGGCATTACTTAAAAGCGTTGAAGGGTAAGCTACTTCCTCCGACCCCTATTACCTGTCCTAATATGAATATATCCCAACATTTTAGTGTCTATATACATCAGTATTAGAACATGTAATAGTGGTCGGAGGAGTAACTGATTTTAGATTCGAGGGAACAAGGTTATCGAATAGTAATACAATTTTCATCTGCTTTATATATCTCCAAGTGAGAGAGTGGTTTTGTTGCCTACATGGGTAGCTACACATTTTTTGCACAGCGGAATCCTGCGTTCTACTAGGAAAACAAGCTAAAACAGATTTATAGAACTTTTGAATCACCATAAAGGGCATAGGTGTGTAGTTACCCATATGGGCAGCAAGTTTCTTCCGGTCCAAGTGATGCCCACATTTGAACCAAGAACTCATGCGTTGTTGTCTCTACATCACCGAACCAGCTTGCACACACAAAAAATATGACAAGAAAATCAAAGAACAATCAGTACATGCATTGCATGGAGGGATCATTTCAAGGTTCAGGTGGTGATGATTCGCATCTGACCAAATTAAGAGAGAAAACTATAATAAATTAGGAAGTTGACTTCAAACCATTGACTTAGCCGTCCGGCTGTTGATCTGGCCGGTAATGTCAATTAGAGCCGTGGACATATCTCCTACTGGTGAATTTATTATACATATGAATGTATGTCGGCAAGACGAAATTTAATCTATATAACATATAACAAGGGATTTCAGGAACATGGCGGGAAGATTTGCTAGGCCACCCTTATCTTTAGGTGCACTTCATCTCTGTAGCTTCTATCGTACAGTAGAAATATATTTACAGGTATTTTTTTTTTGAAATGGGATCACCCGGCCTCTGCATCAATTAATGCACATGCATAGGTATACATACTAGTTGAGGTGTATGCACGGATACACACTTTTTTTACCAGCGCCCATAGATGTGAAAATACCATTAGAAAAAATAAAGTTGGTAATATGCCGCTACAACTTTTTCAAACCTCTATATATGACACATACTAGATCATATACTGCTCAAACACCCATACTGCTTGACCCAAGCTCCGCCACTACTCGTGAATATTAGAAATGGCATATGCTTTAACTGAACACCATGTCCTGGCATGCAAATGATTTGGAGGCGTGGAGCAACAACACCGCATCCATTGTTCTTGTTGGATCATGCTAAATCTATACACATTGGAAAAGACCTAGAGTTTGCAAGTTGATGATCCAAATCTTGGAAGATCACTACTGATGCCCTGACGAAGCGTCTCCCTCAAGTTGGTGGAAGATGGTTTTGTGCAATCGCTATGATGGGGGGGGGGGGGGGGGGGGGCAAAGCATTCCCCCTTTCAAAAAAAGAAGCTTGTGGAAGATGGGAACATGTTTAATGTGCTCCCGTGCTGAGTGCTGAGCAACAAACGCCTATGTTGAGCTCTACCCTAGTCTAGAATCTTGAGAGGAAACCTCTGTAGTTGAATCCCGTGAGCTTCATTTCTTAATGGAACAAGGGTGAGACCTGTTTCCTCTAAGAAAATAGGGTTCACAACTCGTACCAAAACAATATCTAGTTGATGGAGAATGAAGGAGCACTCACAAAGGGATGCTGCTACATCCTCAATTTGAGCTTTGTGTCTCTTAAGGTGTGCGGCTAGGGATGCAAGTGGAATCCTGCCAAAATATCACTTATAGTTTATTTTTTTCATTTTTGGTACAAATTTAAGTTTAAAATTTATACTAAAAATGATAAAAATAAATTTTAAAGTAAATCTTGGTAGGATCCGACTTGACATCTCATTTGGAGTCCTTGATTACCATACAATTGTGATATTTTCGTTGCATGTTTGGCCTATGTTTATCCGCATGAGTTAGCCAGCTAGGCCTAATCTTGGGATAGTTATTTGTGGAAACCCCAAATGGAGCCCAAGCTAGCTCCATGAAACCCTTTATTTTTAATTTTTTTTTTCAAAACAACATTATGAATAGTAAAAAAATATGGAAAAAAATAGATATAGGTAATGTTGTACTTTATCAACATGCAAAATATCAACTCAAAATACCTTAAATACAGGACTACACATAAATGAAAAAATATGATAGATTTGGAAGGTATGAAATTTTGCTCTTTAGATGTCAGATTTTATCTTTTTTATGTAGCCCTGAATATATGAAATTTTGAGTTGATATTTTAAGCATTGTTAAAGTATAACCTTAATAACATCTAGGTATTTTTTTCAGGTTTGTTTCGAATCTTCAAAATACTGTTTTTGATTTATTTTTTTTCCAGAAAAAAGGCTCCATGGAGCCCGAGCTTCATTTGTCCACTTCCTAGTTATTTGGGCCTAACATGAGGCTGTACAATTTTGGGCCGTTGTCGCAAAAGAATCTCAAAATTGCAAGCCCAGAATGTGCTGCCCCTAACTTGTGTTTTGCGATTTTTGTCGACCACAGATTCTGGTGCCGAGAACTCGCCCTCGCAGGACTCCCAGCCGTCGTCGGCGGCCGGTGGTCGGACCATAACAGAGCGAGGTTGACTGGCCTTGAGATCGGCTGGAACGACCGTGGATACCCTCTAGGCTTGGCGAGGTAGGTTCAAGGCCGGGGAGCACCGATTGCTGCAGAAACGGCCAGTTGTAAGTTGTTTGCAGTTTGGTTTGTCTTCCTGAGCTTATTCTTCTCTGGCTTGTAGAAATACAGCTGACCTTATGGCCAGTTTTGAGCTTCAGTGTGATGTTCGTGCACCCCCTCTGATTCTGTGAATTGAATTCCAACAGCCATATATCTGTGCTGTAACGGATTGAAGTTGGGGATGTCATTTTGGTGCAAGGTGAGTAAAGTCTGACTACTAAAATGTTCCTTTAGTGTATAAATTTTAGTCTAGATTTCCTAGTTGCAGGTGGGAATTCAATAAAAATGACACAATTTATTTGTAGTATAATATCCAGGCAGAATACAAATGTACAAGTCAGGGAATCCAGCACAGAACTGTGTTTAGAATAATCAGGGCATCAATCATACATTCGATGCTACAATGGGGGAAAAAGAGGAAAGAAATCATTGTGGTTTTGCTTGCTGGCTTTGGCAAATAAAACTAAAAACATGAACAACTGTAGTTAGGAAACATAACTCTGATTTTTTTTCTCTTTCTGAATTTTCACAGCTAATAGATTAATCATTAATGTAGGGGGAAATTACTCTAAGGATTTAAATAGGCTCAAGTGTAGGTATATTTTCTGAATTTAGTGTAATCCAATTCTGTCAGACATACAATCTATAATTCTTCTTTTTTTGCCTCCAATGGAAAAAAAGTCAGCAGAAGCTCATCTTAGACAACTGGAGAGATGCAGGAAATGCAAGATGGATGCGTGTAAATACGAACCACATCAAGAATTAACTGCTTACCTACTGATAAATCATCACCGTTTTCTAATCAGCAGAGCTTGTACAGAGATAAGATAATAGTAGACTTTTGGATAAGGCTGTTGTTGGCTACTTTCTGGTTGTTTTCCTTTCCTTTGATTCCTTCTTCAACAATTGATATACGTGAGAGTTGTTCGTTAAAAATCAACAAATCTTAGTCAAACTCAAAGTACACAGAACAGACTGATCAACCACTGAATATAGCCATATTGCAACTGTGATTTCTCTGTTTCTTTGGTTGGCCTGCAATTGGTAGTTGAAATACTAGCTTATGGCTCCTGCAGTCCCAACTCCCAACCGCATTTCATCTAGCATCTCATTTTCCTTGATATGCAAGGTGCAGTCTCGATCTTCGTCACAATAGGGATGTCAACAGAGAACACGCAAGATGGATGCCCAGAGAGCCCTCAATTCACTTCTGGGACGCCTCACCACTGTCCTTGTCAATGAGGCGCAGCTGCTTGGTGGTGTCCGGCGTGATGTCGAGTTCATCAAGGACGAGATGGAGAGCATGAATGGCCTACTCCTCCACCTTGCCGAGGCCAACCACCATGACCACCAGGTGCGGGCATGGATGAAACAAGTCATTGACCTCACCCGCGACTGCGACGGCAACGTTGAGCTCTATGTCCAGTATGTTGCAGGTGCTGGTCACCAAACAACGGGCCTACTGGGCTACTTGTTGCGGATCCTGCGGTTTGTGCAGACCATCCCGGCTCGACGCCGGGTCGCGACGAGGATCCGGGAGCTCAAGGTCCGAGCGCGTGATGTGGGGGACAGGCGGATGAGGTACGGGGTTATCGTGCCATCGGTTTCTAACCAAGATGACGCGATATTTATTGAAAACTTCTTGCCTCCACTGGTGGAAGACGAAGAGAAAAATGTTCATAGACACGCTCTATTTGCAACACATGTTGAACTGCCTGATGATGAGACTCTTGTAAACGCAAGCGTTGATCGGATTATCAAGTGGCTGGATGAGGAAGCACCTGATGCTGCTGGAGAGTGTGAAACACAGCCAAGGATCATCCCTATCCTATGGAATTCGCACAATCCAAAGGAAGAAGAAACATTGGCAGTTTGTGTTGCTCAAGAAGTCTACAGGCATCCCTCCATGGTGAAATTATTTGATTGCAAGGCCTGGGTGCATGTCGGAAGGAGCAGTGATCCATGCCATATATTGCAGGAAATACTTGCAAAAGTACGGCCCCTTTCAATTCTGGATGGAGAAGAAAACACGCTGAGCATGGAACCAGAGCAAAGTTCAGAAACAGTAGGGGGTGGTGAGGTCAAACAACTCGCCAAAAAACTTCAGGATTATCTGAAAGGTAAAAAGTTCTTCATTGTTCTTGAGAAAGTCCAGGAGAGACTACCATGGGATAGCATAAGATCTGCTTTATCTCGTACTGTCGTTGATTGCTCTCTGGGTAGTGCTATAGTCATCATCACATGGTCCGATGATGTAGCAAATGCATCGTCTCCATACAAGATCTTCAGACCTCAAAGTCTATTTTTTGTTTTCTATGATAAAGCAAGGGAGATTACTGGTGGATCTGATAACGACACAATGGCGAATGTAGGACGCATATTAGGGGCATGTTACCCTGAGGTGTTTGCAATGAAAATCTTCCTACATCTTCTGTATGTCAATCCGAACAGGAGTAGGACACAACTAGGCGACTTTGTTAAAAGATTATCAGATTGTGGGTCGTGCAAAACAGCTGCAAAGCAAATGGTAAGATTCTCCTACAATGACTTGCCTACCAAGTACAGAAGCTGCTTGCTGTACCTAAGTATCTCCCAGGAGAATGATTGCATTAGGAGAACTGTATCTAGAAGATGGATAGCTGAAGGCCTTATAGCTACAAGAGATAATCGCTCAGAAGATGAAGCTGATCGCTGTTTTGATGTCCTCGTTTCCTGGGGACTTATTAATCCCGGGAAAATCAGTGATGCAGGCAAGATCAAGAGCTACACAATACATCATGTGGTTCGTGAAGTCATAGCAAAGATTGCTAGAGATCTAAATTTTGCAGATGCCGACCTGCCGCCCCATTTGGCTCGACACCTTCCTATTCACCATGGAATAGGACTGCAAGCTTCTCACTGCAGTCATCCTGTGGAAGCTGGTAACAGTGGCATCATAGCACTCCTTCCATATTTGGCCAAGTCATCTCAATGGCAGCTACTGAGAATGCTGGATCTGGAAGGCTGCAAAGGCTTGAAGAAGCATCATTGGAAGAGCATCTGTAAGATACTGTTGCTCAAATACCTGAGCCTCAGGAACACAGATGTCAGCCAACTGCCGAAGAAAATAAAAAATTTGCGTTGCTTGGAGACTCTGGACATCCGGCAAACAGCGGTGAGGGCATTTTCCACAAAGTCTATCATGCTTCCCATGCTGAGGCATCTGTTTGCTGGCCAGACATATTCTCCAAGAAACAGCACCGATAGGTTTAAGGAGTCATTTGCGACAATATGCCTTCCTAGTGGCCTCAGAAGAATGATAAAACTGGAGGTGTTGTCCCATGTTGAAATTGCCCACAATGTTGATGATTTAGTTGATGTTGGCCAGCTACTACAACTGAGGAAATTGGGTCTGGTTCTCCGTGGTAACAATGGTTGCTTGGGTATTGTACTTCAACAGGTGGAAAAGTTGTATGCCAGCCTGCGCTCCTTGTCAATCCGAGTCAACCAACTGGACAGAAGTGAGCCTACTCCTGATGCAGAGGAGGTGGTTGAATTAGCCTCGCCTCCAAAACTTCTTCAGAGCCTAAACATCAGTGGCATCACAAGTGGGCTTCCTCCCTGGATAGCAAAGCTCGATCAACTTGCCAAGATATCATTGAGTGAGACTTACTTGAGCGAAGCTGCTCTACGCATACTTGGAAAGCTTAGAATCCTGCGCTGCCTCAAGCTGCGGCACAAGTCATACACAGGAAGCGCTCTCGGATTCAAGGAAGAAGAATACCAGAGTCTCAAGTTTCTGGTTGTCGAGGGAAGCGATGTCACCAAAATTACATTTGATGCTGGAGCGGGTGCTCAGCTCGAGATGATTGTCTGGTCTTTTGCCAAGATGGATTCTATTTCTGGAGTCGTCCACCTTCCCAGGTTGAAGAAACTAGAGCTGAATGGTGACTGCAACGCAGACCAGCCTAGGGAAGCAATTAAAGAGCATCCCAACCATCCTGATTTTAAGCACAATGGACAGCATCAACACCAAGAAGCTGGAGCAGTGGCTGCTGCCTCAACTTCGTGAGCATCCGGTGATCTACTCTCCGTCAGCAAAGATGCAGCTAAAAAAAATTCCGCTCATTTCTGTAGTATCATGTAAGTGACTGCTTTGTTCAATTACCTGCATGTATGTGTGCTTGCTTTATCAATTACCTGTATATTCTGGATTTGGATTTTGTTATATGTAAGTGACTGCTTTGTTCTGTAAACCTGTCCTAGCTGCATGCTATCCTCAATACTGTCGTAATAAAGTCGGTCCTTTATCATGCAGAATGGATGTGCGCCGTGTGTAAGTTGCAAATTCTGCAATAACTGATCCGAGCAATGAAGTCTCATCCTTTTTTTTTTAGGAAGAATGCGGTCTGAGATCAGGAGGGTACATACGGGTGAAGAAATTGGACACGTCATATTTCTTTCGTAATAGATTGGACATGAGTACGCATATTTTGGAAATATATGTTATTTGTAAATTTTGAACCATTAAAATCCCTAGGTCAATGCTCATAGCAGTATGCTTTGATCTACCTGAGCTAAAAACAGACTAGGAAACAAGAAAACAATGGTACTCTATAATGTCCAGCAAGTATTCTCTCTGATTGGAAATAAGTGTTGGTGATTTTGTACTAATTTAGTATAAAATTTATACTAAGTTGGCAACACGTATTTCCTATCGAATGGCGTACTATTCGTCCCTTTCAAAAATTGCATATTTAAGTTAAAAAATAAGATAACAACCCTGATCATAGATAGAGGAAATACAAATACTTTGGCACGTATGAAAATAAATTCCTTAAAGCTGTGTGCATCACTCGATGCAGAGACAGGGCTTTGTTCCTCTTTCCGGAAAAAAAAAAGAAATCCTTTGTTGACTTAGGTAAAATGGTGACTCCTTTTTGGTCCGTTTGCTTTGGTGGATGTGTGTTTGATGAACTCAGATCACCACAAATTAATCAACGATCAGAGAAGTGCATGTACTCCCCCGCTCGTTCTTTGCTCTTCCAGAATGCTCACAGCAACACCGACGACCTGATCAATTGTTTCGTGAGCACGGTACCTGTCTTAGCTCCTCAATCTGGATTTTGTTGCATAGAGAGAAATACACGTTTGGATTTGGTGCAGCAATTTTCTACAGTGGGAAACTCTCCCAAGGCAGCCAAGCCATCATTGACGAACGTATCTTGTCCGGCTTTGGATGGCTGGCTGGCCAGTATCCGTGTTCTCTGCGGACGACGCGGTGCCGTGACACGACGGAAACGGCGTCTCGTTTTTTGCTTCTTCGACCCTCCTGCTCTCCTTTTATAACGTTCAAGGACAGGGATCCAAACAAGGGTGGCGGTTAGTAACAGACCCCAACTCACTGTGTGCTAGAGTTCTAAAGGCAAAGATACTATAAGAATGGTGATTTCATGGAAGCCAAGTGTCCAAAACGGGCATCGTTTACTTGGAGAGGAATTTTGCACGGACGAGAACTTCTTAGGAAGGGTCTCATATGGCGAATTGGTGATAGCACCAAAGTTTCTGCCTGGAATGATCACTGGATCCCAAGGACGGGTTCGTTATGTCCACTGGGACGTGACCCTGATGATGATTTGGACAAAGTGTCCGAGCTTCTATTGACTAATGGCCAGGGATGGGATGAGAACAAGCTTCGACAGCATTTTGCTGAAGTGGATGTTACTGACATTCTACAGACCCTGTAGGACGCCCGGGATCGTCGGACTTCTTGGCCTGGAATTTCACAAAGAATGGTTTGTTTTCAGTAAAGTCGGCCTATCACCTTGGGATGCAGTTGAAACGGACGCTGGGTGATAAGGCAGAGACGTCATCATCTTGTAGAGCCCATGCTGGTTGGCTTTTGCTCTGGGATGCTCCAGTTCCGGGCAAGGTCAAGGTGCACTTCTGGCGCCTTATCGAGAAAGGGCTGGCTGTTGGAGCTGAGCTGCAGAGGAGAAACATCAAAAGAGGAATCAGATGCATTGCGTGTGATAGAGAGGAGGACTTGCTGCACCGGTTTTGGACTTGCCCGCACTCGGCTATGGCTTGGGGAGAACTCAACTTGCTTGCTGGCAGCATCGAGCGACCTCTAGACCGGATAAGCTCACATAGCGAGCTTCGGTGGTGGCTCCTTGACTGGCTCTGTCGGAGTACGGCGCAGGATTCGGCAATAATGATGATGCATGTGTACCACATTTGGCTTGCAAGGAATGAGGCACGTGACACACCCCAGATCGATGATCCAAGGCTCGTTGCGAGACGATCTATGACTGCTATGGCGGAGTGGAATGACGTCCAAACTCCTAAACAGGTCGCAACAGCATCAAGGGTAGAGCACTGGCTCAAACCTGAGGTGGGGTGGTGCAAAGCAAACGCTGACGGAGCTTTTCACGCGACGGATGGCAGAGGAGGTGCTGGGGTGGTCATTCGCGACAATTACGGGAGCTTCATTGCTGGAGCTGGCCGTTTTTTCTCCCAGGTCTTCGATGCAGAAGGAGCGGAGCTGCTTGCGTGCAAACGTGTTGTTCTTCTGGCTAAGGAAGCGCAAGTTCAGAAGTTGGTGCTGGAGACGAACAATTCGGGCGTAGGGAAGAAGTTGATGAGGGAGGAGCTGGACCGACCATATCGTGAATGAGATTAGGTCTACTCTCGGAAGCTTGGAGGATCACTCAGTGCGAGTGGTGAAGCGAACGGCGAATGAGGCTGCTCACTTAGTTGCTAAGTATTGCTGCGATAATAAAAGTTGTAGGACTTGGCTTGGTGTTCCACCGGTGTTTATTGTATCTCGGTTAGACAAAGACATGATGGTTATGTAATGAAATCGCAGCAGTTTAAATCAAAAAAAAGGACACGGATCCATCTGACAAAAAACTCGGACTATCCACATAAATGATATTATGTTAACTCGCTGAAAAGATTCATTAACTCTCTGGATCGCGTGTAAAATGAAATCTTAATGTATTTGAGTGACCTTTTGATCCGCCAAGAAAACACAAAATCGTGTGGGAACATAAAATTTGTTCCCATAGGCCAAAAGAGAATGCTCATCCACATCTTCGCACATGTTCATGTGAAATTCGTCTAGAGCAAACTTCCATCATCAAAACGGAAACCATGCATCGCTTATGGATAAAAGATGAAACTTGATTTGGAAAATCTGGATATAAATGTTTTACTAAAAGCAACTATGGAACGAGCCATGAGATACTCGAGCAGGTCAAATTGGAGATTTTTAACTTGGAGGGGAGCATTAGGGTTAATTTGGAAGTAAACTACACACTTAACAAATTTGGAGGCGGGAATGGCCCAAACACGCCCCTGACTACATGAGTAAAACTATATGGCAAAATTACTCTATCAAGCAAGCTCAACACAATAAACAAGGCTAGAAGAAAACTAAGCACAAGTAATCAAAGAGGGAAGAGCAAACAAAGTAGTAGCACACGATGACACGACGATCTTGTATCCCAAACTTCAAGTTGAGGATTCTAATATATGTTCAAGATACTACTTTCATATCTGTGACATGTTTTATGGAATGAAGGGAGTATCATTTAAACAAATGACACATGCCTAAGAAGATCTAGCCTTTTTCTCAGTGGCTTGACCACAAACTGCTAGCTCTTCCAGTAAGGATAGTTCGGTTCCTACAAACTACCTGAGGAAATCAAGCTTTGTATACTCGGGTAACACCAACAATAAAAGCGCCCCCACAATTTGAATGTAGAAATCTTCATGAAGAACTCACAAGGTAGGATCATGAGTCAGATTGGTGTTCTCCTACATCTTTGTCGCATCTTTATTTTCCTAACTTCAATTCGAAATCAATGGGTTAATGGTGTTTTATTGGAGCTCCCAAAGTCTTCAGAAATGGTGGAAAGCTCATATAAAAAACTGAAATTTGGACGTTGGATGCTATTATCCTCCAAAAATCTAGAGATCTATACTATCGATTAAAGTTCGAATCCGCTCAAAAAAATGCAATTTGTTCTGGTACCCGGACCAAAGTCCCTCTCTCCCTTCGTGGTAGAGCAGTCATTACATGTGCATCTAGGCCCCATATTTGTTACAGTCTTTCTTGGAAAGTCAAGCCTGTACGAATCTCATTAAAACCATACAAAATCCTAGAGCTTTGGGGGTTATACCGAACAATGCTCGGGTAGTCGAGAGTGAAGATTGTGAAATTTGGAGCAAAGGCTAAACCCACGACGAAAAAATGCAATTTCCCCATTCTACCCCCACCCACCCCATGGGCTAGAGCATTCCTTACCTAGTGTCTCATGCTTACCTCATTTGATTAAATTATCAATGGGTGGATGGACAAATATTGGAGCGCACGGAGTGTTCCATAATGGTGGAAAGGTTATCCAAGTATTGAAATTTGATGATTGGAGGCTTTTTTTGGGAGGTGTCGTTTCTGCGAACACAATTAGAACCCTCGAGCTTTTGGATTGGTTCTGTTAGCACTCGAGGTTGTGTATATAGGAAATCACCAAATCCATTTTGAATATTTGCAATTTGTTCAACCCGAACTCACCCATCCCTCCATCCCCTAGTAACCACCTTTTGATGCTCCTCTACATTGTCGTGGATATCGTCCTCATCGAGGCTATTGCCAACCGGCTCACCCCGCTCTCTTCTTATCTTCTTCTTCCTTGTTGCACCATTTGAACGAAAATTGCATCCGCACGTCCGGTGTAGTTCTCCTACTACGGGAGACGTGGCGTTTTCCGAGTGGCCAAACCACCTGTATTTTGTTATTTGCTTGGCTTCCGGTCGGTGCTCCCGAGGTTTAGTGACGATCTTGATGTGCTCACCAGTTAATGGTTTCCATCTTTAAAAAAATTCCTGGCTTCGAAAAAAAGAAAATCCCTTGCACGTTCTTCACATAACGAAGTACTTCGAGGTGTAAACTGCAAAACGGTAGGTATCCGAGTCTCTGTCAAACGGTTTCGTAGTTTCGCGAAACAGCCCTCTTAATAAATCCGTTAATTTTCTCCTACTTTCCCGTCCTCCTTCCTGTTTTTTCCTTCCTCTCCGTTAGGTGCTGCAGAGAGAAGACAGAGACAGAGAAAAGAGATTGTCGGCGATGGCCCCGCTGAGGCGGACGGCGAGTGCGGCGGCGGTGCTGCTGGGTCTCATCGGGGTTCTTCTGCTCCTGCTGTCTCCGGCGGAGGGAGCGGCGGCGGCGGCGGCGGAAGGAGGAGGTGACGATCTCTTGACTTTTTACCCCAGTCTCCTCCACCGGTTCTTGCTTCCGTAGATGATAAGCTTCGTCGCTAGGCGTACCTGTTGCCCGCGGGCTCAGCGCTCAACCGGTGAGAGCTCCGCGTGATCCGTGGTTGGGGTTCAGGAAAAATCGAGAGAGATTATGCCAGTTAGTTCCACCGGTTGTGCTGGGAGCAATGCGAGTACGGGAGTGATTTAGCGAATTTTGAAATTAATTAGACAGAAATTGACGAAGGGAAGGCTAAAAACTTCAGTGTAGTGACTATTAGGACATCGGATTTCGTGTAATCTGTGCGAAATTTTGTTGGGACAGTAACATTGGGGACTTTTGGAGTTAGGCTTAATGCCATCCTCATGTTCAGATGTTCCACGCAACAGCTAGAACTATATATTTGGCATATTTTACTTGCCTACTGTTGTGTTTCGTCGCCAGGCGATACTGACATTGTGCTGGTAACCCCAGCAAAGCGTTGTATGCTGTGTTTGGCAGTATAGGCTTTATTAATTTAAAGCCGAGCTCTCTGAGCCTTTCAATAACTTGACATTGTGTACCCGCAAAAAAAAAAAAAAGAACTTGACATTGTGATAACTAGATATTGTTCCAGCCTCTTAACTTGCAGATTTCTAGCTATGCATGAAAACTGAAATCAGTCAGGTACCTTCTAATCCTTGCTTGGATAGGAAATTGTTGCTGGATACCATAGCAGTATAGCATCAAACACTAACGTGTGATATGAAGATTCCTTCAATTGCTATTGCGCCAAATAAAATTGTTCGATATAATGTAATGTAAATTTATTTACACTTTTCTTTGCGCAATGCAGAGCTCAGAATGAAGCACTCCGATGATGGTTATGCTTACAACAGTACTCTTTCTCATATTCTTGTAGAGTATGCATCTGCTGTAAGTTCTTTGAACCGTATGCCAGCTCGCCATTTGTTTTGTTAAGAACAGCTCAAATAAGTTCCCAAAAATAAACTTCATATTCTCTTAGATAAAGCACTTTTGTGGTGGGAATATCCTTTAGTGTGATTCTCAAAATAATCTGTTCATGACTTTCATTTCCTAAATGAATTCAGGTGTATACTTCCGACCTGACCTCACTTTTGACATGGACTTGTCCAAGATGTGAAGGTCACACAAAGGTGCACCGCATGAGATGAAAACTAGACTTGACTGCTCTTGCTGCTTCTGCGAACTGTTTCTAACTACTTTCTTTGTTTTCATTTGACGCAGGGTTTTGAGATGATAGAGATCATAGTAGATGTCGAGAGATGTTTACAGGTTCATTATTTTGTGTTCTTGGTTTCTTATGATCTTCTTCCATGCTGTTTTACATGAGAACTATGCTCTTATATCAAAAACATTAATTTTGAGCAGGCATTTGTTGGAGTGGCCCCTGATCCACGATCCATAATCATTGCTTTTAGAGGTACCCAAGAACACAGGTATGAAATTGCTGCTTATGTTAAGTGTAGCTCACTGCTGACTAAAACTTAAACCATGTGGCCACATCTTTCATCTGTACCTACTACCTAGTTCTAACTAATAGTTTATGGAATGTTAGTGTTTAATTTTTTGCAAGACTTGACCAACAAGCCAGTAAATCTACTCAAACACTAATACGATATCCAAACTGACTCGATTCTTTCCTAGCAAAGTTGTTTAATCAACTAGGACTCTAATTAAGGGATAAGGCTGGGCTGACCCACATAACATCTCTCCCTTCCTCGAAAAAACAGCTTGTCCACAAGCTGTAGGTTGTCAATTGCCTCCCTGTGGACCTTTGATGCTACCAGTTGTGGAGCTATCTTGGTCATAGTCGTCAGCCTGCCACGCGCACCGGTGACCCCGAGCATAAATCTCATCGCAGTTGAAGCAAAGGCCCTGATGACGACGTTCTGCCAACTCAGCCGGAGTGAGGCGCTGAACCTGTCGTGGTAGGGTGGCTCTGGAGTGGTCAACGGCCGAACAAATGCTAGTTGTGCTGGCAGGAAGGTATTGTAGCTCCATTGACTGTAGGAGGATCGGAAGGGCACGTGGGCCCTGTAGGCACAGAAGGCTGCTGTGGTGACGTTGTTGGAGGACAATGCAGCTGCTCAGGCCTTGGTGAAGGAGATGGCGGTGTGGAGGTCAGATGGTTGTTGAAGCTCGATGTCAATGCGAAGACCATTGGGCAGGCTTTCTGTTTACAGAAACCGTTGCTGTCATGGTGTTAATGGCTCATTGTTGCGACACATGCGCTAGAAACCTTCTGGTATAGTCTGAGACTGAGGAAGTGAACGACAGACGTGCTAACTCTCCCAAGGGATTTGTGTGAAGCGATGGCCCAAATTGGACGTGCCAAACCTCCTTGAACTGCTCCCATGTCGGCATGCCGAAACCGCGCTCGAGTTGTAAGTACCAGAAGTGAGCGTCATTGGTGGTAAGCTGCAGTCCAGACCTCGTCAGCCTCGTACGTGCACTGTCCACGTAAAAACTGCTCGCAGAGCCAACCAAGAAGATGAACCGAGCCAACATATGTTGGGAATTTGTGCTTTTGGACCTGAACCTGAGCCGAGGTGTTGGTTTGGCAGGGGCGGAAGGGAGGTGATGGGCGAGGTGGATCCATAGATGGGTTGAGGAGGGATGCGGCCAGACCAACATATGAATTGGGTTAGCATGTGTAGTTGTGAAGGCGGCAATGATCTGCGGCTTCTGCTGCTTCTGGTAAAGCTGCTGATGGTAGGGTTGCTGCTGGTGGTAGGTGCAGGGCAGACATGGGGAGGGATTTGGGCTGTAAGGTGGGGGTGCGAAGTGGCTCTCATTGATGTTAGGGGGCATCTGCGAAGAGTAAAAGGGGGGTGACGGATGGTCGTTGTTGGTGGAAGGTAGGAAAACGAGGGGGTAGTGGAGGTGGCCAATGTGCCCAACGGGCAGAGGTCTGCCGGCGGCGGGGGTGGCAATTCCCCCACTGGAGAAGGAGGCACCGGAGGTGCTGTTGGCGAGGGACGTGGAGGTGGCTGCTGTTTCTTCATAATCTGATTGCAGGGGCAGGGCTGGCACCATTGCTCGAGCGCTGTCAAGCGCTGCACCAGTCCAGCAAGGAGCCACGTGGTCCTCCTCTCGTTGGCATGTGAAGGTCTCCAATTGCTTCACGATCTTCATCTGCTCCACAGCCTCGATCTCGATTTCTTTGCCCACCGTTGTAGATGGATCTGGTACCAAATTGGAAGAAACTAAACCCTAATTACTGAAAAAGTAGATAAAAGTAAACGGCAATATTCTCCTCTACTTTATTGAGAGGGGTCGGCCCTTTATATAGTAGACAAGACTTGACCAACAAACCAGTAAATCTACTGAAACTCTAATAAGATCTCTAAACGGACTAGATTCTTTCCTTGTTGTTTAATCAACTAGGCTCTAATTAAGTGATAAGGCTTGATGTTTTGTGGGCTGACCCACATAACAACCTGTGATACATAATATGTGCTCATAATTATTCATTCCCACATCAATTTTTTCTTGTGAAGCGCCTCAAATTGGATTGAAGATCTCTTCTGGAAGCAGCTAGATGTAACCTATCCTGGAATGCCAGATGCAATGGTATGTCAGTCAATTTGAATTGTTTTCTGAGGACATATTATTGAATTTGAAATCACTCTTGTTCATCTTCTGTTTTCTCATGTTGCAGGTCCACCATGGATTTTATTCTGCATACTACAATACAACATTGCGGCATGAGATCCTGAAATCTGTTCAGTGGGCATGGAAGACATATGGAAATCTACCCATAAATGTTGTTGGTCACTCGATGGGTGGGGCTTTAGCTTCGTTCTGTGCCCTTGATCTTTCTGTAAGCATCGTGAGCAGTCTGCATCTTCATGTGTTACTTTACTTGGACATGCATGATTATTTTTCTGTGGTCGTTATGAAAGCACATGCAGAATTAATTTTCAGTGTATTTCAAACCATAGCTGAAATCCTATTTTGGTCTAAATTATTTTATATGTTCAATGTAGATCCTGTGATCTATGCTTTACAAAACAAGGACGAAGCTATGCCTTTTCATAATAGAACTTTGTATATTATTATTAGATTATGTTATATCATGTGTAGTTTTATTGGATAGTAGTTAACTGATTTCTTGCCTTCCATTTTCCAGGTTAAATATGGGTCAGATGAAGTTCAGCTCATAACATTTGGACAGCCTCGTGTAGGCAATCCTGCGTTTGCTGCATACTTTAATGAGCAGGTTCCAAGAACCACCCGTGTGACCCATGAGAATGACATTGTTCCACACTTGCCACCATATTTCCCCTACCTGGGTGAATGGACATATCATCACTTTGCAAGAGAGGTCAGAACTTAGTTTTTACTCAGAAAGAATTTGCAAAATACATACAGTAAATTAAATTAGTCTCTGAGTTACATGTTTATTCTGCATTTGTTTGTCTTCAGGTTTGGCTTCATGAGACCGTGGTAGGAAACGTAGTCACTAAGAATGAGACAGTCTGTGATTGTTCAGGCGAGGACCCAACCTGCAGCAGGTATCTACATGCCTCTCACATTTCTTGTACACTTACACTCCTCGTGTTGCGCTTATTCTTTCTCTTGCTTGAATAGATCGGTCTATGGGAGAAGCGTGGCAGATCATCTTGAGTACTACGGTGTTAGTTTACATGCTGATTCAAGGGGGACCTGTCAATTTGTGATTGGCTCATCCAACTCAGCATATAGTGACATTGTTCAAGTTGATGGAACTATCATCTTATCAAGATATCCACAAGAACAACATTCTGTGGAATCTATCTAAACCCTTTAGCCCAGGGTGAACTGTACAGTATATTATTTTGTGTATATATATCCATGTAATGTAGAAACACTGGGTGCTCTAGGAGCTCTCCTGAGATCAAGGAAGGTTTCTCCTTTTGAAAGTGCCCCCTTCGCTCAAGTGAGAATTGTATATGAAGCTCCATGAACACTGTAGACACACCAAAACTGATGTACATAAACAATATCACGGGGTGAAATAAAGGAAGTATTTGATGGTATCCTGTTTTTTTTTCACAATATTGCATAGTGTGATTCTTCCTTACTAATGACATAGATATTTCCAGATTTCTCCCTGCATTTTGTCCGCCTATCCAGGTGCCTTTGCGTCAGATATGCAATTGGGGTCAGAAGAATGTTGCTCTTTGAAGATCTGAGGAGCCAGGAGCTGGCTGGAATCTGGAATCAGCAGATGCAAAGCTCTGCATATGGGTCGGCACTGCCAGGCCAAGAAATTTATGATAAGGATATATGCCAAATATTCTCCATTGAGATCTGCTTGCTCTGTAGGGTCGCACCAGAGCTGAGAAGACGCATTGCAACATATCAACTGCTACTGTTCTGCAGCATCGTTTACACAGTAATTGCCAAAGATACGCTGAGCAAGATTGCGCCGGTGGATATGGCAGGTCGAATGCTTGCATACCTTGATAAGGACATAAATGAGGCTGACGATGAAACCTTCAGAGGTGGCACAAAGTTGCAAATGGCACATATTCCACGTAGCGGATAAGGTCAGAAGAGAGTGATGGACTTCTGAATGAGACTGGAAGGTCTCTCTGCTAGAAGATGCTACTCTCAACCTCAAGGGGTCCTGTACAAAGCACCTCTTCTTAGCCGGTGGAATCAGATCCAAGTGCCGTACTGCCATGTGACAGAGTGTGGTGGTGTCGATTTTAGCGCCATTTGCACTTGTTCTGAGCTTCTGTATTTACAGTGTAATGCTAATGCCTGAAGTTAGGAGCCATAATAAGGGATTGAGGGAGTACGTATGTACTTTCATGCTTTTGAAACGTAATTGAGGTATGCTTTTTTACTACTAAGAAAATCCTCAAAATTATCAGTACAAGTCCAATTTCCCATGTAGTACGCCATATGGTAGCCTTAGGTATATAAGATTTTGAAAGAGGTCGGCTGAGATGACCACAGAGATTCCAATTTTCCATGGGACCCACGAATACCACATCTTGTTATCCAAAACCATCCAACCTTTAGCCTATGCTAGATTATAAAATGTGTTCTTTTATACAAGAACCAATCTATTCCATTGGTAACAAGTTGACCAATTTCTAATTATCCATATATGGCAAAATCACCACAACCCTTTTGAGCCTATAAAAGGCAAGCCACCCGGCCGGTAGCAACAAACCACAGCCACCACCTTGGGGAACATCTCATCTAAGCTTAGTCAGCGAGTTACAGCTCGATCCAGAAACCTCTAGAACCTCCCGATTTCCAGCGATCACGAATCGATGGATCAGGTGACAAAGCTGGCGTCGGAGCGGGCGGTGGTGGTGTTCACGTCGAGCAGATGCAGCATGTGCCACTCTGTGACGTCCCTCCTCGGCAACCTCGGCGTCAACGCCGCCGTGTACGAGCTGGACAAGGAACAGAGGGGAAGGGAGATGGAGAAAGAGCTCGCCAGGAGGCTCGGCCGAGGCCCGCCCGTGGTGCCAGTGGTTTTCATCGGCGGGAGTCTCGTCGGCGGCACCAACAGGGTCATGGCGCTGCACCTCGCCGGCGAGCTCGTCCCCATGCTCAAGAGCGCTGGCGCGCTCTGGCTCTAGTGAAAGAAGACGACGTGCATGCTCAGTATGCAGTGCTAGCTTTTTGACAGTATGGAATAAGACATGCATCTAACAGGGAAAATAGCCTTTAGAAGGCCAGGTCTTTTATTATCCTGTGCCGGCTCCATGGCAAAGAAGAAACATTAAGCTAGTTCTGTTCTTGTTACTTAAGGTTTGGCCCCGTCTTTTATCATCCTGCAGTGCCGGTAATCAACATCAGTCAAATTTTGTAGCCCTTTGGGTCTATACATTTTCAACAATGTCCATCACCCCGTTACCAAATTTAACATCTCGACGATCTTCTTCTCGGTGTTATTCCCAATGGTGATTTTCTTTGAACCAGGGCTTTTCTTGGGCCATCCTTGTTTGTTGTCCGTCGGTTGAAATATAATTTACATGGTTCTGCCTCGAACTCGTCTAAATGTACCAGACATTACTAGGCCATGAAAACTGATATGCATAAAGTAATCGGAGCAACTTGGAATCTACAGCCAAATAGTGGCTGGCCCTTGGATAGGAGGGTCAGCTAAAACTCATACTCTCTCCAATCGGAATCACGTGTCGATGATTTTATACTAACTTGATATAAAATTTATACTAAGTCACGGACACTTACTTCCGATCGGAGAATGTATATTTGAGAACTTACTAGTGCGGAAAAGCCGCTTGGAAAAATCGCTACTAGTGGTGTGGGATTGGCATGCGACTAATAGGCGCCACTGGTAAGTGCAACAGTGGCGTGGCCGTCTCACGCCACTAAGTATGCTGGTCCTAAGTGACAAAAATACTGGTGGCGTGTCATTATAGACACCCACCACTAATGTGTTTTTTTAATATAAAAACACAGTTGCTACTTTGTACTAATTTTTAGTAACAACAACAATAAGATCCTATAATAGAACAATAATAGCATGTAACACATTCAGAGGATGGTCCCAGCAAATTAAAATAAAACAACTAGATATTTCGTGGGCGCAATCGTGTGCAACTTAGGCACAAGTGTTGAATTGTAATATATCGTCCAAGTTAGGAAGTTCTGAGAGAAACATACCGTCCTAGTTAGAAAGTTCTAGGAGAAATCTTTATGAAACTCCTTATTGTTTGCACTTGGCGTAGCCACAATCTGTCACACACGGGATCCATGTGATGCATTCATGTTAACAATTAAACAGATATCATGATCAAAAATAAAGAAAAGACCTTATTTAGACACCTTAGCCGTTCATTGCATATTTTACACTAGTAATTATTTAGACACAAATCATTCTATAATTAAACTATAGTATAACCAGTTTCATATGCGATCTTTATCGAAATAATAATCAGTTGCATATTAAATATACAACATTTAAAAGTTTTGTTTTAATATAATCAGTTGTATATTGAGATGTATGGATCCACACCGTAGACAATGTGCAAGAGCTTTGTTTACATCAGTGATCCAAAACATCACTTCCGTTTTTTGCATACGAAATTCACTCTCTTTGGCAGCTCTACGAATTCAAAACTAAATTGGAAAATCCATATATTTATGGTAATAATACATGATACCTGCAATCTAGATTATCGGATGTAGTATTATTTCTTTTTTCTTAGAGATGTAGGTTTACCGAATTATTGGGAAGAATGCTTTTGGTGTAAGATCATTGCGAGCAAGACTTTGAGACATCGTTTAGTTGTTTTTTAACGAATCAAACATTATCTTTTGTGGTAGATAGGCCAGGGCCAAAGTTTCAGCACATACAAAAATGGGATAACAAAGATAAAATAAAGAACAACATGCATGATATGATGAGTATTAGTGGGCGATGCATCCTAATAACACCATAGGATACTTGTTGTATGCTCTATGGATCAGTTATCCAACGACTATATCTCTCTAACAGCGCAGGGATCCATATTTATTACTCCCTCCGATTCATAATACTCTTCGCTAATGTAGTTGTATCTAGACATATTTTAGTGGTAGATACATCCATATTAGCAAAAAATAATATGGGTCGGAGGGAGTAATATAAACATATGAAGAATTACGATCTATGAGATCACCGTGAATCCCTAAAGAGTAACCACATTACTGACTAATATCCACACTCTCATCTGGGTATGAGCGCTAGATCATATAATCATTTTCACTCTCGCCTTTTACCTTTACCAATCTTTCTGGGTACCTGTAAAGTCCTAAGATGGAGATAAAAGACTAACACAATATGTTATATTCTGATCCAAATTCTATAAAGTAGAGGCCAACTTCTGACGAGCGGAGCGAGGCCCGTCGCCGGGAGGCTTGGGCCCGTCGCCGTCGCCGGTATGGATCGTTGCCACCGTCTATATATACTCCTTGTAAGCCGCCGGCTAGGGTTTATCGCATCATAAGATAGCCCACGGCGTTTGTAAACATACACCCGATATAGTGAAGTTTTGCTGGCTGGCGCCCGTGGTTTTTACCTCTCTTTGTTGGAGAGGGTTTTCCACGTTAAAATCTTGTGTCTCCGTGCTGTGATTTCTTTTTCGTTCTTCGTTATTGCCTATCGCTTTTATAACACAATAGATGGATCTCGATTATCGTACAAAAAAATATTACGTAATAAAATAGATTGCATATATTGCTATGATGCTAGGCCTCAGCTCTTACCCCATGAGGACTGCTCACACATGATTATATCAACAATCATAAAAATTATACTGAAAATCTTTAATAGCTGAATAGCAAATGCCTTACAATATCGACTCTCATCACATGAATGTTCCTACTACAGATCATATAAACACATGTATGCTACCGCTACCGGTACTTGAGGATCGAACTTATACAAACATCACACAAAATGACCGGACACAAGCTAATTATCATTGAACTAGAAATACAGAATTCCTCAAACAGAGTGTTGGACGTGTGTGTGATACATATAACCCAACATGGGATACATGCATGTTGGGGATTTAAAACATAAAGTTAGGGGCGATTACAACCTAACGTGGGATACACGTTGGGGAGAGAGCGTGAGGATAAAGATATATGCCAAATATTCTGCATTGACATCTGCTTGCCCTGTAGGGTTGCACCATAGATGAGAAGATGCATTGCAACATATCAGCTGCTACTGTTCTACAACATCCCTTACAGTACGGCATGTGCTGAAGGTACGCGTAACCAGATTGCATCGCTGGATAATGGGACGGCGAATGTTTGCATATCTGATAAGGAATCTAAAGGCTGACGATGAAAATATTCAGAAAGAGCACAAAACTGCAAATGGCACAGATTCCGCGTGAGGATAAGGTCAGAAGAGAGAGTGATGGACTGAATGAGACTGGAACCCCTCTTTGATGGACGATGCTTATTCTGAACCTGAAGGGGAGCTGAGTTCTTATTTTCTCCTATGCAAAGCACCTCTTCTTAGCCAATGTAATTAGATCCCTGTGCCGTACTGCCATGTGACAGAGTGTGGCGGTGTCGATTTTTGCGCCTGCTCTAATTAAGCTTTGTATTTACAGTGTAATGTCTAGTTAGAAGCCATGTGCAGGGAATGTTGCAGAGACGAAACTTTCAGACGAACAGTAAGAACCAGAGGATTGGTTGTGGCAACTGACAATAGTCTTATTGAAGGCATTGTTTTGTGAGCGCGGACGTTTCTTCAGAGTGAAAACCTAAGATTTATGATCGGGCAACAACGGTGTTAGTGCACTGTTCTCTTCTTGGAGGCGTCGCTTTTAGAGATGTTGGACTTTTGGTGCTGTCTTGGTGGTGTTAGTATTGCTGCTACAAGAAATTTATCACTGTAGCGGGGCTTTTTCTTTTTTTCTGTAATTCTTTTTCTTCTTTTTTGTTGTGTGCATCCGTATTGCCGCTAGGACACTGCATTGTTGCAGAGGCTGGGTGTAATTGGTATCGTCTTGATATTAATTAATAGAGGTGTTTTGTGGTACCCCCAAGTGAATACTAGTCATTCATTTTTGTGCATCTAATGGTTCATATCTATTCATACTGGTCCCCAAAAGAGAACTAGTACAATTCATACTAGTATGAAATATCATCACGTTTTGTAGATGGCCCCCTTCCTCCCGGCCCAACAACCCCTGATCAGGTTCGGCAACGGAGCTCAGGCCGCGCACCAGCAACGGCGTCGCTCGGCCGCACCGTGAGATCTCCCTCCTCTGCAGTAATTTTGCGCCTGGATGTCTGCTGGCCTCGCTCGAAGCAATGTCGAATTGGCTGTTTTGAGGTCGGGCCATGAGCGATTTTAGCCCTAGTTGGTCAAATCGAGGTCAATTGGTTTCACAGCATGCTTCAATAGATGAATTTGCAAATGAAGTTAGCTTCCATTTGCTAATGCTCATCGGTTTTCAGTCCCTTTTCATCCAGAGTCTTTGGGGAACCGTTGAATGATTAGGATTTAAATTGGCATCTCGATTTGCCCAATTGGCTTACTACATGGCCCTCTTCTAATTTGATCTCCTCATGTTTTCATTAGTTAGCATAAGTAGGAAGAAAACCATTGCATCATGACCGACTGCCACAGTGGTGCAGCTGATCAAAACCAATAGTACGCTATGCACCCCGTCCGGTCAGCGGTTGTGGATTCTCCAATACACGCAGTCATATGAGAAGGCGCGGCGGCGGCAGGGGTTCTGGAGATGGTGGCGGCCGGCAGTGTAGCTTCTATCTATCCCATGAGGACGATCTAAACCATGCGTTTTTTTTCTTTTTCAATGAGCCTTCCCACCAGTTACGGATGATGGGCCTTCTTGGCCTTTAATACTAGTGGCTATACCATGAGTAGTATGAATTGAAGAAAGGTACCGTAAAAGAGACCTAATAGATACTCTTTATTGAAAAAGTAAGAACCAAAGGAAACATTATGCACATATAGTTATATTCTCTATTGAACAAGAGGTTTGCAAGTTACTGTTACTAGTCTCACACTCTTTGAAGTGCAAGAGAAAATTGTAATTTGATCACACCTTTTGTGCTAGGTACTTTTCAACACTCATTTAGATCCAGACATAGTAGGTTCAAGTTCAGACATGCCTGTACGTACGCAGTTCCATGCTTTTGAAACACAAGTTACACACACCTGAGGAATACTTTTCTACTCCTGAGAAAATCGTCAAAAATATTGTTCAAGTCTAATCTCCCCGGTATGCCATGTGGTACGTTTAGACATAGAAGATTTTTTCATGGAAAGAGATGCCAATGTGCCATGGGACCCATTAGGCCATTAATGCCACATTTTCTTATCCACAAAACCATCCAACTTTTAGCCTATGCAGGATTTAAAATGTGTTCTTTTATACCAGAACCAATCTAGGTTCCACTGTAAGTTGTTGAGCACATGATACCAATTGCTAATTATCCTTGTATGGCAAAGTCACCACAACCATTTTGAGCCTATAAAAGGTGAGGCTCCTGGCCGGTACTAACAAACCACAGCCACCACCTTCGGGAACATCTCATCTGAGCATCGATTGCGAGTCAGAACTCTAGAAACTTCTAGAACCTCCCGATCAATCATCAGGGATCACGAATCGATGGACCAGGTGACGAAGCTGGTGTCGGAGCGGGCCGTGGTGGTGTTCACGTCGAGCAGATGCTCCATGTGCGACTCCGTGAGATTCCTCCTGCGCGACCTCGGCGTCCACGCCGCCGTGTACGAGCTGGACAAGGAACAGCGGGGCAGAGATATGGAGAGAGAGCTCGCCAGGAGGCTCGGCCGCGGTGCGCCGGCGGTGCCAGCGGTTTTCATCGGCGGCAACCTCGTCGGCGGCACCAAGAGGGTCATGGCGCTGCACCTCGCCGGCGAGCTCGCCCCCATGCTCAAGAACGCCGGCGCGCTTTGGCTCTAGTGAAACAAGAAGTGCATGCTACATTGCTGCTCAAGAAGAAGAGTCGAGCTAGTCGTGGACGGCCAGGTCTTTTAGTACCCTGTGCTGGCTGCATGGCAAGGAAACGAATGCTTCTCGCTCTACTTTCCTTGTGTTGTGTTTTGCTATATACGCACGCATGCAACTGTCTTTTGGTAATATTATTGAAATGTATTATCTGTCTTTTTATCAGCTCACACTATTTTTTGATTAACTAGCTGGTGCATTCAATTCAATACAGTACTCCCTTCATTTTTATTTACTTCACGTTCTGGGTTTAGTTAAAGTCAAATTTTGTAAACTTTTACTAAGAATTAAGAAAAAAGTATGAATATCCATAATGCCAAACAGATATAACATGAAAATATGCTTTGAGAAGATTCTAATGCGATAGTTTTTATACTATGAATGTTTGTATTTTTTCATAGATATTTAGTCAAAGTTCAGAAAGTTTGACTTTGATCAAACTCAGAACGCAAAGTATTTGTGAATAAAGGAAGTATCGGAGCTAAAATTAAGGTCTTTATGTTCAAAACTAGCTCACCAACTTGCTAATAAGTAAATTTTAAATACTTGTGTCCGTTCATCTATCTCACGTTTTAGGCTGTGTCTATCCTTAATGCAAGTAAGTGTATTAAGAATCTGAAATATATTACTACCTCTAGTTTTGTTTACAAGGCGCGCACACAGTTTAAGATAAACTTTGACCACATATTTTCGCTAATAAATTATGAATTACACGCCACAAAAATTATATCATTGGAAACTTCTTTTGAATATGAATCTAACAATATAAATTTTATGATATATATCTTATTTTTTGTTGACAAAAATTGGTGGTCGAAGCTTATCCTACGTGTGTTCCTTGTAAACAAAACCGGAGGGAGTAATTATATATCATCACTTCTGGGTGAAACAGGTGGGGCATCAAATTCAATAAATATGAATTAACTTGAACACGGTTGAAATTGTATGGATCAAGACCCAGGGATATGTTGAAGTGAACTTGTACGAATCCAAGAGCTTCCCAATATCACCGCAGATGGCACCAAGGCGCTGGTGGTCGTGTCACTCGCGACCCTCCAACCCGACGCATTACTGCAAGGGCGCCGTGCAAAATCACCGTGTCCTCATCGATCGGCCTACGGTGCACACTTCCACGGGGACACAAACTCAACGTGTCTACCATCTGTCATTGTATTCTTCGCTAGAGTCTCCACCGACCATGGTGGATACAACGATGCTAACAGCTGGGCTCCTTCCGTTGACGGCGGCGCCCCAGCAGGTGGAGGCAGGGGAGAGGTGTGATTTGCCCGACCCTGCAGATGGTTGGCTAGATAGCAGTGCACTGGTGCCTGCATGATGGCGGTTGGTCGTCTGATGGTAGTTGTGTTTCTTCGGATGCACTGGGGGTGGCATGGGTGTTAGACTATACGTATACGTTTATATATATATATATATACATATAATATTTTATAACAAACTTTGTCTATTATATTTAGCAGGACCAAGTTGTTCTCTCCGCCTTCGTGTCGTCGATGTCCGAGGGCGTCGTTGGCATGGTTATGTTCACTAGCAGTTCACGCAAGGCTTGGGAGACACTGGCTGGCGCCTTCGCCGTCACATCTTTTGCACGTTCTTCTAGACTTCATAAACAGATGGCTGAGCTCAAGAAACGCAATATGATTGTTAATGCCTACTACCACAAGATGAAGGGTCTAGCTGATGAGTTGACTAGCATTGGTGAGCCTCTTTCGGATGATGAACTCATCTCGTACATCCTTGCTGGTCTTCCAAAGGAGTTTGACGTCCTCTATGAGGTGGTTAACAATCGGACCATCCCTATGCAGATTCGTGATCTGTATTCTCAGCTCCAAGCCACGTAGCATCGCAACATCTCTCGCCGCTACGAGGATCTTCATTACCCAGCGGCACATTACTCTTTATCACCGGGTATTCAGTACGGAGCCGCTGCTCACGCTGGTGCCTTTGGTCAACCCCGCGGGGGCGGCTTCCGCCCGCCCTGCCGCCCCAACGCCCGCCCGCCACCTTAGTAGTACCAGCCCAAGGTGAACCCCTTTGCTGCTCCTGGTGCCAAGTCCACCATGGGTGGGCGCGCTCCTGTTGTGTGCTAACTCTGCGGCATACCGTGTCATGTCGCTTCCAAGTGCTTCAAAAGGTTCAACCTTGACTTCCTCAGCATTGGCAATGATGGAAGTAACACCAAAAAGCAGATAGCTATGGCTACAAACTCGGTCGTTGCTTTTAGTGCTCATGGTGGTCAGCAGGGTTATGTAGACCCGACGTGGTATGCGGACTCTGGATCTACGCACCACCTCATGCATGAGCTTGACAAGCTCACCAGCATGGAGCCCTACCATATGGCACTGAGCACGTTCAGACTGCAAACGGAGCAGGTATGCGTATTTATAATACTGGTCATGCTATTCTACCTACTCCGTCATCTAGGCCGTTAGACCTCATACACATTCTTCATGTTCCTCAAGCTCGTCATAATCTTTTATCTATGAGTAAACTTACCAATGAAAATAATATCTTTATTTAACTTCATCCTTGTGATCTTTTTGTAAAGGATCTGGACATGAAGCAACCCATTCTTAGAGGTCGGTGTCGTGGTGGTCTCTACTAGATTAAAGCCCCTGTCATCACACAAGCGCTCAGCAGTGTCAAGGTGTCACATGATATGTGGCACCGTCGTCTAGGCCATCCAGCTTTGCAAGTAGTTCAGCATGTTCTTCATAGTCATGATTTACCTTCTACCATTGAGTCCAATAAAAATAAAGTAGTTTGTGATGCTTATCAGCAAGGAAAGAGTCACCAGTTACCTTATTCTTTGTATACTAGTGTAACAAAATATCCATTAGAGATTATTTATTCCGATGTGTGGGGCCCTGCCCAAACTTCTGTCAGTGGACATTATTTCTATGTGAGTTTTGTTGATGCTTACAGTCGTTTCACCTGGCTTTATTTGCTCAAACACAAGTCTGATGTCTATGATATCTTCCTTCAGTTCCAGAAACATGTGGAACGACTTCTTAGCCGTAAAATCATTCATGTTCAAACTGATTGGGGTGGGGAATATGAGAAACTTCACCCCTTCTTTCATGGTCTAGGTATATCTCATCGTGTTTCCTGTCCTCACATCCATCAACATAATGGCACTGTTGAACATAAACACCGTCATATTGTTGAGACTGGTCTCACTTTGCTTGCCCATGCTTCCGTTCCTTTATGTTATTGGAATGATGCTTTTGCTACTGCCTGTTTTTTGATCGATCGTCTTCCTAGTCGTACTATTCATATGCAAACACCTCTTCAATGGCTTCTTCATGAAAGACCTGATTATACCTTCTGTAAGGTCTTTGGTTGTGCTTGCTAGCCTCCATCCATCAGTATAATAATCATAAACTTGATTTCCGTTCAAAAAAAGTGTGTCTTTCTAGGCTATAGCTCGTTACACAAGGGTTACAAGTATCTCCATGTTCCATTCAATTGACTCTATTGATACGTCTCCAACGTATCCATAATTTTTGATGCTCCATGCTTGTTTTTACACCATTTGCTTAGTGTTTCGTTACACTTCGTGGCATTTTTATGCATTTTCCGGAACTAACCTATTAATGAGATGTCACAGTGCCAGTTCCCTGTTTTCTGCTATTTTAGTGTTTCAGAAATGTTACACAGGAAATATTCTCGGAATTGGACGAAACAAAAGCCAGACGTCCAGATATTTAACGGAGCTTCCAGAGAACCGAAGAGGAGATAGAGAGGGGCCACATGGCACCCACACCACAGGGCGGCGCAGCCTAGGGCTGGCCCGCGCCCCCTGGTGGTGAGGCCACCCTGGCCCACTTCTGACGCCGCCCCTTCGCCTATAAAGACCCCCCGATGGGAAAAACCTAAACACCCGATCACTTTTCCAGAAACACATCGCGATCCACCGCCATCGTCGACCCGAGATTGGGAGGGTCCAGAAGCTCTTCCCGGCACCCTGCCAGAGAGGGAAATCGCCACTAGAGGTCTTCTTCATCGCCATGCTTTCCTCCGGCACGATGAGTGAGTAGTCTACCTTGGACTATGGGTCCATAGCAGTAGCTAGATGGTTGTCTTCTCCACCATGTGCTTCATGTTTAGATCTCGTGAGCTGCCTTACATGATCGAGATCACCGTTATGTAATTCTACATGTTGTGTTTGTTGGGATCCGATGAATATTGGTGTTATGATTGAGTTGATGTACTTAATTTTATCTTAAGTTATCTCTATGTTGTTTATGATCTTGCATGCTCTCCATTGTTAGTAGCTATCTTGGTCGAGTAGTTGCTAGTGACTCCAAGAGGGGGTATTTATGCTCGATAGTGAGTTCATGCCTCTATTTAATCTGGGGGAGTGACAGAAACCTCTAAGGTTGTAGATGTGCTGTTGCTATTAGGGGGAAAACAACATTCATATGCTCGAGGGCATATGCTTTGTTTACATTACACACTTTGCTTAATGCAGTTATCTGTTGTTCGCAACTTAATACTTGTGGAGTTCTCGGATTGATTCGCCACAAGTGGATTATTAGTCATAGATGCAGTTGGATGGTGGTCTATGTATCTTGTTGTAATGCCCAGAGTAAATCTCATAGTGATCCTCTTGACATATCATGTTATATTTATTCTATCAATTGCCCAACTGTAATTTTTTACCCAGCATGTGTTATTTTTATCTTACGGAGAGACACCACTAGTGAACTGTGGACCCCGGTCCTATTTCCTTTATATTGCTATCACCTATTTACTTTACTCGCACTGTTTATTTTACTTGCATACTACTATTGCTTTCCACTCGATACGCTCATTCCTTTGTTTACAGCAAACCGGTGAGATTGACAACCTCATCGTAAGTTGGGAGCAAAGTATTTGGTTGTGTTGTGTGCAGGTTCCGCGTTGCTACTAGTTGAAGACGTGTCGACAAGTGTCGTAAACGGCGCCCTTGTTGGAGTGTCACTAGGCTAGCAAGCATCACCTTCAATCATTTGGCTTCTTCCCCTTCGGATCGATAAACCTTGGTTTCTTACTGAGGGAAAACTTGCTGCTGTGCTCATCATACCTTCCTCTTGGGGTTCCCAACTGGACAGTGCTTTACATCATCAACACCGTGCCGCATCAAGCTCTTTTCTGGTGCCGTTGCCGGGGAGGAAAAAGAAGACTTCTGCAAGGGGAGTTTCGCACGCACATCCTTCACTTTGTTTTAAGTTTTGCTTTACTTTATTTTTACTTGCATCGTTTTATCAAAAACACAAAAAATTAGTACCCTTTATAGTTGCTCTTTCTTTACTTTTAGCTCATTATGTTGTTCCCTAAGTATGTTTTGGATGACCTTTCAATAGGTTGTGGTTCAATTATTGGAAAAAGTAACATTGAGTTCTTTAATCATATTAGTATGCATAAAGATGTTGAGGAAAAGTCTTTGGCTGAGCTTGCTCCTAGTTATGAAGTTGCTTCTGCTTATTTAGTTCACATGTTGGAAGCTAGGTTTGCTAGCCTTAATCCTTTTTTGCAATACATGTTTCTTAAGCTTCATGATATTGAGGATCCCGAAAAAAAAAGCTTTTATCTTGGAAACTTTGCGCATAGAATATATAGATGTTGCCATTGAAGCTAGGAAAGTTCTTAAGCGCTTTAATAAACTCGGCTCACTGCTACTTATTGCGGTACGGTGTTGATGATGAAAGGCACCGTCCAGTTGGGAACCCCAAGAGGAAGGTATGATGAGTATAGCAGCAAGGTTTTCCCTCAGTAAGAAACCAAGGTTTATCGATCCAAAGGGGAAGAAGCCAAACGACTGAAGGTGATGCTTGCTAGCTTGCGACAGCTCTGGACTATTTATAAGGCGCCTCGTCCAGTGCTTTTCTTTGCCAGCTGCAACGCGGAACCTGCACACAACACAACCAAATGCTTTGCTCCCAACTTATGATGAGGTTGTCAATCTCACTGGTTTGCTGTAAACAAAGGAATGAGCGTATCGAGTGGAAAATAGTAATAGTATGCGAGTAAAGTAAACAGTGCGAGTAAAGTAAACAGATGATAGCAATATAATGGAAATAGGACCGGGGTCCACAGTTCACTAGTGGTGTCTCTCCATAAGATAAATAACACAAGTTCGGTAAACAAATTACAGTTGGGCAATTGATAGAATAAAGACAACGTGCATGTCGAGAGGATCACTATGAGATTTACTTTGGGCATTACAACAAGATACATAGACCGCCATCCAACTGCATCTATGACTAATAATCCACTTGTGGCGAATCAATCCGAGAACTCCACAAGTATTAAGTTGCGAACAACAGATAATTGCATTAAGCAAAGTGTGTAATGTAAACAAAGCATATGCCCTCGAGCATATGAATGTTGTTTTCCCCTAGTAGCAACATCACATCTACAACCTTAGAGGTTTCTATCACTCCCCCAGATTAAATAGAGGCATGAACCCACTATCGAGCATAAATACCCCCTCTTGGAGTCACTAGCAACTACTCGGCCAAGATAGCTACTAACAACGGAGAGCATGCAAGATCATAAACAACATAGAGATAACATAAGATAATATTCAGCACATCAACTCAATCATAACACAAATATTCATTGGATCCCAACAAACACAACATGTAGAATTACATAAAGGTAGTCTCGATCATGTAAAGCAGCTCACGAGATCTAAACATGAAGCACATGGTGGAGAAGTCAACCATCTAGCTACTGCTATGGACCCATAGTCCAAGGTAGACTACTCACTCATCGCGCTGGAGGCAAGCATGGTAATGAAGAAGACCTCCGGTGGCGATTCCCCTCTCCGGCAGGGTGCCAGGAAGAGCTTCTGGACCCTCCCGATCTCAGGTCGACGACGGCGGTGGATCGCGATATGTTTCTGGAAAAGTGATCGGGTGTTTAGGTTTTTCCCGTCGGGAGGTCTTTATAGGCGAAGGTGCAGCGTCAGAGGTGGACCAGGGGGCCCACACCACCAGGGGGCGTGGGCCAGCCCTAGGCCGCGCCGCCCTATGGTGTGGCCACCCTCTGGCTCGGCTCCATCTCCTCTTCGGTCTTCTGGAAGCTCCATGAAATATCTGGACGACTGGCTTTTGTTTCGTCCAATTCCGAGAATATTTCCTGTGTAACATTTCTGAAACACAAAAACAGTAGAAAACAGGGAACTGGCACTGTGGCATCTCGTTAATAGGTTAGTTCCAGAAAATGCATAAAAATGCCACGAAGTGTAACGAAACACTAAGCAAATGGTGTAAAAACAAGCATGGAGCATAAAAAATTATGGATACGTTGGAGACGTATCAGCATCCCCAAGCTTAACTCCTGCTCGTCCTCAAGTAGGTAAGTGATAACAAAATAAATAATTTTTGAGGTGACATGCACCTACACAATCTTGACCATATATGTAAGCGTTGTGCGCTGGGATCAAAAGAACTTAAAACATGGGCATGAAAGACATAATCTTGATAGAAGAAACTTAGCAACCATGTTATAACATGAAAATGAACACAAACAAAAGATTATGAAAATGAAACAATGAAAGTCAAACGTGTGTTCAAATCATATGGAAAAACATAGCAAATGGTTTTCAGCTTGTCCTTCATGAGAGAGCAAAACATAAATGCATAGGACACCTTCAAGTTTAAGAGGGTGACTAGATACAAGTAATTTAAGAACAAGTGAAACCAACAATATGAATCAATCAATTAAAGCTTCGGGACAATGCACATTATACTCAGAATGACAACTATGCTCTCTTAACGGTGCATAAAGATAGAAGGTGGAGACTCAACATAAAAGTAAAAGAAAGGCCCTTCGCGGAGGGAAGCAGTGATTGCAAGTTTTATAAACCTTCAAAAATTATGGTACTTACCGGCTTTGAGCTCTCATTGCCCCCATCATAAGCATCTTGAATGGTTAAAGTTAATGCGAGAACACTTCTGCTGCATATGCTTAACAAATCATAAGTTGAAAACCTCGTGTCCCGTGAATACGAATACCCAAACCTCATGCTACTTGACTTAGAGTCCCAAGCAAGCTCTTGTCATTGTAAATATATGTGTATCATCGAGAACCGCCAACGGGGTACCTCCGTGCCCGATGACATAGAACAAGCCCACATCAAAATGACAGGATAAACAGACAATGAACACCTCGGCATCTCTTTTATTTACCATTTGTATAGCTTTTTATTGCGAGATGCGTCGTCGAATGTTCACTATGGGCATGCTGTAAATTTCCACCATGAATTATGCATGTCTTAGATTAGCGGCCCAGGCGTTTCTCTAACACATATACAAACTCCATGATCCCGCAAGATTCCCAACTTATTTCACATCGCGAGTATCCATAAACAAAAGATCATGATATCAACTCAAATGAAAGATAGTGCAATGTTGAAAGCTTGCCCCATGACGGCATTGCTGGGCTAATTCCCAACTTACAACTTGCAAGCATAACAACTCAACATAAGAGACCACAATGTCAAAAAATTTAAAACGAGAAAAGTAAAGTGTGCTATCCGGTTCGTGAGAGCTTTACTGACCAATTTTCGCATAACACCAAAAAGAGTTTAATTTGAAGGATAGATAAAAGCAAGTCAAATTTACTTTGGAATAGCAAATTGCTAATAGGTATGTATGGTGGACACTTTGGAACAACTTGGTTTTTAGGAGTTGGATGCACGAGTAGAGCTTATACTCAGTACAAAGTGAGGGCTAGCAAAAGACTGGGAGCGACCAACTAAGAGAGCAATAATGGCCATAATCATGCAAAGCGACATTAAAAGAAGCATAAGATGGCATCAAAAGTCAAAAACTAAATGATCATAGAGGCAATGGTGACTTTGTATGAGTCTAACATGTGTGAGCATGCGCCAAGTCAACCCAAATAAAGCATCAAGGAGAAAACCAAAATAATGCTTCCAAATAATTAAAACAACGCATGATTTTTTTCAAAGGATCATTAAGCAATCTCAGTTATTTGAGACAAGTCATGCTACAGCAAAACCACTAAGCATACTATCAAAAAGACATCAAGCACGACATGCAAAAGCCTAGGCCGCAGTCTACACAAGCTTCTTCTTGTACCACTTATTTGCATAAAGCTTTTTCCCTTTTCCAACACCATTCGAACTTTTTATAACCAACTCTTTTGATGAAAACCAATATAGACCAGAGGAAAAAATACACCTTGATGTAAAGATATAACAAGATCTGAATACAAATCAAGGCGAAAATCTAAAGCTAAACGCAGTTCTAGAAAAAGAGAACACTCGTGGAAACGAATAGAGTGAAAAACGGAGTGTTCTTGGCAAATGAAAAGCGAGGCAACTTCTCCAAAAGAAATTTGTTGGGGTCCAACCATTTATTGCAGCAAACAAAACTAAACTAAACTGAAAACTAAAAACAACTGATGCTCCAAGAAAAACACATAATGCATGAAGCAATAAAAATATAGCGTGTTGAAAGGTGACCTGATTTTTGCCGATGAAGAAGGGGTGCCTCGGGGGCATCCCCAAGCTTTGACGCTTGTACTTCTTGGATATTTCTTGGGGTGACATGGGAATCCCCAAGCTTGAGATTTTGTCCATTCTTCAACTCATCTCATCATTCTCCGATCCCTACACTTGAAAACTTCCTTCATACAAAACTAAACACAAATCTATTAGCAACATTAGTGTAAGCATAACATAGAATCAACCCCTTTTTTGCTTCAGGTTTCAACTCAAAACTACCACATATAAAGTATATACTACTTTGGCAACTTCCCCAAAAGTTTCGTGATCAAAAGAACTCAAAAAGAAAGCGATAAAGCGGCAAACACAAATATTGGCAGAAATCTGTCAAAACAGAACTGCTCACAAAGGTCGAATTTTTAAAGGGTTTTTTGTTGCTCAAATAAAAAAGTGTTCAACTAATGAAAGTTTGGATATAACCTGGGGCATATGCAAAAGAAATTGCAGGTCCAAAATATATACAGATAATTTTCATGAATTTTTACGGTGCAGCACCGAAAACTGTTTCAGGACAGCAACATCCCCAAATCTTACCTCGCTCAAACTAGAGGCTTCTCTTGGCCCAAAAACAAAATAAAAATGATAAGGAGAGGTTATTACAGTAGTAATAACTTCCAAGACTCAAATAAAAGAAAAAGAACTGAATGTAAAAACATTGGGTTATCTCTCAAGAGTGCTTTTATTTAACGCCTTTGAGCTAGGCGCAGAAAGTGCGAATCAAGTATTATCGAAAGAAGCATTAAGATCAACTGCAGAGGTCTTGTCAATAAGGCATTGTATTTCATCCACATAAGTTTTTGAAGACCCTTTGTGATCACGCTTTGGTTCACTCAAATCACTAAAAATATTTTTGGGACAAATCCAATCAAAATTATTTTCAAAAGCTTCATACAATCCCAAAAGCTTGCTAGGTATAGGTATTTCAGTTCCTTCATTGTTTGTACTAATAACCTTTATAGGTGAACCGTGTTTATTAAAGCGCTTAAGAACTTTCCTAGCTTCAATGGCAACATCTCTAAATTCAATGCGCAAAGTTTCCAAGATAAAAGCTTTCTTTTCAGGATCCTCAATATCATGAAGCTTAAGAAACATGTGTTGCATAAAAGGATTAAGGCTAGCAAACCTAGCTTCTAACATGTGAACTAAATAAGCAGAAGCAACTTCATAACTAGGAGCAAGCTCAACCAAAGACTTTTTCTCAACATCTTTATGCATACTAATATGATTAAAGAACTCCTCAATGTTATTTTCCCAATAATTGAACCACTACCTACTGAGAGGTCCTCCAAAATGTACTTAGGAAACAACATAATGAACTAAAGTAAAGAAATAACAACTATAAAGGATACTAATTTTTTTGGGTTTTTGATAAAACAATGCAAGTAAAATAAAGTAAAGCAAAACTTAAAACAAAGTAAAGGATGTGCGTGCGAAACTCCCCTTGCAGAAGTCTTCTTTTTCCTTCCCGGCAACGGCGCCAGAAAATTCTTGCTGCTTATTGCGGTACGGTGTTGATGATGAAAGGCACCGTCCAGTTGGGAACCCCAAGAGGAAGGTATGATGAGTATAGCAGCAAGGTTTTCCCTCAGTAAGAAACCAAGTTTTATCGATCCGAAGGGGAAGAAGCCAAACGACTGAAGGTGATGCTTGCTAGCTTGCGACAGCTCCGGACTATTTATAAGGCGCCTCGTCCAGTGCTTTGCTTTGCCAGCTGCAATGCGGAACCTGCACACAACACAACCAAATACTTTGCTCCCAACTTACGATGAGGTTGTCAATCTCACCGGTTTGCTGTAAACAAAGGAATGAGCGTATCGAGTGGAAAATAGTAATATTATGCGAGTAAAGTAAATAGTGCGAGTAAAGTAAACAGATGATAGCAATATAATGGAAATAGGACCGGGGTCCACAGTTCACTAGTGGTGTCTCTCCATAAGATAAATAACACATGCTGGGTAATCAAATTACAGTTGGGCAATTGATAGAATAAAGTCAATGTGCATGTCGAGAGGATCACTATGAGATTTACTTTGGGCATTACAATGAGATACATAGACCGCCATCCAACTGCATCTATGACTAATAATCCACTTGTGGCGAATCAATCCGAGAACTCCACAAGTATTAAGTTGCGAACAACAGATAATTGCATTAAGCAAAGTGTGTAACGTAAACAAAGCAGATGCCCTCGAGCATATGAATGTTGTTTTCCCCTAGTAGCAACAGCACATCTACAACCTTAGAGGTTTCTGTCACTCCCCCTGATTAAATAGAGGCATGAACCCACTATAGAGCATAAATACCCCCTTTTGGAGTCATTAGCAACTACTCGGCCAAGATAGCTACTAACAACGGAGAGCATGCAAGATCATAAACAACATAGAGATAACATAAGATAATATTCAGCACATCAACTCAATCATAACACCAATATTCATCGGATCCCAACAAACACAACATGTAGAATTACATAAAGGTAGTCTCGATCATGTAAAGCAGCTCACGAGATCTAAACATGAAGCACATGGTGGAGAAGACAACCATCTAGCTACTGCTATGGACCCATAGTCCAAGGTAGACTACTCACTCATCGCGCCGGAGGCAAGCATGGCGATGAAGAAGACCTCCGGTGGCGATTCCCCTCTCCGGCAGGGTGCCAGGAAGAGCTTCTGGACCCTCCCGATCTCGGGTCAACGACGACGGCGGATCGCGATATGTTTCTGGAAAAGTGATCGGGTGTTTAGGTTTTTCCCGTCGGGAGGGTCTTTATAGGCGAAGGGGCAGCATCAAAGGTGGACCAGGGGGCCCACACCACCAGGGGGCGCAGGCCAGCCCTAGGCCGCGCCGCCCTATGGTGTGGCCGCCCTCTGGCTTGGCTCCGTCTCCTCTTCGGTCTTCTGGAAGCTCCGTGAAATATCTGGACGACTGGCTTTTGTTTCATCCAATTCCGAGAATATTTCCTGTATAACATTTCTGAAACACAAAAACAGCAGAAAACAGGGAACTGGCACTATGGCATCTCGTTAATAGGTTAGTTCCGGAAAATGCATAAAAATGCCACGAAGTGTAACGAAACACTAAGCAAATGGTGTAAAAATAAGCATGGAGCATCAAAAATTATGGATACATTGGAGACGTATCAGCATCCCCAAGCTTAATTCCTGCTCGTCCTCGAGTAGGTAAGTGATAACAAAAGAAATATTTTTTGAGGTGACATGCACCTACACAATCTTGACCATATATGTAAGCGTTGTGCGCTGGGATCAAAAGAACTTAAAACATGGGCATGAAAGACATAATCTTGATAGAAGAAACTTAGCAACCGTGTTATAACATGAAAATGAACACAAACAAAAGATCATGAAAATGAAACAATGAAAGTCAAACGTGTGTTCAAATCATATGGAAAAACATAGCAAATGGTTTTCAGCTTGTCCTTCATGAGAGAGCAAAACATAAATACATAGGACACCTTCAAGTTTAAGAGGGCGACTAGATACAAGTAATTTAAGAACAAGTGAAACCAACAATATGAATCAATCAATGAAAGCTTTGGGACAATGCACATTATACTCAGAATGACAACTATGCTCTCTTAACGGTGCATAAAGATAGAAGGTGGAGACTCAACATAAAGGTAAAAGAAAGGCCCTTCGCGGAGGGAAGCAGTGATTGCAAGTTTTATAAACCTTCAAAAATTATGGTACTTACCGGCTTTGAGCTCTCATTCCCCCCATCATAAGCATCTTGAATGGTTAAAGTTAATGCGAGAACACTTATGCTGCATATGCTTGACAAATCATAAGTTGAAAACCTCGTGTCCCGTGAATATGAATACCCAAACCTCATGCTACTCGACTTAGAGTCCCAAGCAAGCTCTTATCATTGTAAATATATGTGTATCATCGAGAACCGCCAACGGGGTACCTCCGTGCCCGATGACATGGAACAAGCCCACATCAAAATGACAGGACAAACAAACAATGAACACCTCGGCATCTCTTTTATTTACCATTTGTATAGCTTTTTATTGCGAGATGCGTCGTCGAATGTTCACTATGAGCATGCTGTAAATTTCCACTATGAATTATGCATGGCTTAAATTAGCGGCCCAGGTGTTTCTCTAACACATATGCAAACTCCATGATCCCGTAAGATTTCCAACTTATTTCACATCGCGAGTATCCATAAACAAAAGATCACGATATCAACTCAAATGAAAGATAGTGCAATGTTGAAAGCTTGCCCCATGACGACATGGCTGGGCTAATTCCCAACTTACAACTTGCAAGCATAAAAACTCAACATAAGATACCTAAATGTCAAAAAATTTAAAACGAGAAAAGTAAAGTGTGCCATCCGGTTTGTGAGAGCTTTACTGACCAATTTTCGCATAACACCAAAAAGAGTTTAATTTGAAGGATAGATAAAAGCAAGTCAAATTTACTTTGGAATAGCAAATTGCTAATAGGTATGTATGGTGGACACTTTTGAACAACTTGGTTTTTAGGAGTTGGATGCACGAGTAGAGCTCATACTCAGTACAAAGTGAGGGCTAGCAAAAGACTGGGAGCGACCAACTAAGACAACAATAATGGCCATAATCATGCAAAGCGACAAAGCGACATTAAAATAAGCATAAAATGGCATCAAAAGTCAAAAACTAAATGATCATAGAGCCAATGGCGACTTTGTATGAGTCTAACATGTGTGAGCATGCGCCAAGTCAACCCAAATAAAGCATCAAGGAGAAAACCAAAATAATGCTTCCAAATAATTAAAACAACGCATGATTTTTTTCAAAGGCTCATTAAGCAATCTCAGTTATTTGAGACAAGTCATGCTATAGCAAAACCACTAAGCATACTATCAAAAAGACATCAAGCACGACATGCAAAAGCCTAGGCCGTAGTCTACACAAGCTCCTTCTTGTACCACTTATTTGCATAAAGCTTTTTCTCTTTTCCAACACCATTCGAACTTTTTATAACCAACTCTTTTGATGAAAACCAATATAGACCAGAGGCAAAAATACACCTTGATGTAAATATATAACAAGATCTGAACACAAATCAAGGCAAAAATCGAAAGCTAAATGCAGTTCTAGAAAAAGAGAACACTCATGGAAACGAATAGAGTGAAAAACGGAGTGTTCTTGGCAAATGAAAAGCGAGGCAACTTCTCCAAAAGAAATTTGTTGGGGTCCAACCATTTATTGCAGCAAACAAAACTAAACTAAACTGAAAACTAAAAACAACTGACACTCCAAGAAAAACACATAATGCATGAAGCAATAAAAATATAGCGTGTTGAAAGGTGACCTGATTTTTGCCGATGAAGAAGGGGTGCCTCGGGTGCATCCCAAGCTTTGACGCTTGTACTTCTTGGATATTTCTTGGGGTGACATGGGCATCCCCAAGTTTGAGCTTTTGACCATTCTTCAACTCATCTCATCATTCTCCGATCCCTACACTTGAAAACTTCTTTCATACAAAACTAAACACAAATCTATTAGCAACATTAGTGTAAGCATAACATAGAATCAACCCCTTTTTTGCTTCAAGTTTCAACTCAAAACTACCACATATAAAGTATATACTACTGTAGCAACTTCCCCAAAAGATCCGTGATCAAAAGAACTAAAAAAGAAAGCGATAAAGCGGCAAACACAAATATTGGCAGAAATCTGTCAAAACAGAATAGCTGATAAAGGTCGAATTTTTAAAGGGTTTTCTGTTGCTCAAATCAAAAAGTGTTCATCTAATGAAAGTTTGGATATAAACTGGGGCATAGGTACAAGAAATTGCAGGTCCAAAAGATATACAGAGAATTTTCACGAATTTTTACGGTGCAGCACCGAAAACTGTTTCAGGACAGCAACATCCCCAAATCTTAGCTCGCTCAAACTAGAGGCTTCTCTTGGCACAAAAACGAAATAAAAATGATAAGGCGAGGTTATTACAGTAGTAATAACTTCCAAGTCTCAAATAAAAGAAAAAGAACTGAATGTAAAAACATTGGGTTATCTCCCAAGAGTGCTTTTCTTTAACGCCTTTGAGCTGGGCGCAGAAAGTGCGAATCAAGTATTATCGAAAGAAGCATTAAGATCAACTGCAGACGTCTTGTCAATAAGGCATTGTATTTCATCCACATAAGTTTTTGAAGACCCTTTGTGATCACGCTTTGGTTCACTCAAATCACTAAAAAGATTTTTGGGACAAATCCAATCAAAATTATTTTCAAAAGCTTTATACAATCCCAAAAGCTTGCTAGGTATAGGTATTTCCGTTCCTTCATTGTTTGTACTAATAATCTTTATAGGTGAACCAAGTTTATTAAAGCGCTTAAGAACTTTCCTAGCTTCAATGGCAACATCTCTAAATTCAATGCGCAAAGTTTCCAAGATAAAAGCTTTCTTTTCAGGATCCTCAATATCATGAAGCTTAAGAAACATGTGTTGCATAAAAGGATTAAGGCTAGCAAACCTAGCTTCTAACATGTGAACTAAATAAGCAGAAGCAACTTTATAACTAGGAGCACGCTCAACCAAAGACTTTTCCTCAACATCTTTATGCAAACTAATATGATTAAAGAACTCCTCAATGTTATTTTTCCCAATAATCGAACCACTACCTACTGAAAGGTCCTCCAAAACGTACTTAGGGAACAACATAATGAACTAAAGTAAAGAAATAACAACTATAAAGGATACTATTTTTTTTGGGTTTTTGATAAAACAATGCAAGTAAAAATAAAGTAAAGGAAAACTTAAAACAAAGTAAAGGATGTGCGTGCGAAACTCCCCTTGCAGAAGTCTTCTTTTTCCTCCCCGGCAACGGCGCCAGAAAATTCTTGCTGCTTATTGCGGTACGGTGTTGATGATGAAAGGCACCGTCCAGTTGGGAACCCCAAGAGGAAGGTATGATGAGTATAGCAGCAAGGTTTTCCCTCAGTAAGAAACCAAGATTTTCGATCCGAAGGGGAAGAAGCCAAATGACTGAAGGTGATGCTTGCTAGCTTGTGACAGCTCCGGACTATTTATAAGGCGCCTTGTCCAGTGCTTTGCATTGCTAGCTGCAACGCGGAACCTGCACACTGCATAACCAAATACTTTGCTCCCAACTTACGATGAGGTTGTCAATCTCACCGGTTTGCTGTAAACAAAGGAATAAGCGTATTGAGTGGAAAATAGTAATAGTATGTGAGTAAAGTAAACAGTGCGAGTAAAGTAAACAGAAGATAGCAATATCATGGAAATTGGACCGGGGTCCACAGTTCACTAGTGGTGTCTCTCCATAAGATAAATAACACATGTTGGGTAAACAAATTATAGTTGGGCAATTGGTAGAATAAAGACAACGTGCATGTCGAGAGGATCACTATGAGATTTACTTTGGGCATTACAACAAGATACATAGACCGCCATCCAACTGCATCTATGACTAATAATCCACTTGTGGCGAATCAATCCAAGAACTCCACAAGTATTAAGTTGCGAACAACAGATAATTGCATTAAGCAAAGTGTGTAATGTAAACAAAGCATATGCCCTCGAGCATATGAATGTTGTTTTCCCCCTAGTAGCAACAGCACATCTACAACCTTAGAGGTTTCTGTCACTCCCCCAGATTAAATAGAGGCATGAACCCACTATCGAGCATAAATACCCCCTCTTGGAGTCACTAGCAACTACTCGGCCAAGATAGCTACTAACAACGGAGAGCATGCAAGATCATAAACAACATAGAGATAACATAAGATAATATTCAGCACATCAACTCAATCATAACACCAATATTCATCGGATCCCAACAAACACAACATGTAGAATTACATTAAGGTAGTCTCGATCATGTAAAGCAGCTCACGAGATCTAAACATGAAGCACATGGTGGAGAAGACAACCATCTAGCTACTGCTATGGACCCATAGTCCAAGGTAGACTACTCACTCATCACGCCGGAGGCAAGCATGGCGATGAAGAAGACCTCTGGTGGCGATTCCCCTCTCTGACAGGGTGCCGGAAGAGCTTCTGGACCGTCCCGATCTCAGGTCGACGACGGCGGCGGATCGCGATATGTTTCTGGAAAAGTGATCGGGTGTTTAGGTTTTTCCCATCGGGGGGTCTTTATAGGCAAAGGGGCAGCGTCAGAGGTGGACCAGGGGGCCCACACCACCAGGGGCGTGGGCCAACCCTAGGCCGCGCCGCCCTATGGTGTGGCCGCCCTCTGGCTCGGCTCCGTCTCCTCTTCAGTCTTCTGGAAGCTTCGTGAAATATCTGGACGACTGGCTTTTGTTTCGTCCAATTCCGAGAATATTTCCTATGTAACATTTCTGAAACAGAAAAACATCAGAAAATAGGGAACTGGCACTGTGGTATCTCGTTAATAGATTAGTTCCGGAAAATACATAAAAATGCCACGAAGTGTAACGAAACACTAAGCAAATGGTGTAAAAACAAGCATGGAGCATCAAAAATTATGGATACGTTGGAGACGTATCACTCACCTATAAAGGTTATTAGTACAAACAATGAAGGAACCGAAATACCTATACCTAGCAAGCTTTTGGGATTGTATGAAGCTTTTGAAAATAATTTTGATTGGATCTGTCCCAAAAACCTTTTTAGTGATTTGAGTGAACCAAAGCGTGATCACAAAGGGTCTTCAAAAACTTATGTGGATGAAATACAATGCCTTATTGACAAGACCTCTGCAGTTGATCTTAATGCTTCTTTCGAAAATACTTGATTTGCATTTTCTGCGCCTAGCTCAAGGCGTTAAAGAAAAGCACTCTTGGGAGATAACCGAATGTTTCTATATTCAGTTCTTTTTCTTTTGTTTGAGTCTTGGAAGTTATTACTACTGTAATGACCTCTCCTTATCATTTTTATTTCGTTTTTGTGCCAAGAGAAGCCTCTAATTTGAGCGAGGTAAGATTTGGGGATGTTGCTATCCTAAAACAGTTTTCGGTGCTGCACCGTAAAAATTTGTGAACATTCTCTGTATATCTTTTGGACCTGCGATTTCTTGTGCATATGCCCCAGGTTATATCAAAACTTTCATTAGTTGAACACTTTTTGATTTGAGCAACAGAAAACCCTCTAAAAATTCGACCTTTGTAAGCTGTTCTATTTTGACAGATTTCTGCCAATATTTGTGTTTGCCGCTTTATCGCTTTCTTTTTGAGCTCTTTTGATCACGGAACTTTTAGGGAAGTTGCTATAGTAGTATATACTTTATATGTGATGGTTTTGAGTTGAAACCTGAAGCAAAAAGGGTTGATTCAATGTTATGCTTACACTAATGTTGCTAATAGATTTGTGTTTAGTTTTGTATGATGGAAGTTTTCAAGTCTAGGGATTGGAGAATGATGAGATGAGTTAAAGAATGGACAAAAGCTCAAGCTTGGGGATGCCCATGTCACCCCAAGAAATATCCAAGAAGTATAAGCGTCAAAGCTTGGGGATGCCCCCGAGGCACCCCTTCTTCATCGGCAAAAATCAGGTCACCTTTCAACGCACTATATTTTTATTGCTTCATGCATCATGCGTTTTTCTTGGAGCGTGAGTTGTTTTTAGTTTTCAGTTTTGTTTAGTTTTGTTTGCTTCAATAAATGTTTGGACCCCAACAAATTTCTTTTGGAGAAGTTGCCTTGTTTTTCATTTGCCAAGAACACTCGTTAAGCGATAAGAGTGAAAAACAGGTTTCAATGAGTGTTCTCTTTTTCTTGAACATCGTTTAGCTTTCGATTTTCGCCTTGATTTGTGTTCAGATCTTGTTATATATTTGCATCAAGGTGTATTTTTGCCTCTGGTCCATATTGGTTTTCATCAAAAGAGTTGTTTATAAAAAGTTTGAATGGTGTTGGAAAAGAGAAAAAGCTTTATGTAAAAAAGTGGAACAAGAAGGAGCTTGTGTAGACTACGGCCTAGGCTTTTGCATGTCGTGCTTCATTTCTTTTTGATAGCATGCTTAGTGGTTTTTCTGTAGCATGACTTGTCTCAAATGACTGAGATTGCTTAATGAGCCTTTGAAAAAATCATGCATTGTTTTAATTATTTGGAAGCATTATTTTGGTTTTCTCCTTGATGCTTTATTTGGGTTGACTTGGCGCATGCTCACACATGTTAGACTCATATAAAGTCGCCATTGCCTCTATGATCATTTAGTTTTTGACTTTTGATGCCATCTTATGCTTCTTTTAATGTTGCTTTGTCGCTTTGCATGATTATGTCCATTATTGCTCTCTTAGTTGGTCGCTCCCAGTCTTTTGCTAGCCTTTATTTTGTACTGAGTATGAGCTCTACTCGTGTATCCAACTCCTAAAAACCAAGTTTGCCATTGTGTCCACTATAAATTCCTATGCATGGTATTTGTAAGCCATTCCAAGTAAATTTTCATGTGCTACCTTTGAAAAAACCTTCAAAATACTTCTCATTTTGTGCCACTGTTTTTAGCTCATGGGGACGTAGTGGTCGGAATTGCTATCTTCCATATTAAATTAATTACCCCTCAATTAGGTAGCTTCATCTGCTCATCATTAATTTTGCAAGGGAGCTGGTCAGACCATTGCAATCTAATTCTAAAAAAGGCACTCCTCCATGGTATGTGAATGTTGGTGGGCACCCGATGGAATTGGTTAGCCATGGTTTGAGAAAGGAAAAAAGGTGGGGAGGAGTGCCAAAGCTTCATAAAAGAGCACCAATGCGCCAAATTTTCAAAGAACTCGGAACCGCTCTCACTTGTTTATTATGGAAGATAGTAAGACCCCATTGCTAGTCGTTGACAAAAGCAACCACCTCTCAAAACCCAAGTTTTATCTCTATTTTACAAATGAAAAGCTCTAGCACATGTTTAATCACTGCTTCCCTCCGCGAAGGGCCTTTCTTTTACTTTTATGTTGAGTCACCACCTTCTATCTTTATGCACCGTCTAAGAGAGCATAGTTGTCATTCTGAGTATAATGTGCATTGCCCCAAAGTTTTTATTGATTGATTCATGATGTTGGTTTCACTTGTTCTTAAATTACTTGTATCTAGTCGCCCTCTTAAACTTGAAGGTGTCCTATGCATTTATGTTTTGCTCTCTCATGAAGGACAAGCTGAAAACCATTTGCTATGTTTTTCCATATGATTTGAACACACGTTTGACTTTCATTGTTTCATTTTCATGATCTTTTGTTTGTGTTCTTTTTCATGTTATAACGTGGTTGCTAAGTTTCTTCTATCAAGATTATGTCCTTCATGCCCATGTTTTAAGTTCTTTTGATCCCAGCGCACAACACTTACATATATGATCAAGATTGTGTAGGTGCATGTCACCTCAAAAATTATTTCTTTTGTTATCACTTACCTACTCGAGGATGAGCAGGAGTTAAGCTTGGGGATGCTGATACGTCTCCAATGTATCCATAATTTTCGATGCTCCATGCTTGTTTTTACACCATTTGCGTAGTGTTTTGTTACACTTCGTGGCATTTTTATGCATTTTCTTGAACTAACCTATTAACGACATGCCACAGTGCCAGTTCCCTATTTTCTGCTGTTTTTGTGTTTCAGAAATGTTACACAGGAAATATTCTCAGAATTGGACGAAACAAAAGCCAGACGTCCAGATATTTAACGGAGCTTCTAGAGAACTGAAGAGGAGACGGAGAGGGGCCACAGGGTGCCCACACCACAGGGCGGCGTGGCCTAGGGCTGGCCCACGCCCCCTGGTGGTGAGGCCACCCTGGCCCACTTCTGATGCCGCGCCTTCGCCTATAAAGACCCCCCGATGGGAAAAACCTAAACACCCGATCACTTTTCCAGAAACACATCATGATCCGCCGCCGTCGTCGACCCGAGATCGGGACGGTCCAGAAGCTCTTCCCGGCACCCTGCCAGAGAGGGGAATCGCCACCGGAGGTCTTCTTCATCGCCATGCTTGCCTCCGGCGTGATGAGTGAGTAGTCTACCTTGGACTATGGGTCCATAGCAGTAGCTAGATGGTTGTCTTCTCCACCATGTGCTTCATGTTTAGATCTCGTGAGCTGCCTTACATGATCGAGATCACCGTTATGTAATTCTACATGTTGTGTTTGTTGGGATCCGATGAATATTGGTGTTATGATTGAGTTGATGTACTGAATTTTATCTTAAGTTATCTCTATGTTGTTTATGATCTTGCATGCTCTCCGTTGTTAGTAGCTATCTTGGCCGAGTAGTTGCTAGTGACTCCAAGAGGGGGTATTTATGCTCGATAGTGGGTTCATGCCTCTATTTAATCTGGGGGAGTGACAGAAACCTCTAAGGTTGTAGATGTACTGTTGCTACTAGGGGGAAAACAACATTCATATGCTCGAGGGCATATGCTTTATTTACATTATACACTTTGCTTAATGCAGTTATCTGTTGTTCGCAACTTAATACTTGTGGAGTTCTCGGATTGATTCGCCACAAGTGGATTATTAGTCACTAGTCATTAATCCGTGCACTTGCACGGGCTAGATTGAATTTAGGAATACATAGATACTAATACATAAATTAAAAACATTCCGTGTTAGAATTATATTTCACATAATCATACGTACTGCAATCCATAGGGCCAAATGTATATGAATATTTTTTTTTATTTTTTTTTGGTTACAGTACTTGTATTCAGAGTCTGTTACCACATGCCAAGAAACTTGGACTTTGTAGGACATTGTCTAAATCTTAGGTTTTGAAGTTTAGATGATATAATTATTGAATTTGATGACTCTAATACTTTATGATAATATGTAATACATCCATTAAATTAGAGGAGAAAAATTAAAATACTAATAATTTTATAGATGTCGAGCAGGATATCATATAAACAATATAATATTTTTTAATTACCTAGTGACTAACCAATTTTTCTCATCTTAGCACTCAAGATCATTATATATGAGTGAGATATTTTTTAAAATATTCTAACTTTCATCCAAAGAGCAGCTTGGCTATTCAATCGCATATGTCAAATACTATAAACTCACAATTGTCAGAAGAATCCATTCCCCACACATTATTTTTATTTAAGATTAATCTATTTCGTTGGGAATAAGATTTCCTCTCGTGACAGCATTATCGGATATCAGGTAGAAGGAAATGAAGAAAAATACATTTTGAGACTAAGGAGCAAGGAGAAGTTATTGCAAAGAACTTCATGGTAAGTATTGAGTTTGAGATGACATACCCGCATCACTCTTATATTTGTCGTACTCCTGGTTGGGAAGTGAATGGCAAAAGTATGCATCACTGATTCACCTGCGTTGCAAGATGGAATATTTTATTTTAAAAATTCTGAAAATTTAATATTCTAGAAATAATGGAACATACACTATTTTCTATACCAAATGAGAACTTTAAGGACAATGAGGTGTAGAGTTGTGGATGTAAACTTTGGTATTTGTTCTTATTACAAAATTGGTGAAAGATATACAAAGACATTTTCATAAGGTAAATAAGAAATTTATTACTTGATTCGAATACGGGGGAAATATGAATGATAAGTGTACATCTCAGAACACCAGATAAAGTACATAAAAAGGCAGAGACACTGGTGGAAAAAGGGTCTATGGTCCCGGTTCATTTGGGCCATTGGTCCCGGTTGCTGAACCGGGATCCATTACTCGGGACCAATGCCGGTCCCGGTTCCAGCATGAACCGGGACCGATAGGTCTCCACGTGGACGCGCTGCAGCGGCGATCCCCCTGGGTCAATGGTCCCGGTTCGTAGCACGAACCGGGATCGTTAATCTCAGGGTTTTTTTGTTTTTTTTCCATTCAGGGATTAGTGTTTTATTTGGTGTGTATTGTATTCAATTTAATGGTGCTATATATATACAACAATAATAAAGGAACCACATTATATATATGTATATTACACATCATGGTCACAAATATATTATTAATATTCACCATCTCATCCGTCGTACTTGGTCGCTATTACAAACGGTAACTCACACAAATTTGATTTTACATCTTCTTTTTTACACTTCCTTCTAAATGAACCAGGTAATAGTATTCTCCTTTCGGATCTATGACTTGTTCTAATAAGAATCCGGCAATTTCCTCTTGAATTGCTTGCACGCGTTCCCGTGGTAGAAGACCGTCCCGCATCCGTTTGATCTAATTTAAAGAAGGGGATCAATATATATGAATGAAACTAAACATAGTTGATGGTAATAAAATAAAGTTGAGATTATTGTTTATCGTACTTCAAGTTTTTTGAAGTTTTGGTCTGCGCCCTTCTCTTTGGTCGTCTGGCGAATGAACTCGCAGACATAGTATCCACATAAGTTATTCCCAGCTTCCTGCCTCAAGCACTTTACGAGAACGGAGTTCAATCAAAATAAGAATCAAGCATAATAATTGTATTGAAACTAGAATCAAAGAGATGCGCGGATCTAGCAAGTAGTACTTACATTGAATGGTTGAAATGTAAGCTCTGGCTTCCAAACACCCCTAGTGTTGGCGGTGAACCGTTTCCAAGCCTTCTGGAGGCATTCCTGCATGTTCGCCCAGTTTCCTAAAGGTGTGCGTTTTGAGTCCATGACTTTGACTACTCCTTCGTCAACACTAATGATTAACAGAATAAAGTGGAAGCTGCACAGACATAACGAGTCAAATATACGCTTAACATCGAGTAAAGCGAAAACAGAATGTGTACAAGACAGTAACACTCACTCGAAGTTGTAAGGAAATAGTATTTCCCTTCTGTTGCTGAAATACTTCAACGATTGTACCAAGTTATCCTCTGTCTCTTTGGGTTTTTTTTTGAGAGTATCTTCATGAACGAAATTGCAGTCAACAAACCCGAGGTCAAAGATTCCTCCTCGGTCGCATTCGAGAATCTTCATTCTACATATATAATTAGTATAATGATGAGTAAGATTATACAAGCAACGAATGAGCTGAGCTAGAAAGACTTAATAATACTTACAGACAATAGGCACTGACGATAGTTTTGTCGAGGGCGTCTTGCTGGTAAACTAAAATAATTCTAGAAATTCAATCAGTAAGAAGCCATCTCCATGACCATAATGGTGGTGTTTATATCCAGCATAGATCCAGTTTGTGGATTCAGCACAGGCTTGCATGTACCAGTTATGCAATCTCCGCATTTTTGTTGGTAGATCTTTGACTAACTCGGGTTTGACGAGAGGATCCCCGTACCGGTATTTGTACGCTATTTGCTGGTACCCCTCGAACTCATCCAGACGGCTCATGTACTCAGCAATAGACAGTCCATATAACTTGGTCTTTTCTTCGTAGAGTTGAATAAACTCCGGATCAATGTTCGGATCATGCCGCTCCTGGGCTCTCCACTCATTGGTATCGTACACTTTGAGCAGTTCGATCGATTGATTTTTCTGTTGTCCGAGCTGGGCAACTTCTTTCCCAACTCTCCGCTCTTTTGCCTCAGCCGACTTGGTAATAGAGCGATTATAGTCAGGTGTGAGCGCTATGGGTTGGTGAAGCTGAATCTTAAGCGCGGCTGCTTTGGCTTTATCTTCTACGGTGACCGGGAAGATCAATGGCTCCGTCGGCTTTGGCTTTTTCTTGTTAGCCATGTCAGTCTTCCACTGTTGATAATGGGCATCTGCGGCCACAGCAATTTCCTCATCTGTCTTCTCGTAAGGAAGCTTCTTCATATTCTGATGAGGTACTCTTGGGAGGGGCGATAGCTTACGTTTCGGTGATCGGAACGTGCTCTTACTGCTGCTGGTGGTGCTGCCCCTCTTAGTATACTTCCGCTTTAGTCTCTGAGGCTCAGGGGACGGACACGGCTGACACGGCGGCGGAGACGGCTGAGGCGGCGGTGGAGACGGCTGCGCTGAGTGGTGAGGCGGCGAAGGCGACGGTTGCGCTAGAGAATGGTGAGGTGGCGGCGAAGGTGGACTGCTGCTCTGAGGAGTGGGTGGCCTTGGCGGGACATAATTTGGAAGCACGATGTGCTCCTTTGGCCATACAATAGTCCCCCCTTTGGCTTCTCCTAGTTCAGTCAGGTCCCTATCTTCCCCTGCAGGGTGGTCCAGCTTTAGCTCCTCAAAATCTTGCTTGACATCATCCACCGTGACGATAGCGTGCCCTTTTGGAACCGGTCTGCAATGCCAAGTTCCGTTAGGCGCCGTTGGTATGGCCATGCCGACCGCCGCCGTCACCCTTAAGTTCATAACTTGCACCTTTAGCTCACAAGCTGTGCTCTCCGTGATATCATCCACTGGGTACCGTTTAGGAGGAGCCGTCGTCAGTGCATCATCATCACCATCCTAGAGCTGGGTGGAAGCGACGCTGCTTTTCTTATTCGATAGGGCGCCGGTACCATCGAATGCAGCTTCTACCATGTGCCGCTGAGATTGGCCACTGATACCTTGCTGGCTAAGTCTGTCGAGTTGATCCTGCTACCGCTTTAATGCTTCTTCTACATTACGTAGCCGGTCTGCAGCTGCTGCTTTCTCAGCTGCCTCCCTTTCCTTTCTCCTCTGATGACTTTTATCGGGATATCTCTTCATTTCCGCGGGGAAGGCAATATTCCACGGCTTGGAGCCTGGTGTGCCTCGTGCTCGTCCGGTGTGTTCATCATTTTTAAGGGCACGTGTGAGCTCATCATTCTCTCTATCGGGAACGAACCGTTGATGTCTACGCACTTCTATTCTTGTAGACACTTGTTGGGCCTCCAAGTGCAGAGGTTTGTAGAACAGCAGCAAGTTTCCCTTAAGTGGATCACCCAAGGTTTATCGAACTCAGGGAGGTTAGAGGTCAAAGCTACCCCTCTCAAGCAACCCTGCAATTACGATACAGAAAGTCTCTTGTGTCCCCAATACACTTGTCAGATGTATAGGTGCACTAGTTCGGCGAAGAGATAGTGAAATACAAGCGGTAGTGATGATTATAAGTAGCAAATGTGATGTGAAATAAATATCGCTGCGAGCAAACAAGTAACAAAATAGCAAGTAAATGGTGTGCAAAGCTTGGAAACAAGGCCTAGGGATCATACTTTCACTAGTGGACACACTCCCAACAATATAACATGAATGAACAAGTAACTTCTCTTTGCTAAGGTACTCTGAATTACTCTCCTATTGAATAACTTCTCATTGTGTAGTGGCTACAGAAGCACCCCTTAAAGTTCATCAAGTACTTGACAAACACCACTCATAGAGATATCCAAATCAGATCACAATTCAAGATAGAAATCATTGCAACTTAAACCAAGTACTAACACGGTGCACACACTGTCAACATTACACCATGAAAGGAGGAATAGATCACTCAAACTATCATAGCAATAATTATTCTCATAATCCACAAGAGATCACAATCATAGCCTAAACCAAGTACCACCATGATGCACGCACTGTCACCGTTACACCATAGCAAGAGGAATAGATTACTTTAATAACATTGCTAGAGTACACAAAATATCTGAATAATAACATGTACTTGTTCAACATGATACAAAGCTCACGATCACATAAAGATCACATCATGGGAGAGAGAGGTGAACCACATAGCTACCGGTAGAGCCCTCAGCCCCGGGGATGAACTACTCCCTCCTCATCATAGGAGACAGCAAGGTTGATGGAGATGGCGGTGAGGTCGATGGAGACGGCGAAGACGGCGATGGAGACCGATGGAGATGGCTCCGGGGGCACTTCCCCGTCCCGGCAGGGTGCCGGAACAGAGACTTCTGTCCCCCGAAATTTGTCGGCGACGGCGGCGGAGCTGCGGAACTGTTTCTGGAAAATTGCCGAATCCCCTAGGGTTTTCCGTCCCGAGGCTTTATATAGGCGAAGGGGCACCGTCGGAGGAGGGGCCAGGTGCCCACACGCGGGCCCCGCACGGCCAGACCCCTGGCCGCGCCGGGCATGTGTCTGGGGCCCTGGTGGCCCCCCTCTGACACCTCTTCGGATGTCTGGAAGCTTCCGGGTAAAATAAGACTTCAGGACCTTGTTTCGTCCAATTCCGAGAATATTTCCTGTGTATCACTTCTGAAACACAAAAACAGCAGAAAACAGGGAACTGGCACTGTGGCAACTCGTTAATAGGTTAGTTCCGGAAAATGCATAAAAGTGCCACTAAGTGTAACGAAACAATAGGCAAATAGTGTAAAAACAAGCATGGAGCATCAAAAATTATAGATACGTTTGAGACGTATCAAGCATCCCCAAGCTTAACTCCTGCTCGTCCTCGAGTAGGTAAGTGATAACAAAGAATAATTTTTGAGGTGACATGCACCTACACAATCTTGATCATATATGTAAGCATTGGTGAGGTGGGATCATAAGAACTTTAAACATGGGCATGAAAGATATAATCTTGACAACTAGCTGGGTGGCCCGCGCAAATTGCGCGGCTAGATTTAATTTTTTATTCTGTAAAAGATATATAAATGTCTTATGGGAATATGTCATGGGCAGTGATACTCAAATATTTATTTAAATGTTTTGGTCACTTTCTACACCTAATTTATTACTGCTACACTATTCTTTTATAGATTTGTTAGCATCGAAAATATATAAGAATATACATCTATAATGCCATTTCACTTTGTTTATCATATATATGCTCGGTTGTACATTGCACATTGGAATCTACCTACTGATCCATTTACACATTGGCATGCATGCTTGGTACAGGGTTCCTTGTATATACACAATACTCTTTGATTCTCTCTGGTCTACAAATTATATATTCCTTTGAGTCTGTGAACTCCGCTAATGCTCGTCGTCCATGCATGTCACTGTTTCTTCTTGTTCAACTCATATCGATCTCATTCTATATCTAACCATGGCATCACCGCTATATCCATCTTTCATCATCAACCCTCACCAGAGGCAGGATATGAGACCACACAAATTTCTAATCGAAGCAAGCCATTTTTATTATATCATAAAATGCTAGAAAATTTAAATCCCAAAAGAAAACCAACCCGCATAAAATTTCTTTTGTGTCTTCCCTGGTTGAGATGACCTAACTGCTTTTACCTCTTGTGATAATACTATTTTAACTCACTCAAGCGTGCACTTGGCACTCTTAGTAATGACGGGCGTACCTGCGTACCTGCGCACCTAGCTACGTATTCTAAAAAACATAGAAGCTGAAATTTATTTGTGTCAAACTTCATTAAAATATAAGGCCATTAAGATGTGGGTAAAGTCTTGCCTGATTGGAAAAATCTCAGTATCTCACCCGTCTGGCCCAAACTTTGTGGATGATATTGTTCTTCACCTTTCAGATCATTGTGTAGCTCTTGTTGGTGCTTAGCTGCACACCCTTGACGTTGTTGTTCAGAATTGAGCAAGACGCCTTAATCAAAGCGAGCGCATGTATCGATGGCTATGTCTTCTCTCTAGGTGTAGCATGATACTGCTAGCATTAGCCTCTGCCAACATAGCAGTTGTCCCAGACCATCGGTTGTCATGTTTTACGTCCAGTTGCGGCTGACCACCAGAGACGGTGGAAAGGTGCGCATATGAGGATCGGAGGTGGTGATGAAGAAGAGAACGCCCACGCCGGCTGCGATGACAATGGCGTTTGAGGTTGGCCGACCGGAGACGGTGGACTCCGGCTTCACCAACAGCACAAACTTCACAATAGACGGGCGGCCACGGGCAAGCAGAGCTGTAGGCGACGCCGCTCTAGCCACCATGCCTCCACCGTCTGATTCCATCTTACACCAGACTCCGGTCTCATTGATTTCTTCCCGTCCAAGCTAATGCTGGATTGTGCGAGGACGCCGAGGTATGCCGACGACCAGAAGCACGATTCTCCTTCGATCTGATGTACAGGTCGCCAAATCTGATGTGTTGTGTGTTGTGTTTGCTTCCATAGGGTCGTCCTAACCGCCGCCAAGGTCTGTGGATGCCTGATCATTATCAAGTTCGTTACCAAGAACACTTGGGTTCAGACTTCACACATTACTCAGTGTCTCAGCGCGAGAACTCGACGGAAGGTCTCACCGCCGTCTTCTCATACTCTGTTTAGACACTTATGCAGGATCTTGTACGGAACACCGTAGATCGATTTGTGCCGATCTGCTGGTGTCATGCCGTCGAAGTTCTTTCCAGCCGTACTATGGTGCCATCGATTAGCCGCTGGAAGTGAGCGTTGTCGACGCGCCTACGGCTGATCTGATGATATTGCAGCTACTACCCAAAGCTGATGGAGTGCCGATCTGCTGGTGTCATGCCGCCTTGAGACACCGTCATGTCGTCAACGGTGGAGAACCTTCCCACTGCCATGTCGTGCCGTCGATTCACCGATGAACGTGAGCGTTGTCGACGTGCCTACGGCTGATCTTTTGTGCAGCGTCTCCATGTCGTGCCTATGTTTTGCCGATGCAACTCTGTTGTCCGCGTGGATGGATATGTCACCGTACCAGCGTCTGGACATATCCTTTATCCTACTGATTTAGATCCGGTGGTGTTCAGGCGACTATTAATCGAACAATTATTGTGTCCATATTTTGGCCGTTGATCAATGTCCGTTTGTATTTCAGATAGGATGTACTGTACTACGTGTTAGCACAAGACATCTATCTATCCATTTAATTTTCCAGATCAACATGTATATTCTGTCTGCCGTGAAATCAGGTTCTGGACGTTTAAAGGAGTTTGCTTAGGTTACGTTTTCTCTTCACAAACCGTTTCTTATGCGGGACCAAAATTATTAAATCTGAATCTCAACCGTTAGTTAACTTTTGCAAAATCTTAGCCGTACAATGTTTGTTGTTTTAATAATATAATAGATAAGAACTTAGCAACCATGTTGTAAACATGCAAATGAACACAAACAAAAGATCATGAATAATGAAACAATGAAAGTCAAACGTGTGTTCAAATCATAAGGAAAAACATACAAAAGGTTTTCAGCTTGTCCTTCAAAGAGAGCAAAACATAAGTGCATAGGACACCTTCAAGTTTAAGAGGGCGACTAGATACAAATAATTTAAGAACAAGTGAAACCAATCATCATGAGTCAATCAATGAACTTTGGGACAATGCATATCACACTAAGAATGACAACTATGCTCTCTTAATGGTGCATAAAGAAAGAAGGTGGTGACTCAACATAAAAGTAAAAGAAAGGCCCTTCGCAGAGGGAAGCAGTGATTTAAACATGTGCTAGAGCTTTTCATTTGTAAAACAGAGATAAAACTTGATTTTGAGAGGTGGTTGTCTTTGTCAACGACTGGCAATGGGGTTCTTACTATCTTCCATACAAAAATGAAGCAAGTTTTTGAGAGAGAGATTGGCACTTTTATGCTCTTTTTATAAAACTTGGCACTCCTCCCCACCTTTTCCTTTCACATACCATGACTAACCGATTCCATCGGGTGCCCACCAACATTCACATTCTTTGGAGGAGTGCCTTTTTTCTTTCTTTTTTTTCTCTTTTTTTTCTTTTTGGAATAAGCAATATGGAAGATAGCAAATCCGACCACTACGTCCCCATGAGCTGAAAACAGTGTCACAAAACGAGAAGTGTTTTAAAGGTTTTTGAAAGGTAGCACACGGAAATTTTACTTTGGAATGGCTTACAAATACCATGTATAGGAGTTTATAGTGGACACAATGGAAAACTTTGGCTTTTAGGAGTTGGATGCACGAGTAGAGCTCATACTCAGTACAAGGCGAGGGCTAGCAAAAGACTGGGAGCGACCAACTAAGAGAGCAATAATGGCCATAATCATGCAAAGCGACAAAGCGACATTAAAAGAAGCATAAGATGGCATCAAAAGTCAAAAACTAAATGATCATGAAGCCTATTGGTGACTTTGTAAGAGTCTAACATGTGTGAGCATGCGCCAAGTCAACCCAAATAAAGCATCAAGGAGAAAACCAAAATAATGCTTCCATACAATAAAAACAACGCATGATTTTTCAAAGGCTCATTAAGCAATCTCAGTTATTTGAGACAAGTCATGCTACAGCAAAACCACTAAGCATACTATCAAAAAGACATCAAGCATGACATGAAAAAGCCTAAGCCGCAGTCTACACAAGCTCCTTCTTGTACCACTTTTTTGCATAAAGCTTTTTCTCTTTTCCAACACCATTTGAACTTTTTATAGACACCTCTTTTGATAAAAACCAATAAAGACCAGAGGCAAAAATACACCTTGATGAAAAGATATAACAAGATCTGAATGCAAATCAAGGCGAAAATCGAAAGCTAAACGCAGTAGCAGAAAAAGAGAACACTCGTTGAACGATAAGAGTGAAAACTAGAGTGTTCTTGGCAAATGAAAAGCGAGTTCATCTCCTCCAAAGGGAAATTTGCTGGGGTCCAACCATTTATTGCAGCAAACAAACAAACTAAACCAACTAAGAAAACTAAAACAACTGACGCTCCAAGAAAAACACATAGTGCATGAAGCAATAAAAATATAGTGTTTTGAAAGGTGACCTGATTTTTGCCGATGAAGAAGGGGTGCCTCGGGGGCATCCCCAAGCTTTGACGCTTGTACTTATTGGATATTTCTTGGGGTGATGCATGGGCATCCCCAAGCTTGAGCTTTTGTCCATTCTTCAACTCATCTCATCATTCTCCAATCCCTACACTTGAAAACTTCCTTCATACAAAACTAAACACAATTCTATTAGCAACATTAGTGTAAGCATAAAATATATTCAACCTCTTTTAGCTTCAGGTTTCAACCCAAAACCACCACATATAAAGTATATACTACTGTAGCAACTTCCAAAAGAGTTCCATGATCAAAAAGAACTCAAAAGAAAGCGATAAAGTGGCAAAAACAAATATTGGCAGAAATCTGTCAAAACTGGACAGCTGACAAAGGACGAATTTTTGAGGGATTTTCCGTTGCTCAAATCAAAAAGTGTTCAACTAAGAAAAGTTTGGATATAACCTGGGGCATATGCACAAGAAATCGCAGGTCCAAAAGATATACAGAGAATTTTCACGAATTTTTACGGTGCAGCACCGAAAACAGTTTCAGGACAGCAATAACCCCAAATCTTTACCTCACTCAAATTAGAGGCTTCTCTTGGCACAAAAACGAAATAAACAAGATAAGGAGTGGTCATTACAGTAGTAATGACTTCCAAGACTCAAATAAAAGAAAAAGTACTGAAAAGAAAACAATGGGTTATCTCCCAAGAGTGCTTTTCTTTAACGCCTTTGAGCTAGGCGCAGAAAAGTGCGAATCAAGTAATATCAGATGAAGCATTAAGATCAACAGCAGAGATCTTTTCAACAATGAAAGAAAATGTGTTCAACTGAGTTTTTGAAACTCCTTTACGATCACGCATTGGCACACTACTTTCATCAAAAAGATTTTCAGGGCAAATCCAACTGGAATTCTTTTCCCAAGCATCATGAATTCCTATAAGTTCATAAGGTATTGGTACTTTAAAATCATCGGGCGTACCAACAACCTTAACAGGCGAGCCAAGCTTATTAAACTTCTTAAAAACTTTACTAGCCTCAATTGCAACATCTCTAAATTCTGTGCGCAAGGTTTCTAAGATAAAAGCTTTCTTTTCGGGATCCTCCATTTCATGAAGCTTAAGGAACATGTATTGCATAGAAGAATTAAGACTAGCAAACCTAGCTTCTAACATGTGAACTAAATGAGCAGAAGCAACTTCATAACTAGGGGCTAACTCAACCAAAGACTTTTCCTCAACTTCCTTATGCATACTAATGTGATTAAAGAACTCCTCAATGTTACTTTTGCCAATAATCGAACCACTCCCTACAGAGAGGTCCTCCAGAACGAACTCAGGGAACAACATGATAAACTAAGGTAAAGAAATAACAACTACCAAGGATTCTAATTTTTTTGGGTTTTTGATATAAAAAGCAATGCAGGTAAAATAAAATAAAGTAAAGCAAAACAAATAACAAAGTAAAGAATGTGTGTGCGAAGAACTCCCCTCGCAGAAGTCTTCTCTCTTCCCCGGCAACGGCGCCAGAAAAGAGCTTGATGTCTACGCACTTCTATTCTTGTAGACACTTGTTGGGCCTCCAAGTGCAGAGGTTTGTAGAACAGCAGCAAGTTTCCCTTAAGTGGATCACCCAAGGTTTATCGAACTCAGGGAGGTTAGAGGTCAAAGCTACCCCTCTCAAGCAACCCTGCAATTACGATACAGAAAGTCTCTTGTGTCCCCAATACACTTGTCAGATGTATATGTGCACTAGTTCGGCGAAGAGATAGTGAAATACAAGCGGTAGTGATGATTATAAGTAGCAAATGTGATGTGAAATAAATATCGCTGCGAGCAAACAAGTAACAAAATAGCAAGTAAATGGTGTGCAAAGCTTGGAAACAAGGCCTAGGGATCATACTTTCACTAGTGGACACACTCCCAACAATATAACATGAATGAACAAGTAACTTCTCTTTGCTAAGGTACTCTGAATTACTCTCCTATTGAATAACTTCTCATTGTGTAGTGGCTACAGAAGCACCCCTTAAAGTTCATCAAGTACTTGACAAACACCACTCATAGAGATATCCAAATCAGATCACAATTCAAGATAGAAATCATTGCAACTTAAACCAAGTACTAACACGGTGCACACACTGTCAACATTACACCATGAAAGGAGGAATAGATCACTCAAACTATCATAGCAATAATTATTCTCATAATCCACAAGAGATCACAATCATAGCCTAAACCAAGTACCACCATGATGCACGCACTGTCACCGTTACACCATAGCAAGAGGAATAGATTACTTTAATAACATTGCTAGAGTACACAAAATATCTGAATAATAACATGTACTTGTTCAACATGATACAAAGCTCACGATCACATAAAGATCACATCATGGGAGAGAGAGGTGAACCACATAGCTACCGGTAGAGCCCTCAGCCCCGGGGATGAACTACTCCCTCCTCATCATAGGAGACAGCAAGGTTGATGGAGATGGCGGTGAGGTCGATGGAGACGGCGAAGACGGCGATGGAGACCGATGGAGATGGCTCCGGGGGCACTTCCCCGTCCCGGCAGGGTGCCGGAACAGAGACTTCTGTCCCCCGAAATTTGTCGGCGACGGCGGCGGAGCTGCGGAACTGTTTCTGGAAAATTGCCGAATCCCCTAGGGTTTTCCGTCCCGAGGCTTTATATAGGCGAAGGGCCACCGTCGGAGGAGGGGCCAGGTGCCCACACACGGGCCCCGCGCGGCCAGACCCCTGGCCGCGCCGGGCATGTGTCTGGGGCCCTGGTGGCCCCCCTCTGACACCTCTTCGGATGTCTGGAACTTTCCGGGTAAACTAAGACTTCAGGAACTTGTTTCGTCCAATTCCGAGAATATTTCCTGTGTATCACTTCTGAAACACAAAAACAGCAGAAAACAGGGAACTGGCACTGTGGCAACTCGTTAATAGGTTAGTTCCGGAAAATGCATAAAAGTGCCACTAAGTGTAACGAAACAATAGGCAAATGGTGTAAAAACAAGCATGGAGCATCAAAAATTATAGATACGTTTGAGACGTATCAACCGTCCCGCTTCAACATCTTGTACTGCACTTCTAATATCTTCGATGGGCAGTAGGGGATGATCTTTGTGTTTCTGAGTATATATTGCCCTACCTTCTTTGTCCAACGTGCCCGCATGGCCGTAAAACCAGTTTCTCGCCCGTGGTGTCCATGTTGTGGGCTCTGGTCTGATCCCGGCAGCAATATACTTGACCTCAAGTGCATCCCACTTAGGCATGCAACCGGCGTAGCCAGCTGACCCCATATTATGGTGGTACACTTTCTTAGCAGCGTTCTCCTTATTTATTCTCGACCTTTCCAAAGCTTTCTCCGATGTCTTGTACTTCACAAAATCATTCCACTGGTGTCTTAACTTAGCATAGCCGGCTTGATTGAAATCCGGAGTCTTGTCTAACTTGACAAACTAAAGGTACAGTTTCTTCTTCCAGTTCTTGAATGCCTCGGCCATCTTGATCAGAGCAAATTTCTTGACTCTTTTCATGAGCTCCTTATTTGCTCTCGCCTCCTCATCTGGATTCACATCTGGCCTCGGCAGGAGAAAATTAATCATGAGCTTGTCAAAATGCTTATCTTTGGCAACGTCACCGACATACGGGACTCCACCACTGCTTGGCCGATTCCATTCTTGAACGATGATCGGGATGTAGTCCCTCACAAGAACTCTGCATTGCTTGACAATTTTTTTTTATAAGTAATGAAAAAAAATCAAATTTTTTTTTGCGTCGGGCCGCTGGGTGCACCCCACGACCCATCCGGACAAAGCCGGACTGGCTGTCCGCGGACCGACCCATACAGACCAAATCGGACCGATTCGATGTCCGAAATGGGTCGGCCCGCTGGAGATGCCCTAAGTACTAAGTCATATTAGAGGTGGCCATATTAACCCTAATGTGCGAACGTCAATTTAAATGAGTTTACAAAATGCAATAAGATTTCATAAATATTATTTTGCAATAAGATTTACTGCAAATAACAATAAGATTTACTGTTAATAACGAATAAGAAAATACATACAAATAACAAAAAAAATTAGCCAAAGGGCCGGCCGGCCGGGCCGGGAAGCTCCCTCCCGAGGAGCTCACCGTCGAAGGGGGGCGGCAGCGCTGGGGGGCGGGGCGGCCGCAGGGGGGCGTCGGGGCGGCGCTGGGGGCGCGGGGCGGGCGCACGAGGCCGGGCGTCGCGACGGCTGATACGTCTCCAACGTATCTATAATTTTTGATGCTCCATGCTTGTTTTTACACCATTTGCCTATTGTTTCGTTACACTTCGTGGCACTTTTATGCATTTTCCGGAACTAACCTATTAACGAGTTGCCATAGTGCTAGTTCCCTGTTTTCTGCTGTTTTTGTGTTTCAGAAGTGATACACAGGAAATATTCTCAGAATTGGACGAAACAAGTTCCTGAAGTCTTATTTTACCCGGAAGCTTCCAGAGATCCGAAGGAGAGAAGGAGAGGGGCCACCAGGGGCCCACACGCAGGGGTGGCGCGGCCAGCCCCTGGCCCGCGCGACCATGGTGTGAGGCCACCTGGCCCCTCCTCTGACATCGCCCCTTCGCCTATAAAGACCCTCCGACAGAAAAAACCTAAGAACCCGATCAATTTTCCAGAACACATCGCGATCCGCCGCCGCCGTCGACCCAAAGATCGGGAGGGTCCAGAAGGTCTTCCCGACACCCTGTCAGAGAGGGGAATCGCCACCGGAGGTCTTCTTCATCGCCATGCTTGCCTCCGGAGCGATGAGTGAGTAGTCTACCTTGGACTATGGGTCCATAGCAGTAGCTAGATGGTTGTCTTCTCCACCATGTGCTTCATGTTTAGATCTCATGAGCTGCCCTACATGATTGAGATCACCGTTATGTAATTCTACATGTTTGGTTTGTTGGGATCCGATGAATATTGGTGTTTATGATTGAGTTGCTGTACTGAATATTATCTTATGTTATCTCTATGTTGTTTATGATCTTGCATGCTCTCCGTGGTTCGTAGCTATCTTGGCCGAGTAGTTGCTAGTCACTCCAAGAGGGGGTATTTATGCTCGATAGTGGGTTCATGCCTCTATTTAACCTGGGGGAGTGACAGAAACCTCTAAGGTTGTAGATGTGCTATTGCTACTAGGGAGAAAACAACATTCATATGCTCAAGGGCATATGCTTTGTTTACATTACACACTTTGCTTAATGCAATTATCTGTTGTTCGCAACTTAATACTTGTGGAGTTCTCGGATTGATTCGCCACAAGTGGATTATTAGTCATAGATGCAGTTGGATGGCGGTCTATGTATTTTGTTGTAATGCCCAGAGTAAATCTCATAGTGATCTTCTTGACATATCACGTTTATCTTTATTCTATCAATTGCCCAACTGTAATTTGTTTACCCAGCATGTGTTATTTATCTTATGGAGAGACACCACTAGTGAACTGTGGATCCCGGTCCTATTTCCATCATATTGCTATTACCTGTTTACTTTACTCGCACTGTTTACTTTACTCGCATACTCTACTATTTTCCACTCGATACGCTCATAACCTTTGTTTCAAGCAAACCGGTGAGATTGACAACCTCATCGCAAGTTGGGAACAAAGTACTTGGTTGTTTGTGTGCAGGTTCCGCGTTGCAGCTAGCAAGCAAAACTTGGACGAGGCGCCATATATAAATTGTCCGAAGCTGTTGCAAACTAGCAAGCATCACCTTCAGTCGTCATTGTCTGCTTTTCTCCTGAACGATAAACCTTGGTTTCTTAACTGAGGGAAAACAAGCTGCTATTCTCATCATACCTTCCTCTTGGGGTTCCCAACGGGCTGGTCATTCACCATGCACAAGGACCTCTGATCTCCCACATCAACTTGGAGTATCAGCCTCTTTTCTGGCGTCGTTGCCGGGGAAGAGTGGAAGACTTCTGTGAGGGGAGTTTTCGCACGCACATCCTTTACTTTGTTATTGTTTTGCTTTACTTTATTTATTTTACCTGCATTGCTTTATATCAAAAACCCAAAAAAAAATTAGAATCCTTGGTAGTTGTTTTTACTTGTTTACTTTCGTTTTGTTGAAATGGCCAATCCTGAAAACACCAAGTTGTGTGACTTTACTAGCACGAACAATAGTAATTTTATCTGAACTCCTATTGCACCACCTGCTCCTGCTGCAAACTTTTATGAGATTAAGCCTGCTTTGTTGAACCTTGTTATGAAAGAGCAATTTTCTGGTGCTAGTACTGAAGATGCTGTAGCTCATCTCAACAATTTTGTTGAGCTATGTGAGATGCAGAAATATAAGGATGTTGATAGTGATATTATTAAGCTCAAGTTGTTTCCTTTTTCTTTGAGAGGAAAAGCTAAAGATTGGTTGCTGTCTTTGACTAAGAATAGTATTGATTCATGGGCTAAGTGTAAGGATGCTTTTATTGGTAGATACTATCCTCCTGCTAAGATTATATCTCTGCGTAGCAATATTATGAAGTTTACTCAGTTTGATAATGAACATGTTGCTCAAGCTTGGGAAAGAATGAAATCTATGATAAAGAATTGCCCCACTCATGGACTGACTACTTGGATGATTATCCAAACTTTTTATGCAGGACTGAATTTTTCTTTGAGGAACCTACTTGATTCAGCTGCTGGAGGCACTTTTATGTCCCTTACCTTGGGCGCCGCAACAAAGCTACTTGACAACATGATGGTAAATTATTCCGAATGGCACACCGAGAGAGCTCCACAAGGTAAGAAGGTAAATTCTGTTGAGGAAACCTCTTCCTTGAGTGATAAGACTGATACCATTATGGCTATGATTGCTAATGATAGGACTCATGTTGATCCTAATAATGTTCCTTTGGCCTCTTTGGTTGCTCAAGAAGAGCATGTTGATGTGAATTTCATTAGAAGCAATAATTTTAACAACAATGCTTATAGGAACAATTTTGCTAGTAACAATTATAGGCCGTATCCTTCTACCAATGATAATGGTTATGGTAACTCTTATGGTAATTCCTACAACAACACTAGGGCCGCGCCCTCCGAGCTTGAGGTAATGCTCAAGGACTTCATCGGTAAGCAAACTGCTTTTAACAAGTCTGTTGAGGAAAAGTTAGGCAAAATTGATATTCTTGCTTCTAAAGTTGATAGCCTTGCTCATGATGTTGAACTTCTAAAATTAAAAGTGTTGCCTAATGATGTGAAAGAGAACAATGTTTTTGCTACCGCTAATGCTATTCAAGTTGGAATTGATGAAAATATTAGATTGTTAGCGGAATTGCATGCCAGGTGGGAAAGAGAAGATGATATGGCTAGAGAGATGAAGGTATGTACCATTACTACCTCTAATGATGTTGCTCCTAATGCTAGCAATCCTCTTACTTTGATTGGTGTAGAGAAAACTCCCACTCCTTGTGTTAAAAAGCCTAAAACTGCCAAAACTTTTTCTCAAAAGAGTGCTGAAATTTTTCGGAGTGTGGGAGATGATAGATCTATTTCCTTTAATGATTTTGATGTTGATGGCTGCAATATATCTTAAGTTATTTTGTTCTTGCAAAATCTTGCTTTGACTCCCAATGCTAGTTCTTTAAATATTGCTTTAACTAAGCATATTACCAATGCTCTCATGAAAATTAGGGATGAAAAGTTGAAGCAAAAAGCTTCCGTTCCCAAGAAGTTAGAAGATGGTTGGGAACCCATCATTGATATGCATGTTAATGGTTATGATTTCCATGCTTTATGTGATCTAGGTGCTAGTATTTCTATCATGCCTAGAAAAATTTATGATATGCTTGATTTACCACCGCTTGAAAAATGTTATTTTGATGTTCCTATTGCTGATGTTGCTAAGAAGAAACCTTTGGGAAGGATTAATGATGTTCTTATTGTGGTTAACAATAACCTTGTTCCCGTTGATTTTCTTGTTATGGACGTTGAATGCCATGCTTCATGTCCTATTATTTTGGGAAGACATTTTCTTCGAACTGTAGGTGCTATCATTGATATGAGGGAAGGCACTATCAAATATCAATTTCCACTAAAGAAAGGTATAGAACACTTCCCTAGGAAAAGAAAGAAATTACTTTTGACTCTATTCTTAGAGCAAATTATGAGCTTGATGCTTCATCACTTGATGTTACTTGATTCGCAATTTTCTGCGCCTAGCTCAAAGGCGTTAAAGAAAAGCACTCTTGGGAGATAACCCAATGTTTCTTTTCAGTACTTTTTCTTTTATATGAGTCTTGTAAGTCATTACTACTGCAATGACCGCTCCTTATCTTGTTTATTTTGTTTTTGTGCCAAGAGAAGCCTCTAATTCGAGTGAGGTAAAGATTTGGGGATGTTGCTGTCCTAAAACTGTTTTCGGTGCTGCACCGTAAAAATTCGTATAAATTCTCTGTATATCTTTTGGACCTTCGATTTCTTGTGCATATGCCCCAGGTTATATCCAAACTTTTGTTAGTTGAACACTTTTTTATTTGAGCAACAGAAAATCCCTCAAAAATTTGACCATTGTCAGCTGTTCAGTTTTGACAGATTTCTGCCAATATTTGTGTTTGCCACTTTATCGCTTTCTTTTGAGTTCTTTTGATCATGGAACTTTTAGAGAGGTTGCTACAGTAGTATTTGCTATATATGTGGTGGTTTTGAGTTGAAACCTGAAGCAAAAAGAGGTTGATTATATGTTATGCTTGCACTAATGTTGCTAATAGAATTGTGTTTAGTTTTGTATGAAGGAAGTTTTCAAGTGTAGGGATTGGAGAATGATGAGATGAGTTGAAGAACAGACAAAAGCTCAAGCTTGGGGATGCCCATGCATCACCCCAAGAAATATCCAAGAAGTACAAGCGTCAAAGCTTGGGGATGCCCCCGAGGCACCCCTTCTTCATCGACAAAAATCAGGTCACCTTTCAAAACACTATATTTTTATTGCTTCATGCACTATGTGTTTTTCTTGGAGCGTCAGTTGTTTTAGTTTTCTTAGTTGGTTTAGTTTTTTGTTTGCTGCAATAAATGGTTGGACCCCAACAAATTTCTTTTGGAGGAGATGTACTCGTTTTCATTCGCCAAGAACGCTCTAGTTTTCACTCTTATTAAAAATCGAGTGTTCTTGTTTTTCTGCTACTGCTTTTGGTTTTCATTTTTGCCTTGATTTGCGTTCAGACCTTGTCATATATTTTCATCAAGGTGTATTTTTGCCTCTGATCTTTATTGGTTTTCATCAAAAGAGGTGTTTGTAAAAATTTCAAATGGTGTTGGAAAAGAGAAAAAGTTTTATGCAAAATAGTGGTACAAGAAGGAGCTTGTGTAGACTGCGGCTTAGGCTTTTTCATGTTATGCTTGATGTCTTTTTGATAGTATGCTTAGTGGTTTTGCTGTAGCATGACTTGTCTCAAATAACTGAGATTGCTTAATGAGCCTTTGAAAAAAATCATGCGTTGTTTTTATTGTATGGAAGCATTATTTTGGTTTTCTCCTTGATGCTTTATTTGGGTTGACTTGGCGCATGCTCACACATGTTAGACTCTTACAAAGTCGCCAATAGCCTTCATGATCATTTAGTTTTTGACTTTTGATACCATCTTATGCTTCTTTTAATGTCGCTTTGTCGCTTTGCATGATTATGGCCATTATTGCTCTCTTAGTTGGTCGCTCCCAGTCTTTTGCTAGCCCTCGCCTTGTACTGAGTATGAGCTCTACTCGTGCATCCAACGCCTAAAAGACAAAGTTTTCCAAAGTGTCCACCATACATACCTACTAGCAATTTGCTGTTCCAAGTAAATTTGGCTTGCTTTTATTTTCTCTTCAAATTAAACTCTTACCAGTGTTATGCGAAATTCGGTCAGTAAAGCTCTCACGAACTGGAAGGCACACTTTACTTTTTCATGTTCTTAAAAATTTGACATTGTGGTCTCTTATGTTGAGTTGTTATGCTTGCAAGTTGTAAGTTGGAGACTAGCCCAGCCATGCAGTCATGGGCAAGCTTTCAACATTGCACTTCTTATTTGAGTTGATATCGTGATCTTTTGTTTATGGATGCCCGCGGTGTGAAATGAATTGGGAATCTTGTGGGGATCATGGAGTTTGTATATGTGTTAGGGAAACGTCGGGCCGCCAATCTAAGCCATGCATAATTCATGGTGGAAATTTGCAGCATACCCATGGTGAACATACGACGACGCATCTCACAATAAAAAGCTAAACAAATTGCAAATAAAAGAGATATCGAGGTGTTCATTGTCTTCTTGTCCTGTCATTTTGGTGTGGGCTTGTTCCATGTCATCGGGCACGGAGGTACCCCATTGGCGGTTCTCAATGATATGCATATACTTACAATGACAAGAGCCTTGCTTGGGACTCTAAGTAAAGTAGCATGAGGTTTGGGGTACTCGTATTCACGGGGCACGAGGTTTTCAACTTATGATTTGTCAAGCATATGCATCATAATTGTTCTCGCATTAACTTTAACCATTCAAGATGCTTATGATGGGGGCAATGAGAGCTCAAAGCCGGTAAGTACCATAATTTTTGAAGGTTATAAAACTTGCAATCACTGCTTCCCTCTGCGAAGGGCCTTTCTTTTACTTTTATGTTGAGTCACCACCTTCTATCTTTATGCACCATTAAGAGAGCATAGTTGTCATTCTTAGTGTAATATGCATTGTCCCAAAGTTCATTGATTGATTCATATTGTTGGTTTCACTTGTTCTCAAACTATTTGTATCTAGTCGCCCTCTTAAACTTGAAGGTGTCCTATGCATTTATGTTTTGCTCTCTTTGAAGGACAAGCTGAAAACCATTTGTATGTTTTCCTTATGATTTGAACACATGTTTGACTTTCATTGTTTCATTTTCATGATCTTTTGTTTGTGTTCATTTGCATGTTTACAACATGGTTGCTAAGTTCTTATTGTCAAGATTATATCTTCGTGCCCATGTTTTAAGTTCTTATGATCCCAGCTCACAAATGCTTACATACATGATCAAGATTGTGTAGGTGCATGTCACCTCAAAAATTATTCTTTTGTTATCACTTACCTACTCGAGGACGAGCAGGAGTTAAGCTTGGGGATGCTTGATACGTCTCCAACGTATCTATAATATTTGATGCTCCATGCTTGTTTTTACACCATTTGCCTATTGTTTCGTTACACTTCGTGGCACTTTTATGCATTTTCCGGAACTAACCTATTAACGAGTTGCCACAGTGCCAGTTCCCTGGTTTCTGCTGTTTTTGTGTTTCAGTGATACACAGGAAATATTCTCGGAATTGGATGAAACAAGTTCCTGAAGTCTTATTTTACCCGGAAGCTTCCAGAGATCCGAAGGAGAGAAGGAGAGGGGCCACCAGGGGTCCACACGCAGGGGTGGCGCGGCCAGCCCCTGGCCCGCGCCACCATGGTGTGAGGCCACCTGGCCCCTCCTATGACATCGCCCCTTCGCCTATAAAGACCCCCCGACGGAAAAAACCTAAGAACCCGATCAATTTTCCAGAACACATCGCGATCCGCCGCCGCCGTCGACCCAAAGATCGGGAGGGTCCAGAAGCTCTTCCCGGCACCCTGCCGGAGAGGGGAATCGGCACCGGAGGTCTTCTTCATCGCCATGCTTGCCTCTGGAGCGATGAGTGAGTAGTCTACCTTGGACTATGGGTCCATAGCAGTAGCTAGATGGTTGTCTTCTCCACCATATGCTTCATGTTTAGATCTCATGAGCTGCCCTACATGATTGATATCACCGTTATGTAATTCTACATGTTTGGTTTGTTGGGATCCGATGAATATTGGTGTTTATGATTGAGTTGCTGTACTGAATATTATCTTATGTTATCTCTATGTTGTTTATAATCTTGCATGCTCTCCGTTGTTAGTAGCTATCTTGGCCGAGTAGTTGCTAGTGACTCCAAGAGGGGGTATTTATGCTCGATAGTGGGTTCATGCCTCTATTTAGCCTGGGGGAGTGACAGAAACCTCTAAGGTTGTAGATGTGCTGTTGCTACTAGGGAGAAAACAACATTCATATGCTCAAGGGCATATGCTTTGTTTACATTACACACTTTGCTTAATGCAATTATCTGTTGTTCGCAACTTAATACTTGTGGAGTTCTCGGATTGATTCGCCACAAGTGGATTATTAGTCATAGATGCAGTTGGATGGCGGTCTATGTATTTTGTTGTAATGCCCAGAGTAAATCTCATAGTGATCTTCTTGACATATCACGTTTATCTTTATTCTATCAATTTCCCAACTATAATTTGTTTACCCAGCATGTGTTATTTATCTTATGGAGAGACACCACTAGTGTACTGTGGATCCCGGTCCTATTTCCATCATATTGCTATTACCTGTTTACTTTACTCGCACTGTTTACTTTACTCGCATACTCTACTGTTTTCCACTCGATACGCTCATAACCTTTGTTTCAAGCAAACCGGTGAGATTGACAACCTCATCACAAGTTGGGAACAAAGTACTTGGTTGTTTGTGTGCAGGTTCCGCGTTGCAGCTAGCAAGCAAAGCTTGGACGAGGCGCCATATATAAATTGTCCAAAGCTGTTGCAAACTAGCAAGCATCACCTTCAGTCGTCATTGTCTGCTTTTCTCCTGAACGATAAACCTTGGTTTCTTAACTGAGGGAAAACAAGCTGATATACTCATCATACCTTCCTCTTGGGGTTCCCAACGGGCTGGTCATTCACCATGCACAAGGACCTCTGATCTCCCACATCAACTTGGAGTATCAATGACGCTGGGGGGCGGCGGCGCAGGGGTCACCTGCAAAGAGAGAAGGTGATGAGCGGTGGCGCGGGGGGAAAAGGGAGAGGGCATGGCGGCGGCGGCGCTCTCCGAGGACGGCGGCGGCGGAGACGGGCAGCCTGCCGGCGTCAAATCGCTCCGCGCGCAATTTCCTTAGCCGTTTTCGCGAGATTGAGGGGGAAGTGGGGAAGAAGAAGCTGGCAGTTATATTTTACGGGGTCATTGGTCCCGGTTCGTGGCATCAACCGGGACCAATGGATCAACGGTCCCGGTTGATGCCACGAACCGGGACCAATGACCTGGGCGGGGGGCACTGCTGAGCCGCCACGTGCCTAGGATCATTGGTCCCGGTTCGTGGCATCGACCGGGACCGTTGATCCATTGGTCCCGGTTGATGCCACGAACCGGGACCAATGTTTTTCTTTTTTGTTTTTCTTTTTTGTTTTTCTGTTTTAACTTTCTGTTTTCATTTTAACAGGAAAAAACTTTCTTTTATTTGAAATTTGAAAAAACTTTCAACAGGAAAAGTGTTTCAATTTAAATAACTAATCCAAAACGATTTTCTGTTTTCAAAATTATTAATTCTAACTAAACAATTTTACTATTTTTAATTACAAATGCATTAACATATATTTATTGCATAGTTTGGAATTTGAAAAAACTTTCAGCAGGAAAAGTGCTTCAATTTAAATAACTAATCATAAAATATTTTCTGTTTTCAAAATTATTTATTCTAACCATACAAATATTAACAATTTTACCATTTTCAATTAAAAATGCACTAACGCATTTGAAACGGGCATAAGAAATTCAAAAATGATCCAAATAATGTGAAACCTTCGCGTGGTGTCATATTATGTGTCATAGTTGCAAGGAAAAATATTGAACTTTGAAAATTGCAAATGTCATAAAAAATCCTTCACAAAATGACCTATCATATTCGAGGTTTCATGGCATTTAGGTCAAACCACCAATGTTATGGCTAGAATCAGGGCATAGTTTGTGATAATGTGCCCATATTGTGCACACATGTGCATCTTGGGATGGCTTACGATGTTGCAGGAGGAAGTTTTCCTTTTCGACGCACGAAATAGCCAATTTCCATTTTTGAGGTGCCGAAATTGGGGTGTTCTATGAAGGAACCACCAAATTAAAGTTTGGCATTGGCACCAACCCATTTTTCAAAAATACTAGACCACCTTAGATGGACCAATTCCCAACCGGTGTATCAGAAACCTTACCGTCCATCCCTTATGAAAAAGACAAATTCCTGCCGATTCGATAGGAGGGTGCCCAGATTTGAACTACAAGTACATGATATAATGCTTGTGAATTTTTTTTAAAATCATTTATAGGTTCACAACATGCTATTTCACCAGAGATCTACTTCAAGTTTAGCGAGGCTCAGCCCCGGGCTAAGAAGCTTCATGCCCGCCGTTTTGAATATAGTTTGAAACGGGCATAAGAAATTCAAAAATGATCCAAACAATGTGAAACCTTCGCGTGGTGTCATATTATGTGTCATAGTTGCAAGGAAAAATATTGAACTTGGAAAATTGCAAACGTCATAAAAAATCTTTCACAAAATGACCTATCATGTTTGAGGTTTCATGGCATTTAGGTCAAACCACCAATGTTATGGCTAGAATCAGGGCATAGTTTGTGATAATGTGCCCATATTGTGCACACATGTGCATCTTGGAATGGCTTACGATGTTGCAGGAGGAAGTTTTCCTTTTCGACGCACGAAATAGCCTAAACAGTGTTCGAGGAGATGGAGTCTTTCACGGGCTTGCATGGAAATTTTTCCGAGGCGGAGCTTTCGAAGATGCCGTAGGGCGTGAGCACCAACGACATCTTCGAGAAGCTCCGCCACGGGAGATTTCCCAACCCTTTACCCAACATACTATTAGAGGAGATGGAGTCTTTCACGGGCTTGCAGGGAAATTTTTCCGAGGCGGAGCTTCCGAAGATGCCGTAGGGCGTGAGCACCAACGACATCTTCGAGAAGCTCCGACACGGGAGATTTTCCAACCCTGTCCTCCATCCATGGGGATAAAACTCTCCCTGCCTTCTAGGTTGGCTTGTTGAGCTGATTGCCATGGCGTATTGATGCTCCTTTTATAGGCACGACGCCGCTTCTACTTTGTCTTGTTCCTCCGACAGGGGTGTCGTGCGCTACATGCTTTATCTCATCGAGCAGTGCATCCACCCATGCGTCCTTATCCTGCCGACAGCTTTAGTCCCGGTTGTGTCCACCAACCGGGACTAAAGGTTACCCACACGTCCTTATCCCACCGACAGTTTTGTTAGATGACACAAAAATCACCTTTAGTCCCGGTTGTACCCACCAGCTGGGGCTAAAGGTTAGATGGTTTCCCGCGCCACTGTGTTCCTGCCTATTTTCTTCCCGCGCTTTCCACCTTTTCCTGCCTCCGTCTTCCCGCCATTTTTTCACTATATATATGTAGGCTTGGCCTCCATTTACATACATCTAGACTCATATCTGCAAACCTCATCACTCTCTCCCATGGCCTCCATCGTATCTTGGAATGGCTTACGATGTTGCAGGAGGAAGTTTTCCTTTTCGACGCACGAAATAGCCTAAACAGTGTTCGAGGAGATGGAGTCTTTCACGGGCTTGCATGGAAATTTTTCCGAGGCGGAGCTTTCGAAGATGCCGTAGGGCGTGAGCACCAACGACATCTTCGAGAAGCTCCGCCACGGGAGATTTCCCAACCCTTTACCCAACATACTATTAGAGGAGATGGAGTCTTTCACGGGCTTGCAGGGAAATTTTTCCGAGGCGGAGCTTCCGAAGATGCCGTAGGGCGTGAGCACCAACGACATCTTCGAGAAGCTCCGACACGGGAGATTTTCCAACCCTGTCCTCCATCCATGGGGATAAAACTCTCCCTGCCTTCTAGGTTGGCTTGTTGAGCTGATTGCCATGGCGTATTGATGCTCCTTTTATAGGCACGACGCCGCTTCTACTTTGTCTTGTTCCTCCGACAGGGGTGTCGTGCGCTACATGCTTTATCTCATCGAGCAGTGCATCCACCCATGCGTCCTTATCCTGCCGACAGCTTTAGTCCCGGTTGTGTCCACCAACCGGGACTAAAGGTTACCCACACGTCCTTATCCCACCGACAGTTTTGTTAGATGACACAAAAATCACCTTTAGTCCCGGTTGTACCCACCAGCCGGGGCTAAAGGTTAGATGGTTTCCCGCGCCACTGCGTTCCTGCCTATTTTCTTCCCGCGCTTTCCACCTTTTCCTGCCTCCGTCTTCCCGCCATTTTTTCACTATATATATGTAGGCTTGGCCTCCATTTACATACATCTAGACTCATATCTGCAAACCTCATCACTCTCTCCCATAGCCTCCATCGTATCTCTAACCCCCCGGGAGGCGGAGGCGCTTTGCGCCTCAAACTACCCCTGCCCGCCGGGCTACCGCGTCCCCTCCGGCTGGATGCTGAGCGTCGGAGGCGTACCGGTCCCTCCTGTCCCTCTAGGTGTGGCGCGTCAGATGGCCATCACGAACCACTACTACTTCGAGATCACGCCAGAGCAGCGGAGGAATCCCCAGTGGCATCCCGACTACAGCCCGACTTGGGACGCCTTCTTCATCAATCGGCGTGAGAGTGCGCTTGCCAGGCACAAGGAGGACGTCCCACCTTGTTCGAACTTCAACGAGGCCGGCCGTCGGCTGTGGTGGCGCGGCCGGACACTCCAGAGCGTCATGGCCTACCGTGGCCCCCGCCTGCGCTACCCTCAGTCTCAGCCCACGCGTGCTCACCCGCCGAGGTTCGACTACCGCGACTCCGATGCCAGCGACGACAACGTCGGCGACTACGACGACTACAGTGGCGACGTTTATAGGGCTAGGCACGACTATGACTGAATCACTCCAATATTATGTGTCATAGCTGCAAGGAAAAATATTGAACTTGGATAATTGCAAACATCATAAAAAATCCTTCACAAAATGACGTGTCATAGTTTTCATACATTACATAGATTTGCATAGGGTTTAGGGTTTAGGGTAAGAATCCTTCGTCGCGTATGTCGATCCCTTGCCTATGATCGCTTCTTAGGTCGTAACCATGGAGCATCTTCATTATTTAACGGGATGCAAGGGTCAGTTTTCACGGTGAAGGGCGGAATTTCTTCAAACTTATCATAATCTGCTGACATGTCTGTCTTGTCCTCGACTCCCACGATGTTTCTTTTCCCTGAAAGAACTATGTGACGCCTGGGCTCATCGTCTGATGTATTCGTTTCCTTATTTTTTCTTTTTTTCGGTCTGGAGGACATGTCCTTCACATAGAAAACCTGAGCCACATCATTGGCTAGGACGAATGGTTCGTCTCTGTAACCTAGATTCTTGAGATCCACTGTTGTCATTCCGTACAGCTGGTCCACCTTTACCCCTTCTCCATTCATGTTGACCCAACTGCACCGAAACAAAGGGACCTTAAAAGTAGGTCCATAGTCAAGTTCCCATATCTCCTCTATGTAACCATAGTATGTGTCCTTTTTCCAATTGTCACATGTTGCATCAAAGCGGACACCACTGTTTTGGTTAGTGCTCTTTTTATCTTGGGAGATCGTGTAAAATGTATTCCCATTTATCTCGTACCCTTGGAAAGTCAATACAGTCGCAGATGGTGTCGTGGCCAACAAGTAGAGCTGATCTCCAATAGTGGTGTCATTCATGAGATGTAATTGCAACCAAGTGCCAAAAGTCTCCATGTGATTTTCTTTAATCCAGTAGTCATCCTTCCCCAGGAACTTGGAGCGTACAACATTCATGTGTTCCTTGATATACGGAGCCACGAAGGTAGAACTTTGTAGAACTGTGTAGTGTGCTTGATTCAAAGAATGCCCGTCCCTAAATACCATTGCTTTCTTTCCTAGCGTGCATTTTCCACTCAGTCTCCCCTCATACCGTGATTCAGGAACACCAATCGGCTTAAGGTCAGGAAGAAAGTCAACACAGAACCCAATGACCTCCTCTGTTCCATAGCCCTTGGAGATGCTTCCTTCTGGCCTTGCACAATTACGAACATATTTCTTTAAGACTCCCATGAACCTCTCGAAGGGGAACATATTGTGCAGAAATACAGGACTGAGAATGGAAATCTCATCGACTAGGTGAACTAAGAGATGCATCATAATATTGAAGAAGGACGGGGGGAACACCAACTCAAAATTGACAAGACATTGGACCACATCCTTTTGTAGCCTTTCCAGACTTTCTCGATCGATCACCTTCTGAGATATTGCATTGAGGAATGCACATAGCTTCACAATGGGTACTCGAACATTTTCCGGTAGAAGCCCCCTCAATGCAACCGGAAGCAACTGCGTCATAATCACGTGACAATCATGAGACTTCAGGTTCTAGAATTTTTTCTCTGCCATATTTATTATTCCCTTTATATTTGATGAGAACCCAGCCGGGACCTTGATACTGTTCAGGCATTCAAAAAAGATTTCCTTCTCTGCTTTGGTAAGAGCGTAGCTGCTTAAGTATTGACGGCCTTTATCAGTATGCTTGTTGTATGGGTCTTTGTTACGTTGCTGGTCCTCCCGTGCTTCTGGTGTATCTTTTGTCTCCCCATACACGCCTAGGAAGCCTAACAGGTTCACGCAAAGATTCTTCGTCACGTGCATCACATCGATTGAAGAACGGACCTCTAGGTCTTTCCAATACTCAAGCTCCCAAAATATAGATTTCTTCTTCCACATGGCCGTGTGTCCGGTAATGGGGTCTTTCGGAACAGATTGACTGCCAGAACCCTTTCCAAATATTACTTCTAGGTCCTTCACCATACCAAATACATCAGCACCTTTAGGGAGCTTAGGCTTCTTCCGGTGTTCTGCCTCACCGTTGAAATGCTTGCCTTTTTTTCTTACTTGATGATTGGTCGGAAGAAATTTATGACACTCCAGGTACACAACCTTCTTACATTTATCCAAATATGTACCTTTAGTCTTATCTAAACAGTGCATGCATGCATTGTATCCCTTGTTTGACTGTCCTGAAATGTTACTAAGAGCAGGCCAATCATTGATGGTTACGAACAGCAACGCTCGTAGGTCAAATGGCTCCTGTTTGTGCTCATCCCACACCTTTACACCTGGTTCTGCCCACAGCTGCAATAGTTCATCGACTAATGGCCTTAGGTACACATCAATGTCGTTGCCGGGTTGCTTCGGTCCTTGGATGAGCACTGGCATCATAATGAACTTCCGCTTCATGCACAACCAAGGAGGAAGGTTGTAGATACATAGAGTCACGGGTCAGGTGCTGTGACTGCAGCTCTGCTCCCCAAAAGGATTCATGCCGTCTGTACTTAGACCAAACCATAAGTTCCTCGCGTCACCTGCAAAGTTCGAGTACTTTCTCTCGATGTTTCTCCACTGCGACCCATCGGCGGGGTGTCTCAGTTTCCCGTCTTTCTTACGCTCTTCTTTGTGCCATCGCAACAACCTGGCATGCTCTTTGTTTCTAAACAGACGTTTCAACCGTGGTATTATAGGAGCATACCACATAACCTTAGCAGGAACCTTCTTCCTGGGGGGCTCGTCATCGCCCTCAACATCACCAGGGTCATCTTGTCTGATCTTGTACCGACATGCAGTGCATACCAGACATTTATCCATATTCTCGTACTTCTCACCGCGGTACAGGATGCAGTCATTAATGCGTGCATGTATCTTCTCCACATCTAATCCTAGAGGGCAGATAGTCTTCTTTGCTTCGTACGTTGTCTCGGGCAGCTCGTTATCCTTTGGAAGCTTCGGCTTCATTATTTTCAGTAACTTCTCAAATCCCTTGTCAGATAAACCAGCCTCTGCCTTCCATTTCAGCAGTTCAAGTGTGGTACCGAGCTTTGTGTTGTCATCTTCGCAATTTGGGTACAACAACTTTTTGTGATCCTTTTGCATGGCCTCCAACTTCAGCTTCTCCCTTTCTGTATCGCATTGTTGCTTTGCATCAGAAATGACCCGACCAAGACTATCAGCGGGCTCATCCGATGCCCGTTGTTCTTCTTCATTGCCGCCTCCCTCTTCTTCATTGTCTTCCATTACAGTATCACCATATTCTTCAGGCGACATAGGATAGCTGTAATCATCCTCTTCTTCATTTTCTTCCAGCCTAACCCCTCTTTCTCCGTGCATGGCCCAACAATAATATCCGGGCATGAAACCTCTCCGAAGCAGATGGCTTTGAAGGATTCTCGGGGCAGAGTGCTCCGTCACATTCTGACAGTCGACGCAGGGACAAGGCATAAAATTATCCACTTTGTTTGCCTTAGCCACATCGATAAATTTATGCAGGCCTGCAATAAAATCAGAATCGCGTCGGTCGCCATACATCCATCGCATCCGCGCATCGATCTGCGTTATAATAATTAACTATTACAATAACATTGTGAATAGTGAAATGACCACCCGCATGGACACATATGCAAGATTTTTGTATCAGTTACAGATGAAGAAGATAAGGTTGCTAACCTCGGCGGAGGATACCGTGTTGTGCGAACTTAAATGTGGCATGGACATTTCGTCGAACACCTTGTGTGCAATCAAAGGGGAAAAAAAGCTAGCACCCACACCTCACACACAATCCAACAAATTTTCGTGGCAAAGGGCAAAGGGCTGGGTATCAATTTATAGCTAGGGGAGGGTCTTTGATCCCGGTTCATGCCATGAACCGGGACCAATGCTCCGCAGAGAGCCACGTGCCATGCTGGGGAGGCATTGGTCCCGGTTCATGCCACAAACCGGGACCGATTCCCCGAAATGAACCGGGACCGGCCCCCAAACGGCACGAACCGGGACCAATGCCTGTCATTGGTCCCCATTGGTGAGCCGAACCGGGACAGATGACATTTGGGTGCTGGACCAAAGACCCTTTTTCTACTAGTGAGATAATGGATGGAGTTAAATTGATCAGAAGGCCGGATGTGATACTTTTGAGAACAATCATGGTGGACTTCGTTAGAACTATCATGATGTGATACTTTAAGTAGATGATATATTTTTTCTTCAAATCTTGTCATATATAGGTAGGACAAATGCTAAGTTAGAAATGCATATTCATCTTTTCCAAATCCAATCAGACAATAACAGAGCATACATAATATTGGGACATGAAAGATGTCAGTTAATCTTGAATAAAAAACTAATAAGGGAAACACAAAATAATATTGATGTTTGAACAAATAAGACTTGCAAGGCTGCAAGTTTAATGCTCAAACTGACATCACGTATCCATGAATTCTGAATGGTTACTTTTTGTACAGTGAAGAGTCTTCACCAAGGTTCCCTTTAAGAAATAGAACTCAGAGCAAATCTACAAATGAATACAAATGATAGATTATACTTCCAGTAATGTTTTTCTTTATCCTTGCAGAAATATAAATCCATTGGTCGCAAATACCAGTAAGTAGATGTCTATTCAGCGCTGACGTTAGCAATTTAGCATAGGACGCAAGGAGCGGGTAATTAGGGAAAATCAACATAATAATCCACAATGACACAGAGCAGAGATAGCATAACATGTGAATTATGGATGCTTCGCTCGGTCTTGCAACTCGTGGCCGATCAATGGGCTCCTCGCTGCAATGCTTAGGTCATGTTCAACACTGGCTACCGCCGATGCTTCCGTCAGCCTCATCGTGTGTCGCCAATCTATGGGCTCCTCCTCATAGAACGCCTAAGAAATTTATGGGCAGAAAAGTAGTAACTAAATTTGTATAATTCCATAAAATTATTTACTATAAGAATTTTCATCATGTAAAGAATTAATTTAAATTATCCAATCATGTTATTAAAATATTATTAATACCTTATTTACACGGCACTGTTATCTGCATTTTTTTCTTTGCCATGCTATAGCAGCTCTTCAAATTTATACATCTTGGAAAGGCCGAGAAACATTGTGTTCCAGTTTCCATTATAACGACACTAATTGCATGCTATTGATCCGTCCAAGGTTATGCCATCGGTGCAGACAGCATGTATTCGTGAGACAATCAATATATCAAGCAGTCTATGGATCTTATCAGGAAAAAGAGAGAGTATTCTGTACCATAGATCAATGGGACTACGTAATGCCAGATCGATCCATCACTTCTGGCTGCTGCTTCCGTGCGCGGGGGCGTGTGACCGCAGCAAGACGCTGGCAGCACTTCTCCCATGCATCTTTACACCGATGTTACACCAATCAATTGGAGGCTTCTCACGATGACAGCTAGATTTTATCAGACCTGCAAGATCGCGCCGGTATAGGAATAGACTGTTGGACTGGACTACTTGCATCGGAGAGATCGTGAAGGATAAGAAAGGAAGAATCGTGCAGGAGAAAAAGACCGAGTTACGCAGCCGGAGGAGGCAAGGGACTCTCGCGATCCATCCTACGGTTAATGATGATCATAGATTAATCTGATGGATGACGATTGCTAAACTCCAGAGTTAACGTGGAGGTGCCTCCAATTAGTAGATATAAGATAGATGCAGTTGGATGACAGTCTATGTATCTTGTTGTAATGCCCAGAGTAAATTTCATAGTGATCCTCTTGACATATCACGTTGTCTTTATTCTATCAATTGCCCAACTGTAATTTGTTTACCCAGCATATATTATTTTATCTTATGGAGAGACACCACTAGTGAACTGTAGATCCCGGTTCTATTTTCTTTATATTGCTATCACCTGTTTACTTTACTCGTACTGTTTATTTTACTCGCATACTATTATTGCTTTCCACTCGATACGCTCATTTATTTGTTTATAGCAAACCGGTGAGATTGACAACCTCATCGTAAGTTGGGAGCAAAGTATTTGGTTGTGTTGTGTGCAGGTTCCGCGTTGCTACTAGTTGAAGACGTGTCGACAAGTGTCGTAAACGGTGCCCTTGTTGAAGTGTCACTAGGCTAGCAAGCATCACCTTCAGTCGTTTGGTTTCTTCCCCTTTGGATCGATAAACATTGGTTTTTACTGAGGGAAAACCTTGCTGCTGTGCTCATCATACCTTCCTCTTGGGGTTCCCAACTGGACAGTGCTTTACATCATCAACACCGTGCCGCATCATCTATATCTATCGGGATGTTGTATTTGATGAACATGTTTTTCCCTTTGCCAACTTGCCCCTGTCACACAACCCACCAGTTATGGAATCCTGTAACAACCCAAATTTTTCGAAAATAGAAATAAATAAAATTTATTAAAATACCAAATTTTGGACCCAACAAAAACTTTTATTCTAAATACAAGATTCATTTCTTGTCTTTCAACAATTGGAAATTTGAGCATTTTTGCTCGCATGATTCAAATAAAAATAATAGGAGAAAGGTTTTAAATCAAATACTTTGAGAAAAAAGTTTCAATCCCTTTCTTTTAAAAGAAAATAGTTGGAAAGAAAGTAAAACCCTATTTCAATAAACCCAGCTGCTTGTTTTAATCGTTGGAATAAAAAAACCATTTTGAAAACCATTTTCATGCCTCCAACTAGTACCTCAAAAATGAGTTGAGTCACCTTTTTCAAAATCCACAACCTTAGGAATTTATTTGAAACATCAATATTTTGAAAACTTATTTCCAAAACCTTTGCAAAAATCCACATGATTTCTTAGCCAATCTTTGATACCAAAATAAACCTTTATTTATAAAATAGTTTATTTGATGCAAATTTGTTTTATATCTATTGAAATCTTGCATGGTTACATGCTAAAACTGTTGGGAAATTGTCAAACCAAAACAAGTAAGCAATCATCTGGAAAAGGAACAAAATAGAACGAAACAAAACCCACATTGGATAAGACTAGAAAAAAAATGATCTAGAAAATTTAACCATTAGCCCTCTTTCCCCACCTTCCTTAAGGAATTTTTGAACTGGACCAAGATGGTTCTTTGCAAGACATCCAAGAACAAACTATAATAATGCTTGATGTAGTCTGCATTTTCCAAAATCCCTTTCTTCAACCTATTTAAAATTCGGCCAAAGTTTGAATCTAAAATAGAGGATATTCTCAAATTCAAATTAGCCTTCAAGAAATTCAACACCCCTTGACCTAACAAAAATACGTTTGGAATCTTTATCCAATATCTTGACCTCCCCAATTGGAAATTTCAAAGATTCAAAATTTGAATTCTTGCGGACATTGTGTCGAACACCTAGTGGGCAGGATTCAACAATAGTACAAGCACTATTGCGAGCAGCCCCCCAGTACGCCCTATTGACCGTAGCCGTACCCGACGACACCCCTCTCCCATCCCGCTGTCGACGCCCCCTCAACCCTGCCCAGACCCCGGCGAGGAGACAGAGAAGTTTCTCCCTCTCTCTCTCTCGCAAGTGAACCAAAAATCCTACCGTTTCCTAGCCGGTGTCGACATACCCTACCCTCTCCAGCACGCCAGCACGCGCGTGACCACTCCACAGTGCACAGCCGCGCACGCCAGCAAGCCTCCTAAGCCGCCGCGCCCGCCGTTGAAATGGTGCACGTCGCCGGACCCCCCACCTCTGGACGCCTCCCGCTCTCCCCCTCCTGCCTATTTAAACCCTCCCAGAGCGTGCCATAAGCCTCACACCACTCCTCTCCCTCTCCCAGACATCTCCTCTTCCTCTCCCTCTTCCCGGTTCGCTCTCGAGCTCGACGCCGGCAAGCTCTGGACGCGTAGCCGTCCCGTTGCTCTAGACCACCCGACGCCACCTTGACCGGACCCTGAGACCGAGGATAAGCACTGAAGCATCCTAGACAACATCTCATCGCCCCTCCCTTCTTCGCTCAAGCTCGTCACCACTGTGCTCGCCGCCACGGCCACCGCTCGGTCCGACGAACCAGAGCCTCCCCGGAGCTGCTGCTGGTCCGAGGTGGACGAGGAGGCTACCCGCGGCTGATTTCACCCCCCCTGCATCAACCTCTTCCTCCCCTGCGTCTCTCGCCATCGCCGCCCTCTTCTCTGCAACCGCTGGTAAGGCTCGATCCCTGTAGCAACGAGGAAGAAGAACCGTACCGCTTCGTTTTTATTTTTTTTCCTTCTCTCGCCCGTAGCAAGCCTAGTGGGCCAGCCCAGGAAAGCCTGTGCATGCGGCCCGTGTTGAAAAAAAAGGTTATTTGATTTTCAATTATTGAAAAACTAGTTCACATGCTGTCTTAGATTTAATTTTCCTAGAGTTGTATAGATTCAAATTTAGCATATAAATATGTTCTGGAAAGCTTAGAACCTCATCTATCCAGTAGAGTTGGTTTGAACCCTATTAGAGTTGCATAGTGACTGCAGCAAAAATAACAAAACAGGAGCATGTCAACCCTAGAAAAATTATAGAAAATCAAAGAAAATTCAAAATGATATGAATCCAACTCTCATAATTCCCCAAAAGTAATATCTATCTGTTTATGAAATTATAAATTCAATTTTGAACCTTTTTAGTTAACTACTATTTACTATTGGTTAAATAAGCATTGCTAACTTAGGAAAATGATAAGATAAAACCTACAAATGGAAATGATATGAAACCAATTCGAATCAACCACATTTCTAAATATTAATCTATAACCCCTGATCCAAGTCAACTAAGATTAATAGATTGTACTTCTAGATTCAAACTTGATTACTAAATATTTGCAAACTAGAAATGGCATCAATAAAAGAAAAATACTCCCAATCCTATGAAGCCTCTTTGGTTGAACCATAATCTTGAATATCTACTTGTGATCTATGACCATGGTCAATAAGGACTTGCAAGAGATATTTCACGATTCAAAGTAAACTAAACCTCACTTAAGTCAAGAAAGTGATAATCACATCTATATGAACTCAATTAAGTTGAAGCCACTCCCCATAGCATTCTTAGATAACTTTCCTTACCATAGTATCCTTGATTGTTGAATGTGTGTGGTTTGTGAATTGCTTGGTGATTGTATGTTTAGTTATTCCTCGACGCTTAGATGATAAAGAGAGTAAGGAGAATGGATCCTGAAGTCCACCAAGAAATGGGGATGGAGATCAATCCACCGAAGATGAAGATGAAGACTATTTTGACATTGCCAAGCCAGGCAAGCCATCTTTTGAATCATACCCTAATACCTAGATTTCCAACTTGCATATTTACTTGTTTTCAAATTAAATTGCATGATTGAATTGCTAGAGTAGAACAATAGATGTGTAGTGATGTCTTGCATAACAAGAGCATCAAACTGTGTTTATCCAACACTCCCTTAGTGGTAGTGTCATTCATAGTAGCTTGCTTAGCCGCTAATAAAACTGAAGTAATCTAGATGGGAACCTTACTGAAAGTTATCATTTGAACTTGAAAACCTTGGATGGAGATTGTTCATTCAAGTTGAGTTTTTGAAAGAGATCAATAATGACTAAGAACTATGAAATGAATTTTGAATGATGATGTGTGATGTACTATGTGAGCCAACCATACCGTACAACCACATTACCCCTATATGGGAAGGGGCTTAGTCCGTAGTTTGTTTGCTTTAGTATGGGAGACCTCATTGAACTTATAGGGGATGGATCCTGTGGGATGCCCCCGAAGCCGGAACTTGCCATAGCTGTGGTGAAGGATTTCACAGGCTATAGAAGTCCAAAATACAGCACCCTGTAGCCGAAAAAACTATGAGTTCCATTCCGTATCTGGACTCTTAGGGAGGATCCTATACTGAAGTAGGCAAGTGAAAGATTTTGGTTGATCATCTGAACCCCACATACTTGTGTATGACGATCCATGGATTATTCCCGACAGATGGATTGAATCTTGTGGGTAAAGTGTACCCCTCTGCAGAGGTTTTCAAACTATTTGAATAGTCGCGTCCGCGGTCATGGACAGTTGGCAAGCTGTACTTGACCTTTGTCAAGAATTTTGAACAGCTATGAGATGAACTATGGCACTGGTGAATGATCGTGAATTGAATAAGAAGTGTGACCCAAAACTTGGGAGTTCTGTCTTAGATTCAACTTAGTGAACTAAACTTTTCTTACCTCTCAATGAAATCTCTTGGAAAAGAGAACTAGCTTTACGCAAATAAACTTAGAGCTTAGACCACTATATAAGCCTTGCATATCTCCTTTATTTTCATTTATAAGATGGTTTGCGAGTGCATTCAATGTACTCATGGCTCTGTCCCTGGCTATTTACTTGGCCAGACTTGAAGGAGCAAGATCAAGAAGGAAGGACTCATTGACGGCTTTGCGAATTAGGCTCGTTTCCTACTGTCAGCTTCGCCTGTGCGGTTGAAGCTTGACGATATGGACCCAAAGTGTTATTCCGCTGCATATTAATGTATTGTAAGGTTTGGTCGATATGACCACCTATGTAATCCCCCTTATTTATTATGAATGGCTATGACTGTGATATCAAATATGTTATGTAAATCACAACAATGATTCTGGGATTGTGATGGATTACATAACGGGCACTTCGAATTTGTTATAAATTCGTGGGTGTTACAAATCATCTCTACTTACAGCTGACCAATTTATGGATACTGCATATGCACCGTCTTTGCTTGCTAATCATGGTGCATGAACAGGGCGTGGTGCTTGGCTAGAGCTTCTTACTCCAGAAACTGCTTCACCTGGCAATGATCACGTCGATCGCCGTGATCTTCCCACGCGTGAGCATGGCTCCGCCTCGAGCATCGCGCTCATGCATGGCGCGCCCCTGGCCGACCCCGCTGGCTTGGCTTGGCCCGCTCATGTTGGCGTGGCTCATCTGGCTCCACAACCAGCTCCTACTGGTGAGCCTCCCCTGGTCTCCCATCTAGTCCCACCTATTGATGAGACGGAGCCCATGACTCCAAACGCCTCGGTGTCTGTGCCTAGCTTTGATCCTACGTCTGCCAGTGGCGGTGCCTTGCCGGACTCCCCTGCTACTTCGACACCGTATCGTTCTTCATCTAGGTCTACATCTGCAGGATCATCACCTCCTGTTACTCCATCACCACCACCACCTCCTGTGTTGACTGGACCGGTTACTCGCTGACAGCATGGAGCTGTTAAACCCAAGGTTCGTACTAATGGTACTGTAGCATGAAATACTATTTTGGCTACACATGTAGCTTCCAAGGACACCTCTGAACCACATGATTATCGTATGGTACTCTGTATTCCTCACTGGCGTGAGGCTATGGAGAAGGAGTTTTCAGCTCTTCAGGATAATGGTACTTGGAATCTTGTACCTCTTGTTCCTGGCGTGAATCTCATTGACTCTAAGTGGGTGTTCAAAGTAAAGCTTCATGCTGACAGTTCCATTGAGTGCTATAAGGCTCGGATGGTGGCAAAACGATTCAAGCAGAAATATGGTCTTGATTATGATGAGACTTTCAGTCCAATGGTTATGCCCGCCACCATTAGATTGTTGCTCTCTATGGCTCTCTCATGATGGTGGCACATTCGTCAGCTTGATATTCAGAATGCCTTTCTTAATGGCTATCTTGATGAGCAGGTATATATGCGACAACCTCCTGGTTTTGTTGACTCATCTAAACCTGACCACTACAGTCATTTGGTTTGGTCTCTTTATGGTCTCAAACAGGCTCCCAGGGTGTGGCATGCTTGTCTCAGTTCTCTGTTTGGCTCTCCAGGGTTTAAACCGTCTGCTACTGACACATCACTATTCATTCTTCAATGTTCTGATGTCACTATTTTTCCGCTGGTTTATGTTGATGACATTATTGTTCTTAGCACGTCTGTCTCTATGCATTTTCTGTTAAGGATCTTGGAGTTTTGCATTACTTTCTGGGTATTGAACTCTACTCACCTTCTCCTGGCAGACTTGTTCTTCATCAACGCAAGTATGCCCTTGAGCTTCTTGCGCATGCTGGTATGTTGAAGTGTAGTCCTGTTACTACTCCTATGTTAGACTCTGAGCGGATGTGTAGTGCTGATGGTGATGCTCTTTCTTCTGAGGAGGCTACGCACTATCGCAGTCTTGTTGGTGGTCTTCAGTACCTTACTATGACTCGACCTGATCTTTTATTTGTCGTCAACAAGGTTTGCCAATATCTTTATGAGCCTCATACTCCTCACATTTCAGCTGTCAATCGTATTCTTCGGTATGTCCATTACACTATTGACATCGGTCTTCAGTTGTGATCCACTCCTTCGACCTTGTTATCCACCTTTTCAGATGCTGATTGGGCTAGCAGTATGGATGATCGGTGATCAACAGGGGGATATTCTATATTTTATGGAGGAAATTTGATTGCATAGAGTGCTCGCAAGCAGTCTACAGTTTCTAGATTGAGCACTGAGTCTGAATATAAAGCTCTTGCTAATGCTACTGCAAAGCTTATCTGGGTTCAATCTTTGTTACAGGAGCTTGGCATTAGTCAAGCAAAACCTCCAGTATTATAGTGTGACAACATTGGAGCGACTTACCTGTCTTCAAACCTAGTTTTTCATGCACAAACGAAACATATTGAAGTTGATTTCCACTTTATTTGTGAGCGTGTGAATAAGAAGCAGGTTCAAATCCGGTTCATCTCTTCAAAGGATCAAGTTGCTGACATATCTATTAAACCACTCCCTTTACATTATTTGAGCACTGTAAGCGCAATCTAAATCTTTTACCGGTCGAGATTAAGGGAGGGTGTTAGACTATACATATATGTTTATATATAAGTATTATACTTTGTAACAAACACTGTCTATATATATATATATATATATAGTAAAGAATCCCTACCTGGCGAGGCACGTCGGGAACGTCCAAATCATTGTCTCCTAAATTCTATTAATTGGAGCAGAGAGGCTCTCGGTGCTAGCGCGCTGATGGGACAGGGGTGCATAAGCTAGGAGAAGCTAATATTCTTTAAGATAGTTTACACGAAGGACATGGTGCAACGGCCTTGTGATTGTGGTTGATGATATAGTTTATTTTCACACCGGTGTGTGACCGCAATGGGTACCCATCACCTGCGTATCCGTCGGGTAAAAACCCATTAAGAGTACGGGTATGTGATAAAAATTATCAATGGGTATGTAAATAGGAAAATATCTTACCTATCGGTAGAATAGGTATGGGTATGAGATCATAATACCGATACCCATATGTATCCATCTAATATTCATGTGTGCCTCTATAATATTTTGGTTAAAATTGTTATTGTGTTGTTTATTGCAACTAGAATGGTGGCCCTTGCAAATGCCACGGCACCACTGTTAGTTGTTTTCTCAAGAAGAATAACATCTTTAGTGTGTCTAAACTTATAAAATACATTCATAAATTCATAAACGTCACAATATGAGATAGAAAGTAATATATTATATGGACACCATTTGTATATATACGTATATAGATCACATGCATTATGCGTGATGTTTGATCCGTGTGCAACGCTAACATTCATATTGTTAAAAAATTCTGGTTTACTTGAGCAATGATCATACGATGATGTTTAGATCATTAAGATGCAACAGATGATATGTTTTCTAATTATGTTAAAAAGGAATTTATTCTAATTATTATATAGGTCGACTAAAAAGTAAGATAATACCTTGTGTATGTCTCATTTTCTATTTTGCATTGCATATAGAAAAGAAAACCATTTGTGTGATTCCTAGTAAGATTATGATGAGTTACTGGCCATGGTATACTACATACACCTATAAAGATCTACCATTGTCGTCTACAATGAAAATATTTCTATTTCATTAACAAACATGTGTTTTACTTTTCGTGCTAATTTGTGGCATGTCTCTTGTTTCCAAACATATTAAGCTTTTGATATAGTATTATAGACGGATGTGAGAATTTGTAGATAATGGAAGGTTAATGTGGTGGATTTTACTTATTTTCTCTATGAATAATATCCTGGGTATGTGGCTATATGGACCATAAACTTAATTTTGGAGAAATAGAAATTGGACAGTCTTGATTTTTATTTTGTTGGCATGTTAATTTGTATTTGTTTTCTAACCTAAAAATATGGAACTTTCAAAAATATTAGCTCACACGAAAATAGGCTGGTGGTAGTGATGCTCCACCGGTACAACCAATAGGTTTGCGAGCTACATAGAACAGTCTTTTATCGTGCAGTTTAGTTGTTATGTCCATTAGTTTGTATGTTCTTTGCAGAATAATCCTTGTTTGTGCCATACAAAATAAGATTACAATGCTCCATCTTTCACTATTTGGCTAGTTCTACTTTCTGGAGCTAATGGTCCTCGTAGCTTGTATTATTGTTTTTATTTTCTTTCTTGGCACATTGGTAACGGAGCGCCAGTTTTGTAGCATGCTTTTCAAGAGATTTGTCCCTAGCCAAACGTGTTATCTTGCGGTATTACTCATTGAGGTTGATGATTCACGTAAACTTTCAAAAACTATGAGGTTAGCTCACATTTTGTAGATTTTATTTTCTAAAGTTTTGTCACTTTTATATGAGACAAGTTAAAGAACAATATCGACACGTATATACCAATAGAAAACTATTTTGTGTGGATCATCTTTTTTCAAGCAACTATACAATTTGTTTTACGTGTTGATTACGTGCTACCGATGGACTATATTTTATATATGCCTGCATCGCTCAATTTTTTCCTTTTGAAATTACCAATTTTCCTTTGCGTTTTTATTTTTTTTAGGTAGATCTGTCTTTGTGTTGCCTTCCTGATATAAGCTTTTAGAAAAAAGTGCTTTCAATGCCCTATCGTGACAAACCCAAACCATGTGACGTGTCTATAGTTTTGCGTATAGTTTTACGTAACTCATAGATCTATTAAATCTTAACTGGTAGTAATAAAAACAATAATATATTTATTTCTAGCCTATGTGGATTAACATGGTGACTTTATTTTTAGGACTCCATATTGTGCTTTTAGTATATAACAGATGCTTATTTTTAGCCTTATGTCCGGTTATATTACACCTATAATTTGTTGCGTGTTTACAAACTTTGAGTATGATTCTATACGTCGTTGTTTATGATTATATGTTGTTAGTTATTTATAGTGTGTTGTTATTATAGGTAACTACTATTGTTTATGAAAATGTGTTGTTTATAATTTGTTGTTATTCATATCTATGTGTTCAAGTTTATAACGTGCTGCAATTTATAAATTATGGTTATAAGTTATTGTTTGTGATTTTTTTACTTAAAATTATGTGTTGTGAATGTGGGTATTTTACCCGACGGTACCCATTTACCCAATCGGGTAACGGGTATGAGAAAAACTTGTACCCATTGACGGGTATGGGTATGGTTGGCAGATAAGCTTTGAGGTAAAGTGTACGGGTATGGGATGGCTCTACCTGTACCCATACCCTACGAGTGTCATCCCTAGTGTGTGTGGCTGCGACTAGATCTTGACATGGGTGTGCTGCCTAAAGGTCAGTACAGTGGTTTGAAGTGGGACTACATCCTACCCATAGGCTAGTTCCACTTAAGACTTGCTGTGAATATCAGAAGTTTTATCATCAAGATGGTGATTCAATGTCACATCCCAAAATTTTGGAATGTGAAAAAAATAAAAATATGAACCATGTATGTTTGTATTGATTGAAATTTCATAAGGAATTAAATTTTTTTGCTTTATTCAAAAGCCTTATTAGAAAAACCATTTCCAACTTTCTACTATTCCTTGAAGAACCTTTTTGAGGAAAATAGAATCTCAAATATTAATTTGCATTTACCCAAAACCTATGCAAACTCATTTGCAAAGGAAGTACTTACAAAAGGTTTTATATCAAATAAATTTTGCTATGCCAAAGGAATGTTTGAAAATAGATTTCAAAAACTATTTTTATAAAGTTTATTCTCTGAATTTAAAAGGATTATTTTCAAACCATTTTGTTATGCAAATAAGCCCTTTTGGCCAATTTATAAAAAAATTATTGAAGATTTGTTTGAATTATGAAAACATGTTTATTACTGTTTTAAAATGTTGTTTTGAATATTAGAAAAATTTACAAATTGGTTTGACTCAGTTTGGACCAAATTTGAAAAAGTTATGGAAGAAATAGAAAACAGAAAAAAAGAAAAAGAAGAAAAGAAGAAAAAAAATAGAAAAGGAACCGGGGAAACCATTCGGCCTAGAAGAAGAAGCAGCCCGCGGCCCAGGAAGCCCGCTCGAACCGGTACGCTCCTTTTCTTCCCTCTCTCACTGACGCCTGGGCCCCAGCTGTCGGGCCAGGTCATCTTCTTCCTCCTCCAGCTGAAATCACGCCGGTGACCGAGCCGTGTGCAAATTTCTCCCCTCTTCAATTCCCTTCACTCCCTGCCTAATCCGACGACCTCCCGCACCTATAAATTGCCCTCCTCCTCCTCCTCTGCCTTTCCCCTCTTTTCCCTGAGCCAGAGAGAATGCCAGAACGACGAGATTCTTCATTGGGATCTGCCGCATCTATGGGCATCCCCGCACGAATTCGGTGTCGTAGGTGAGACCGATTCCCTCTTTCTCCTCCCAACCTCCTTCCCTCTTCCTTGCGCACATGTTGATGCCCTCATCTTGCCCAAACTCGCAGCGGTTATGCCATCCCGCCCTCGACCGAAGCCGCCAATGCACGGGAGCCTCTCCAGCTGCTTCCCCTTCCCGCGGTAGGAAGAGATCGTCCTCGTCGACCATGCTCCCGAGCCCACCGAAGTCTTTCGCGCCCCGTCCGCACAACCGGCATCGTTAGGGACCGCCAGAACGTCGCCGGCGTCCACCACCTAGGCCGCTACCTCGCCGGAACCCTAATCCACGGTGAGCTCCTCTCTAGTCTGATCCCCAGCCGTTGGATCCAGATCCAGTGGATCTGTTTTGTTTTAAACACCGAATCGGTATCTTCTATTCCAGGCCATCCACATGATATCCGATCAACATGATATCCAACGGCCACAAACACAGATCCGGCCAAACCGGTATCGGCCAATAAGATGGCACCACGTGGCAGACCCTCTGTTAAATAAGAATTCGAATTAGATTTTAAAACAGAAATAGCTTGAAACTTTGATAAATCATATCTTCTGATCTGTAGATACAAAATTAGCAAATAATATATACCTGAACTCCTAAAATTGTGTAGAACACATTTCTAAAATAAAATTTTACTTTTGAACTAGTTAAAAACATTCAAATTTGAATATGTGAGTTTGAGTATTTTTAATATAGTTCAAATTCTATAAATCCTTTTAAATTGATTCTTTTTGCAAATGAATCATATTGTTATCCTCGATCCAATAGAACCACTGCACAAATTATTTGGGCAAATTTTCTCAAGTATTCAAATTCAAATAAGAATTTGAGTATTTTCTCTCTAGATTTAATTCTATAAATATTTTAGGCATAATTCCTTTTGCAAAATTGCTTACCTTGATAATGAAAAACCACCAGACCACTTCACACACTTTCTACACTTATTCAAAAGTCAACTCTATTGGTTCATCCTATTTGCAAGCTATAGATGTGTTATTTGAAACACCTTGCAAATATCAAATCCCTAATTCCTATCATGCACTTTGTGCTATTTGATTTTGTCCCACTAAACAAAAAGTGTGAAATGTCCTAAGTCCTAATGACCACATCAAATCTACCATGACTTAGTAAAAATCCACTCTCTATCCTTGCCCAAGTGCAAAACTATCAACTCCATCTCATCCAATTTCTTCTAAGTGTTTTGACTACCCCATCCAACACTATGGCATAGAAGTTTTCACATATCAAGACCATGGAGAAGAAGTTGAAGAGAAGACAAGGAGTTGAAGGCAAATCAAGAAGATGAAGAGAAGACAAGGAGATGAAGGAAAACAAGAAGATCAAGAGGAGAGAGCCCAAGTCAAGAAGATGAAAGTGATAGACCTCATGACTTAGAATTTATCCATCCAACTTCTCAACCCAAGCCTAAGTTTTCCCTTGAAACTATTTTGCTAAGTGTTTGACACTTCTAAACAAATTAGAAAACCCCCATCAATCTTAAAGTCCTTGACTTAGCCAATCTCTCCATACCTATCAAGTCACCTTCAGGGCACAATCTTCTGTCCAAATTCTCACTAAGACTTTGAAGACTAAGCTAAACAAATAAACACTTTTGTTTGTCTTGTTTGATTATGTTGCATTGAATGGTGTGTTTATGTTGTGTATTTTCTATCTTATAGTTGTACGGAGAGCCACGTGTGTTGATTAAGAGAAGTACAATCTTCAGAAAATACTAAGGCAAGTGTCATCATATTCTTGTCCTACTAAAGTTTTGTCACTAGTAGCTTTTCTTGTAGAAGATGCATGAGTAGGTTGTTTTAGAGTTTTGTCTTAAAAGCTTTGCTAGGTTTTGCTTAAGTCTTTTTGATTAGCCTTTGCATCTCCTTAGTAGATTTGCTGCTGTTATAGGTTACCTTGTCTTACACCTATGTTTTTGGGAAGGGAACTTCACATGTTTTGGCTAAGTGTTGAAAAACCTTGTTTTGCAAAAACCAAAAAAACAACTAAATTAATGAAACACCTGGGTGGAAGTGGTAAGATGGATTTATGTTGAGTGGTTCACCGGAGCCATCTCTATGGCGATCGTGTGTATCTCACTTGTGGATGGCCACCCAGGAACAAAGAGATTGGAGACGTTCAAGTCGTGAAGCTTCCAGTGCAACCATGAGTCATATGGGCTCTGTCTTGACTAACTAAGTTGCGAGAACTCAGCCAGACGGACAGAGGGTGGTAGTGATTTGTAGGCTGGAGCGCGTCTGGGTTGGTTTGAGGGATTGCTTCTGAAAGGTCTCATCTTAGTATTCACTTGGCCATTTGAGCAAAAGGAGCATCATGGCAAAAGAGGTTGACTGAGTCTTGTGGGAAAAGTGCACCACCTCTGCAGAGGGTTAAAAACTAAGTACTTAGCCGTGTCCCCGGTTACGGACAATTTTGAGCGACATGATTTTGAAGTTGTTCAAGGATCTCCTCATGCCAACTTCTTAAAATTAAAACTTGTGGGTTGAACTAGGAATATGGCAATTGGTGCAAGTGTCTATAGGCTAGCAGGTCCCGTGCCATTTCTATGTGCCAGTGTCTGCAGGGATATGTCACCCAAACCAAGTTGTCCATATGTAGTAATTGAGGATTTGACATTTGATGTAAGTGTCTATCGACCAGTGTGTCCCGTACGATAACTACGGCCTGTGGCTACAGGGGTATGTCACCCAAGTCAAGTTATCCATCAGAAGTTTTGCTTTGATAAAATGATAGGATAAAAGTTGCTTTACTCAAATAAGCCTAAAGCTCCTACTAGCCCAATATTCATTTAAGTGTTAGGCTCCATTTGTGTCCACTAAACAATGACATCTTGCCAATACAATTCAAGTGTATTGACCCTTTGTGGCTGCAACGTTTCATGTTGCAGGTTTTGACGATAATAAAGGTACGACAGGGTTATGAGTCTATCCGCAGCATGTTCGTCTGTGGCACATGAAGAAGAGGGACTCCATGATATTTTTGATTTCATTGTAAACTCTGAAAGCTTTATGCTACAAGTATTGTAAAGTTTCATTATGTAATTGCTGGATCATGCGATGTAATAAAATAACCTTTGTTTCTTGATATTACATCTTAAACTGTCTGTGCTAGCGTTTGATCCAGGGACTAGCACTGAAAAGCACAGGGATCGTCATCTTTAAAAGGTGAGGTCACTACAGATGGTATCAGAGCATTGTGTTGCCGATAGGTTAGTGACCCTAGGATTGGACAAAAACCCTTTAGAAATATAGGAGTTACTTTTATTTCTAAGTTAAAAATTTACACACTCATTACCTCGTAAACTCTTTCCTTAGTCATTTCTGTCTCTACTTCTCTTCATTTCAACTCAAAGACGAAGAGCTTCAACTTCAACACCTCAAAGGACTTCAAGATCCACCCACCCCTATCATCAAAGGAAGCAAATTGAAGGAGTGTAGAAGAAAAGGTCTAAGCATCAATAGTTCTAGGACTTAGAAATTCTTATGGAGGATCTCGATAACAATAGGACCAATGAACTGTTTAGCAAACGATGAGCTACTTGCCCAACTCAAGGAGAAGGAGAAGGTATTCTAAGAACAAGAAGTGAAGTTCATGTTCAAGATGAGCAAAAGAAGAAGATTAGGAAGGCCCTAGGATGAAAAATCTATCTAATTTGGTTTTTATTAGAAAGATGTTTGCAATTTTAACTTCTTCTATTCTCATCTACTTCACGTTAAAAAAATGCTTTCTCATTCTTTAGAGATCTTATCTCATGAAGACTATCAAGAAGAGATTGATGCTTCATATATTATTCCTTTACTTCGCAAGATGCACTACATGGAATCTATCAAAGAACTTGGAGAAAGATTCAAGTGTACATCCAAAAGGATTCCAAAGATGAAAAGAGTAGACTACTACCTGGAACATCCAAGAAACTTTAGTTGGACCTCCATTTAAGATCCTTATATGTAAGAACGACATCGTAATACATTATGATCATATCAAATTGTGATATGATCATATTAGTTTGTTTGTGGTTGAATGATGTTGTTTGATGTGACAAATGCTTGTTAGATCTTGATTGTAAGATGAATTACATTGAGCTACAGTGTTGGGTAGGAATTTGCTTTAGATCCCTTCTACCTATTCTCATCTTTATTCAAACCCAAACGAGTGTTTTCTTGACAAGCCTCCATGAAGACAACAACATTATCAGCTCTAGCTAAGATGCTCAGTAGCAAGAAGATGCATAGAACAAGAGATGGAAACCAAAGGATCTGCAAGCTAAGAGATTTTTTACTATGAGAGTTTACACAAACCACTAGCTAAGGACCGATAGATTTGTTTTCTAAAAATTATTAACAGGAATTGAAACATGGATTCAATATCCATAGGATCTTTTGTCAAAACTAGCAAGGTGACCAAGAGATAGAATGCGAGATTCAATAAACCATATATGAAGTAATGATTTGGGTGTAGGATGGATTGATCACCATTCATACTACTCTTATTATTCGCTCTCATAATGTTGGCCTTGCGAATCTTGAGTGACATACCTACAAGAGGGACGACGTTGTTAAGCCTAAACCTTAGGAGGATAGAATATTATACCTTCATTATAGGCAAGTGTTGCCAAATGTAGGAATCCAGTGAGGATGAACCACAAGCTTACCATTGAAGATGACTTACAATGGAAGATGACCCTCAGAGTTCAGATATATCCAACAGTTGCGTACAAGAAGTTTCAATCCTAAGATGGAAAGTCTATGAAGAGCAAATAAGGGTATGAAATGAAGCTATGAGAACATCTTAACTTGGTCTTCTGATTGACCCAAAGAGTGACTCTTCAGTGTCCAAAGTAGTTCAACAAGCTACCTTGTAGAATAGAAGCTCTACAATGGAGGAAAGTTGTACTCAGGCCACCTTGAGGAAGAATGGATGCTATAGTATATGAATAGACACCCACCAATTGGAAATGAAGGTAGAAGCAACATATGGTACAAAAGATGACCCAGTGTCAAGTCATATCCAAGATGTGCTTACTATGAACCCAAAGACCTAGCCTACCCACAAAAGTTCCTTTTAAGGGTGGTAGCCCACCTAGTATCCCAAACCCATTTTCTTTCTAGCCTCTCCAAATCTCGGGGACGAGATTTCTTTTAAGGGTGGTAGTCTGTCACATCCCAAAATTTTGGAATGTGAAAAAAATAAAAATAGGAACCATTTATGTTTGTATTGATTGAAATTTCACAAGGAATAAAAACTTTTTGCTTTATTCAAAAGCATTATTAGAAAAACCATTTCAAACTTTCTACTATTCCTTGAAGAACCTTTTTGAGGAAAATAGAATCTCAAATATTAATTTGCATTTACCCAAAACCTATGCAAACTCATTTGCAAAGGAAGTACTTACAAAAGGTTTTATATCAAATAAAGTTTTCTATGCCAAAGGAATGTTTGAAAATAGCTTTCAAAAACTATTTTTATAATGTTTATTCTCTAAATTTAAAAGGATTATTTTCAAACCATTTTGTTATGCAAATAAGCCCTTTTGCCAATTTATAATTTTTTTTTGAAGATTTGTTTTAATCATGAAAACATGTTTATTACTGTTTTAAAATGTTGTTTTGAATATTAGAAAAATTTACAAATTGTTTTGACTCAATTTGGACCAAATGTGAAAAAGTTATGGAAGAAATAGAAAAAAGAAAAAAAGAAAAAGAAGAAAAGAAAAAAAATAGAAAAGGGCCCGGGAAAACCATTCGGCCTAGAAGAAGAAGCAGCCCACAGCCCAGGAAGCCCGCCCGAACCGGTACGCTCCTTTTCTCCCCTCTCTCACTGACGCCTGGGCCCCAGCTGTCGGGCTAGGTCATCTTCTTCCTCCTCCAGCTGAAATCACGCCGGTGACCGAGCCGTGCGCAAATTTCTCCCCTCTTCAATTCCCTTCACTCCCTGCCTAATCCGACGACCTCCCGCGCCTATAAATTGCCCTCCTCCTCCTCTCCCTTTCCCCTCTTTTACTCGAGCCAGAGAGAATGCCAGAACGACGAGATTCTTCGTCGGGATCCGCCGCATCTGCGGGCATCCCCACACAAATTCGGTGCCTTAGATGAGGCCGAGTCCCTCTTTCTCCTCCCAACCTCCTTCCCTCTTCCTTGCGCACATGTTGATGCACTCATATTGCCCAAACTCGCAGTAGTTATGCCATCCCGCCCTCGACCGAAGCCGCCAATGCACGGGAGCCTCTCCAGCCGCTTCCCCTTCCCGCGGTAGGAAGAGATCGGCCTCGTCGACCATCCTCCCCGAGCCCGCCGAAGTCTTCCGTGCCCCGTCCACACCTCCGGCATCATCAGGGACCGCCAGAACATCGCCATCATCCACCACCTAGGCCGCTACCTCGCCGGAGACAGCCAAAACCCTAATCCGCGGTGAGCTCCTCTCTAGTCTGATCCCCAGCCGTTGGATCCAGATCCAGTGGATCTGTTTTGTTTTAAACACCAAATCGGTATCTTCTATTTTAGGCCATCCGATCCACATGATATCCAACAGCCACAAACAAAGCTCCGGCCGAACCGGTATCGGCCAATAAGATGGCACCACGTGGCAGACCCTCTGTTAAATAAGAATTCGAATTAGATTTTAAAATAGAAATAGCTTGAAACTTTGATAAATCATATCTTCTGATCTGTAGATCCAAAATTAGCAAATAATATATCCCTGAACTCCTAAAATTGTGTAGAACACATTTCTGAAATAAAATTTGACTTTTGAACTAGTTAAAAACATTCAAATTTGAACATGTGAGTTTGAGTATTTTTAATATAGTTCAAATTCTATAAATCCTTTTCAATTGATTCTTTTTGCAAATGAATCATATTGTTATCCTCTATCCAGTAGAACCACCGCACAAATTATTTGGGCAAATTTTCTCAAGTATTCAAATTCAAATGAGAATTTGAGTATTTTCTCTCTAGATTTAATTCTATAAATATTTTAGGCATAATTCCTTTTACAAAATTGCTTACCTTGATAATAAAAAACCACCAGAACACTTCGCACACTTTCTACACTTATTCAAAAGTCAACTCTATTGGTTCATCCTATTTGCAAGCTATAGATGTGTTATTTGAAACACCTTGCAAATATCAAATCCCTAATTCCTATCATGCACTTTGTGCTATTTGATTTTGTCCCACTAAACAAAAAGTGTGAAATGTCCTAAGTCCTAATGACCACATCAAATCTACCATGACTTAGTAAAAATCCACTCTCTATCGTTGCCCAAGTGCAAAAACTATCAACTCCATCTCATCCAAATTCTTCTAAGTGTTTTGACTACCCCATCCAACACTATGGCATAGAAGTTTTCACATATCAAGACCATGGAGAAGAAGTTGAAGAGAAGACAAGGAGTTGAAGGCAAATCAAGAAGATGAAGAGAAGACAAGGAGATGAAGGAAAACAAGAAGATCAAGAGGAGAGAGCCCAAGTCAAGAACATGAAAGTGATAGACCTCATGACTTAGAATTTATCCATCCAACTTCTCAACCCAAGCCTAAGTTTTCCCTTGAAACTATTTCGCTAAGTGTTTGACACTTCTAAACAAATTAGAAAATCCCCATCAATCTTTAAGTCCTTGACTTAACCAATCTCTCCATCCCTATCAAGTCAACTTCAGGGCACAATCTTCTGTCCAAATTATCACTAAGACTTTGAAGACTAAGCTAAACAAATAAACACTTTTGTTTGTCTTGTTTGATTATGTTGCATTGAATGGTGTGTTTATGTTGTGTATTTTCTATCTTATAGTTGTACGGAGAGCCACGTGTGTTGATTAAGAGAAGTACAATCTTCAGAAAATACTAAGGCAAGTGTCATCATCTTCTTGTCCTACTAAAGTTTTGTCACTAGTAGCTTTTCTTGTAGAAGATGCATGAGTAGGTTGTTTTAGAGTTTTGTCTTAAAAGCGTTGCTAGGTTTTGCTTAAGTCTCTTTGATTAGCCTTTGCATCTCCTTACTAGATTTGCTGCTGCTATAGGTTACCTTGTCTTACACCTATGTTTTTGGGAAGGGAACTTCACATGTTTTGGCGAAGTGTTGAAAAACGTTTGTTTTGCAAAAAACAAGAAAACAACTAAATTAATGAAACGCCTAGGTGGAAGTGGTAAGATGGATTTATGTTGAGTGGTTCACCGGAGTCATCCCTATGGCGGTCGTATGTATCTCACTTGTGGATGGCCACCTAGGAACAAAGAGATTGGAGACGTTCAAGTCGTGAAGCTTCCAGTGCAACCACGAGTCATATGTGCTCTGTCTTGACTAACTAAGTTGCGAGAACTCAGCCAGACGGACAGAGGGTGGTAGTGATTTGTAGGATGGAGCGCGTCCGGCATGGTCTGAGGGATTGCTTCTGAAAGGTCTCGTCTTAGTCTTCACTTGGCCATTTGACCAAAATGAGCATCATGGCAAAAGAGGTTGACTGAGTCTTGTGGGAAAAGTGCACCACCTCTGCAGAGGGTTAAAAACTAAGTACTTAGTCATGTCCTCGGTTACGGACAATTTTGAGTGACATGATTTTGGAGCTGTTCAAGGATCTCCTCATGCGAACTTCTTAAAATTAAAACTTGTGGGTTGAACTAGGAATATGGCAATTGGTGCAAGTGTCTATCGGCTAGCAGGTCCCGTGCCATTTCTATGTGCCAGTGTCTGCAGGGATAGGTCACCCAAACCAAGTTGTCCATATATAGTAATTGAGGATTTGACATTTGATGTAAGTGTCTATCGACCAGTGTGTCCCGTATGATAACTACGGACTGTGGCTACAGGGGTATGTCACCTAAGTCAAGTTGTCCAGCAGAAGTTTTGCTTTGAGAAAATGATAGGATAAAAGTTGCTTTACTCAAATAAGCCTGAAGGTCCACCTAGCCCAATATTCATTTAAGTGTTAGGCTCCATTTGTGTCCACCAAACAATGACATCTTGCCAATAAAATTCAAGTGTATTGACCCTTTGTGGCTGCAACGTTTCATGTTGCAAGTTTTGACGATAAGAAAGGTACGACAGGGTTATGAGTCTATCCGCAGCATGTTTTCCTGTGGCACATAAAGAAGAGAGACTCCATGCTATTTTTGATTTTGTTGTAAACTCTAAAAGCTTTATGATACAAGTATTGTAAAGTTTCATTATGTAATTGTTGGATCATGTGATGCAATAAAATGACCTTTGTTTCTTGATATTACATCTTAAACTGTGTGTGCTAGCGTTTGATCCAGGGACTAGCACTGAAAAGCATAGGGATCGTCATCTTTAAAAGGTGAGGTCACTACATTCAAGCACTATTATATGTCCAGGGTGAAAATTCTTTTTATTGTTGGTGAGACTCAATAGCAATGGGCTTGTTGTGTTACCTTGTTGAAGGCGTCTTTGCCTTGGTGATGCTTTTCCAGGATGTGGCAGCTGATAGCTATGAAAAACAACCATCTTTATCCATGTTTAAAACCTGATATGAGTCAAGTAATTGATGAAATATCTCTCACACCTTGGCACTAATGACTAATTATTGCAAATATGAGCAAATCCTTTCTTTTATTTTTTCCTTTACAGATTTGGACACTTTTGTGAGTTGCCAAATTTTCCAAGTCAAAGAGGCCACAAAGAGAAGGATTAGACGCTTTAATGGGCACTGGTATGGGAAAAGCCCGTCTGCGCCATGCACCCACCACATGCCAACGCCTTCGTCAGGTAAAACTAAGCAAATTTTGTGAAGGCACCCTATATAATTCGCATCACCGCAAAAGACACACACTGATCTGAGATCCATTTCATCTGTGGAGAGGGAACCGCTGTTCCATTGCCGCCATCTCCTTCCCTCTCCCTCTCCATTACCATAGATACTACTTGTAATCTTGATCTCATCGCGATTGGCGATATCATAAGACTATTTGATATTCTTCTTGAATGTTTCAATACAATGTTTATGATTATGGATCTAATCATGTGTGAGTATTCCTCACAGGCTGAGGGTTGACGCCTAGCCTCACAGTAATTTTTCTCCTACCTCAATCTAGCTAGGACGGCTTGTTAGGTAACCAAGACCCTGATGATCAAATAAGTAGTGAGGTGAGATGAGTGGAGATCGTCTTCTATGCGTGAAACCCATTGACAACAGGGGAAGTACTGTAGTTATTTGAGATCCATTAATAACGGTAATGTCATTGATCTTAATGCTTTGGTCCATTTCATGCTACTTAATAACTGTTGCATAACTAGCTCGTCGTTGGACAAAAGACTATAGTCATATGTGGCTTGTAGAAGCTATTAGTACATAAGGATGCATCGCCCACAAGATTCCTATCTATATTTAAATAACACTCTTGAACAATCTATTATTATTTATCCCATTTTGAATGCACATCTGCAGTTGAATCCTTGGTCCTGGCCTATTTCCATCCATCAACACACAACCACAAGTAAACTCGAAGGTCCAGTGAAACAAAGATACTACCGGTTAACAAGGTCTTGCTTGAGTAGTACACCATGATACGTCTCCAATGTATCTATAATTTTTGATACTCCATGCTTGTTCTTACACCATTTGCTTAGTGTTTTGTTACACTTCGTGGCATTTTTATGCATTTTCCGGAATTAACCTATTAACAAGATGCCACAGTGCCAGTTCCATGTTTTCTGCTGTTTTTATGTTTCAAAAAAGTTACATAGGAAATATTCTCGGAATTGGATGAAACAAAAGCCAAACCTCCCAATATTTAACGAAGCTTCCAGAAGACCAAAGAGGAGACGGAGAGGGGCCAGGGGCCAGCCTCACCACCAGGGGGCGCGGCCCAGCCCCTGGCTGCGCCACCCTATGGTGAGGGCGCCTTGGTCCACTTCTGACGCTGCCCCTTCGCCTATAAAGACCCCCCGACGGGAAAAACCTAAACACTCGATCAATTTTCCAGACACACATCGCGATCCACCACCGTCATCGACCCGAGATCGGGAGGGTCTAGAAGCTCTTCCCGGCACCCTGCCGGAGAGGGGAATCGCCACCGGAGGTCTTCTTCATTGCCATGCTTGCCTCCGGCGATGAGTGAGTAGTCTACCTTGGACTATGGGTCCATAGCAGTAGCTAGATGGTTGTCTTCTCCACCATGTGCTTCAAGTTTAGATCTTGTGAGCTGCCTTACATGATCGAGATCACCTTTATGTAATTCTACATGTTGTGTTTGTTAGAATCCGATGAATACTGGTGTTATGTTAAGTTGATGTGCTGAATATTATCTTATGTTATCTCTATGTTGTCTATGATCTTGCATGCTCTCCGTTGTTAGTAGCTATCTTGGCCAAGTAGATACTAGTGACTCCAAGAGGGGGTATTTATGCTCGATAGTTGGGTTCATGTCTCTATTTAATCTGGGGGAGTGACAGAAACCTCTAAGGTTGGAGATGTGTTGTTGCCACTAGGGAGAAAACAACATTCTTGTGTCCAAGGACATTCATTTTGTTTACATTACACACTTTGCTTAATGCAGTTATCTGTTGTTCGCAACTTAATACTCGAGGGGTATTCAGACGATATCCCCACGAGTGGATTATTAGTCATAGATGCAGTTGGATGGCGGTCTATGTATTTTGTTGTAATGCCCAGAGTAAATCTCATAGTGATCCTCGTGATATATGCACGTTATCTTTATTCTATCAATTGCCCAAGTGTAATTTGTTCACCCAGCATGTTGTTATTTATCTTATGGAGAGACACCACTAGTGAACTGTGGACCCCGGTCCAATTTCCTTTATATTGCTATTACTGTTTATTTTACTTGCACTGTTTACTTTCTCGCATACTACTATTATTTTCCACTCGATACGCTCAATCATTTGTTTACAGCAAACCGGTGAGATTGACAACCTCATCGTAAGTTGGGAGCAAAGTTCTTGGTTGTGTTGTGTGCAGGTTCCACGTTGCTGTTGGTGCAAAGCAAAGCCCTGGATGAGGCGCCTTATAAATTGTCCAGAGCTGTCGCGAAGCTAGCAGGCATCACCTTCTGAAGTTTGGCTTTCCTACTGGTTCGATAAACCTCGGTTTCTTATTTAGGGAAAGACTTCTACTGTGCTCATCATACCTTCCTCTTGGGGTTCGCAACTGGGTGGTTATCCTGCCCGCATCAAGCTATTTTTCTGGCGTCGTTGCCGGGAAAAAAGAAGATTTCTGCAAGGGGAGTTTCGCACGCACATCCTTTACTTTGTTTTAGTTTTGCTTTACTTTATTTTTGCTTGCATCGTTTTATCAAAAATACAAAAAAAAATTAGTTTCCTATTAGTTGTTATTTTTACTTGTCTGCTTTTAGCTTCGCTACAATGGGTACTCATGAGAACACCAAGTTGTGTGATTTTACTAGCACTAATAATAGTCATTTTATTTGCACTCCTATTGCGCACCTGCTCCTGCTGCAAATTTTTATGAGATTAAGCCTGCTTTGTTGAACCTTGTTATAAAAGAGCAATTTTCTGGTGCTAGTACTGATGATGCTACAGCTCATCTCAACAATTTTGTTGAGCTATGTGAGATGCAGCAATATAAGGATGTAGAAGGTGATATTATTAAGCTTAAATTGTTTCCTTTTTCTTTAAGAGGAAAAGCTAAGGATTCGTTGCTATTGATGCTCCTAGTTGATGTGGGAGCTTGGCAGTCCTTGTGCGTGGTGAATAACCAGCCCGTTGGGAACCCCAAGAGGAAGGTGTGATGAGTATAGCAGCTAGTTTTCCCTCAGTTAAGAAACCAAGGTTTAATCGTTCTTGGAGAGGAGAGACAAACGACTGAAGGTGATGCGAACTGGCTTAGTAACACTCCAACAAGGGCGCCGTTTAACGATTCTTGTTGACTCGTCTTCGGCCAGAAGCAACGTGGAACCTGCACACAACACAACCAAGTACTTCGTTCCCAACTTGCGATGAGGTTGTCAATCTCACCGGTTTGCTTGAAACAAAAGTTATGAGCGTATCGAGTGGAAAACAATAGAGTATGCGAGTAAAGTAAATAGTGCGAGTAAAGTAAACAGGTGATAGCAATATGATAGAAATAGGACCGGGATCCACAGTTCACTAGTGGTGTCTCTCCATAAGATAAATAACACATGCTGGGTAAACAAATTACAGTTGGGCAATTGATAGAATAAAGATAAACGTGATATGTCAAGAAGATCACTATGAGATTTACTCTGGGCATTACAACAAAATACATAGACCGCCATCCAACTGCATCTATGACTAATAATCCACTTGTGGCGAATCAATCCGAGAACTCCACAAGTATTAAGTTGCGAACAACAGATAATTGCATTAAGCAAAGTGTGTAATGTAAACAAAGCATATGCCCTTGAGCATATGAATGTTGTTTTCTCCCTAGTAGCAACAACACATCTACAACCTTAGAGGTTTCTGTCACTCCCCCAGGTTAAATAGAGGCATGAACCCACTATCGAGCATAAATACCCCCTCTTGGAGTCACTAGCAACTACTCGGCCAAGATAGCTACTAACAACGGAGAGCATGCAAGATCATAAACAACATAGAGATAACAAAAGATAATATTCAGTACAGCAACTTAATCATAAACATCAATATTCATCGGATCCCAACAAACCAAACATGTAGAATTACATAACGGTGATCTCAATCATGTAGGGCAGCTCATGAGATCTAAACATGAAGCACATGGTGGAGAAGACAACCATCTAGCTACTGCTATGGACCCATAGTCCAAGGTAGACTACTCACTCATCGCTCCGGAGGCAAGCATGGCGATGAAGAAGACCTCCAGTGGCAATTCCCCTCTCCGGCAGGGTGCCGGGAAGAGCTTCTGGACCCTCCCGATCTTTGGGTCGACGGCGGCGGCGGATCACGATGTGTTCTGGAAAATTGATCGGGTACTTAGGTTTTTTCCGTCGGGGGGTCTTTATAGGCGAAGGGGCGATGTCAGAGGAGGCGCCAGGTGCCCTCACGCCAGGGTGGCGCGGCCTAGGCCCTGGCCGCGCCAGCCCTGTGTGTGGGGCCCTGGTGGCCCCCCTCCTAATCTCCTTCGGATCTCTGGAAGCTTCCGGGTAAAATAAGACTTCAGGAACTTGTTTCGTCCAATTCCGAGAATATTTCCTGTGTATCACTTCTGAAACACAAAAACAGCAGAAAATAGGGAACTGGCACTGTGGCGACTTGTTAATAGGTTAGTTCCGGAAAATGCATAAAAGTGCCACGAAGTGTAACGAAACAGTAGGCAAATGGTGTAAAAACAAGCATGGAGTATCAAAAATTATAGATACGTTGGAGACGTATCAAGCATCCCCAAGCTTAACTCCTGCTCGTCCTCGAGTAGGTAAGTGATAACAAAAGAATAATTTTTGAGGTGACATGCACCTACACAATCTTGATCATATATGTAAGCTTTTGTGAGCTGGGATCATAAGAACTTAAAACATGGGCATGAAAGATATAATCTTGACAATAAGAACTTAGCAACCATGTTGTAAACATGCAAATGAACACAAACAAAAGATCATGAAAATGAAACAATGAAAGTCAAACATGTGTTCAAATCATAAGGAAAAACATACAAATGGTTTTCAGCTTGTCCTTCAAAGAGAGCAAAACATAAATGCATAGGACACCTTCAAGTTTAAAAGGGCGACTAGATACAAATAATTTGAGAACAAGTGAAAACAACAATATGAATCAATCAATGAACTTTGGGACAATGCATATTACACTAAGAATGACAACTATGCTCTCTTAATGGTGCATAAAGATAGAAGGTGGTGACTCAACATAAAAGTAGAAGAAAGGCCCTTCGCAGAGGGAAGCAGTGATTGCAAGTTTTATAACCTTCAAAAATTATGGTACTTACCGGCTTTGAGATCTCATTGCCCCCATCATAAGCATCTTGAATGGTTAAAGTTAATGCGAGAACAATTATGATGCATATCCTTGACAAATCATATGTTGAAAACCTCGTGCCCCGTGAATACGAGTACCCAAACCTCATGCTACTTTACTTAGGGTCCCAAGCAAGGCTCTTGTCATTGTAAGTATATGCATATCATTGAGAACCGCCAATGGGGTACCTCCGTGCCCGATGACATGGAACAAGCCCACACCAAAATGACAGGACAAGCAGACAATGAACACCTCGACATCTCTTTTATTTGCCATTTGTTTAGCTTTTTATTGTGAGATGCGTCGTCGAATGTTCACCATGGGTATGCTGCAAATTTCCACCTTGAATTATGCATGGCTTAGATTAGCGGCCCGGCGTTTCCCAAACACATATACAAACTCCATGATCCCCACAAGATTCCCAATTCATTTCACACCGCGGGCATCCATAAACAAAAGATCACGATATCAACTCAAATAAGAAGTGCAATGTTGAAAGCTTGCCCATGACAGCATGGTTGGGCTAGAATCCAACTTACAACTTGCAAGCATAACAACTCAACATAAGAGACCACAATGTCAAATTTTTAAGAACAGGAAAAAGTAAAGTGTGCCTTCCGGTTTGTGAGAGCTTTACTGACCGAATTTCGCATAACACTGGTAAGAGTTTAATTTGAAGAGAAAATAAAAGCAAGTCAAATTTACTTGGAATAGCAAATTGTTAGTAGGTATGTATGGTGGACACTTTGGAAAACTTTGGCTTTTAGGAGTTGGATGCACGAGTAGAGCTCATACTCAGTACAAGGCGAGGGCTAGCAAAAGACTGGGAGCGACCAACTAAGAGAGCAATAATTGCCATAATCATGCAAAGCGACAAAGCGACATTAAAAGAAGCATAAGATGGCATCAAAAGTCAAAAACTAAATGATCATGAAGGCTATTGGCGACTTTGTAAGAGTCTAAAATGTGTGAGCATGCGCCAAGTCAACCCAAATAAAGCATCAAGGAGAAAACCAAAATAATGCTTCCATACAATAAAAACAACGCATGATTTTTTCAAAGGCTCATTAAGCAATCTCAGTTATTTGAGACAAGTCATGCTACAGAAAAACCACTAAGCATACTATCAAAAAGACATCAAGCATGACATGAAAAAGCCTAAGCCACAGTCTACACAAGCTCCTTCTTGTACCACTATTTTGCACAAAGCTTTTTCTCTTTTCCAACACCATTTGAAATTTTTAAAGACACCTCTTTTGATGAAAACCAATAAAGATCAGAGGAAAAAATACACCTTGATGAAAAGATATGACAAAGTCTGAACACAAATCAAGGCAAAAATAAAAACCAAAAGCAGTAGCAGAAAAAGAAGAACACTCGGTGAAATTGTAAAAATGAAAAATGGAGTGTTCTTGGCAAATGAAAACGAGTACATCTCCTCCAAAGGAAATTTGTTGGGGTCCAACCATTTATTGCAGCAAACAAACAAACTAAACCAACTAAGAAAACTAAAACAACTGACGCTCCAAGAAAAACACATAGTGCATGAAGCAATAAAAATATATTGTTTTGAAAGGTGACCTGATTTTTGCCGATGAAGAAGGGGTGCCTCGGGGGCATCCCCAAGCTTTGACGCTTGTACTTCTTGGATATTTCTTGGGGTGAGGCATGGGCATCCCCAAGCTTGAGCTTTTGTCCATTCTTCAACTCATCTCATCATTCTCCAATCCCTACACTTGAAAACTTCCTTCATACAAAACTAAACACAATTCTATTAGCAACATTAGTGCAAGCATAACATATAATCAACCTCTTTTTTTGCTTCAGGTTTGAACTCAAAACCACCACATATATAGCAAATACTACTGTAGCAACTTCTCCTAAAAGTTCCGTGATCAAAAGAACTCAAAAGAAAGCGATAAAGTGGCAAACACAAATATTGGCAGAAATCTATCAAAACTGAACAGCTGACAAAGGTCGAATTTTTTAGGGGTTTTCTGTTGCTCAAATGAAAAAGTGTTCAACTAACGAAAGTTTGGATATAACCTGGGGCATATGAACAAGAAATCGCAGGTCCAAAATATATACAGAGAATTTATACGAATTTTTACGGTGCAGCACCGAAAACAGTTTCAGGACAGCAACATCCCCAAATATTTACCTCACTCAAATTAGAGGCTTCTCTTGGCACAAAAACAAAATAAACTAGATAAGGAGCGGTCATTACAGTAGTAATGACTTCCAAGACTCAAATAAAAGAAAAAGTACTGAAAATAAAACATTGGGTTATCTCCCAATAGTGCTTTTCTTTGACACCTTTGAGCTAGGCGCAGAAAATTGCGAATCAAGTAACATCAAGTGATGAAGCATCAAGCTCATAATTTGCTCTAAGAATAGAGTCAAAAAGCAATTTCTTTCTTTTCCTAGGGAAGTGTTCCATACCTTTCTTTAGTGGTAATTGATATTTGATAGTGCCTTCCCTCATATCAATGATAGCACCTACAGTTCGAAGAAAGGGTCTTCCCAAAATAATAGGACATGATGCATGGCATTCAACGTCCATAACAAGAAAATCAACGGGAACAAGGTTATTGTTAACCACAATAAGAACATCATTAATCCTTCCCAAAGGTTTCTTCTTAGCAACATCAGCAATAGGAACATCAAAATAACATTTTTCAAGCGGTGGTAAATCAAGCATGTCATAAATCTTTCTAGGTATGATAGAAATACTAGCACCTAGATCACATAAAGCATGGCAATCATAACCATTAACATGCATATCAATGATGGGTTCCCAACCATCTTCTAACTTCTTGGGGACAAAAGCTTTTTGCTTCAACTTTTCATCCCTAATTTTTATGAGAGCATTGGTAATATGCTTAGTAAAAGCAATATTTAGAGAACTAGCATTGGGAGTCAAAGCAAGATTTTGCAAGAACAAAATTACTTCAGATATATTGCAGCCATCAACATCAAAATCATTAAAAGAAGTAGAGCTATCATCTCCCACACTCCGAAAAATTTCAGCACTCTTTTGAGAAAAAGTTTGGCAGTTTTAGGCTTTTTAACACAAGGAGTGGGAGTTTTCTCTACCCCAATCAAAGTAAGAGGATTGCTAGCATTAGGAGCAACATCATTAGAGGTAGTAATGGTACATACCTTCATCTCTCTAGCCATCTCATCTTCTCTTTCCCACCTAGCATGCAATTCCGCTAACAATCTAATATTTTCATCAATTCCAACTTGAATAGCATTAGTGGTCGCAAAAACATTTTTCTCTTTCACATCATTAGGCAACACTTTTAATTTCAGAAGTTCAACATCATGAACAAGGCTATCAACTTTAGAAGCAAGAATATCAATTTTGCCTAACTTTTCCTCAACAGACTTGCTAAAAGCAGTTTGCTTACCGATGAAGTCCTTGAGCATTACCTCAAGCTCGGAGGGCGCGGCCCTAGTGTTGTTGTAGGAATTACCATAAGAATTACCATAACCATTACCATTGGTAGAAGGATACGGCCTATAATTGTTACTAGCAAAATTGTTCCTATAAGCATTGTTGTTAAAATTATTGTTTCTAATGAAATTCACATCAACATGCTCTTCTTGAGCAACCAGAGAGGCCAAAGGAACATTATTAGGATCAACATGAGTCCTATCATTAGCAAGCATAGCCATAATGGTATCAATCTTATCAATCAAGGAAGAGGTTTTCTCAACAGAATTTACCTTCTTACCTTGTGGAGCTCTCTCGGTGTGCCATTCAGAATATTTTACCATCATGTTGTCAAGTAGCTTTGTTGCGGCGCCCAAGGTAAGGGACATAAAAGTGCCTCCAGCAGCTGAATCAAGTAGGTTCCTTGAAGAAAAATTCAGTCCTGCATAAAAAGTTTGGACAATCATCCAAGTAGTCAGTCCATGAGTGGGGCAATTCTTTATCATAGATTTCATTCTTTCCCAAGCTTGAGCAACATGTTCATTATCAAACTGAGTAAATTTCATAATATTGCTACGCAGAGATATAATCTTAGCAGGAGGATAGTATCTACCAATAAAAGCGTCCTTGCACTTAGCCCATGAATCAATACTATTCTTAGTCAAAGACAGCAACCAATCTTTAGCTTTTCCTCTCAAAGAAAAAGCAAACAACTTGAGCTTAATAATATCACTATCAACATCCTTATATTTCTACATCTCACATAGCTCAACAAAATTGTTGAGATGAGCTGCAGCATCTTTAGTACTAGCACCAAAAAATTGCTCTTTCATAAAAAGGTTCAACAAAGCAGGCTTAATCTCATAAAAGTTTGCAGCAGTAGCAGGTGGTGCAATAGGAGTGCAGATAAAATCACTATTGTTTGTGCTAGTAAAGTCACACAACTTGGTGTTTTCAGGATTGGCCATTTCAGCAAAACGAAAGTAAACAAGTAAAAACAACTACCAAGGATTCTAATTTTTTTGGGTTTTTGATATAAAATGATGCAGGTAAAATAAATAAAGTAAAGCAAAACAATAACAAAGTAAAGGATGTGCGTGCGAAAACTCCCCTCGCAGAAGTCTTCTACTTCCTTCCCGGCAACGGCGCCAGAAAAACAGCTGATGCTCCTAGTTGATGTGAGAGCTTGGCAGTCCTTGTGCGTGGTGAATAACCAGCCCGTTGGGAACCCCAAGAGGAAGGTGTGATGAGTATAGCAGCTGGTTTTCCCTCAGTTAAGAAACCAAGGTTTAATCGTTCTTGGAGAGGAGAGACAAACGACTGAAGGTGATGCGGACTGGCTTAGTAACACTCCAACAAGGGCGCCGTTTAACGATTCTTGTTGACTCGTCTTCGGCCAGAAGCAACGTGGAACCTGCACACAACACAACCAAGTACTTCGTTCCCAACTTGCGATGAGGTTGTCAATCTCACCGGTTTGTTTGAAACAAAGGTTATGAGCGTATCGAGTGGAAAACAATAGAGTATGCGAGTAAAGTAAACAGTGCGAGTAAAGTAAATAGGTGATAGCAATATGATGGAAATAGGACCGGGATCCACAGTTCACTAGTGGTGTCTCTCCATAAGATAAATAACACATGCTGGGTAAACAAATTACAGTTGGGCAATTGATAGAATAAAGATAAACGTGATATGTCAAGAAGATCACTATGAGATTTACTCTGGGCATTACAATAAAATACATAGACCGCCATCCAACTGCATCTATGACTAATAATCCACTTGTGGCGAATCAATCCGAGAACTCCACAAGTATTAAGTTGCGAACAACAGATAATTGCATTAAGCAAAGTGTGTAATGTAAACAAAGCATATGCCCTTGAGCATATGAATGTTGTTTTCTCCCTAGTAGCAACAGCACATCTACAACCTTAGAGGTTTCTGTCACCCCCCCCCAGGTTAAATAGAGGCATGAACCCACTATCGAGCATAAATACCCCCTCTTGGAGTCACTAGCAACTACTCGGCCAAGATAGCTACTAACAACGGAGAGCATGCAAGATCATAAACAACATAGAGATAACAAAAGATAATATTCAGTACAGCAACTTAATCATAAACACCAATATTCATCGGATCCCAACAAACCAAACATGTAGAATTACATAACGGTGATCTCAATCATGTAGGGCAGCTCATGAGATCTAAACATGAAGCACATGGTGGAGAAGACAACCATCTAGCTACTACTATGGACCCATAGTCCAAGGTAGACTACTCACTCATCGCTCCGGAGGCAAGCATGGCGATGAAGAAGACCTCCGGTGGCGATTCCCCTCTCCGGCAGGGTGCCGGGAAGAGCTTCTGGACCCTCCCGATCTTCGGGTCGACGGCGGCGGCAGATCGCGATGTGTTCTGGAAAATTGATCGGGTACTTAGGTTTTTTCCGTCGGGGGGTCTTTATAGGCGAAGGGGCGATGTCAGAGGAGGGGCCAGGTGCCCTCACGCCAGGGTGGCGCGGCCCAGGCCCTGGCCGCGCCAGCCCTGTGTGTGGGGCCCTGGTGGCCCCCCTCCTACTCTCCTTCGGATCTCTGGAAGCTTCCGGGTAAAATAAGACTTCAGGAACTTGTTTCATCCAATTCCGAGAATATTTCCTGTGTATCACTTCTGAAACACAAAAACAACAGAAAACAGGGAACTGGCACTGTGGCGACTTGTTAATAGGTTAGTTCTGAAAAATGCATAAAAGTGCCACGAAGTGTAATGAAATAGTAGGCAAATGGTGTAAAAACAAGCATGGAGTATCAAAAATTATAGATACGTTGGAGACGTATCAGCTATCTTTTCCTAAAAATAGTATTGATTCATGGGCTAAGTGTAAGGATGCTTTTATTGGGAAATACTATCCTCCTGCTAAGATTATAGCTTTGCATAGTGATATTATGAAGTTTAGCAAGTTTGATAATGAACATGTTGCTCAGGCTTGGGAAAGAATGAAATCTATGATAAAAAATTGCCCTACTCATGGACTGACTACTTGGATGATTGTCCAAACTTTTTATGCAGGACTGAATTTTTCTTCAAGGAACCTATTGGATTCAGCTGCTGGAGGCACTTTTATGTCCCTTACCTTGGGCGCCGCAACTAAGCTTCTCGATAACATGATGGTAAATTATTCTGAATGGCACACCGAGAGAGCTCCACAAGGTAAGAAGGTAAATTCTGTTGAGAAAACCTCTTCCTTGAGTGATAAGATTGATGCTATTATGGTTATGCTTTCTAATGATAGGACTCATGTTGATCCTAATAATGTTCCTTTGGCCTCTTTGGTTGCTCAAGAAGAGCATGTTAATGTAAACTTCATTAGAAATAATAATTTTAACAACAATGCTTATAGGAATAATTTTGCTAGTAACAATTATAGGCCGTATCCTTCTACCAATGGTAATGGTTATGGTAACTCTTATGTTAATTCATCCAACAACACTGGGGCCGCGCCCTCTGAGCTTGAGGTAATGCTCACGGACTTCATTGGTAAGCAAACTGCTTTTAACAAGTCAGTTCAGGAAAAGTTAGGCAAAATTGATATTCTTGCATCTAAAGTTGATAGCCTTGCTCTTGATGTTGAACTTCGTAAATTAAAAGTGTTGCCTAATGAGGTTAAGGAGAACAATACTTTTGCCACTAATAATGCTATGCATGTTAGAATTGATGAAAATGTTAGGATGTTAGCAGAATTGCATGCCAGGTGGGAAAGAGAAGATGAGATGGCTAGAAAGATAAAGGTATGTACTATTACTACCTCCAATGATGTTGTTCCAAATGCTAGTAATCTTCTTACTTTGATTGGTGTAGAGAAAACTCCCACTCCTTGTACTAAAAATCCCAAAACTGCAAAAACTTTTTCTCAAAAGAGTGCTGAAATTTTTCAGAGTGTAGGAGATGATAGATCTATTTCTTTTAATGATTTTGATGTTGATGGCTGCAATATATCTGAAGTTATTTTGTTCTTGCAAAAGCTTGCTTTGATTCCCAATGCTAGTTCTATAAATGTTGCTTTTACAAAGCATATTACCAATGCTCTCATGAAAATTAGGGATGAAAAGTTGAAGCAAAACGCTGTATTCCCAAGAAGTTAGAAGATGGTTGGGAACCCATCATTGATATGCATGTTAATGGTTTTGATTGCCATGCTTTATGTGATCTAGGTGCTAGTATTTCTATTATGCCTAGAAAAATTTATGACATGCTTGATTTACCACCGCTTGAAAAGTGTTATTATGATGTTCCTATTGCTAATGTTGCTAAGAAGAAACTTTTGGGAAGGATTAATGATGTTCTTATTATGGTTAACAATAACCTTGTTCTCGTTGATTTTCTTGTTATGGATGTTGAATGCAATGCTTCATGTCCTATTATTTTGGGAAGACCTTTTCTTTGAACTGTAGGTGCCATCATGGATATGAAGGAAGGCACCATCAAATATCAATTCCCACTCAAGAAAGGTATGGAACACTTTCCTAGAAGGAGGAATAAATTACTTTTTGACTCTATTCTTAGAGCAAATTATGAACTTGATGCTTCAACGCTTGATATTACTTGATTTGCACTTTCTGCGCCTAGCTCAAAGGCGTTAAAGAAAAGCACTCTTGGGAGATAACCCATTGTTTTACTTTTAGTTCTTTTTCTTTTATTTGAGTCTTGGAAGTTGTTACTACTGTAATGACCTCTCCTTATCCTTTTTATTTCGTTGTTGTGCCAAGAGAAACCTCTAATTTGAGTGAGGTAAGATTTGGGGATGTTGCTGTCCTAAAACAGATTTTGGTGCTGCACCGTAAAAATTCGTGATAATTCTCAGAATATCTTTTTGACCTGCCATTTCTTATGCATATGCCCCAGGTTATATCCAAACTTTCATTAGTTTTACACTTTTTTATTTGAGCAACAGAAAACCCTCGAAAAAATCGACCTTTGTCAGCTGTTCTGTTTTGATAGATTTCTGCCGCTATTTGTGTTTGCCTTTCCATCGCTTTCTTTTTGAGTTCTTTTGATCACAGAACTTTTGGGGAAGTTGCTACAGTAGTATATGCTTTATATGTGGTGGTTTTGAGTTGAAATCTGAACCAAAAAGGGATTGATTCATTATTATGCTTACACTAATGTTGCTAATAGAATTGTGTTGAGTTTTCTATGAAGGAAGTTTTCAAGTGTAGGGATTGAAGAATGATGAGATGAGTTGAAGAATGGACAAAAGCTCAAGCTTGGGGATTCCCACGCACCCCAAGAAATATCTAATAGGTACAAGCATCAAAGCTTGGGGATGGGGATGCCCCCAAGGCACCCCTTCTTCATCGATAAAAATCAGGTCACCTTTCAACACACTATATTTTTATTGCTTCATGCACTATGCGTTTTTCTTGGAGCGTCTTTACTTTAGTTCTCAGTTTTCTTTAGATTTTTTTGCTGCAATAAATGGTTGGACCCCAACAAATTTCTTTTGGAGAAGTTGCCTTGCTTTTCATTTGCCATGAACACTCCATTTTTCACTCTTATCGTTCAACGAGTGTTCTCTTTTTCTGCTACTGCATTTAGTTCTCATTTTTCACCTTGATTTTTGTTCAGATATTGTTATATCTTTGCATCAAGGTGTATTTTGACCTCTGCTCCATGTTGGTTTTCATCAAAAGAGTTATTTCAAAAAGATTCGAATGGTGTTGGAAAAGAGAAAAAGTTTCATGCAAAAAAGTGGTATAAAAAGGAGCTTGTGTAGACTGCGGCTTAGACTTTTGCATGTTGTGCTTGATATCGTTTTGATAGTATGCTTAGTGATTTTTTCTGTATCATGACTTGTCTCAAATGACTAAGATTGCTTAATGAGCCTTTGAAAAAATCATGCGTTGTTTTTATTATTTAGAAGCATTAATTTGGTTTTCTCCTTGATGCTTTATTTGGGTTGACTTGGCGCATGCTTACAACATGTTTGACTCTAACAAGTCACCATAAGCCTCTATGATCATTTAGTTTTTGACATTTGATGGCATTTTATGCTTCTCTTAATGATGTTTTGTCGCTTTGCATGATTATGGCCGTTTTTGCTCTCTTAGTTGGTCACTCCGAGTCTTTTGCTACCCTCATTTTGTACTGAGTATGAGCTCTACTCGCGCATCCAACTCCTAAAAACCAAGTTACTCCAATGTGTCCACCATACATACCTATTAGCAATTTGCTATTCCAAAGTACATTTGACTTGCTTTTATCTATCCTTCAAATTAAACTCTTTTTGGTGTTATGCAAAAATTGGTCAGTAAAGCTCTCACGAACCTGATGGCACACTTTACTTTTCTCGTTCTTAAATTTTTTACATTGTGTCTCTCTTATGTTGAGTTGTTATGCTTGCAAGTTGTAAGTTGGAAATTAGCCAAACCATGTTGTCATGGGGTAAGCTTTCAATATTGCACTTCTTATTTGAGTTGATATCGTGATCTTTTGTTTATGGATACTCGCGATGTGAAATAAGTTGGGAATCTTGCGGGATCATGGAGTTTTTATATGTGTTAGAGAAATGCCTGGGCCGCTAATCTAAGCCATGCATAATTCATGGTGGAAATTTACAGCATGCCCATAGTGAACATTCGACGACGCATCTCAAAATAAAAAGCTATACCAATGGTAAATAAAAGAGAAGTCGAGGTGTTCATTGTCTGTTTGTCCTGTCATTTTGATGTGGGCTTATTACATGTTATCGGACACGGAGGTACCCCGTTGGCGGTTCTCAATGATACGCATATATTTACAATGACAAGAGCTTGCTTGGGACTCTAAGTCAAGTAGCATGAGGTTTGGGTATTCATACTTTATGGGACACGAGGTTCTCAACTTATGATTTGTCAAGCATATGCTTCATAATTGTACTCGCATTAACTCTAACCATTCAAGATGCTTATGATGGGGGCAATGAGAGCTCAAAGCTAGTAAGTACCATAATTTTTGAAGGTTTATAAAACTCGCAATCACTGCTTCCCTCTGCGAAGGGCCTTTCTTTTACTTTTATGTTGAGTCACCACCTTCTACCTTTATGCACCGTCTAAGAGAGCGTAGTTGTCATTCTGAGTTTAATGTGCATTGTCCCAAAGTTATCATTGATTGATTCATGATTTTGGTTTCACCTGTTCTTAAATTATTTGTATCTAGTCGCCCTCTTAAACTTGAAGGTGTCCTATGCATTTATGTTTTGCTATTCCATGAAGGACAAGCTGGAAACCATTTGCTATGTTTTCCTAATGATTTGAACACACGTTTGACTTTCATTGTTTCATTTTCATGATCTTTCATTTGTGTTCTTTTTCATGTTATAACATGGTTGCTAAGTTTCTTCTATCAAGATTATGTCTTTCATGCCCATGTTTTAAGTTCTTTTGATCCCAGCACTCAATGCTTACATAGATGATCAAGATTGTGTTGGTGCATGTCACCTCAAAAATTATTTCTTTGTTATCACTTACCTACTCGAGGACGAGCAGGAGTTAAGCTTGGGGATGCTTGATACGTCTCAAACGTATCTATAATTTTTGATGCTCCATTCTTGTTCTTACACCATTTGCTTAGTGTTTTGTTACACTTCGTGGTATTTTTATGCATTTTCCGGAACTAACCTATTAACAAGATGCCACAGTGCCAGTTCCCTATTTTTTGCTGTTTTTGTGTTTCAGAAAAGTTACACAGGAAATATTCTCGGAATTGGACGAAACAAAAGCCGAACCTCCCAATAATTAACAAAGCTTTCAGAAGACCGAAGAGGAGACAGAGAGGGGCCAGGGGCCAGCCTCACCACCAGGGGGCGCGGCGCAGCCCCTGGCCGCGCTGCCCTATGGTGAGGGCGCCCTGGTCCACTTCTGACGCTGCCCCTTCGCCTATAAAGACCCCCCGACAGGAAAAACCTAAACACCTGATCAATTTTCCAGAAACACATCGCGATCCGCCGCCGTCGTCGACCCGAGATCAGGAGGGTCCAGAAGCTCTTCCCGGCACCCTGCCGGAGAGGGGAATCGCCACCGGAGGTCTTCTTCATTGCCATGCTTGCCTCCGGCACGATGAGTGAGTAGTCTACCTTGGACTATGGATCCATAGCAGTATCTAGATGGTTATCTTCTCCACCATGTGCTTCATGTTTAGATCTCGTAAACTGCCTTATATGATCGAGATCACCTTTATGTAATTCTACATGTTGTGTTTGTTGGGATCCGATGAATATTGGTGTTATGTTAAGTTGATGTGCTGACTATTATCTTATGTTATATGTATGTTGTCTATGATCTTGCATGCTCTCTGTTGTTAGTAGCTATCTTCGCCAAGTAGATACTAGTGACTCCAAGAGGGGGTATTTATGCTCGATAGTTGGGTTCATGCCTCTATTTAATCTGGGGGAGTGACAGAAACCTCTAAGGTTGTAGATGTGTTGTTGCCACTAGGGTGAAAACAACATTCTTGTGTCCAAGGATATTCGTTTTGTTTACATTACACACTTTACTTAATGCAGTTATCTGTTGTTCGCAACTTAATAATCGAGGGGTGTTCGAACGATATCCCCACGAGTGGATTATTAGTCATAGATGCAGTTGGATGGCGGTCTATGTATTTTGTTGTAATGCCCAGAGTAAATCTCATAGTGATCCTCATGACATATGCACGTTATCTTTATTCTATCAATTGCCCAACTGTAATTTGTTCACCAGCATGTTGTTATTTATCTTATGGAGAGACACCACTAGTGAACTGTGGCCCCGGTCCAATTTCCTTTACATTGCTATTACTGTTTATTTTACTCGCACTATTTACTTTCTCGCATACTACTATTGTTTTCCACTCGATACGCTTAATCCTTTGTTTACAGCAAACCGGTGAGATTGACAACCTCATCGTAAGTTGGGAGCAAAGTTCTTGGTTGTGTTGTGTGCAGGTTCCACGTTACTGCTGCTGGTGAAAAGCAAAGCCCTGGACGAGGTGCCTTATAAATTGCCCGGAGCTATCGCGAAGCTAGCAGGCATCACCTTCTAAAGTTTGGCTTTTTCCTACTGGTTCGATAAACCTCGGTTTCTTATTGAGGGAACGACTTGCTACTGTGCTCATCATACCTTCCTCTTGGGGTTCCCAACTGGGTGGTTATCCTGCCCGCATCACACCACAACATTTGCTTCATATAAACCTTGGTCTTTTGGGGAAAAAGCAACTACACTACATTCAGTATTCCGGATCGAAGGTATCAGCAGCGACATTGCCTGGGCCCCTTCCTGAAGGCGCAACTGAGGAAGAAGTCTACTTGGTCATTGGTGTTAAATTCAAGTCTTATAATGGATTTGTTGTAGTATTCTATGTTATGTACTATGTTTGATGACTTGGTTCTACTGGAAAATTCTTCTAAGAAATCGGGAAAGTAGGGCAATAGTTTACTCTTAACACTTGCCCCACCTCAGCTTTCACTGAAAATTGTGTCAATAAAATGATCAAAACCACCAGGTCAAGCTTGCTTCTCTCTTTATTTTGGTGTTTTGGTTTGTCTTGCATCAACTCTAATAAATATGGTTGTGTGTTCATGATCTTATGCATAGGTAGGGGCTTTTAACCTCCGCTTTCTCTATCTTCATCTCATATTTTCATCATGCACACATAACATCCAAAGATTTCAAAACAACGGATCTGAAAATTTTTAGTGCATGCCATTGACATCTTTATATGGAATGCCTCTTGTTCTTCAATTTGTGGCATATGTACAACAAATACTATTGAAAAAAAAACTTTTCAATATGCAAGGAAGGACACTACCCCATGAGAAAAATGAAGAGACAGGCTGCAAGTTTACCTATTGTTGACGTCCAAAATAGGTACTGAATCATGTACACAAGCTTGACTACTTCCGAGCTTGATCGATTAGAAGAGTGAGATTTTATTGGAGTGAGATCTATGGATGAATTCCAAATTTTATTTTCTTGTGAAATAGCATACCGTAACCTATCAAATATTAGAAAGGGCAATATCATTCATTATAGTTGTTATGTCAATGACTTGTGACTCTGGTCCCACATGTCATCCTTGCATAACCTAGCCCTTCACATAATTTGTACCCATTCAAAATGGGTTTAAATTCTAAGGAACACTAATTATGGTCAAAAAGTTAGTTGATCTATTTCTAAAACCGCACATTATTGTTTCTAAAGGGTTCCTTTCCCTTTTGAGGTGGAGATAAGATAACCACCTGCACCATCTTCCCATTTGCTTCCTGACTTTACATGCACACTACACACAATTATGGGTGTATCCGGTCATTGTATTGTCAACATCAATATCGCTAAGCAACAAATCACGAGAAACAAGAGCCTTGGCATGTAGAGGATGGGGAAACATGAAAAAGGAGAGTTTATAATTCATTGATTGTTGATGAGAATTGGAAACAACCCGAAGTTTCTAACTATTCTTATGAGTCATTAGACAAAAACCATAAGTGCACAAACAATTTTTTGATGAGCAATTAACACAAATTGTTTTGTTTGTATAATATTTCATTAGTCATGCTAACTCCTGGAGATTAATTAGTAGAGTGTTTGTTGAAATGACCACCATTTAGGTGCCACTTTACGTAATTAGAGGAGATTCTTTTTTAGAAAAAATTAAGTAAACACTAATCAACCTCACTACAATAGGCTCACAACATGGACATCATGCCCACTGGAGGAAGGAGAAAGGGAAGCGAGAGTAATGACATGAAGGAAAAAATGTGGACACCACAATGGCGAGGGGAAATGGATTTCGGGTGAGGATAAGATGCACACTGGATCAAGGTGCGGGAATAATGAACCGATTCAATCCACTATAGTCTTCAATGGTGGAAGATCCAGAGTTACAACAGCAAGGTTGGAGGGGAAATAAAATAGGGCACGATAACGATAAGGCCAAGGAGATTTGGGAGGAGGATGGAGGGGGATAGTCAGGAAGCGAATGAATAAAGTGAAACCCTAATCTAGGCGTGAATCATGTTCATGCCCTATCCCATCCCTTATTAAGTATGTTCCCACTACGACTCATTCGATCAAGATTTATCTATGTCTGATCCATTTTGCTGGAAAAGTGCAAATTGCAATTTTCACTAAACTGAAGCAACACTTTTAAGTTTTTGAACTAAGACTTAAGAAATATCGGGAAGTGAAAATTTGCAAAATGTTATGTAGGATGACATCCTTATTCTTTGCCTTTGTGTCGTACCGCCATCATGCATGGATAGGTTTCAAAGATTCCAAAACACAATGGATCTAAAAATATCTAGTGTCACATATTCCACATCCTGATATGACATGTCTATTATTCTTTGATTTGTAGCATATGCACGAATGGTAATAATACATATTGAATATTATCAAAAAAAAACTTTTCAATATGCAAGGAACCATAAGTGCCCCCTGGAAAGGTGAGCAGCCAAGATACAAGCTGATCAATTTTCCACCTCTGAAATCCAGAACGAATCATGAACATATCTCTATCGAGATGTCTACCACACAATCAAGGAATCTTGCCTGGTTGGTAGATATGGAAAAAAGAAACATTCCAACAACATTTGATTGAGGAAGATCGATGCCGCGAGGACAATCGACAAATTCTTTTTTGTCTATGTTTATGGTCTTGGATCTCAAGAATGAAACAAAACTATAATTAAGATTTTGACAGCAAGGAGTGCAAAATAGCATTGGAATGTATTAATATTTATTTGAATAGAAAACAAGAAAATTACATAATGTCTTCATCGTATGTGAACAAGTGTTAATGATAATTTGCAATCATCATTAAAATTCATAAGAACCTAATGGAAAACTAATTAGTAGGACTTTGATAACTACATACACTAGGAGCGTTCAAAGTTTTACTGTGAAATACCTTGTATTGCAACCTCAGCAAAAAAGTTCCCAGATCTGGATTTTTATTACTTTTGCCGAGGGAAAAATATAAGGTATTTCGTAATAAAACTTTACACACTGGTAGAATAAATCATAGACTAGACAGGTTTTTTTAAAATAAATCAAAAAACAAAATTTGTATTTTTTAAAGTTTGAAAACGAGCTCCATAGAGCTCGTCCTCCAAATTAACGCTCTCAGTCTTCGTTGCCATACTGCCAGCGAATAAGAGCAAGAGCACAGAAATGCAATATTAGAATTACTAACTATAATGAAATTGAAGCCAGTAGAGTCACAGCACCGCCATGTGGACCACAAATACATCTGAACTAGAATAGAGCTGCGAAACTCTTATTCAGTGTGAAGCAGTTATAGATGTCGGTTTGCGTGCTAAATTAATCAATTCACAATCAAATATAAATAAATAAATTAGGAAGGTCGTGGATGTATCTGAAGAGAATCCAAAGCCCTAGACGATATAAAAAGCTCCAGTACCATAATGCTGAATATTGCATTCCTTCTTCTCAATAAATTAACATATTTTCCCAATAGGTATGTGTCATTGAAAATCCTCATTTGGCTCTAAACTATAAACCCTATACCCTAAAAACGCTAAACCCTAAACCTAGCATGCAGTTTAGATCGTTTTTTGTTTTGTAATATCTGGCCAAGAAACTTTGCAATCTCTGCATAAACTATTCTCTATCTAATCGGATGGCAAACTTAAAACAAAAAACCTCGTGAGACACCAACGCAGAACAGCTAGGGTGCCCCGGGGAGCCAGACCCCTGAAAGCAGCGATATCCATGGCAAGATGCAAAGCCCTTGAAAAGGCAAGGATCGCATCGTCCATCAGGTCAAGGTCTATCCAGATAACAACTCGCCGGCCGGCCACCGTACCGCGGCCATGCTGGCGGGCATCCCATGGGCAAACGGAAAGGTCAACACGCAGACGTAGGGGACGATGAATCAAACCTGATGGTGAGATGCACGTACGTGTGCTCTCCAAAGATGCGGATGCCTGCAGCTAGCGTCATGTCAACTTTCCGAATCTCACCATCAGCATCTGCTAGATCATCGTAGTAGCTGGCCAAGTGTACATCATAGTACTGCACATGCATTATTCGCGCCGTTAGCGGCTCAGCGCCGCTACGTCTGAATCTGATCCGGCAGGTCTTGGTCGGCACACGCAAAAGCACAAAGGAAAATGCAAAATATTCGGCTGAGGAAGATCGACGGGGCGAGCTTGATATTCCCGCTAAGGACGGCAGCAAAGGTAAACTAGAAGAGCATTGGTTTAATTTTTGTCCAGTTGAAAGATATCATAGCTCGATCACTAGTGAAAAAACGGGCTTCCATTCGTCCCATTTGTCTCGGACCAAATTCGATCCGCGGCTAAAGGGTCCATCAGTCCCGGTTCATTTGAAAATGTGGGCCAGGGGGCATTAGTCCCGGTTCAAAAGGGACCTTCAGTCCCGGTTTCATCTAACAGCCGGGACTAATGCCCCATGGCCCTTTAGTCCCGGCTCATAGCACCAACCGGGACTAAAGGTAACCTTTAGTCCCGGTTGGTGCCACGAGCCGGGACCAATCACCCGTTCAAACGAACCGCCAACTTCGCGCCAGTTATCGATCGACGACGCTTCGATACCGATCGACATTACGACGCGCTGATCGGGAACCGGCGCCGGCGGCCTTGGAACTCGCCTACATTCACACGCCGGCGTGCCCTCTCATCTTCTCCCTCTTTCACTATATAAATCACTCACATTTGATCATCTTCTTCCCCAAAACATCTAGCCTCTTCTTCCCCAAAACCACTTCCACACATCACCATACCGCCGGCGCCCGCGAGCTCTCCCTCGGCGACAATGGAGGAGCAACATTGGCCCCGGTCTCGGATCTACTACGTGGTCATCGAAGAGATGAACTTCACCATCACGGAGACCCTCCGTGCTTCGAGGGTGGAGAAGTGGATCCGCATGGTCAAGCGCCGGTTCCTCGACGACGCACCGGTCAAGTGCGTGGGCTTGGACTGTGAGTTCACCACTCACGCGCACCCTCAATGTGCCGCCGTCCTTCAACTCTCGGTGGAGTCCGAGATATTGGTCTTTCAAATTTGCAAGGCCAATGCCGTGCCGCAACTACTCAAGGACTTCTTGAAGGACACCACCATCAAGTTTTGTGGCGCGGCTATCAACAACGATCTACGCATGCTATGGCCATACGGAATTGTTATTCCGTCCGCGTATGATCTTCAACAAGTTATCCCAAACCCCACTAGCAAGCCAACGCCGAGTCTCTATGATTTGGCCAATGCTATTATTGGGACACATCTTGAGAAGAAGAAGAGGGACAACAAGAAGAAGAAGGACAAGAAGAAGAAGGAGAAGAAGTACAAGAAGAAGGGAGAAGAAGAAGAAGAAGAAGAAGAAGAAGAAGAAGATGATGAAGAAGATGAACTAATTTTTGGTTGGGAAAAAGTTCCATTGAGCATGAACCAACTAAAATATGCCGCTTTAGACGCTCGCCTAGGCTTTGAGAAAGCTAGGAGATTCTGGAAGCTAAAGGGCTACAATAGCAATGTTGATCGTCTTAACCTTAATAATTAGGTGGATGATTATGTATGAAAAAATGTTGGATGAGCAATTGAAAAATGTACTTTATTTGAGCCATATTGGATGAGTATGTTTGGAAAAATGTACTCCCTTTGTTTCGGTTAACAAAGTCTATTAATTTTCGAATTTGTGATTTTTCAAGTATTTTGGCTTTTTTGAATATTTTAATCATCTAAAAATTAATAATTAAATTATATATAAAGAATATTTGAAATTCATTGGTGCTTATTATTCGTAATCATTGTTTCTTATTCTGTGAATTTATTTGGAATTTAAAAAAGTAATATTATATATTACCAAAGTGTATAGGTTAATAGAATTGGTAGCATACTTCTATCAACAAGTCGCGAGCGCAGTCTTGGAAGCTAGTAGGGAAGGAATGGAGAAGTTAAGCGTGCTAAGGGTGGAGCAGTGTGAGGATGGGTGACTGACCGGGAAGTGAGGACCACAAGTACTTGTAATTGATTTGAGATATAGAGTGAGAGCTATAAGTATCTAATTTGATATGAGATATGAGAATAGAGAAGATTAGATAATAGAGAAATAAAGAAATAAAGATAATACAGAAATTCCGAAACAGAAAATACAATTTTATTCCGAATGGACCTTTAGTCTTGGTCCCTGTTACGAACCGGGACCAAAGGTCCTCCAGCCGCTGCACATGCCCCAGGCCACGTGGAGGACCATTGGTCCCGGCTCGTAAGCAACCGGGACTAAAGGCTGGAGCCTTTAGTCCCGCATGGTTAGTCCCGATTGCGGAAACCGGGATTAATGGGCTTTACAAACTGGGATTGAAGGCCTTTTTTCCACCAGTGGATCATGCCTTGCATAGAAAGGAATTACCAGCAGAAGCTTTCATTGAGATTACGCGCCCTAAGAAAATCCACACAATGCCCATACATATCTAATGTCATGCGAGCCTTGTGATATGTTCTTGAATGAAGTTTTCTTTTTAGATTCTGCAGGCATACGAGATTTGGCAAGAGGTCAACTGATGACGCGAGATTCCCATGTTTGATAGGCCCTCGTGAGCATCAAGCATCTTTTCTTATCCAAAACAATCGAAACGTCTAGTTTATCTTGGATGAAAGAAAAACTTTGTGTTTATTAAGGGACTGAACCTAAGTTGACCACTTAATACTATATTGCTAGTTATCTATAATTCCACATATCAAATATTTTGATAAACCTTTGTGAACCTACCTCCTGTCATAACTTTAACCCTGAGCGGACCAGTGAAGAAGCCATAGCTTGAAACTTATTAATTTTTGGTTGCCAATCTTAGTTTCTTCAAATTGTGCGAATCATTTTTGTTAGATGTATATATTTGTATATTGTAGTTTCCCCATATGTTAGGGTTTTTTTTGCATATTTGCACCTGTACCTGTACTATATATTATGGCCTTTGGCCCCCAGGGAATACAACTGGTCTATTCCTAACATGGTATCAGAGCCCACGGTCTCGTGTTCGAGTCCTGGTTTTCGCAATTTATTATAAAAATTGTTGTTGCCCCCCTTTGTGTCCACGTGTTGACTTTTCCCGTGACCGTCGCCGCCAGTTCGCCCCGGCCTCTGTTTCGCCGGTTCCGGTCCTGGCCGCAGCTGCTCTTCTCCCTTGATTCGTCACACATGAGTGGGGGTGTTGATGTGTACAAGTGAATTGCCTAGCCCTTTCCATCAGTTCGGACTTTTGGTTGCGTTGGCTAGTGCATGAAGCTTAACATGGTATCAGAGCAGGTTTTAGGGTTTCCGTACCCACCGGTCCTCTGCTTGTGACCGCCGCCATCAGATCGCCCCGGTCTCCATCACCGGTTCCCCTTCTGGTCGTCGCTGTGGTCGAGCTCTCGTGTTGTTCTTCGTCTGGCCGTCTTCGATTTGATCTGGATCTGCGCCGACCACCCGCCTCGTCCTCTTCGTTGGCTAGGAATCGGCCCCGCCAGACTCCGCCCGACTCCCGACTCCGCCCGACTCCTCTGCGCCCGAATCGACTCCGCCCGACTCCCGACTCCGCCCGTCTCGTCTGCGCCCGAATCGGCTCGGCCCCGTCCTCGTTCGTCGTCGGCAGCACAGGCCGGGACTCGCCCCTGCGGCCCCGCCTCGTCCCCGAGATCGCCCGCCTCCTGCCGTTTGGCTCGCTACTGGTCCCCGCCCCCAGGTCTCCTCGCATCTGTGGGGTCTTCAATTGCTGCTGCTCATCGTCACCGGAATTCGACCACGCCACCAGCCGCCGCCACCACCGGGAATTGGTCCCCGGCAGCCGGAATTGACCGCCCCCGGCCCTTAGGCGGCGGCACGCAGACCTGCTGGCCGTAATTTGGCCGCCCTCTGTCCGCAGGTGAGAATTGACCGTGATTTAGTCTTAAAAAAAGGCAAAAAAGAGAGAGAGAGAGAGAGGTATGTCTTCCTCATCGGGCTATGTTGCGATTCCTCGCTGCCCGGTGATTTTTGATGGCGTGAATTACCCTGATTTCGCCGCCTTTATGCGCGTTCACATGCGCGGTCTTCATTTGTGGGGTGTGCTCTCCGGCGAGGTCTCCTGTCTGCCGTACCCCACTGCTCCTCTGGCTCCTACTCCACCGACGCCGGTTGTTCTCGGTGATGGTGCTTCTCAGGAGGCCAAGGATACTGCTAAGAGTGCCGATGATAGTGCTGTTGCTGCCTATGAGCTGAAGCTCAAAAAGTACTCTGATGATCTTGAGACCTATCGGCTGGATCTGGCCGCCTACACTCAGTGGATGGATGAGGATGCTTGTGCTGCTGCTGTTCTCACTTCCAGCGTTTTGCCCCAGTATACTTCTGAGTTCGTGAGTCTTCCTACTGTTGCTGCTCAGTGGGCTCATCTCCGTCAGCGCTATCAGCCGTCTGGGGATGCTCTTTACCTGTCTGTGCTTCGCCAGGAGCATGCTCTTTAGCAGGGTGATTCCATTATTGATGAGTTCTATACTCAGAGTGCTGCTATTTGGCATCAGCTTGACTCTCTTCGTACTGCTGTTTGTGGCACATGCTCGTGCTGCCAGATTGTGCGCTCGGATTTGGAGTTTCAGCGCGTCTACGAGTTCCTGTCTCGGCTTCGCAAGGAGTTCGAGCCCCGCCGTGCTCAGCTGCTTGCCCGTGGTCGTGTTCCGCTCTCTGATGTGCTGTCTGAGCTTCGGGATGAGGAGACTCGTCTCCGGGGTGTTGGTCTTCTTGAGGTTCCGTCTGTGCTTGCTGCTCGTGGTCCTCCTCTGCCGTCTGCCCCCTCGACTCAGCCGCGGTCTTTAGTGCTGCCGATACCCACTCCTCCGGGTCAGGGCCACATTCAGCATCAGCAGCACCATGGTCAGGGTCGTCGTCCTCCTCGCCACTGCACCTAATGCAACAAGGATGGCCACACTTGGGCCTCCTATTATACGAGGGATCCCAGTTTGCGTCCACAGTCCTAGGCTCGTGTGCAGTCTGGCTCTTCAGGATCTTCTGCCGTTGCCCTCTCTGATCAGGACATTATCAGGAGTCTTCGTGGTCTGCTCGCTACTCCAGGCTCTTCTTCGATGGGCACTGCTGGTTCTGTGACTGACTCTTCCGGCACTGCGCGACCACCACCTTATCCACCGTCAGGTATGTTCCCATGGTATCTGGATTCTGGAGCTTCTTTTCATATGACCTCTGATTCTTCTCTTCTGTCCGCTATTCGCTCTCTCATTTCTCCTGTCCGTGTTCTCACGGCTGATGGTACCTCTCTTCCTGTCTCTAGTCGGGGCACTCTTTCTACTTCTTCTTTTTCTGTTCCTGATATTTCTCTTGTTCCGCGTCTTAAGATAAACCTGTTCTCTGCTAGTCAGCTCACTGACTCTGGTTGTCGCGTCATTCTTGATGCTGATTCTTGTGCTATTTAGGATCATCGCACACAGGCCTTGGTTGGAGCTGGCCCTCGCAGCCGTGACGCTCCAGGGCTTTGGGAGTCAGACTGGCTTCATGTTCCTTCCGCTGCCACTTCACATGCCAGTTCTCCTGCGGTTGTCGCCTCTGCCACCAGCTCTTTTCAGCAGTGGCATCATCATCTTGGTCACCTTTGCGGCTCTCACCTATCGTCATTAGTTAATCGTGGTCTTCTGGGGTCTGTCTCAGGAGATGTGTCTTAGGCAAACAGATTCAACTACCCTATCCTACTAGTGCGTCTGTATCTCAGCGACCTTTTGATTTGGTTCATTCAGATGTTTGGGGTCCGGCTCCTTTCGCTTCGAAAGGGGGCCATCGATACTATATTTTATTCATAGATGATTTTTCCCGATACACTTGGTTGTATTTTATGCGCTCTCGCAGCGAGGTGCTCTCCATATATCAACGTTTTGCGGCCATGGTCCGCACTCAGTATTCTACACCCATTCGTGTGTTTCATGCTGACTCTGCTGGTGAGTATATCTTCCAGCTGTTGCGTGGTGTTCTTGCTGAGCAGGGCACTCTCGCTCAGTTCTCCTATCCCGGTGCGCATGCTCAGAATGGCGTTGCTAAGCGTAAGCATCGCCATCTTCTTGAGACCACCCGTGCCATGATGATTGCTTCTTCCCTCCCGCCGCATTTCTGGGCTGAGGTTGTCGCTATGTCGGCTTACCTCATTAACATTCAGCCTTCTGTCGCTCTGTAGGGTGGTATACCTCTCGAGCGTCTATCTGGTCATTCTCCAGACTACTCGATGCTTCGCTTGTTTGGTTGTGTTTGCTATGTTCTCCTTCCCCCTCGCGAACGCACCAAACTGACCGCTCAGTCTGTTGAGTGTGTTTTTCTTGGATACAGTGATGAGCATAAGGGCTATCGCTGTTGGGACCCCGTTGGTCATCGGATGCGCATCTCTCATGATGTCACTTTTGATGAGACGCGTCCTTTCTATCCTCGTCCCATCGCAGGTACCTACCCGGTGGAAGATATATATTTTCTTCTTTTTCCTAACACACCTCCTTCTGCTCCTATTGCTTCTTCTTCAGGACCCACTCTCGCTGATGTCTCTCCTTCGATACCTTCATCCTCTGCTCCGCCTAGTTTTCCTAGTTCTCCTCGTTCTCTATTTTCGGAGCCTTCCTCTGCTATTCCTTCTTCCGATGAGTCGTCTTCCGCTGATGAGTTTCTCTCTACTCGTCCTATTCGTCAGCGTCGTGCCCCAGACCGTTACTCTCCTAGTCAGTACGGTCTTTCTGTTGCCTCCGAGCCGACTTCTTATCGGGATGCTGAGCGTCATCCTGAATGGCAGCTTGCCATGGCTGAGGAGATTGCTGCGCTTGAGCGCACTGGCACCTGGGATCTTGTTTCTCCCCCTCCTGGTGTTCGTCCTTTCACGTGTAAGTGGGTCTATAAAATTAAGACCCACTCTGATGGATCTCTTGAGCGCTATAAAGCGCGTCTTGTGGCTCGTGGCTTTCAGCAGGAGCACGGCCGTGACTATGATGAGACCTTTGCCCCTATGGCTCATATGACCACTGTGCGCACTCTTCTTGCTGTCGCTTCTATTCAACACTGGTCTGTGTCTCAGCTTGATGTTCAGAATGCTTTCCTCAATGGAGAGTTGAGTGAGGAGGTTTACATGCAGCCTTCTCCTGGGTATTCTGTTCCCGACGGGATGGTTTGTCGTCTTAGCTGTTCTCTTTATGGCCTGAAACAGGCCCCTCATGCCTGGTTTGAGCGCTTTGCCTCTGTGTTGACTACTGCTGGTTTCTCTCCCAACGCTCATGATTCAGCGCTGTTTGTTCACACTTCTCCTCATGGACGCACTCTTCTTCTTCTCTATGTTGATGATATGATCATTACTGGTGATGATCCTGAGTATATTGCCTTTGTTAAGGCTCGTCTTCGTGATCAGTTTCTTATGACTGATCTTGGTCCTCTCCGCTACTTTCTTGGGATTGAGGTTTCCTCCACTTCTGATGGCTTTTCTATCTCCTAGGAAAAGTATATTCAGGATCTTCTTGCTCGTGCTGCTCTTGGGGATGAGTGCACTAATGACCCACAAGTATAGGGGATCGTAACAGTCTTCGAGGGAAGTAAAACCTAAATTTATTGATTCGATACAAGGGGAGCCAAAGAATATTTATAAGCCTTAACAGATGAGTTGTCAATTCAGCTGCACCTGGAAACAGACTTGTTCGCAGCGGTTTATTAGTAGCAACAGTTTTATAGTGGTGATAGTAGTGAAACAGTAACAGCAGTACAAAAATAAATGTGGTAATAGTAGCAATAGTAAACAGTAGGATGGAATACTGTAGGCATTGGGATGGATTTACGGGCGTTGCATGGATAAGATAATTCATGAAATCAGTGAGACATGGGCATTGCAGATAAATAATAATAAAGCATCCTAGTACTAACAATCATAGGCATGTGTTCCGTATATAGTCGTACGTGCTCGCAATGAGAAATTTGCACGACATCTTTTGTCCTACCAGCCTGTTGCAGCAGGGCCTCAAGGGAAACTTCTGGTAATTAAGGTACTCCTTTTAATAAAGTACCGGAGCAAAGCATTAGCACTCGGTGAACACATGTGATCCTCACATCATAGTCATCCCCTCCGGTTATCCCAATTTCTGTCACTTTGGGGCCTCGGGTTCCAGACAACAATATGTGTATACAACTTGTAGGTAAGACCATAAACAATAAGTATCATCATAAAACAATAACAAGTTCAGATCTAAAATCATGGCACTCGGGCCCAAAGTGACAAGCATTAAGCACAACAAGTTGCAACAATGTCATAAGCACTAATAAAAGATACTAGGCACTATGCCCTAACAATCTCATAGCAAATTACATGAATGATCTCATCCAATCCCTACCATCCCCGTCGCCTACAACGGGAATTACTCACACATGGATGGGGGAGTCATGGATGGTTGATGGAGAGACGTCGGTGACGATGGTGATGAAGATCTCCTCCAAATCCCCGTCCCGGCAGGGTACCAAAATGGAGTTTCTGGTTTCGAATCACGGTTTCTGATGGTGGTGGCCCAGCGGAAGTCTATCTGGGAAAAACGCCGAACCCCCGCTGTTTTCAGGTCATCCGGTATATGTAGGCGGAAGGAGGGGTCGAGGCGACGGCTGAGGCGGCCTCACCACAGGTGGGCGCGGCTAGGCCTGGGCCGCGCCCCCTGGTGGTAAGCCTAGGCCACTGCCCCACTTCGTCTCTCCTTCTGGCTCCGTGGGTCTTCTGGCAAAATAGAATTTTTGCAATATTTTCCGGGATTTTCCCTGAAAGTCGGATTTCTGCACAAAAACGAGACACCAGAGCAATTCTGCTGAAAACAGCGTTAGTCCGTGTTAGTTGTATTCAAAACACACAAATTAGAGGAGAAACAATAGCAAAAGTGTTCGGGAAAGTAGATACGTTTTGGACGTATCAACTCCCCCCAAGCTTAGCTATTTGCTTATCCTCAAGCAATTCAGTTAATAACTGAGAGCGATAAAAGAAACTTTCACGAACACATTTGCTTCACAGATGTATACATACTAACTATATGATCAAGTACTCAGGCAATTCATAATAAGAAATATGCAACTAATGTTACCTCATAGTCAAGCAAGCTATGAAAGAGTGCCAATGCACTAATAACAAGTAACATGAAACATAAGAAGTTGCAAGATTATAATGCTCATAAATGATATGGAAGAGTGGTATCCCGCTTGCCTTTATTTGTGGAGTAAAACATAAATGCTGAGGCACCTCTGAAGTCCAAAGGAAGACTAGAAGTAAAAATATCAAAGATACAAGCATCAAAGTTATACCACAATTAACCGTGTTCTGGGACAAGCACATTATACTAAGAATAACAGCTATGCTCTCAAGAAGGTGCTTAAAGTTAGAAGATGAAGACTCAACATAAAAGTAAAAGAAAGGCCATTCACAGAGGGAAGCAGTGATTTAACATGTGCTAGAGCTTTTCATTTTTAAAACAGAGATAAAATTTATTTTGAGAGGTGGTTGTTTCATGTCAACGACTGGCAATGGGGACTTGCTATCTTCCATAATAAACAAGTGAGAGCGGTTCCGTGTTCTTTGAAAATTTGGCACATTGGTAATCTTTTATAAAGCTTTGGCACTCCTCCCCACCTTTTTTCCTTTCTCAAACCATGGCTAACCGATTCCATCGGGTGCCCACCAACTTTCACATACCATAGAGGAGTGCTCTTTTTCTTTTCTTTTTAGAAATTAGATTACAATGGTCTGACCAGCTCCCTTGCAAAATTAATGAAGAGCAGATGAAGCTGCCTAGTTGAAGGGTACTTAATTTAATATAGAAGATAGCAATTCCTACCACTACATCCTCATGAGCTAAAAACAGTGGCACAAAATGAGAAGTATTTGAAGGTTTTGAAAGGTAGCACATGAAAATTTACTTGGAATGGCTTTGAAATACCATGCATAGGAATTTATAGTGGACTCTTTGGAAGACTTGGTTTTTGGTAATTGGATGCACGAGAAGTAATCCATCTCAGTACAAGTGAACACTAGCAAAAGACTGAGAAGCGACAATCGAGAGAGCAATAACTGTCATAATCATGCTTGCGACAAAACAAAATTAATATAGGCATAAAAATGATACAAGAACTCTGAGGCAAAGTAAATCATCGAGGCTTAATTGACTTTTTGTTCAGTCATGTGCATGCTTGAGCATGTGCCAAGTCGATTCAAATGAAACTTTTAGAGGTGGATACCACAATGTCATACCATATTATGAATAAAACAATGCAAGCAAGCGTCTACATGACATGCTACAAACTATTAGTAAATTGGAACTAATCATATGAGAGCAAGAACTACAAAGCATCCATTAAATAACATATACCTTACATGAACCGACTAAGCATGTCCACATAGATGAGTATATGTACAAAAATGAAAATAAACAAAGTTCATACCAGCTTCTTACCTCATCTCGGATTGTCATATGTCGTCATTATTGCCTTTTCACTTATGTGGCTTGAATAATATGAAATGAATACCAAGCTCCAATGGAGTCACGAGAGACTGAACTCTGCAACAAACTTTACAAAACCGAAGAAGAGCAACAAGTATTTTTGGGTTTTCGGTCTTTGAAACAAGAACGGAAGGAAATAGCAAACAAAGCAAAATATTTTTGGATTTTTCAAACTTCAAACCGAAAATAGAGAACAAAGCAAACCAAAGCTGGAAACCTAAGCATCCATTAAATAACATATACCTTACATGAACCGACTAAGCATGTCCACATAGATGAGTATATGTACAAAAATGAAAATAAACAAAGTTCATACCAGCTTCTTACCTCATCTCGGATTGTCATATGTCGTCATTATTGCCTTTTCACTTGTGTGGCTTGAATAATATGAAATGAATACCAAGCTCCAATGGAGTCACGAGAGACTGAACTCTGCAACAAACTTTACAAAACCGAAGAAGAGCAACAAGTATTTTTGGGTTTTCGGTCTTTGAAACAAGAACGGAAGGAAATAGCAAACAAAGCAAAATATTTTTGGATTTTTCAAACTTCAAACCGAAAATAGAGAACAAAGCAAACCAAAGCTGGAAACCTAAAAAGGCAAACGAAGAGAAACAACGGAAATATTTTTGGTCTTTTTGTGTTTTGGAAAGAAGAAATAAGAACGAGAACAATAAAGACAGCGAAACATGGATATACAAAGGACCGACAAAATATGATATGTAGATGAGTGAATCATCGGCGTACCTCCCCCCAAGCTTAGGATTTTGGCCTAACTAGAGATCAACCTTGTCTCCGATACATGCCCCAAGCCGGTGGGTCATCATTGGTAAAGTAATAGCTTGGCCCCTATGAAGATGAAGCAAATGGTGTATAATCATAATAAGGCTGCTGGTAGGGGAACTCCGCAATGTTAGAGGGCTGGACCGACTCCTCGGTCGCCTCTCCATCATGCATGGGTGGCAGGTGCTCCTCCAGATATGCGTTGAGCTCACCCTCTGTGAGTGACCATCCATTCCTGCGATCAAGGTTAAACAAAAGAGGTGCGGGCAAATGGACTGATCGATCAGTCTTCGCTACCTTCCAGGTAGATTTCTTGAAAAAGGTAATCTCAAACGTCAAGTTAGTCAAACAGGCATGAGGAGAAACAAACTTATGATGTATCATAGAATTAAGATCAAGTCTCTCTACTAGAAACTGAAGGTCTAAAACATGAGGCACTAAACCATGCAAAGCTAACAGACGTGAAGCAATAAGGCCTCCACAGATTCCCCCTTTCTCGCGGTTAGCATCTAGACGGAAAGCTATTAAAGTACCCAAATTGTAAGTCCTCTCACCTGTAACGACCCGGAAAAATCCCTTATTAGAATTGCTTGTTATTTTCTTTTTCGCGTCATCGTGACGTCATGCATCTATAACCTTGCATGTTTTGTCAAATCCAAAATTATTTTGTGCAAAATGTATTTTAATTTCTGCTAGTATTGTTTATATAAACCCTCCTCTTCTTAAATATTTTAAATGAAAACTAAAGTTTAGTATTTGCAAACTATGGAAATTGTTTTGAGACAAAATCAATTTTTGAAGACTAGTTTGAAACTTCTTTTTGAAAATCGGCTCAAACCCCATCTCATCCTCTCTACCGTACTTCTTTCTCTCTTCCTCTTCCACCCTTTGAATTACCTTGAGAATTCAGCACAGCTGGGAGTTGTTTTAAAAGGCTGGTTCTCCTTTTGGCCTCCTCTCTTTTTCTACTCTTCTGACCCAAAACAGCCCACGACCAACTTTTTCCCAACCAAGCCAGGGAGGCAGCCCCTCTTTCTGTGGTCTCCCTCGGTGGAGCACGCGAGGTGCGTGACCCCTTCCACCACCGCGCACCCCACGCCAACCTTCCCACTGGCTCCCTCCTTATCTTTTGATCCTCTCCCCAAACCAGATCGAGATCCTCCTGAAAACCCTAGCCCCTCTTCCCCCCCCCCGTTCTGGCGCTGCCGCCTCCCTTTTTTTCCCTTCTCTGGTTCTTCTCTGCAAGCTCCCATGTGAAAAACGCCACCGAGAACCACCGCCTTAACCTCGCCGTCGCGCCGCTGCTCCATGCCGCCTCGCGCCGTGCCAACACGCTCAGAAGATGCCCCTCGACGCCCTGGTTCTCCTCGAGCAAGCAAATCGAGCTGGGAGGCCCTGTACGCGACGCAATCTTCACCGGCGTCCTCTCCAGCCGCCATGCTCCGGCGAGGATTCCGGCCGTCCTCGAGTTCCCCCGCTTTCCCCGACCTTTCAGAAAGCTTCGTGGTAAGATCCCCGTCCTCCTGGAGCTCTCCCCCTTCTGGTTTTCGTTCTTAGGTGATCTACCGGCGTTGACCGCCATTGTTCCCCGCAGGTCTCCGTCGCCGGCACGCTCCGGTCATCTTCCGGCCACGAGGCCACCACTTTTCAGTTTCCTGTGACACCGCGCATCACAAGCACGTCTCCGTCGACTCCCAGGTGCCCAGCTCCATCGTTCCGTCTCCGTCCAGCAGCCTCCGCCATGGCAGCCTCTGCCCCGAGCTCCGCTTCGTCCTAGTTCAAAAGGATGCACAACCCAGTTCCAACAAGATCCGTTCCGTAGCTGAACTGGTTTGTTCCTTGCCCTCGACCTACAGGTCGCGAGTTCGAGTCCTTTCAACCGGGATTAATCCCAACCTTTTTTGCCATTCAGATCCGACGCCAGTTGGGCCTCTCAGCCCATCAGGATTTCCCCACCCGTCGCTGGCGCGCGACAGTTTTTATCCGTCGCCAATCGGGCTCAGGTCCGGCCCAGTTTTCTGTTTTTTTTCCGAAAATTCATGCAAATATGCAAATCTTGGTAAATTCATATCTTTTAAACCCTAACTCGAAATAAAAAGTATTTTATATAAAATTTTATCAGAAAAATGTGAAGAATTTGAATATGCCATCCATATGCTTGTTTGCATCTTGCATCATGTCATGGCGTGATAGTTTGTATCTCATCTAATAAACAACATATGGAGCACTTGGGAAATTACCAAATATGGTTCCCCGCTTCATTTAATATTTGTGTAGCTCACCTTTTCCTTGTTTTGCCATGCTAATAAACATTTAAATTGCCGTGTAGTAAAACAACTTGAACCATATATATGTGTATGTCGGAATTTCGATTCCGCTTAATTTTGATAAGTCGCATTGCATCATATTTGCCATGTCATGCATACATGCTTCACATGATCATGCCGATTTTTTTTGCTGTAGTAGTAAGTGTTGCATCCGTTGTTTGTTGTAGCATTTTGCTTCTTCTCAGATAGGACGCTTCGTGGTGATGTGAGCAACGACAAGTTCTTCGGATGTTCGTCGACCTTCTTTGCAGGCGAGCCCTTTTCTCTCTACCCATTTAATACTTTTGCTCTCGCTAGCTCTATATTCTAACCTTGTGTCACGATGCTTTGTTCGAGTCACGTGTCCTATCCACATGTTTATCCAAAGCAAAGCCATAGAACCTTCCATACATCCTATTAACCATGTGCTTGTTGTTTGAGTTGGCCTTGCGAGTCGTAGGCATCTTCAGGTTGGTTAAGTTGTTTTATCTTATCGGGTTGGGAAAGTTATCACATGCTCTACTTTATGGATATCTGTTGTTGGAGATAATCATGGCTTACTTTAATGTTAATACTTAAAATTGAATTAAGCAGAGGCATCGGTGAGTCATTTTGCCAGTTTTACGACAGCTCACTTGTGTCCCCTAGGACCCCGAGATCGCATGAACTGTTCTAAGACTGAGCGCTCTAACCAGACGTGGGTACGTTTACGGGCCTCCCCTCGATCACTGCCGGAATCTACACACTTGTCCAGTGGCCACAACTAGTTTGAGGTTTTCCATTTGGGTTTTGCGTGCATGCATCTCTTGTATCTTAACGGTTCGATTTATTTGGGGGAAGCCCAAGAGTGCCTTGTAACCCCTTGTTTTGCTTCTGCATGCACGCATAGGATGTGGTACGTGCGTTTATCGCTGCTGAAGCGGGTCGTCTCCCCAGAGTGGAGCCGGGCCTCGGAAGCCGTAGACACAAACAACTAGGTCCGTCTTAGAGATTCGGTCGGACTCTCGATTCGGGTTAAACTTAGTTAGGTGGCTTCCTGGACTTGTTTGTAGTGAAGGAGAGTGCGAGTCGTGACTATCCTAATGGCGCACCTGTTTTTATTAAGGGTGCGAGACCTGCCTGAAGGATTGATCGTGCGTTTGGGTACATTTGGGCACCCCTGCAGGGTTAAATCTTTTCGAAAAGCCGTGTCCGCGGTTATGGATGACTTGGAGCTGTACTACTCGATCATAGAATAACTTGCACCTGTTGTTTCAATACAAATAAACTTGTGTAGTAAGTTAGTACAACTACAACAACAAACCTGCAATAAAACTTGTTAACTGTGTGAGTGCCTTTGCAATTGCTTCCTCGATGGGTGCGAAGGAGGTAATACATCGGCTGTGTTATGTTTGGTGTTAGTTTCTAGTTGGTTTTTTTATGCGCTCTCTTATCTTATTCTATTTAGACGGAAGTTGTAGTGTATCTGTAGTTTATTCCTTTTGTTGCCGCTAAGTCCACCATATAGCCTGTAGGCGAGCACAGCTGAATTCCAGTCTCGCGAGTACGTGCCTCGGTACTCACCCTCGTTTTTTTTCCTTTTTCTCTTTCTCCCTCCTTGTTCGGCAACCTTTGGCCCGACGCTTTTGACAGGTATGGGAGCGACGACGTTAGCAAGGTTACCCTTCCGGCTTGGCCTGGGCAGGGTTATGGACGCCATCGTTTATCTTCAGGCCTCTTAGGCCCATTTGTATTCTTGTCCGTACTCGGATACTATTTTGCTTTATGTATGATTTGGATCTTTGTATGTATATCTGGATATTTTGACTCATGGAGTCTTCGTGGTTATATTATATACTCTTTTGTGGGTTCCATCGTGAACTTGTGTAACTGTTGCTACTCGATTCCACCCGCATCACGTGCACGCTCCAACGTGCACGAGGCACTTGGTGGTGCGTTTCCAAAGCGACATCATGTAGATTGTGGCTTGATCGCTATAATCTGCAAGGTGCCGGTTTTGGGGCGTCACATCACCTTTCAAAGCAGCAGCAATAAAAGCTAGATCACAGGAGGACAACTTATTTGCAACTTTCCTAGCAAGCACACACTTGGTAATAAAGTGGGCAAAATATCGAATGGATGGATAATGAATATTCCGAATTTTACCGCTCTCTCCTGAGAAGCTTCTTCCTTAACAAATCTCCTCATAAAGGTCCGTCAATGGCTTAGGCCGTTCCTTTATCCTTTCGCGCGATCCCCACTGTGGTATTCTAATGGCTGCACAAAAAACATCAAAGGGCAAGTCCACAGATTTATTGTAGATTTTATAATGAACCATGGGGTTAGATGTGGACCAACTAAATTTGAAATCCTGCACCACAGACATTGTTAGTTTAACATATTGGTGAGGCTCATCATCAATAAAATGTGCCAATCCTGCATTAGAAATTAGAGTTTGGAAGTCTTGCAGGATTCCAGCAGCATTCATGAACTCTGAGCATGGATAGATTGAGGGAAAGACCCTCTCTTCACGGTGAACTCTCATAACTTCATGCACCTCTAGTTCATGTTGAAAGAGTTGGTATGCATTCTCCTCCATTTCTGAATTTTTTTAACAAACCTCATAAAAAATGATTTTGAAACAAACAAGTGTAGGAAACTACTATAGGAAGTTACTAGAGGGCTAACATGCATCAAAATAACATTTCTAAGCAATAGAACAAGCATGCAAACTCATTTCACCTGTCACCTATAGAGCTAAAATACTCAAGAAACTAGCATGATGACCCGCGCAAATTGCGCGGCTAGCAATGAGATTATTAAAATATTCATGTAAAATGTATATATGTCCGTACATGTTCTAATTGATACAATTTTCAAACATTTCAAAAGTAATAAGTACTTATACATTCAACTTATATATTCTTTGCCCAAACTCCAATTGGCTCTCGTGGCTATGGAATATTTCTACATAAAAGTTCCATTATGCGCCAACTGTAATTCAATAGTGACATCCCTTACTGATTAGGATATTTCTTGATCAAACATGTCAATTATAATATCTATAACATAATCGTGTAATTGAAGTACAATGCTGGCAGGGACATGAACCAAGATATATATGCGTGTGACTTACATACATAGGGTAAAATAGTTAGTGTTATAAATATTGCATGCATAGGGTAAACTAAAGTATGGATGAGTAGCAATGTAATTTCAATTTTTAGGTTTTGTACTGCAGACGAAGAAATTTGCGTGGCCGGCGACACCGCCATGGGACATCTACTTGATACCGAGAGGGTCTAGGAACATACGGCTTCTCTTATTGCGATGGGCAACTTGGTGTATACTGCTGCCGATTAAAAAAATTGCAGCTGAATCGGCAGAAGATAGCTATTCGAACGGAACACTACGTCTAGCTTTTTTTTTGACACGAACACTACATCAAGCTAACGTATCAAAGTTGGTTTTCTCTCCATGTCCTTTTCCTAATCGATCTTGACTCTAGTTCTCTATACGTTTTTTTCTTTCAAATAAGCGTTGTTTTTAATGCCAATCTGAACCGTTGCTTGGGCTTGTCCAATCGGTGGTAAATCCGAGCCGTTCTTTGTCTTGTGTTTTAATTATATAATAGATACTTCACTAAACAAAATTCTACTTGGACAATCGAAGGAGTCACATACCGGAGAACAAATGCTCCAAATCTCAGCAACAATGATGGGCTGAGCAAGGAGATCGAAAAATCGAGATGGAGAGTAGCAAGAACATGAGTTTGAGCTAGTGTGTCGTTATTTTCGGGAGAGAGAAAGAGCTGGGGAGGAAGAGATAAGTGAGAGGCCAGGGGCCCCCCCTCACCATAGGTGGGCGCGGCCAGGGCTGGGCCGCGCCCCCTAGTGGTGAGGTGGCGTGGCAGGTCCCCCTGAGGTCTCCCAGGTGCCTCTCTGCCCCATTTTTGACATAAAAATTTAAAAAGATTTTTCTAAAAAAATTTGAGAAACTTTATTTTTGAGGATTTTTCAGAAAAATGATAAAAGAATAAAACTCGGGAAAACGACGGTGAAATGATTGCAAGCAAATGAAACTCAAGTATGCAGCAGCTCTAAGATATTCTAATCATGTAACTAACAAAGGGAATGAAAAAGGTGAAAGTAAATATGAGTGAGGTAAAGTGAATGCGGTGAAAACAAAGTTTCGTTCATATAAAATCACTTTGTTAACAAGGTTGATAAAGTCTTGTTACCAAACTAATTTTATATGAGGCAAAACTTTGCATTTCACTATATGCTTATGTTACCTCGACCTTGATAGGCATAGTCCCAATCATAACAATTTTATACTCTTCCTTGGGCTTTTGCTCTGAACAAATAATCTGACCAACTCTGATGGTCTCAACATGCTTGATTGAATTTAGAGCATTCTTTCTATCAATTTTCTTGGGAAAATAAACCGTATATTCTTTGTCATTGACATTAAAAGTTACTTTTCCTTGATTGCAATTAATAACCGCACCTGCAGTGTTTAGAAAAGGTCTCCCAAGAATAATAGACATATTATCATCTTCAGGCATTTCCAACACAACAAAGTCAGTTAATATCAGACAACTGTTAGCAACTTGAACAGGAACATTTTCACATATATCAAAAGGAATAGTAGTAGACTTATCAGCCATTTGCAAAGATATATCAGTTGATACCAATTTTTCTAGATCAAGTCTCTTATCTATACCTAATAATAAAAGGAGCAAGGATTCCATGGTTTGGTTCTTCCGTTAGACATTTTGTAAAAAAGCCCTTCATAATTCCATGAATCAACCCGCAATCCAGTTTTTATGTTTCTAAAAGGAAGATGAGAGGAGCAGGATACTGCCATACGGGGATGGTGGAGAGATGCGGTGACTGGTGTTGAGGGACGGGGAACGGGGAGCAGGACGCGAGGATGGCAGGGTGCGGTGTTGACAGAGGTCGCGGGTGACATATGCGGTGTCTTGAGCTGCGATTGACTCTTGTGCATGCGCTGAAAGGAAGTCGATCGAGGCTGCTCCCTTTGAAGCTAAAGGAAGGAGCCGATATATGCCTCTTCTATGTCCGGCGCATCGAGGCTGCACAGCTAAAGTGAGAGTTTTGGAAAGAATAGCAGGGACCAGCTCAGGGGAAATATCGGGTCTACCTTTCGACAAACAAAAATACAGAGCGAAGAATACTACACATCTTAATTCCTAAGCAACTGCCACAGGGCTCCTGGAGGAGATGATGGCGACATGAAAGGCTTGCACAGGCTGTTTGGGATGGTGCGGTAGTGCGAGCTGCGGCCTGATGGGCACATGTACGCCATGCTGATCAGGGCCCTACTACAAGCAGGAGCGTGCGGCGCTCGCGCTGAGGATATACGATGAAATGCGCGGCGCCGGGGTCGTCCTAGACTCACCCACCGTGGAGCTGCTGGTGAAGAGTCTGTGGCAGGAGGGGAAGCTCTGGGAGGTGGCGCTGGTTGAGGAGAGGTGCGAGGAAATGATGGCAGCCTGCGGCGGTGGTCGACTCTCTGGGATAGTGCCAGGTCATGTGTGGACGGTGAGTGCCGCAGACCTGAACAAGGTGTATGGCATCTACTCCAGTTGCTTCAGGAAGCATGATGCAACCGAGGATCGAGCCATGGAGTGATTCTGCATTACTTCGGAAGTCGGTGTCATTGCAGCACAGCTTAAGAGGAAGTATGGCAGCATCGACATCAACTCTAAATTTTGCATAAGTGTCGCAGCAGGATGGCTGGTACAATCATTGTGGTCTGGTGATCTCTGTGCTATGTCAGAGAAACAAAAAAGAATCATGGCATTACTGCGCTACGAGATGCAGTTCTCCGGATCGAACGACCGGCATGGAGCAGTATAAGAATCCTCCAACAAATATTTGGAAATTGGCTGAATTGTAGAGGCCATGAGATCTTGTGCTCAAGACATACTGTGTTAACCAACTCCATCTCAAACTTGGAAGTTAATCTGGAAATTCAAGAGCGCATGGGAGATGTATTTTATTTGCATGGGTGACTATAAGGGGTGAGGCAGGCTGATGCAGACATGTTGTCGGCGGATCGAGCCATTGGTTGAAGCTCAGATGTCAGTGCAAGATCACGGCAGTTTCAGTGTCTGCAATGCAGTTGTAGAGGAAGCATGACAGCGACAATGATGATTAGTTCTGGGGTGAAATAAAAAGCCACGGGAGACAAAAATAATGATCCAAAAAGTGGTTTATTGGAGACGATGGTAAAACTAAATGTTTTTGTCATTTGATAAGTACTCATTATCTTTTCATACATGCAGTTCTGCTTCTTAAAAAATTTCTCTATAAAATGTTGGTTGATTTATTAACCGTAGCAAAGCACGAGCAAATCTGCTAGTCTAGTAAAGAGAAAAAAGGCATGACACTAACTCCGGCTCCCAAATCACATAAAGCAGTTCTAACATAGTTATTTTTAATGGAGCAAGGAATAGTTGGTATACCTGGATCTCCAAGCTTCTCTGGAACTTTACCATCAAAAGAATAATTAGCAAGTAAACTGGAAATTTCCTCATTTGGAATCTTCCTTTTGTTAGTAACAATATCTTTCATATACTTTGCATAAGGAGGCATTCTAATAGCATCAGTCAAAGGAATTTGCAAAAATAAAGGTTTCATCCATTCACAAAACCTGTTGTAGTGTTCTTCTTCCTTGGATTTGTGTTTCTTACTAGGAAAAGGCATTGGTTTCTGCACCCAAGGTTCTCTCTTTACCATGCTTGTTGGCAATGAAGTCTTATTTGGTATACTTTGCATTCTTATCAATCTTTCCTGGTTCCTCTTCAACTTCTTCTTTATCGGAAGCATCACCTGGTTCAGTTTCAGCATCAGAAATAGAAACACTATTAGGATCTTTACCTGTTTCAGAGGATTCTGCAGTTGTTTTATGCTTCTTCTTCTTCTTGGAAGGAATATCATCACTTGAAGTGCGTTGAGAATCTTGCTCGATCCTCTTAGGATGTCCTTCAGGATATAATGGGTCTTGAGTGGTAGCACCTCCTCTTGTGCGTACTTCACATGCTTATTTTTCTCTTGCGGCATTAACACGCAAATCTTTTTGCACCTTGGTAAGCTGATCAATTTGAGTCCGAACCATTTGAAAATGTTTAACAAGTATCCTCACATCATTGGGGGTTCTCTCCACAATATCCTGCAACTTGTTAATAGCTCTAGAATTTTCCAACAAATGATTCTGCACCATTCAATTAAAATTATCTTGCTTAACAATAAAATTATCTAACTCATCTAAGCATTGATTAGAAGGTTTAGAGTAAGGAATATCTCTATCATCAAAGCGTTGGAGAGAGTGTACCTCAATCGTGGATGAGCAAGGGATTGGCTTACATAATTCTTCTATAGGAGGTAAATTCTTCACATCTTCGGCCTTAATACCTTTCTCCTTAAGAGATTTCTTGGCTTCCCTCATAACTTCATCATTTAATTCAATCATTCCTCTCTTCTTCGGTGTAGGCTCTGGGACTGGCGTAGGTGTTGGTGCTGGTGTTGGCTCAACTAGAGTCCAATCATCATGATTTCGGCTTATTTTTGCCATTAATTCTTTAGCTTCAGCCAGAGTTCTTTCCCTGAAAACACAACCAGCACAACTATCCAAATATGTCTTAGATTCATCAGTTAGTCCATTATAAAATATATCAAGGATTTAATTTTTAGGCAATGGCTCTTTAGGCAAAGCTCTAATTAAAGAACAAAACCTTGTCCAAGATTCAGGCAATATCTCTCCTTTTCCCTGTTCAAAGTCAAAGATTTTCTGCATAGCAGCATGTTGAGCACTAGCAGGAAAATATTTCTGAAAGAAAGCATTAATCAAAGCAATAGGACTATGAATAGATCCAGGAGACAAGCTATTAAACCAAGTTTTAGCTACATCTTTCAACGAGAAAGGAAAAATCTTAGCAACAAAGTAAGTGCGAAGCTTAATATCATCAGAAAACAGATTACTCAAAGTAGAAAGCTCATTCATGTGCTCCATAGCACTTTCATTCTCAGTACCACAAAAAGGCTCTTTCTCAACAATAGATATGTAAGATAAATCTAAAGAGAAACCATAATCCTTGTCTCTAATATTTATGGGAGAAGCAGCAAACTTAGGATCAGGAGACAATTTATATCTAATAGTACATCTCGCTAAAAGTTCCTTAACAGCTTTAGCATCACGAGTAGCACGAGCTTCGGCAATAAAATCATCGTCAAGCTCAATATAAGCATCATCAAAATCATCACTAGGACACTCCCTAGACTCAGGTGAACTAACTGGTGTAACAGTGGTGTTTCCCATCTTAGCTCTAGCAATTGTAGCATCTAAAAAGGAACCTAGCGAACCACTCTCATCAAGCACAGTAGAAGCATCATCTAAATTATCAAGGGCATTTTCAAACTCAGCAGAAGTAGTAGCAGTAGCGTGTGCGTGTGGTGGTGTAAGCAACTTACTCATAACAGATGGTGAATCAAGAGCAACAGAGGTGTTCAAAGTCATACCTCTTCTTGTAGTGGATGGCAATATAGGAACTTTTCCATCACAAGGTTTACCCATGATGAAAGGATTGCAGCGAACAATATGAATCCCAAGTGAACTTACAAATAAAGCTATGCTCCCCGGCAACGGCGCCAGAAAATAGTCTTGATGACCCACAAGTATAGGGGATCGCAACAGTCTTCGAGGGAAGTAAAACCCAAATTTATTGATTCGACACAAGGGGAGCCAAATAATATTTATAAGCCATAACAGATGAGTTGTCAATTCAGCTACACCTGGAAACAGACTTGTTCGCAGCGGTTTATCAGTAGCAACAGTTTTATAGTGGTGATAGTAGTGAAACGGTAATAGCAGTAGGAAAATAAAGGTGGTAATAGTAACAATACTAAACAGTAGGATGGAATACTGTAGGCATTGGGATGGATGTACGGGCGTTGCATGAATAAGATAATTCATGAAATCAGTGAGACGTGGGCATTGCAGATAAATAATAATAAAGCATCCTAGTACTAACAATCATAGGCATGTGTTCCGTATATAGTCGTACGTGCTCGCAATGAGAAACTTGCACGACATCTTTTGTCCTACCAGCCTGTTGCAGCAGGGCCTCAAGGGAAACTTCTGGTAATTAAGGTACTCCTTTTAATAAAGTACCAGAGCAAAGCATTAGCACTCGGTGAACACATGTGATCCTCACATCATAGCCATCCCCTCCGGTTATCCCAATTTCTGTCACTTTGGGGCCCCGGGTTCCGGACAACAATATGTGTATACAACTTGTAGGTAAGACCATAAACAATAAGTATCATTATAAAACAATAACAAGTTCAGATCTGAAATCATGGCACTCGGGCCCAAAGTGACAAGCATTAAGCACAACAAGTTGCAACAATGTCATAAGCACTAATAAAAGATACTAGGCACTATGCCCTAACAATCTCATAGAAAATTACATGAATGATCTCATCCAATCCCTACCATCCCCGTCGCCTACAGCGGGAATTATTCACACATCTATGGAGGAGTCATGGATGGTTGATGGAGAGACGTCGGTGATGATGGTGATGAAGATCTCCTCCAAATCCCCGTCCCGGCAGGGTGCCAGAACGGAGTTTCTGGTTCTGAATCGCGGTTTCTGATGGTGGCGGCGCAGCGGAAGTCTATTTGGGAAAAATGCCGAACCCCCGCTGTTTTCAGGTCATCCGGTATATGTAGGCGGAAGGAGGGGTCGAGGCGACGGCCGAGGCGGCCTCACCACAGGTGGGCGCGGCCAGGCCTGGGCCACGCTCCCTGGTGGTGAGCCCAGGCCACTGCCCCCCCCCCTTCGTCTCTCCTAGCTCCGTGGGTCTTCTGGCAAAATAGAATTTTTGCAATATTTTCCGGGATTTTTCCTGAAAGTCAGATTTCTGCACAAAAACGAGACACCAGAGCAATTCTGCTGAAAACAGTGTTAGTCCATGTTAGTTGTATTCAAAACACACAAATGAGAGCAGAAACAATAGCAAAAGTGTTCGGGAAAGTAGATACGTTTTGGACGTATCACGCACTGTTGAGACTCCTATGGAGCTTAATGTTAAGCTTTGTCCTACTGATGGTGATCCTCTTCCTGACCCGATGCGTTATCGCCATCTTGTTGGGAGTCTTGTTTATCTTGCTGTCACTCATCCTGACATATCTTATCCTGTTCATATTCTGAGTCAGTTTGTTTCCGCTCCTACCACTGTTCACTATAGTCATCTCCTCCGTGTTCTTCGCTATCTTCGTGGCACGATCACTCGTTATCTTTTCTTTCCTCGTTCCAGCTCTCTCCAGCTCCAGTGCTACTCAGATGATACATGGGCGAGTGATCCTACGGATCGTCGTTCACTTTCTGCTTACTGTGTGTTTCTTGGTTGTTCGCTCATTGCTTGGAAGACGAAGAAACTGACAGCGGTTTCCCGTTCGAGTGTTGAGGCTGAGTTGCGAGCTATGGCCTTGTTGACTGCTGAGGTGACCTGGTTACGGTGGTTGCTTGCGGATTTTGGGGTCTCTGTTACGACACCCACTCCAATTTTGTCTGACAGTACAGGTGCTATCAGTATTGCACGTGATCCGGTAAAGCATGAGCTTACCAAGCATATTGGTGTTGATGCGTTTTATACACGTGCTCAGGTGCAGGCTCAGGTTATTGCGCTTCAGTATGTGCCTTCCGAGTTATAGTTGGCGGACTTCTTTACAAAGGCACAGACTAGAGCGCAGCATGATTTCTTACTCTCCAAACTCAGTGTTGTGGATCCACCATGAGTTTGAGGGGGGATGTTAGATGTATATATTTGTATATTATAGTTTCCCCATATGTTAGGGGGTTTCATGCATATTTACACCTATACCTGTACTATATATTGTGGCCTTTGGCCCCCAGGGAATACAACTGGTCTATTCCTAACAATTTTAAGTGTGTCTTTTCTGAGCAATGTACCACCTACATATATAGTGAAATTGTGCAGAAAAGTGTTCAGGATATTTTTCTTATAAAAATATATTGAATATGTTTTAGTATGTAAGAATATTTTTTACATATTGAAATTGCACAAAAAAATCAAATGTTATGTTTTACAAATTGACACTCTATTTTACTGTACACCTACCAAAAAATTTGAAGATTGTATATTGTATAGTCCCGGAGAACAAAAAGAGAAAATTCAAATCGTGTGGGGTTCCAGTGTAGGTGAGTCCATTCTTAGATACAACTTTCCGTTTTTCTCTGTGACTAACAGAGAACCTTAATTATTAGTGAATGTGATTAGAATCAACAGAAAGGAGTTCACATACTACAGAGCTGGTCAGACCCCTTATATTCCTTCTCTGTTTGGGTGTATCTCTCTTAGACCATTTGTTAATTTGCATAGATTTGGTCAATTGGAGGGGATAGTGGACAAGGTTCTTGTGATTGTCTTTGCGGTAAATACTCAAATATGAAGATGGGAGCCTAAAGAGAAAATGTAGGACCCGGTATGTGGATGTGAAACTCCAGAGGGAGATTCACATAACAATCCATAGGGAAATCTTAGATTAAGAATATGTGATTTCAGATGAAGAAGATGGATTTGAGGATGAATAAGAGAACCTATAGGAAAATTCCATCTTACAAAAAGAATCTGCATTTGATCCCCAAGGAACATAAGAATTTGATCTAAAATACCAAAGAACTAGATTGAGTGAAGTACGAGAGACGGGATGTGATGATTGGGGTTTTGAATAAGACTTGTTAAATCAATTTCAACTTCAAACATACATAATTGCTGCACATAAAGGTATCTTCTTCCTTTGACGGGTGGTTTCTATTTTCTGGTTAAATAATTGTGAACTTCTCATTGGGTCCGAACTCTATGTGATATGGTCATCATATACAGTCGCACAAAACCCATATGATTGTGCATTGTGGTTCAAATCATATTGAGTGTGATGAATGATTGGGAGAAGGAGCACATGAGGGTTGGAAGGGGGAGAGAAGGGTTCTGGTGCGTTGGGAGAGGGGGGAGGTGGCGAGGGGAAGGAACATGTGGGGTAGTGGATTGGAGTAGGAGCCTCCCATCCCTTACCATAAACGATACATTGAGAAGGACATGACGACATGGAGGCATCAAGCGAAAGGGGGGAGGAGCTTCTCTCCTCATTCAATGATGGAAGTGGTCGATTTGAAGGAGAGTAGAGGGAGATCAGGAGAAGACAAAGCCATCAGGTAGGGAGCCAGGATGATGTTGAGTGGATCTGAAGTGTGGCATGGCTAAGAGTGATACGGGTGAGAGGAGGGGATCAACAGGAAAGGTTTATGCTCTATTGGGTTTCATACCAATGAGTTTTGGCTGGGCTTTTAGGGCCATGTGAGTGAAGGAATACGTCATCGACTTGTCGTTTATTAAGAAATATAGCCTCAATGGATTGAACTTCATGAAATTGAGAAAACAACAATAGATGAGGACCGAGCTCTCGATCTGGATATGTAGATTTCACCAATGGTATAGTGGATGGGTTAACACAATGGTCCATGACAAGAAGGCGATGAATCATTCATCTAGGAAAATTAGGTCATATACAATGGTGCTATCTAATATTTACACACATAGGACGATTGTTGAGTTAGAGTAGAGAGAAACAAAAAAAGTTATTTCCTTTTTCTTAGCTAATAGATGATTTCTTGATAATAAAAATAGCACATTTCCCCTATTGTACAAGAGGCCTCATCTTATACATTTTCTAGATTAAATTAATTATGCCAATTATAGGAACATGAGAACATTAATAGTCAAACACAGTTCCAAAGATATAAGTCATTTTATTATACATTTTTATTTTCTAGGCGACACATAAAACATAAGAAAAATCACCGATTACCACAATAGATCACTTCAGCTCTATACAAAGATTAACCAGCCGTCCGGTGATGAAACCATTGATGGGGAAAGACAAATATAGATTTTGTTAGGAAAGAGCAACCGAATTAAGCACATGGGATATTGATGACAGCTATCCCATATCCACACTTATGTCACCGTTGTGTATGATATTTTTGACGACAAAAATTCTGTAAAGAAAATAAGATACACACCGTGGTCGCATCTATAGCCTGTAGTGTACTGCAGGTGCACACCGTGGTCGCGGCCAAAACTGGTAATCACGCTTCAGAACGCGGCAACGATCGTAGCATGCATGGCGCTAGTGGCCACAAACGTCCGAATCTAATGCGGCAGGGTTGGTCGACACAAGAAGCAGAAGAGGATGGCGACACATTCGGCTGAGGAAGATCGATCGCGTGAGCTCAAGGCATCACAGTCCTGCTATAGATATGTATTCTTCCAGATAAGACGGCGATAAAGGTAAACTAGCTAGACATGCATGTTTAGGTACTGTCGGTTTTACGAGAGCTTAGACTTTCAGAAATATATGGCATACATTGGACAAGAGATTATATAGCAGTTCAGTAAAAAATACAAGGTGTCACACTACGTAAAGTGCAGGACAAAATCGTATTTAGTGTGATCAAGGATTTAAGTAGCCAAAGAACTACTTCTTCCGTTTCATAATTCTTGATGTGACTGTAATTCAAATTTGATTGAATTTAAACAACAATCACGTCAAGAATCATAGAACGCAAGGAGTACATATCTAATGTCATGCATTCCTGGCCATAATAATTCTTTTTATTAAGAAAACGTATAGAAAGTTGTGTCATACGAAGATTTCGCAAAAGGTCAACTGACGAGCAAAGATTCCAATGTTCCATGCATGGGCCCTCATGAAGACCAATGACATCTTTTCTCATCCCAAATCATTCCAGCCTTTTGCATGTGCTGCTGAACTTCAATTAAAAATGGGTTCTCTTACAGAAGAACCAAATCTCTATCTATGTTCCGTCAGTAAATGGGTTCTCTTATTCATATATGCGAAAAAAAGCAAATCAATTTTTCCTATAAAAGGCAAGCTGCCCCAGCAGCACAGCACACCAAACTACAGCAACAAACACGCCACATAGTGCATGCTTCCTGGTATAATCTCATCTAAGCACAGACCACAAGGCAAGCTACATCCTTCTCATCAGCGTCCTCATGGACCAAGTGACGAAGCTGGCATCGGAGCGGGCGGTGGTGGTGTTCACGTCGAGCAGGTGCTGCATGTGCCACTCCGTGACGTCCCTGCTCAGCAACCTCGGCGTCAACGTGGCCGTCTACGAGCTGGACAAGGAACAGCGGGGCAGAGAGATGGAGAGAGAGCTCGCCAGGAGGCTCGGCCGCGGCGCGCCGGCGGTGCCAGCGGTGTTCATCGGCGGCAACCTCGTCGGCGGCACCAACAGGGTCATGGCGCTGCACCTTGCCGGCGAGCTCGTCCCCATGCTCAAGAACGCCGGCGCGCTCTGGCTCTAGTGAAAGAAGACGTACGTGCATCGGTCCATGCAATGCTTTTTGACAGTCTGAAATAAATCTAGCAGGAGAAATCGCTGTAGAAGGCCAGGTCTTTTAATATCATGTGCCGAGTGAATGCCTAGCAGAAGAATTAGAGCAAGTACAATAGAGTCCAGTCATCTGGTTATAAGGATTAAAATAATATATTTGTGATGAGTTGGAGGAGAGAGGAGAGGAGAGAGAAGAAAAGTAGACTCTCATGCATGAGCTAGCTCTTTCACGTGCTCCTAGGCACTTTGTGAGAGTGTCAAGTGGGCTATATATTTATAAAGTTGTATACTTTTATAGCTAATTATTATATAAGTTGGCAATAAGTTTGGCTATAGATGATGTGGCAACTACTTATAGCCAGCGGCTGGCTCTTCTATTATTCTTGCTCTTAAGCTAGCAGTGCTGTTATTGTGACTTAAGGTTTTATAGTCCCGTTTTGGATTCGTTTCCTTTTGTTGCTCTTCGTCACGCATGCATGTAACTGGCTTTTGGTACCAGTTACTGTTAGCGCTTGGACTATACATGTTTGATAATGTCCATCATCTCCCATATCAAATTTACACACTTCTCTAAAATAGACCAAATTTAACCCTCTCGATAATTTTCTTCTCTTTTTTCTTACAAAATGTCTTCTGGTGACAATGTTCTTCTCAATGGTCATTTTATTTACACAATGCTGTCTACCGTGGCTGAAATCAGTTTCACATGATTCTGCCTCAGAATCGTTTACTAGAGCCTGAAAACTTACGCATATAATTTCATCGGAAAAAATATCACAGGTGTCATTCCTTTTAAATAACCAGTGTCATTTCGTATGTTGAAGAGCATTGTTTAATGTACAGAGTAGAATATACTAAAATCAGTTGTTGTCATCTGAACAATCAATACATGCTAGCTCCGCTCAATCAATGCAAGAAGTGTTGGAATTTACAGCCCAAGTTGGCTGTCGTGCATAAACTTCAAATAAAATTCTAAATTTATAAAGCTTGTACTCAAAGTTAGTTCCATAATGCAAGGGAAAGGAGGTCGAGGCCAAATTATAAGGTAGAGCTCATGTTGTGCTCTAAAAGAATAAACACCATACACACATAACAAAGCATCCACGGGTTTTCGCAAAATTACCCGTATGACTTGTGACGAGATGCCTGGTTTGAATGTAGCAGAGAAATTGTGATTGTATTTTTTGATAAAACGTGTAGTTTTCTCTGCCTATTATTTTTTCTGAATGCGATTAAACACATTATTTTGCTTGTTGGTGTGCTAATAACTTGGTCAGTTTTCAATAATCACTAAAACTAGAAGAATACCCCACGCGTTGCAGCGAGAATCTCTATAAAAACTTTACTATGTATAAGACACATGAAATATAAAATTGTTTATTATAATCTGAAGACTCAGTTAGTCAAAACATTAAAGGGCTAAATTTAATTAAAGTAAAATTATTGTGTATTTGCTAACAAAAAATGGCAAAGTGGTTAATTGTATAGATTAAAAGAATTGATGAGGTGGATATGTTGCATGCAAACATATTCTATAATTAATTAAATAATGTTAGTGGGATGACATGGACAATTGATTGGCTAATATAGTGGGTGATGTGGATAGCTTGCATGTTAAGATAGATAACTTAAATGACCCCTTAATGGGGTTTTGCTTTATAAGAAGTATAGATGAGTTAATATTCTTAATTAGTGTGGGTATTGGTATCCTCCATGTGGGTTGTGAGGAGACTGTCGTATGCAGTATTTCAGGCAGCCCAAACAGGTGCAAAGCCCACTATGTACCCATTAGGGTTAGACCGACGGCCATTTTAGACATTGCACATTTAAAAGTAAGAGGATAAAACTCTTATCCAGCCACCACTAGATGGAGTGACTAAAATCTTGAATCCGTTGAAAAAGAAACCAGGAGAGAAGGGAAGAAGTTGAAGGAATAGATTGTGATCAAGCACCGGGTAGTCCCCACAAGGTTTTGAAGTCCAGATCCACTACCTTGTCTCTTTTGAGCTACAGTTCCACCATCTTCATTGATATTGTTCCAATCTATAGCTCTTGCCCTCCAATCTTGTTGAATCATCAAAGATATGTGATATCTTGATGTATGAGGTCCTCTAGTTATTTCTATTTAAGAACTTCTTGTGGTAAGGCCACGTCAACTTATTATGGGTGTATGGGTGTGAAAAAGAAATACAATCCCCAACACCCTCCCTAACCCCCATGCGGCGGTGGTGCACCGCGCCAGGGAGACGTTGCCGACTGGCCTCTAGGTCTTCTCCACAACACTCCCTCCAGCGCCACCACCGGATCTGACGTCGGGCAAAGTCCTGGCTGCACGCGGCGGCAGCATCCAACGTCCAGGTCATCAGCGGTGTCGGTGGATGGCAGCGGTCAGCGCTGCCCAGTGTTCTGGCTATGTCGGACATGGGTGATGGCTTGGCCATGAATATGGTCTTGATCCAGATGGATCTGGTTAGTCCAGGCCGATGTTGCACCTTCTGCATTGGATTTGTTGCCATCAACGACACTTAGAGGCTTCTAGGCTAGTTCGGCAACACGATGTCACATGGGACCGCGATCCGGCCTGGGCTTGGTGGTTGTGGCCTACTTATCCGTCGGAGTTGGTCTACCGGTCAAATAATGGTGGTGGTTCTAGGGTTCCTCTTGGGCCAGGACGAAGACCCGCTTGATGCATGCCCTCATTGATCAGGCTGGAGTGTCAAGTTCCGAAAGGCTTCACCGGCGAACTCCACTAGCACCTCATGCCTGGAGATTGCTGGATCAGATGGGATTCGGTCATGCGCTCTTATGTTTTTTCTGATCTCCTTTGGTTTCAAAGGGAGTGTGGCAAAAGCTCTATTGTCTGTTGCCATCATGGGACTTGTCTTATGGTCCATGGTGAAGTCGGAGGCAGAGAATGATATGGGATGTGAGTTTCTGAGGACTAGCAGCGATGGTTTGAGTCTTTGTGATGATAAGGAACTTTCTTGGTGATTCATGACTTGTAGCAGCGGTATAGGCAAGTGGGGGCGACAACACAAGGGAAGTTTAAAGTCCTATCTCCAGGGTGAAAATCCAAGGTCTGGCCTTAATTAGTTGTGCCTAGCAATGGCCTTGTTGAAGGCATTGTTTTATGAGCGATAATTTCTCCAGGGTGAACCTAAGATCTATGATCGGGCGATGGTGGCGCTTGTGCACTGTTTCCTTCTTCGATACGTCGCTTTTGGAGAAGATGGGCTTCTAATGCTGTCTTGGTGATGTTAGTACTTCTCTATAGTCAGAATGTGGTTCGGATATTAGTGGCTATGATGAACCCAGATATCCTGAATAAGCATCGTGATGACAATGGGACTTTTGTTGATGTCACTGTTACTCTCAAGTTGAAGGGGTATGATTTTCGATTTCGCAAGCAGAAATCCGACTTCAAGCTGGATACCAATTATATTCCTTTTTTCTGGAAGCACAAGGAGGATGACAGTGATGATCAAGATTTGAGTAAGGCTAAAGGTAATGGTCCTCAAATATCCCATGGCGCTTCTAGTTCTCAGGTTACAAGCATGGGGGTTGATGGCTCCAAAGCTGGTCCGGCAAGCGGTGGTTTGGGCATAGGCGTGCATCATTGATATTTGCCTGTTACTTCAGCTGCTGTGATGGGCAGGCAGGCGCTGCACCTGCTCGTGGATGGCCCAATATGATGGGCAGGACACGGCCGGTTGCTTCTCCAGTGTTGGTCCCTTCAGATCTCCTTCATGGACAGGCGGGCAGCAGACCTGGCCGGTTCTGCTGGATGCCTTTTAGCACGGGCCCAAGGAGATAGGGCCACTGCTGGGTGCTGGGGCGGGGCAGTGCTGCTCGAGATCACCCAGCCAGGTCCCCAGATGGTGGAAGGCCCGCCGCTAGATGTTGGGGCTGACTTTGGCCTGTCTCGCGCTGAGGTCCGCCCTGCTGCTGCTACATCGACAGTCAGTGTTGGTGGGGTGTCTTCACCAGCATCAACCCCTCTGATGACGGTTATCACAGAGGTCTCTTTGCCGGTCACTGAACCGGACTCGCACGTGTCTACTCCGCCATCTTCTCCGACTGCTACCGCTTTCAAAGCGGATGTTGCGCCTACTAGGCGGAGTGGGAGATATGGGACTGCCGTGAATGGTGCTTCTATGCCTGACGAGGACTCCATGCTGCGTGCCATGCGCAGGAAGGCAGAGCTCAACCTTGATTACTCAGGTATGATATCGCCTTCCAAATCTAAATCCTTTTTATCTTTTTCTACACCTATGATTTCGTCTAAGCTTGCTAGTGTAGGGGTCAATATTGGTAGTAATGATAAGGAAAGTTCATTTTCTTCTAATGCCTTGAGACGGATGGAAGTTGACCGTCTAACGGTTATTCCTAAAGACTCAGCATTTTCTTGCACCTCCTTTGATGATGATGAGGAAGCGATTGCCACATCAGATGGTCAGCTTCTCTCTCAGTTAATTGGGGAGGTGTCGGATATGATCATGGATGAGGCTAAGCTAAGTTCATTATATGAACTAAAAGCTTCCGGCCAGAAATCTGGATCGTGTTCTAGTAGAAAAGGTAAAAAGCCTAAGAAACGAGCAAAAGTTTCACCTAGTACCATTGTTTCCCGATGAATGGCATGTTATCAAATAGCAGAGGTCTTGGTGACTTGGTTAAACATCTGTTCTTTGCTGTCTGTATTTGGGATCATAATTTAGATTTCCATGCCATTTTGGAAATGGGTAGACGGGATTTCCCACAAAGTTTTCTTAACCGCCTTTCAGGTGGTGTTGACTTTGCGTGGCATTTCCGCCCACCTCGTGGACGTTCTGGTGGCATCTTTGTTGGTGTGAGGACTTATACTATGGATGTTCTGGCTTGCTCAGATGGAGATTTTCATGTGAAACTCCATATCCACAACAATCTGATAATTTCATATGGACTCTTGTGTTAGTCTATGGTGCGGCTCAGGAAGAGTTTAAGGCTGATTTTCTTCATGAAATGGTTAATTTAGCAAAAGGTAACCCACATCCAATCATTATTGGAGGGGACTTCAACTTGCTTAGATTTCCTTTCGAGAAGAGTAAAGGCCGGTTTTATAATCATTGGACTTTCCTATTCAATGTTGTCATCAACAGCTTGGATCTAAGAGAGGTTTCAATGATTGGCAGACAATTCACCTGGGCGAATAATCTTCGAGAGCCTACATACGAAAATCTAGATCGGGTATTGATGGACTTGGATTGGGAAGATAAATACCCAATGGTCTCAGTACAAGCTCTTGAACATATTGAAGCTCTGTTGGATCATGCTCCTATTCTTCTGACTACCGGATCGTTGAGACCCCAATGTCATCGACAGTTCAAGTTCGAACTAGGTTGGTTACATCGGGATGGTTTCCATGATATGGTTAATTCGTTTTGGGAGCGTCCTGATGTTGGTTCAACCCCAATCGAACGGTGGAATAACAAAATAAGATCTGTTTGTAAACACCTTGGCGGTTGGGCGAGGCACACAACAGGTATTCTCAAAAAAGAAAATTAAGACTTTCAAGTATCATTGATAACCTAGAAGCACTCGCGGAAGTTCGTCCCCTATTACCACATGAGATTGAGCTTAAGAGCCAATCGAATGCAGAAATAGCTCGACTTTTGAGAGAAGAGGAAATCAAATGGTATCAAAGGTCTAAAAGTCAATTCATTCTGGAAGGTGATGCGAATACAAGATACTTCCGTAGTGTTGCCAATGGTAGACACCGAAAGAAACTTATTCACTCACTTGAATCTTAAATCTTATATTACTAATTACTACAAAGTTTTGATTGGGTCTCCAGAGGAAGGTAACTATAGTATGGATGAGACTCGAATAGATGATATTCCCTAGGTTTTCGCTGAGGAAAACGGCTTGCTGACTGCTCCTTATTCAAAGGAAGAAGTTAAGAAAGCTGTTTTCTAAATGGAACACAACAAGGCTCGGTCCGGATGGCTTTCCTGTAGAATTTTATCCAAATTTCTGGGAAGTTATTAAATTGGATCTTCTCAAATTGTTCAGTTCTCTTCACTGTGGACAACTTGAGTTGTTTCGTCTAAATTTTGGTAAGATTATCTTACTACCTAAGGTTAATGAAGCAGAAAGGATCCAACAATATCAACCTATCTGTCTTCTTAATGTTAGTTTTAAGATATTCACTAAGGTAGCCACAATCAGACTAAACAGGTGGCTGACCATGTAGTTCATCCTTCTCAGACTGCTTTTATGCAAGGTAGGAATATCCTTGATGGAGTTGCTATTCTGCATGAAACTGTCCATGAACTACATAGTAAGAAGTTGAATGGGGTAATCCTAAAAAAATATTTTGAAAAGGCCTATGATAAAGTCAAGTGGTCTTTCCTTCTGCAAACACTCGGAATGAAAGGTTTTTCCCCTGAGTGGCGTGCTCTCATCCATAGTTCTTTGTCTAGAGGAAGCATGGCAATTAAAGTCAATGATGACATAGGCCACTATTTTCATACTAAGAAAAGGCTTCAGCAAGGCGACCCATTATCACCCATCTTATTTAATATAGTGGCTGATATGTTAGCTATTATGATTGAGCATGCAAAATCTGATGGCCTATTTGAGGGAATGATTCCACATCTCGTCGATGGTGGTTTATCCATTCTTCAATATGCTGACGATATCCTCTTTATGGAACATGACTTAGATAATGCACAAAATCTAAAACTCATACTTTTAGCTTTTGAGCATCTTTCAGGTCTTAAAATTAATTTCTATAAAAGTGAATTGTTTTGTTTTGGCAAGGCTTTAGATCATGCCCAATTGTATGCCGAGTTGTCGGATGCAATCAAGGTCAATTTCCAATTAGGTATTTGGGTATCCCAATTCATTTTCGGAGACTTACAAATGCTGAATGGAAAATTATGGAGGAAAGACTGCAGTTAAGATTAAGTAGTTGGAAAGGCAAGCTGTCGTCCATTGGAGGAAGGCAGGTTCTCATAAATTCAGTCCTCTCTAAAATGGTACAGTATATGTTATCTTTCTTCCTCTTGCCAAAAGGAGTCTTGAATATATTAGATTTCTTTAGATCAAGATTCTTTTGGCAGGGTGACAGCAAAAAGAAAAAGTATAGACTGGCTAAATGGAGTATTGTTTGTAGTCCCAAAGACCAAGGAGGGCTGGGTATTCATGACCTTGAGGTCAAAAATACAGCCCTCCTAGGTAAATGGCTCTTCAGATTGCTTATTGAGGATGGGATATGACAAACAATACTTTATCAAAAATATGTTGGGTCAAAAGTGTTATCACAGGTTCTCTGGAAACCAGGTGATTCACACTTTTGGGCCAGACTAATGGCAATAAAGAAATTGTCTTTGGCCATTGGTCATTTTCGATTAGGGATGGATCAGAGATTCGGTTCTGGGAGGACAAGTGGCTAGGAAATGCTTCACTCCGAGAATAGTATCCGGCCTTGTATGCGATTGTGCGTCATAAGAGCGATACACTGGCCCATGTGTTGGGGTCTAATCCTCCTAATGTGACGTTCAAAGGGACTTTATTTGGACCTAGGCAAGTAAGTTGGGACGCCTTGCTTTTAAGATTGGCTAATATCTAACTAACTACTGGGAAAGATATATTCCGATGGAACCTCCATGAGAACGGAAAATTCTTGGTGGCTTCCTTATACAACGCGTTGATTCTATCTGAATTGCCAGTTTATGACAATAAGAAAATCTGAAAGATGAAAATACCTCTTGAAAATAAAAAATTTGCATGGTATTTACGTTGAGGGGTTATTCTTACTAAAAATAATCTTATTAAGCGGAATTGGCATGGCAGTAAACATGTGTTTTTTGTCCACAAGATGAGACAACTAAACATTTGTTCTTCCATTGCAACTTTGCTCGTTCTATATGGTCAATCATCCGAGTAGCGTCAGGCTTGTACACTCCTACTAGTATCGCCAATATCTTTAGGAATTTGTTACATGGTATAGATTACAAGTATTTGATTCTTCTTAGGGTGGGAGCAATGGCTTTGATATGGTCTTTGTGGCTATGTAGAAATGACAAAGTGTTTAACGACAAAAATTGTTCTCTTTTGCAGGTGATCTATCAGTGCACTCGAACTCTCCGCATATGGTCGCAGCTTCATTGTTTGGAGGACCACGACCTCTTTATGGAGGTGTGCACGAGGCTATAGGATACTGCGAGACGTCTCTTTTCTCAGCATGGATGGCAACATAATCTTCGGATTGGATCGCCTCCCCCATACGAGTCTTACAATTTCTCATTATGATATGTAATTCGCCTTTTTATTTTTTTAGTGCTTGATACAGACCTTGTAGTGGTGCGGCTGTGTGCATCTTGTTATGCAGAGGCCAGGTGTAATACTGCTTAAAACTCTTTAAGTAATAAAAAGCCATTTTTCGAAGAAAAAAAGTAGTGAGTAATGCGAGCTAGAACTAACTATCCGCCTAGGCATGTACCAAGAAGTAGAGAACTGGCTATCTCCTTCTAATCGGCCATCATGCATGTCTGGATCTAACATAGACATAACACAAATTAACCAGACACAAGCTAATTATCATTGACCTAGCAATACATAATAACGCAAAACATATTGTTCATCGACTAAAATTCAGGGGAATTACAACGCAATGTGGGATACACGTTTGGGGTAAAAGGGCATCACAGCTGCGGGGACAGTGGCAATCAGCATTGTGACGCCGGCTTCGGTGGAAAACATGGCATGATGGAGAGAAAATGGGGATAAGGATATATGCCAAATACTCTGCATTGACATTTTCTTGCCTTGTAGGGTTGCACTATAGATAAGAAGATGCATTGCAATATATCAACTGCTACTGTTCAGGAGCATCGCTTACACTGTATGTGCTGGAGATACGCTGAGCAATATTGCAGCGGAGGATCATAGAACGGCGAATGCTTGCATATCTGATCAGGACGAGCTATAGCTATTGTGGATGACATGAAAATAAACAAGCAGTTAAACAAAATGAGTGGCGATGGCGATGGCGACTCGGGTGCCCCCGCCCCGGTCGCCGGGGATCTCGTCGCCACTGTTCCTGCGACCGACGGCACTGTGCTGCCGACCGGAGGCGGGGCCTGTGCGCGGTTTCTGGATAGGGCTCGCTCATGGGGCTCCCCGTTCTCGCTCCGACCCACGGTGAGTTCGCGTTTCTCTACTTCTTCTCCGGTGAGGGAGGCGATTCGAAGCCCGTGCCGGCCGTTCGAGATCCTGGCGGAGAGTGGCGATGAGACACTGGTTCCTTGTTCCCCCCACTCTGGGCGGGCAGGAACTGGAGCAAGGTGCTGCGATGCTGATGGATCTGGCCGGGGCGGAGGTCAGTGCGGCCAGCGAGACGATGCCCCCTCGCTGCGGAGCCGATCTCCTCAGGATGGGCGCCGATTGCAGAAGGCGAGGTATGGAGCTGGTGGTGGTGAGAGATGGCGAGTTCAGGTTCCTGTATCTCACAGAAATCGATCTAGAGAAGATGGGGGAATTCAGGGCGCTGGCGAGTGCGAGCCGGCAGCAGTTGCCACGGTCGGAGGTGTTGGAATTTGCGCGTCGTGGGGAGTCTGCCGTAGTGCTGGTGCGGTTTGTGTCGATGGAGAGATTGGAAGGTCTCCTTGCTGCGGCGAGGCGTCATCCAATTCCAGTGATTGGGCTGCCATTGACGCCGATTCCAGGGCAGGTTGGGATGCATCTCCCTACCTGCAGTCATCGCTGAAGGAGGTGCAGGTTGGGGAGCTGCTGCTGCCGCTGGATGGGCACACGCCACCAAATGTCTTACCCAGACATCGTGTGGCGAGCACGCCGGTGTTGCAGGCTGCTGGTAATGCTTCTGGGAGTTCTGGTGTGGTTGATGATTCGTGTTTTGGTCTGGGCCCAGTGGAATTCGTGGAAGAGCTTGATGGGAGGCTGAGGCTGCGGCCAAGGTCTCTGAATTTCAGTTGCAGTGCTGCTGGTTTGTCTTCAGTTTGTGCTGTGAGTGGAGAAGAAAGGGTGATGCAGGTGGCGGGTTTGCGAAATCCGCCTTCGAAGCGGGTAAGTGAGGAGGTGGGGGCTATTACCTCGACAGCTCCGACCGGTTCGAGCAGCTTCCGCAGAAACCCTAATGTTCTAGTCTGGATAAGGAGGGACCTGTTCATCGCCAGGCGGTTCACTGAGATTGAGTGCCACCCTGCTCGTGAGGGAGAGAAGCTGCCCTTCCCCAAGCTCTTCCGATTCTCCAGAGACTGGTGGAGCTGGAGGGAGGGTGGTAAGGAGATCTGTCGTAGGATCCTTGCGATGGCGCCTGGTGGAAGAGGTGGTTACAAGAAGCCACCAGGGAGAGGAGGTGGTCAAGCTGGTGCAGATGGGGTGACAAAGCCGCAGTTGAAGCCTCAAGTTGCCCAGGTAAAAGCCTTACCTTCTCAGCAGGGGTCAGGGTCTGCTCAGAATCAGGGGCAATTGGTGCTGCCTCAAGTTAGTCAGGGGGATTTTGCTGCGTTCCAACAGATGTGGGGAAACCCTAGTTTCCAACAGTTTGGATGGCAGCCTACCTTCCCCATGCAGTTTATGCCTCAGATGGTTCAGGGTAATCAGATGCAGTTTCATCAGGGGCCTTTTCCTGTGCAGCAGTTTCCAGTGCAAAATTTGCAGCAGGGAGGGAACACTTCTGCTGGAGGAAAAGGGGTCTCAAAAGGGAGCCAATCTCATGATGGGAGCCAAAGTGGTTCTACTCCTGTTTTCCAGGAGAAGGCTGTGGAAAAACCTGTGGAGCAGCAGCAGGTCAGAAAGGTTCCCAACTCCAATGGTTTGATGTTTGACCTCAAATTCAAAGATGTCATTTGCTATAACTGTGGTGAACCATGTCACTATGTGGGTATGTGTCCCAGGCCTAAAAAGTGCTTTATCTGTGGCAGTCAAATGCATCATATGGATAAGTGTCCTGAGTGGTATAGAACAATGCCAGTGACACAATTCTATGGGAGTGCAAGCTCAGGTTTGGGCTTTTTCCATGTGGAGGTGGATAAGCCAGCTGCTGTTGCTTGGCTAAACATGGATAATGTGGTAATTGCTATTGTGGATGGTGTCATCTCTATGGAAGAGTTAAAGCAAAATTTCAGTGATATTTGGAAAACCAACTGGCCTTGGCAGATGAGGCAGCTGGATGAGAGCAAGTTTCTGGTCAGATTCCCTCCTGGCAAGAAGATCAAGGACTTGGTGGGGTTTCCATCTATCAATCTGAAGAAGAGAGGCGTGTCAGTGTCCTTTATGGACTGGAATGGTGACATCCCAGCCTACTCTGAGATGGAGGAAACATGGGTCAAGGTGGAAGGTATACCACCTAAGTTCTTGTCCTGGAGGGTGATGATGAGGGTGTCTACATCTCTGGGTATACCCATTGATGTAGACTGGCATGAAATTTTTAGAAGTTTTTATAAAGTGCTCAAAATCAAAGTGGCTGTGAGAGATGTGTCCAAGATTCCTTCTAGCAGGTTGATGGAATTTGGTGGGAGAAACTATATGCTTTCCTTGTCAGTGTGCCATGAATCTGTGGGGGATGAGGCTAATGAGGATGGTGATGATCCAGATGATGAGCAGAATGGTGATAATGGAAATAAGAATGCTGAGGAAGAAGAGGGACCAAATGATGGTGGCAATAAGCCTATGGAAACTGAGCAGAGTGAAAAAACCCCTAGGCCTGCAGCTCACAGTGGGGGGTCTGGTCAGAAGAAGGCAATGCTTACCCCTGTGGGTGTTTCCTCTGCTGGTCCAAGTCATGGTATTGTGGAAGAGAGAGTGAAGAGCAAGATACTGGAGAATCCAGTTGGTAAATGCAAATCTTATAGGGGGAATGTGATGAGAGCCCCGGAGGAGAATATTGGTATCCAGCTGTTGGCTCAGTTTGACAGTGAAGCTGATGATGATGAGGAGGAAGTGGTAACTGTTGCTGAGGTGATGCCTGAGGTGACTGAGAAAGGCAAAGGAAAAGCTAAATGGGGTCCTGTGTTGGCTACCAGAATGAGCAGCAGGATTATACATGATGGTAAGTCTATGATTGAGAAGGCTAAGGATCTCAAGAAATGTAAGAACCTGGAGAAACCAGCAGGTATGCCTAATGGCTGTCATAATTCCTTTGCTGTGTTAAATAATATTGATCTTTTGCACAAAGCCCATGGTGCTGGTCTTTCTTTTGGGACTGACATGGATAGTGCTGATACCAATGTGAATGCTATTAAGCAGATAGAGATTGGTAGGATAGTTGATTTTAGAGAAAATAACCCTGATATGTTTTTGCCAGCTGATATTGACATTAGTCATGAAGTTTCAGAATCTGTTGCTGCTCAATCTCCTAGCAGTGAGGATTCTGAAGCTTATCAGTTGGGTGGGAATGAGGAGGACTTATCTCCTTGGGTTGAGGTTTTCTCAAAGAAAAATAGTAGTAAAAGGAAGTTGGTGTTTAGATCCAATGGTAGTAGGCCTTATATGGAACATAAGAGGTCTTAACAGACCTGACAAGCTCCCTAGGGTTCATGAACTCATTAGAGATTCATGTCCTGATCTTATTAGTTTCTCTGAATCTAAGATAGCAGAGTTCTCTACTGCTCAACTCCAGTCAATTGACTGTTATAATGTTTATAATTGGAATTGGCTGCCTGCAGTGGGCACTGCAGGAGGAATTCTTGTTGGGGTAAGAGATAGTAGTTTTGAAATTATGTCTTGGGAAATTTTCAAATATTGTGTGGCTATCATTATCAAAGACAAAAAAAGCAGTAGTATTTGGAGGTTTGTCTCCTTATATGGCTCTTCCTATGAAGAGTTCAAGCTTGACTTTATTAATGAACTTCATAATGTGATGGCTGGTTGGGGTGGCCCAACCCTTATTGGGGGTGATTTTAATCTCATTAGAGATAGCAAGGAAAAAAGCTCTGGTAATATTAACCAGCGCTGGACCAATTTATTTAATGATTGGGTTAATAAGTTTGACCTAATTGAAATTAAAAGTGCTGGGAGAATGTTTACCTGGGCTAATAATCAAGAGAACCTTGTCATGGCTGCTATTGATAAGGTTTTTATTACTACCTGCTGGGAGCAGATGTTCCCATCTGTCTCAGTTAGAACTATGCCTAGAGTGGGGAGTGATCACACTCCTCTGGTAGTTGATTCTGGAGCTTTCATAGCTCCTCTGGCAAAACAGTTTAGATTTGAAAAGTGGTGGTTAAATGTTGAAGGTTTTCAACAGCTGGTTGATAAGACTTGGAATTCTCCTTGTCACTGTAGAAATTCTATGGATGTGTGGCAATATAAAATTAGATTACTAAGGAAAACTATTAAAGGTTGGGCAATTAATATGGAGTCTGAGCAGAACAAAAGGAAAAAGCAACTTATTGCTGAATATGATGTATTAGATATCCTGTCTGAAACTCAACCTTTGTCTCCTGGAGCTAAGGAACAAATGAAAAAAATTGCAGGTGAGTTGCAGGGGATCTGGAGGAATGAGGAGATTAAAGCCAGACAGAGGTCTAGAGAGAGGGAAATCTTGGAGGGAGACCAAAATACTTCTTATTTCCATGCTATGGCAAATAAGAGGAGAAGAAAGAAGCAGATTGTGTCCCTGGAAGGTTTTGATGGAGAAGTCACTGACACCAAAGGTATGATTGAAATTGCTGTCCAGTATTATAAGAATTTGTTTGGGGCTGAATCCTTGATGGACATTAGTCTGTCAAATGATTTCTGGAATCCCAGTGAAATGGTTTCTGATGCTCACAATAGTGAGTTAGATAAAGAGTTTTCGGAAAAGGAAATTAAAGAGGCGGTCTTCGGCTCGTATGCTGAAGGCGCGCCTGGGCCAGATGGCTTTTCCTTCCTCTTTTATCAGAAATTTTGGGACTTGATTAAGCCTGAACTTTTGAGAATGTTCTCAGATTGGCATAGAGGGGAGCTTGACCTCTTCAGGCTCAACTTTTCTTTATTAACATTGATTCCGAAAGAGCCGGATGCTAAAACTATTCAAAAATATAGGCCTATTGCTCTCACCAATTGTAGCTTTAAAATCTTTTCTAAGTGTGTGACAAACAGATTAGGTGTTATTGGGGAGGAGCTGATTGCCCCTAACCAAACTGCTTTCATTAGAGGCAGATTTATCTTAGAGTCAATTGTGTCAGCGCATGAAATTATTCATGATGCTGTTCACAAAAAAGAATCAGGTTTAGTTTTTAAAATTGATTATGAGAAAGCGTATGATAGAGTTGACAGGAGTTTTCTACTTAAAATGTTGAGACAAAGGGGTTTTAGCCCTAAGTGTATGTATCTCATCCAGTCATTACTGAATAAAGGTTCTGTTAGAGTGAGGATTAATAATGTGAACAGTGATTTTTTTGAAACAAGTAGGGGTGTTAGACAGGGTGACCCTGTGTCCCCTATTCTATTCAACTTTGTGGCTGATGTGTTTACCCGTATGCTTATAAAAGCTGCAAATAATAACCTGATTTCTGGTATGTTTAGAACCTTCTGCCCTTCGGGGATTATTAGTATGCAATATGCAGATGATACCTTGCTTTTTTTGGAAAGTAAGATGGAAAATGTTCAAAACCTGAAATGGCTGTTATCTTGTTTTGAACAATTATCTGGTATGAGAATTAATTTTCATAAATGTGACCTTGTTCCTATTAATGTGGAAAGTGAAGAAGCTCAATTATTCTCTCAAGCTCTTAGTTGTAGGCTTGGAAAATTCCCAATGAATTATCTTGGGGCTCCTTTACATTATAAGAAGCTTAGAAAAGAAGACCTCCAACCTGTTATTGACAAGGTTATCAAAAAAGGTGGGGGGTGGAGAGGGAAACTACTCTCTTATAAAGCTAAGATCATTTTGATTAAAGCTTGTCTTGCCAGTATTCCTAATTATCTTATGAGTGTGATTAAGTTTCCCAAATGGGCCATTACTTTGATTAATTCACAGATGGCTCATGTGTTATGGGATGATTATGAGGGTCATAGGAAGTATCATTTAGCAAATTGGGGGATGGTCTCTCAAAAAATTGAGTTTGGTGGATTAGGGATACCTAATTTGGCTGACATGAACCTGTGTCTTTTGGCCTCTTGGGTTAAGAGATACCATTTAGATAATGATAAAATGTGGAAGCAGATTATTGATCATAAATATAAGACTGATGAGCCTAATATGTTTGCTTGCCCTGAAAATGGCATATCTCCTTTTTGGAAAGGGGTTATGTGGGCTTCTAAAGCAGCTAAGATGGGGTATCAGTGGAGAGTTGGTAATGGCAAAAAGGTTAAATTCTGGGAGGATCACTGGTTTGGGCATTGTAGCTTATCTATCTTATTCTGGGACTTGTATGTTTTAGTTTATGAACAAAACAAGTCCATTGCAGATTTATGGGATGGTGTTAACCTAAAGTGCACCTTTAGGAGGTCAGTAGACCAGAATCTTATGCAAAGATGGTATGATTTGAGAAGTATAGCTGAATCCTTACACCTTAGTGTGGAGGAGGATGCAGTAATTTGGAAGTTTGATTCCAAGGGGGTTTATTCGGTTAGTTCTTTATATGCTATTGTGAACTTTAGGGGAATTATGCCTGTACATATCCCAGCTGTTTGGAGAATCAAAGTCCAGCCTAGAGTTCATGTGTTCCTGTGGTTACTTGCTAATAACAGGTTACTGACTAGAGACAATTTATCTAAGAGGCAGCATGTGCCAGATGGTAATTGTTTGTTTTGCTGTGATAATGAATCTGTGGCTCACTTATTCTTTGAGTGTGTGGTGGCTAGAGAAATGTGGAAGCAAATATCTATGTTAACTGGAATAAATTTACAGGTTAATCTGTTGTCTGTATCTAGCCTTTGGATCTGTGAAAAGACAAATCAAGTTCCTAACATTGTTCATGCGGCCGCATTATGGTCGTTATGGAAAGTTAGGAATGATTTATGCTTTAATGGGTCTGGATGGTCATGTATGCAGGTCTTATTCTTGAAAGTGGCTCACACTTTGGGGCGATGGAAAGTTCTATGCCCGGAAGAAAAAAGAAGCGAGCTCGAAAGAGTGTGTGCTGCTCTGATGTCTCTGGTGAGACAGGCTCCCCTGCTGATCTGGCCGAAACCTGGATGAGAGAAGAAAAGGGTGTGCTGCGTCAACTGGTGGTGTCGAAGCTTGATGCAACCTGGGCTGGGCCTTGGGAATTCTGTGAGTCACAGGATGCCTGGGAGCAGTCGACGGACTCGCTGGCAAGGAACTTGAAGATGAATGACATAAACCTGGAGAAGGATGGTGAGTTCCTGCGAGTGGTGTGAGTTTGGAGTGCTGTGTCTGAGCCTCTTCAGGGTTGTCGTCCAGTTCGTGTTTTAGGCGTTGAACTTGGTTTGTAATAAAAGGTCCCAGTAGGGAGTGGATGTTTTGGCAGCTTGGCTGTCGGGGTGAATTGTCGCTGACCTTGAGTCAGGCTTGTATGAAACACTGTCCGTTGTGGTTTCTTAAATGGAACCGGGGGTAGCCCTTTATTTCTAAAAAAATATCTGATCAGGACATAAGGCAGGCTAACGATAGAATTCTTGAGAGGACACAAAATTGCAAATGGCATAGATTCCGGGTTGGTGATAAGGTCAGAAGAGAGAGTGATGGATGGAATGAGACTGGAAGCCCTCTTTGCATGAAACCTGCTTTTCTGGACCAGAAGGGGAGGTCTGTCCTATTCTCCTATACAAAGGACTTCTTCTTAGCCAGTGGAATCAGATCCCTGTACCGTACTGTCGTGTGACATATTGAGGCGGTGTCGGTTTTTGCGCTCTTTGCGCGTGTTCTAAGGTTCTGTATTTGCACAGTGTGATGTCTGAAGTTAGAAGGCCATGTCCAGAGAATGCCACAGAGTTCAAACTTTCAGACAGAATAAAGCAGAACAGTAAGAACCAGAGGAAACGGCCTTGCGTATGAGGATTCCATGACAGGTACTAGTGTCACACTGTGAATTCCAAGAGAAAATTGTAACGTGATCACAGCTTTTGAGCATAGTATGTTTCAACGCTCACTTAAATCCAAAGAATATAGTATTTTCAAGTTCAGATATATCCATGTACGAATGCACTTTCACGCTTTTGAATATCATAACTGTGGATTGTAGAATCTTTTCAATCTCAAAAACAACTGTGCAAGTCTAATCTCACATGTATGCCATTTGGTAAGGTTTAGGTAAAGAAGATCTTTGCAAGAGGTTGACTGAGATGTGGAAAGAGATTCCAGTGTTCCATGGGACCCCATGAATTCCACATTCTTTACTTATCCAAAACCATCCAACTTTTAGCCTATGCTGGATTAAAAAATGTGTTCATCTATACCAGAACCAATCTAGGTTCCATCTTAACAAGTTGAGCCTTTTTGAGCCTATATAAGACAAGCCACCCGCAGCCGGTAGAAGCAACACATCTTCCGAAACATCTCACCTGAGCATAGAACGCGAGTTAGAGCTCTAGAACCTCCCGATCACCAGCCACGAATCGATGGACCAGGTGACCAAGCTGGCGTCGGAGCGGGCCGTGGTGGTGTTCACGTCGAGCAGATGCTCCATGTGCGACTCCGTGACATTCCTCCTGCGCAACCTCGGCGTCCACGCCACCGTCTACGAGCTGGACAAGGAACAGCGGGGCAGAGAGATGGAGAGAGAGCTCGCCAGGAGGCTCGGTAGAGGCCCGCCCGTGGTGCCAGCGGTGTTCATCGGCGGGAGCCTCGTCGGCGGCACCAACAGGGTCATGGCGCTGCACCTCGCCGGCGAGCTCGTCCCAATGCTCAAGAGAGCTGGCGCACTCTGGCTCTAGTGAAAGAAGACGCATATGCTTCTCGGGAAGAATTAAGCCAGTAATAGAAGGCCAGGTCTTTTAGTACCCTGTGCCGCTTGCATGGCGAGAGGAAGAATTAAGCTAGCAATGCTACTTTCATATTGTTTTCTCTTTGATATGTACGCACGCATGCAAATGTCTTTTGGTAATATTTAAACAACTTTTGTAACTCCTAGGTCTATACATGTTCAACCATGTCTATCAACTCCCTTTTCTTACCGATTGAGCCTCTCGACAATCTTTTCTTCTCCGGCGATCTTCTTTTCTCCACATGGAATATGTGGTGAGCACTGAGCAAACCAAACAAAACAATATCAAGAAAACAAATGTTCTTCTCGATCTTGTTCTTCAGCCAACCCTTATTTGTTGTCTATCATCGACTGAAACCAAAATGATAATCAACGATTTGCTCGTACTGGTGGTTATTATTGTTGTAAGTACAATGCCAATGCACGTAGAAAAGTCAGAATTACTGTGAGTTCTAAATTTGCATACATCACATGAGTGCATAGCTTTTATGTGAAGCGGTAATACTAATCCACTTCTTACTTCTTATTCTTAAGCAGGCTAGCTCCCGCTCCTAACGTGGAACTAATTGATAATTTTTTATGTTGTGGCTCCTTTTTGCTTATTTTGAGAAAAAAGATCTGATTCCTTCTATTAATTTTTTTACAATCGAAATATAAGGACACGTGTGTCTACGAAGGTACGTACATTATATTCATGGAATTTTGACAATTGTGCAAGATCTATGTTTGCCTCTGCGCTTTTGTGGGTCACTTTTTCTTTTTTGCATATTGCAACTTCAGTCCTTTTAGAAGCATCTACTAATGAGGAACTTAAATTGATAGCCACATTTATGGTGATAAGGCGCAAGGGCTAATTATTCTTCGTCGGCGTGTGGTAACCTCACTAGAGACAAAACTAGACGAGTGATGGGAGACAACATCGCAAGGAGTGAGATCATTGTTGGAGCCAGATTTTCTAAAATTATTTTCTCGAGAAAAAGCATATGTTCACCTATTTTCAATTTGAGAATGACCAATATCATTCATTATATCAGACAAGATAATTGAGCTTGAAATTACCATATCTTATGTTGTTGACTTGTGGCCCTGTCCCCACAAATGATGTGCTTGCATGGGTTGGGTACTTCTTATGATCTCTACCCATTCAGAATGGGTTTGAATTCTATGTAACATTGATTTGCTGGGAAAAGTTGAGATGATGCATGCCTACAACTCCCTATTGATGTGCATGAAGGATATCTTTCCCTTTTGAGGTTACCTACACAATACACAATCTCAACCGTATCCGGCGATTGAATTGTCATCTTTGATGTTCTAGAGAAATCAATGCCTTCGATCTCGACTTCCCTTATTCGAGGAGGCCATCCGATGGCTGAAGGTGGCGGCAGGACACTCATGTGCCCTCCTCCCACCCTTTCCTTCCCCTCTATGTGCCACTTCCCAACCCCAGATATGTCGCAGCCATGAGTTATTGGAGAATGTCAGGAAAAGGTGAGTGCACGCTGGGCGTGGAGGTGGTAGAGAACCACCGTATGCTCTAGCCTTGGGCATCGTTCCGCCATGGAGTCGTAACCTTGTATCATGTCACCATTGAGCGTCCCAAGGGCTCGTATTGTGGTGCTTCGCAACTGGATATATGTCCACACCCCGGCGGTGGTCCTAGAGACTACCAGTCAGAGCAGGGTGAGGCTGCGTCGCCATGATTTTTGGTGCCTCCACATTGTTGTGCATCATACTACATATTAAAATCTCGCGCAAACATATGTGCGGTGGAATTCAGCCGATAAATGTGTCGGTTATTCCATAAATCTTTATGGCATTCCGTGCTTGTTTGGTTATGGTGTAAGCACTAGAATGCTCATTGTCTATGCAGACTTCTTTGATGAAAGACATTTCAATTTTTATTTGCTCGATTCGCACTGCGTGGCCAGCCTGGATCGACTTGGCATAGGCACTTGGACCTCATAAAAGTCAGATATGCCACTATTTTGGTTCCTGTTAATGTGAGCATCAAGCGAAGAGGTTGATTATTGCCAGCACATTTGATGGAGCTCGATTTCATTTGTGTGGTTATGTCCATTTCAAAGCCGTGTGCTTGGCGATTGTGCTATTGGCGTTCAATTCTTTTCAGCAGTGATTCTCAGCAAGTGGGGGCAGCACCAAAGAATAACTTCATTTCTAGTGATGTTGTTCAAGGACTGAGTCTCAATTTTTGGAGGGACCACCTAGGCTGAACCTTCGTTGGTTCTACCGGGCAATGGCGGACTTCTGGTTGTTCCTTCTTGAAGGCACTATCTCCATACTACTCAAACTTTCTCCAATATGAAACTTCTAGTTGCTAGTTTGGTCGAGTGACAACGGCACTTGTGAAATATTCCCTTCTCAGAGGTGACGTTATTGGAGAACCAAATTTGTAACGTCCATGTTGTCACCTGGTGGTTGTTTCATAGTATTGTAGCTCCTGGTTGCTCAGAAAGAGGGGGGGCACTGAAAATGAACCAGTACCGAACCAAATCCCCCCCCCCCTTTCCTCCTCTCCCCCGTCTACAGTAACCAGAGAAGAGCTCCCCGAGATCCGGCCAATCCCGAGCCCCTCCGGCGGTGATGCCGGCCGGAGGCGGTGAGGGAGAGCTGTCGGAGTAGTTTCTCCCTAGGCTATAGTAGGTTTCTGGCGCTCTGCTGGCTTGCTTTGGAGTTGAAGCCTGGTTTCCTCGGCCGGATCCAGCGCTGGGCGATGGGTGGCGATGGTCTTGTTCGGCTCCGGTGGTCGGAGTGACGGGCGACTGCTCCCCCGTGCCTGCTCTCCGTGAATAAGGCATGGTCCCTCCTTTTGACCTCTCACTGTGGTTCTCCTTCTGACCCCTGGCCGGCCTTGGTGGTGGGGGGAGGGGGGGAGGGGGGTTGGTCGGGTTCTCAGTGGCGGGTTCGAGTCGGAGGTGTCCGGGGCTGCCTGCTGGTGCTCTGGCGCAGTGGCTGCTGGCATGCTGCTGAGGATCTCCTCCCAGTTTCATGGTGAAGCTTGGAGCTGGATCTCGTCGGTGGCGAAGCCCTTCTCGATAAGCGCCTAGGAGCCGACGGCTGCTGCTGAGGATCTGCTCTCTTTCACCCTCCCTTGGCCGGCCATGGTGGCAGGGGAGGTCGGGTGAAGGTAGGCTGCGTGGGTCTTCTCCTTCCTGGCTAGCCATGGTGACCGGAAGGCCGGTGAAGCCCGGCCGCCTCTTTTCCTCTTACTCAGTGTCGGTGCTGTTCCTGCCGGCTGTTGTCCTCTTCTTCACGACCTCCTCTGCTTCTTTGGTGGAACTAGGGCTCCTGGTCGCGATGGCGTGGCGGTGGTCGGTTTCTCCCAGGAGCTCTCCCCGGCGGCTTGAGGCGACGGTGGTTCGTCTCCCCATCCGGGCTCAATGGGTGTAGGGCACCCCTCCTCCGCTTCGATGCCCTGCTGGCTCTCTGCTCGCCATGCTCCCCAAGTGGCCCGTTCCCCGGCGGTGGCGTGGTGGCCGGCGAGGCTCGACGCCTTCGGTAGCCTGGTAGAGGCCGGAGGACCTGATCACTTTCTGCGATTTCTTTTGGTCCTTTTTGCTTTTTTATGGACCTGGTTGTAAACCCCCTTTCTTTAGGGGTCTGTCTGTAATGTGCCGAGGTGATCAATGAAGCAGCTTCCAGGTTCTTCGAGACCCGTTTCCC